>CM075942.1:1235516-1877343 GCA_038030265.1 Corythucha ciliata | reverse complement strand
GGTGAGCAGGGGCCTGCCTCAGGGTGACGTCCTTAGTCCATTATTATTTCTGGTATACACTAGTGACCTTGGGGATATTCGTAATTCCAATACCAACATAGTGCGATTTGCGAATGACGTTTGTATGTACTCTGAGGGTCGGGATTTAGAATCAGCTAAATCATCTCTGGGTGACGCTTTACGGTCCGCAATCAACTGGATAAAGGATAAGAACTTCTCCGTTTCGAGTAATAAATCTTTACTGTGTCTTTTCACGAGAAGAAGGAAAGTTGAGTTTGACAATCTCGGAAATTTTGGCTCTGGCGTTATATTTCCGAGCACTAAGCGAGTAAAATTTTTAGGTCTGTGGATTGACTGGAAGTTGCAATGGAAAACACATATCGAATATCTAGTCACAAAAGCCAATAAGTATCTGAATATTCTAAGGGCAGTCACAAGTAAACGCTGGGAGGCTGATCCCTTTTCGACAATTCTTTTTTATAGATCGACTATTCACTCCCTATTAGACCAAGAAAGTATTTTTTACGGCACCGCTAGTCAAAGTATTCTGGAAAAGTTGAATGTTGTTCAAAACAAGAGTCTACGAACATGCCTTGGCTTATTACAATCAACCCCGTCAAACGTACTCCTCAGAGAGGCAAATGAACCTCCTCTTGAAGTCAGAAAAATATGCGTCCAGATTAATTGCATTACAACCGGCTCTGTACCGGAAAATACATTCACTCTCTATAGCAACATTAACGTCAGCATTCTGGAGAAAAAAGCGTGATCCTTTATTTGCATCATTTATTATGTCCTAACTCTAATGCATTAACGAAACTGGAACAGAGTGAAGTGCTGCCAATATACCGTGCACCTTACCACGCGTCACTCGTTAATCCGCAAATTTATTATTTCCCTGATTTCAAGTACTGCGAAAAATATGAAATAGAAAGATCATTTATAGAGAAAGTTGAAAAGAAGTTCGCGGACGCGATACTCATGTATACAGATGGCTCAAATTTGTAAGGGAGGTCCGGTGTTGCAATATACGATTCATCCAATAGTAATTCACTGTCTTGCAGACTTCCAGACGAGGTTTCATCTTACACTTGTGAGCTGTATGCTCTTATCGTTGCCCTCAAATATGTATCGTCCATGGATTTTCCGAAATTTCTGATATGCACAGATTGTACGAGTGCCCTGGACACCATCTCGTCAAAACAATTTTACAAAGCAGCGACCACAAGTCTCAGGATCACTTTGATGATTGCTCTGAAGAATGTACAAGATATGGGTAAAACTGTCATCTTTGCCTGGACGAGAGGTCATCCGGGTATTCCCGGTAACGAAATAGCAGACGCGATAGCGCGAAAAGCCTCTGCTCTTCCGGAGATTGAGATGGGGTTGAGGATACACTACCTGGACTTGGTTAAGTGGTTTGAAATCCCGAATGAACGTTTCCTGGCAGGTAAAATACAATAACACTGATAAAGGGAGTTTCCACAAAGAGATGTTCCCCAGAGTAGGGACTGTACCCTGGGGGCCTGTTCTGTAAAGTTAGCAACAGTCAAAACGACAGTTGATAGCGACAGTCGATTGTGGTGTTGTTATCAACTGTCGTTTTCTACATGTCGAGATCGTTTTGTGTGTTGGTGTTCTAGAGCGAACCATTGCATCTGCCGTAAGTATTCATTCATGATAGGCAAATCAAATTGCAACCTATGCCAGACTTGTGACGAAATAGAGGACGCAGAACACATTATTTTTGCGTGTAGTAAATATCAGAGAGAACGGGAACTGCTATACCGGGTTGTGGATCGATATGTCCAGCGCCCTTATGATTATCGGTGCGTGTTGGCTTCCTAAAATAAAGAAGTGTAGGAAGCAATTGTGCAATTCACAAAAAACATAAATTGGTCTCCTTAAAATTGAAAACAAAGTATACATTTTAAAAATAATGAATAAATAAGAACAAATGAACAAAAAGAATAAATAAATAAAGTAAAGAGACAGACGAAGCGAATAATAGCATGGCTGAAGATGTCTTCCAATGCCATTAAGAAAAAAAAAAAAAAAAGTAAAACATTCTTTGTCTATCTTAGTCCTTCGTAGTGTAGCTGTTACCGGCAAAGTGGGAAATTTGTTCATTATTTCTCACATTGCCTGGCTGTTATCAGGCATTGTGGATAATGCCTAACAACACTCAGGCAAAGTGGGAAATTTAATAGTGCGGTGCTTGAAGTTTTTATTTTTTCCTTTAGAACTTCGGTACTGAATTTAATGTCACTGCACTGCACGTACGCAGGGGCGTAGCAATAGCCCCCACGGTCGCGGGGAGGGGGGCTCGGAGAATTGTTACCATCTATTTATTTATCTATGTCGGCAGAGGCGGATGAAGGGGAGGGCCTAGTTGCTTTCTAGACCTTTAAGCGGCGGTCATTTCAATTTTTTTTTTTTTTTTTGACGATTTTTCCGCCCGTCAAGAAAAGAAAAATTCCTGGCAAAAAAGTGAGTCATACCGGCAATTAATTCAAGAGCCCGGCGGAATATACCACACCAAAACATGGATTCCACCGGCAGGCTTGAGAGGCGCCCAGGACAGGGGCGGATACAGGGGGTGGGCGATCGGGCTGAGCCCGAAGGGCCGGAGGACCGCTGACTACCCCCCCCCCCCCCCCCCGACTCTTTGACGGATCCCAGTCCTCCTGAGAAAACTGGTAACTACAGATTAATTTTTCTCGATAATGGTCCTTACAGAATCCCGGAACTGACCTATTAAGCATAGGTACAATGAGACAAATGAGAAAACCTATCAAGTAGGGTTTTCGGGACACCCTTCAATCCATGACTCAAGACGCAAGGCTGTTTTATAGCGTTTTTCGTTAATTTCAGCCGCGCTGATTAATTATTAATTTTTCTCAATATTGGCCGCAATTTTTGTTTTTCAACTTTTAGCTATGGACTAGCTTTTTTAAGGTTTAGGCCCGAAGTTGCCTTCTGAAGCAACAGATTATTGTCTTTTGCTGAATTTTAGCCCCGAGTCAGCGTTATTACTAAATTATAGTCGTGAATTGGCGTTTTCTCTAATTTAGCCGATTTTTTCATTTGAATCCGCGAATGAACGTGTTTTCTGTACTTTATCCGCAAATTATCCGATTTTTTACAATTTTCGCTGTAATTATTCTTTTCAATTAAGTCCGCGAAACAGGACTGTTCCGAGTTTAGCCGCTAAGTAGCGCTTTTTGTAAATTTCATTAGCGAATTATAGCTATTTTTCTCAATTTTTGCTGTGGATTAGCGTACCTATGTCCCAATTTCAGCAGCTAATTAGCCAATCTTCTCAATTTTAGTCGTGAATTAGCATTTTTCGAAAATTAGCTGTGAATTAGTGACTTTTCACTTTTTTTATCTGCGAATGGGCGATTTTATGCAATTTCAGTTGCGAATTTGTCATTTTTCTCAATTTTAGCCCCGAATTAGCTTTTTTCTACCTTATAGCCTTAGTGGGTTTTCTTGCCTTTTAGCGCTTGCAGAAATGCAAAAACTGGGCCACGTCTCAATTTTACCAACAGCAAATTAGCGTTTTTTCTTCATTTTTGGCATGAGTGGCATATATATACACCGCGAATAAGCGATTTTTTCTCAATTTCGGCCCGGATGTTTCATCTAGATACCGCGAATGAAAGCTTTTGAACAGGTTTGGCCACGAATACTAGCGATTTTTCCCATCTCATTGCAGCGTTGGTACTTGCCTATAAGAATAGCAAATTAGTACGCCTTCTCATCTTTATCTGCTTACGAACCTAAAAAAGAAGAAAGAAAAGAAAAAAAAAAACAAAAAAAACTGGGGAGCAGCGTAGCATAGCGCTTTTGGGGGCTAAATCGATTATTCAGCTACACTCTTTGCTGATCACCTGCAAGCACTCCATCCTGCGTCGGATGGATTGAAAAACGTCTAAAGGAGCCAATATCGCTGTCCAACTGCATGCCAAAAAATCGTTTTCACGTATACAAACATGAACATAGATCCTTAATATCCATATTTTTAGGCCCACATAGGGAGCCCAGGGCGATCTGGCCCCCTCGCCACTCGGCGAGGTCTCGGTCGGTACGCAGCTACTAATTCACGGACAGAAGTGAGAAAAAGCGCTACTTCGCGGATTCCAGTTTCCTTAAAGCTTCCGCGGATAAAGTACAGAAAAAGCGCTAATTCATGAATTACCGGTTAGAATCAAGAAAAATACGAAATTACCGCAAAAACTCAGAAAAAAACGCGAATTCAACGCTAGAATGGCGAAAAATCTCTAATCCGTGGCTAATTCACCGATAAAATTGAGAAGCGCTGAAGTGAGGAAAAAAGCTAATTTGCGATTTAAATGGACAAAACGTCAAATTCGCCGCTTCTAGAGGTAGATTTGTGCCAGAAAGTGAAAAAATCGCTAATCCACAGCCAAATTCAGAAAAAGCTTTACGTAGTTCGCGACGAAAATTGGGGAAACCTCTAATTCGTGGTTGAAATCGAAATGCATGCAAATCTTTAATTTTAGCGGCTAAAATGAGGAAAGACACTAATGCGTGGTTATAATTGTGGGTTAAGTTGAGAAAATTTACTAATTCATAGACAATTGAGAAAATGGCAAGCCGAGGCTTCCGGAGGCAACTTTGCGGCCAATTAGCAAAAATCGCTACTTTACGGCAAATATTGAGAAAAATCGCTAACTCGCGGCAAAAATTTAGAAAAAACGCAAATTCTGAGGCTCGTTGTGAATTGAATCTTTACTTCAAGCATTAAGGGGAGCATGCATGCTAGGAGGAACACATTACCCTAAGAAAAAGACATTTAGCCGGGCCTACTCGGCTTGTTTTCATTTTTTGCATTTGAACTTGATTGCTGAAGTCAGAGGGTTGCAAACTTCAACTATCAGGACACCGCTCGAAAGTACACAGAACGGGGTAGTTTTACACAACTTCACCCGTCGATGCGTGCACTAGCAGCTGATTGATACTGATGTGAAATTTATCAGTTATGTTAAAAATCTACACTTTTTCACTTTGGCTGAAATAGCCACGCAAGCGACATTTTCTGGTGGTTTCAGGAACAGGATTTTGTCTTCTTTCCGAATCCACTTGGTCTATAACCACTGACGGTGAGCCGAGAACACGACAAATACCGTAACAAGTGATGAAACTAGAAAAAATTAGGAAAATGCTCATAGCTCGGAACCAAAACATTTTCGGCTATGCGTCTACATGACGTTTTTGTGCGTCGAGGTATGCAGTATCACCAGTGCAAGTTTCTCACAAACCTCCTGAATCACCCTGTATAGATGTATATTGGGCCGATATTTTCCCAGTGCCCCGGGCCGGTCAAATCTGTGTATCCGCCCCTGGCCCAGGATGCAAAGAAGTGCGCTCTAGTCTCCGTTCCGACTTCAGACTTTCAGCTACCATAGCTACTCTGTCCTGGTTCGTAGGTAGGGTGAGAAAAATGCCAATAAAAAAAAAACCTAGAAGGGCTAGAATTGAGAAAAACTGCGAAACGTTAACTCACAGCTCAAATTGAGAACCGCTAAAACGTGGAAAAACGCAAATTCACGGGTAAAATTGAGACAAATCAGCTATTAATCACTGCGAAATACCCCCAATTCGTGGTTTCTTGAGGCAACTTCACATGACTACAATTTTACTATTTGCGGCTATTATTGAGAAATGGGTTCATTTGCCTCCAAACTTAGGAAAAATATACACAAAAATTCTCATTGCAACCAGTACGGCACAGGGGTATCTGATGGCAACTTTGCTTGAGTAGACACGCAAGTGTGCTAGTCTTGGAGCAAGAGCGTGGCAAAAAGTTGGAAAAAAGCGCTAATATTCACGGCTGAAACAGTGGAAAAACGACAATTCGCGGCTGATATTCAGATAATATCATGATGATTCGTGGATACATTTGTGAAAAGCCGGTAATTCACGGCTAAAATGGAGAAAAAGCGTTAATTCGCGGCTAAAGTTGACAAAAAACACTCATGCGCGGCTGAAATGAAGGAAACAAAATTCATGGATAAATATGAGAAAAGCTGCTGGTTCCCTGCTGGTTAAAATTGACTGAAACAAGGAAATAATTCGCGGTTAAAATCGATAAAAACGTTTATTAACGGATCTTTTTGGGAAAACCTGCTGATATACGTGGCTAAAACTGAGAAAAACCGATAATTCCCGACTAAATTCAAGATTGAAGGCGGGATTCCTCGACCCCTTCCCAGTCAAGTCGCCTAAGCTTCGCTCATAAATGGCTCCATTTCTGCACCAATATTCGATTTCAAAGTCGTTTTTCAATCTTCAGTGACGTTAGATCTTGCTTTTAGTGCATTTCATTCAAAAAACACACTATTGGTCTCTTTCAGATTTCATTTCTAAAATAACCCCAAAACACTTTGGAATTCGAAGTGTTTTAAGGTAATTTCAGGGAGGAAATTTTAAAAAGCATTATCTAACGTCACTGCATGTAGAACTTCTTGAAGATTAAGATTAGACTTTGAAATCGAATATTGGTGCAGAAATGGAGCCAAAATTTGTGTGCAAAAATTCGGGGGGGGGGGACTGGGACCCCGCCTTAAGCGCTTACTCCCAGCTAAAATAACAAATAAAAACGCTAAGTCGCGGATCAAGTAGACAGTTTTTAATTTGTAGTTAATAATTTATTTGTTTTTAAATTTGTCGATTTGGTTTTATACGGTTTAAAAGGGCTGCAGTCAGCCGAAACCGGTACCAATAAATTATTTTATGTGACGAGAACATCCAATATTTCTCCTGATTCCAATGTTTCCACGTATAGCGCTACACTTGAAAAACTGTGATGAGGAATTCCATTAAAAAAACGTCAAAATCTCCCTTCTCATTTACTCTTAAGCTTGAACTGGCAATCATGGGACGAAGGGGCGTCAAAGGCTGGTTTGGCTGAGGGAGGGGGACATTTTCAACAAGCTTTAAAAAACATTTTCAACAATTCGCCTGTTTAAAACCCTTCATAAAAGCCTTTCAAGGAATTCTTGTTACATTGGTATAGCTAGTACTGACGCAAACCGAAACCTCTTTCCAAGACAAAAGAAATCTATTGCCCGTCTTCCAAGTGAATTCCAATATCAGATATCCGACTTTTTATTGTTGTTTCTGGAACGAAATGGAAAAAGAAAAATTTTCTCGGAAGAAAGAAAACTTGTTTGCATTAAAAAGAAGGCGACGAAGGTTCATTTCGAGTTCACTTAATACAAGTCTCATCAGCTTATCCGACTCCACTTGAACAATAGATATATTTTGTGAAGTCCCAAGAGCAGCCCCAACTAGACCACTTAGGAGAGTGAAGTGGTGCAGGTCAAGGCACCCATTGTTAGTGCACAAAATAAAGACGGGGATTGACTTGTTACGGAACGGAATACAGTTTCACCGAACCTCACATTGTCCCCCAAAAATTATGTTTCACATATTCACCAACATCAGCTAAATTCATTCAAGTCAGTTTATCTGGATTTTCGGGGTAATTTATAGCAATCAAGGAGGAGAAGTGACAAAGCATTGAAGGTTTTTTTTTCCCCGTTCTAATCTCAGAATTTTTCTTGGTTTTTGTTGTTGTTGTTGTTGTTTTATCCCGGGGTTTCGTTAAAAACTCATTTTCCCGTCTAAATTAAACCATGCTGGAAAAAGACGGAGTAAAAGAGCGTATATTTGTTCGAAATGAGACTGGGTTTGTTTGCTTTCTTCCCTCCGCCCCTACTTGGTCGTAAAACTCTTTGACAGAAGAGGATTTTTCAAGTACATCAAGGGTGGTTCAAATCTACGATACCATCATTCTACTATAAATAGACGCCCAATATTTCTATTGCAGAACCCTTTCCACTACGACTGAGAATCATCAAAGAAACAAACGGGGGCATAAATTACGGAAATGAAAGCTCGGCGGTGACAGGCAAATACAAGTGACTGCAGGCTTGTAATAACTTTGGAATGCAATTTTTAAAATAAATATCTTTACTGTTTTATTTTCCTAGGTTCTGAAGATAGGAATCCGACGGGGAGGAGTACTGGTGATGAGGTAGCGGAAATATCGCGGAGGCAGCTGAAAGCCGCCAGGCGGAGTTGGGGGGGTCGTGCTGTAAAAAAGGGGGGGCATCGGGCAGCGGTCCAGTATTACCTTCCGGAGGTAACCGTCGTAGTGAAAACAAAAGTTGTGAAGGACGAGGCGGCGAAGGCGTTGGAAGTGAGGCGGAGCTCCTCCGAGGGGGTGAGAGCTTCGCCAACGGCTGCAGTGGAAGAGGCGGCGGCGGTTCCAAAAGTAGCAATAGTAAAGGCGTTGGCGTCGCTTCGGTCGCGGACGAAGAGGACTTCGACTGGGACGAAGGGGCGGACGACGACGACGACGACGACGGAAGCCTTGACGGCTCGTCCGCGCTTCGTAGCTCGCCTCGGGGCGGCCTGCACGACATCCAGGAAGAGGACGAGGAAGAGGGCCCCGGTGGGGGTGGCGGCCGAAGCCATACCAACGGCGACGGCCCCCCCGGAGGACCCTTGGCAGCGGCCACAGTGGAGGAGCGACGTAAGAAAAAGATGCAAGCCGAACAGGGTACGCTGGTGGATCTGCACAAATACCACAATCGATATTTGAAGAGTCGCAGGCACACCCTCGCAAATGTTCGGTAAGTAAAATACAAATTATCACCTTGGCCCTACCTCCTACTCGGTTTTTGTTTGCACCAACCGTTTTTTGTTTTTGTTTGTTCTTTCCCCCTATTCCACTCTGTAACAGCGGAAATTAAACGCTGGGGGCGGGGGGTTGAATTGCAAGAATTCAAGAAATCCTGATAAGTTTCATTCAAGAATGTTTCATTTCCATCTCAAAATACGCGAGGAGAATCTCACTTAATTATGCAAATCTACATGTTGCCGAACCCGTGTTTTAACAGTTTCGTCATGCCTCGAGTAAATTAGGCATAACATAGATGATAATGCGTGCATATTTTTAACCGCAAAATACTTTTAAAGTTTCACTATTAATAATTTTTTTTTAGTCTTTACATTCGGTTTTAGAGCAAAACTATTCAAGTTCACTCGTATAATATTCTTTCATTATTTCGATTGACTATCGCTATTTGCCACATGACTAAGCGCTGTCAAATATTTGTACTACATGGTTAACATAAAATTATGCCGTTGCTGCGATGTCGGGAATGTGTAGTACAGTTTTCCGACGTTATGTTTTCGTCATAACCTTGTACTACAAGTTTATGACGTCGCTTTGAGGTCGCATCATTATGTCATAAACGTAATCAAGAATAGAGAGGTCGAAGCGTCGTCGTGAGAATGTACTCCAGAATTCTGACAATTTTTTTACCATAAGTCAATCATTATTATTAAGGCGATCCGGACGACGTTTCTCTGCCTTCGCATTCTTATGCGTGAAGTCGTTGACGTCCCCCAGACGTCATAATAACGATATATTTTCAGTCTATAAACAAGAAACTGAATAACGTTTTTACGACGTCGGGGAATTAAAATTTTTGAAGACGTTTTTGGTTTTTATCAGTTAGTAGTTTGTGTCCGCCAGCAAGTCGCGCGCGATGAAGCGGTTCAAGTCTTACTCGTCGTACTACCGACGACTGAAGAAAATACTCGAAGAGAGATGATTCTGGAAGTAGTTGTGCTGAAAGTTTGATGCGAAGATGTAGGATCTGAAGTTGTGAATAATTCCAGTTTAGTCGATATTTCTCCATCAATGCGATCAACAGCCCTCAGCAGTACTCTCATGCTCCAGTAACCATGGCGATGCAGATGCCGATGCCGCCCGTGACACAGCCGATTTGCAATCGTCGACGCCCGCTCGAAGTCAGATATATCTTTGGCTTTCACGATACCATCGTATGTGAGCCAAGTCTTTGCAGGTCCACTATTCGAGTCTTTTTGAAGAAGTCTAACGTCATGCTTGGTTACTGGCCATTTCAATTTGTTGCCTGTAACCCATTTACAGGGTACGAAACACAGCACCGGCACTCCAAAGTCAATGCAATCACTACACTGAACTCTTTCTTATCTCTCACTCACCGGTGGCTTTGGCGCCAAAACTATTATTTGTTTTCCTACTTCATCCGACCAGTTGTCGTGTTTCGTACAGACTTTTATAACTCACATACAAACTTGGTCTACTTCTCGACCTCTTGTTGAGAGTTGTACAGAATTGTGTTCCAAATCATAACCTGTGGTCGTGAATATTACAACTTCGTTACAAATAAATAACTTGAGGTCGTATCATATACACAGTTATTAACCAAATGCAACTCAAGGTCGGGAGTATTATGTTTTTCGTACAAATATCCGACAACGCCATTTTGAAGGATTTTCTATTTATTTATTTTTTTTGGCAAATGACTCATTTGGACGTAATTATGATTTTCAAGTATCAAATTCTGCTTTAAATAGTAATCTATCACAAAACAGGTAGGTACTTGACTAACCAGCGCCAGAAACTATATTTTTCAAGCACTTTTACATTTCTCACCACTCATAAATTTGAATAATGAATTAATCTCACGGTGTTGTTTCAAGGGGGAACTCATTTCTAAGAGTTAAAATAAAATATCAGTCGATGAAATGATACTCGTTTGTGTTTTTGACGGAAAATAATTGGTCTGATAGCCCCAGATATAACGTCGTGTATTTGGAATAAAGAAGGCCGTCCATGAGCATCATGTTGAGAGGCACCCCGCTCTTCGAGTGGCTTTCGTTGACCGCACACCAACAGTGTAATTATTTATAACACTTTGCGACTTGTAGTAGAAATATTGAACATCATACTGTAGTCAAGGCAACATTTGGTCTGAGGAGGTATAATCTTGTGTAATATTAGTTAGATTTTGAACAGAAAATCGTAGAAGTGTTGTAATACAGAAATCTGTTGTACAAATATACTACAGCATCTTGTAGTATGACTGTATTACGGATATAGCAACTTCGTGCAACCAGTAGTCGCTGGGTGACGTCGTCACAACTCAAATGTATACCACCGCTTTGGTCGTATTTTGGTAATGGCGAAGTCGATGTGAAGTCGCCTGATGACGTCGGGTCATGTTTCCCGACGTTGAGACGACTAAATTGTGCTAGTTGGGAAGACACAGACAGAAAGCCACAAAAACATGCTTTGTAAATACGAGAATAATAAGGAAAATTTAATATTAATAAAGATAATTTTTCCTAACGTAATTTCTCTCATAAGAAGATTCTCGACCACAACCTGCTACCGTTTAGTTAATCCATCCGAAATAAACGCGAGGAAAGACTTGAAGCATTGCTTGAAGGCAAGAGTATATGTATTGTTAAAATATTTGCCTTCCAATAATAAGCACGACTTGACTGATTTGTCTCATAAAATTGCACTCAATGACTAACGCTCAAGCAAACATGCATAAAAGAAAACAAAGAAAACAATTACACGCTGACTCCGTTGTCACGCAGTTTAAGCAAAATGAATTCTTAAGAAGTTTGGACACAATGAAAGAAGGTATAGTACAATACAATACGAACTGAATGTAAACCACCATATACTGCTCAATCCGACTTCCAAATGAGAAGCTTTAGCGGAGATCTGAGCTCTCTCACCAGGCCACCACGCTTCCCTGAATTCTTCCATCAAGAGTCGAACGACTTACGCCTGACTTTTAAGCGAGTAGCATGCATCGTGAACGAGGCAAGAGCGATTACGGACTATATGGACCTGCGCCTTAGCTTTGACTTTAATTCAAGGTCTCCATTCTTCGTTATTACTAGAATTTCTTAATATTATTTCTGCAACTTACGCATTTCACGAAGGGTGCCCTCCATATTCGTTTCCCCCCTCAAGCTGAACGGATTTGCTTCAAACAACCCCCTGCAACCCCTCCCATACTGTTTTGTAAATCCATCTACTTCATTTGTTTATGAGTTGTGGTAACCTTTTTTTGATACACCAAAAGTTGGTTTTTGGATCGAGCCTTTGAGGTATAGGACAAATTCTTCAAGGGTGCTCACTGTGCGGAAGATTATTGCCTTCGGTTGGCAAGTAGAAAATTAGAAATCGTTTAGAACGTTTTAATGTATCAGCACATTCACTATAGTTTTTGGGAGTAAGCGTGAACCAATCAGCCAGCTGAATTACCTGGTAAACATCTAAGCGAACTTACAAAAGTGAAATTTTAAATTATAGGGTTATTCATGAAAAATCGTGAACCTCGTATGCCGAACAGATAATGAGAGCTGTACCCGTAGAAACGGTGAAACTATAGATAACTATAAAGGCCCGTTCACAAGCTCTATTTTTACGTTCTGTGGAGTCTACGCAACCAAACAAATTTATTCCCTCGAAAAATGAATCATTTTGATAGGTTACATAGACTCCACAGACGTATTGCACCGAGCTTGTGAACGGACCTTAAAGACATTTTGCTAATTCAGAATTGAGGAACTCCAATTTTTTTATCAAGAGCTCAAAAGATACAGAGTAGACGTGTACAGTCGGTTCCAACTCAATATGTTTCATCAAGCAGTACTTTTTTCAACGAGTGTCTTGCTTGAATAACCGAAATTCAACCGACGAGAAAAGAGTCCGTAAACCGGGGTCAATAGGGACTACGAGGTGAATAGGGACAGGCCACCAGTAAAGAGTTATTTCTGACCATGGAGGACACAATTTTCGCCCTACATCAACCCACCACATACTAGACTTTTCAGGAAGATTTCAGCAACACAACAAGTTGTCGTGTAATCTCTTACTGATGGTTGGCGAGAAAGTAGGCGTTGATAACGTTATCAGTTCAAATGAGCTGTTTCTCGAATGTTGCCGCACTTTTGCTCGAATCTCCTCAGCGTAATTCAGCAGGTAAGAAAGTGTCATTAGCTTTAATTAACAAACAAATAAGGATCTGAAAACTTCAAGAAATTTTTTCCCAACTATCACAGATCATTTTTTATTAAATTTTTACTAAAATAAGCCAATAAGCCAAATTATGTTGCTCACATGGGGTGAATGGGGACACAGTTCTCAACTACTTTAAACTAAGTTTTATCCTGCGGTAATGCACTCCTAGACCAATTTTAGATGTTTTTTTCCCGTCAGCATTCTTTTACTTTTCCCTAGAAACCAAAAATGGTCCGAGTTTACAAGACGACTGGGCTCAAAACCTACAAAAAGTACCCGCTCGAAAAATTGGACCAGGCAGTTCAGCGCTTAAGAAGAAACCAGTCCTTGAGGAAAGTGAGTTCGGAGTTCAACATTCCCAAGAGCGTGCTGCACCGCTATTACACCTCAATAAAGAAAGGGGAATCCGTGAAATCTCAAGGTGGCCAACCCTCCCTCACGGCTGATTTCGAAGGATTACTGGTAAAACGAATAATTCTTATGGGTGAATGGGGATACCCTATTGACACATTCACTCTCCGTCTGCTGGTTAAAAATTATTTGGATAGGAAGGGAGACAGAATCCCGAAATTCAAAAATAACTTGCCCGGCGACGAGTGGGCAAAGTTGTTTATAAAGCGACACAATCGTCAAATTGGGATGCGAATGTGCGAAAATATTAAGCACTCCAGGGCAGCTGTTTCCCCTCAGGTCATACGAGATTATTTTGCCAACCTGCAAAAGACCATGGACGGCATTCCTTCATCTAATTTGATAAATTACGATGAAACGAATCTTACAGATGATCCGGGGAGGAAAAAATGCATTATGAAGAGGGGCAGCAAGTATCCAGAGAGGGTAATGAACGTCTCCAAAGCCTCTACCAGCATCATGATGGCAGTAATGGGATCTGGGGAGATGTTGCCCCCATATGTGGTTTACAAATCATCGAACCTGTGGGACACCTGGACCATGGGTGGTCCACCTGGAGCACGTTACAACCGGACTCCCTCGGGTTGGTTTGATGCTCGAACGTTCGAGCATTGGATTGAGAAAATTGTCATTCCCTTCGTCAAAACACTCCCGGCAGGAAGAAAAATGCTGATCGGTGACAACCTGTCATCTCACTTGACTGAGCATGCCGTCCGTCTTTGTGAACAGAATCAAATTGAATTTGTTTTCCTCCCAGCCAACTCAACTCATCTGACGCAGCCCCTCGACGTGGCTTTCTTCCGGCCTTTGAAGCGAGCCTGGAGTAAGATTTTGGAGGAGTGGAAAAAGTTTGCTGGGAGAAAACAAGCTTGCGTCCAGAAACAAGATTTTCCCGCTCTTCTGAAGAAATTAATCGACGCCTTGAAGCCTAATGCTCCAACCAACATCGAATCCGGTTTCCGCAAGTGTGGTATCATACCATTAAATCCCAAGGCTGTACTTGACAGACTACCTCCGGAAGTTGGGCACGGAAACGACGCTGATGCTGGATTAGTCGACTCACTATTGTTAGAAACACTGAACGAGCTCAGATACCCTGACGCTGGAGCGACAAGAGGACGGAAGAAAAAAATCAATGTTCCTGCGGGTAAAAGTGTAAAAGGCGCTGATTTCTCCAGTACTGAAGAGGAAGACGAGGTCGACCCCCTTCCTGAAGAAGAAGACTCCACTGAGAACGAAGAGGGCGAACTCACAATGGAAGCAGAGGATGCGGAATCGGAAAACAACAGAACTAGTCAGGTGCTCGAGCCCATGCAAGAGCTGGGTGCCAAAGGTTGTTCAAAGGTTCAGCAAACGATCTCTACCACTCGAAAACTACCCAAAGGCGTTCAACCTGCTGAGAATGTGAGCCCTGGGTGCTGGGTGCTAGTCAAGTTTGAACCAGCTCAGCCAAAATCTAAAGTGAAGACTTTGTTCCTTGGTCAAGTCACTGACGTCGAAAATGACATCGTCACCGCGAAATTTTTGCGTGAGCACCCCTCATCAAAAGAGAGTGGAAGACTGTTTGTATGGCCACAAGCTGAAGATGAGGCAGCGTTCGATGTGCAGGACGTTATCGGAATTATTGCTCCCCCCACACCGTTCCACAGAGGAATACTCTGCTTCAAAGGGGTGGACAGCACACAATGGTAGGGACATTTAACAACTAATTTGTAACCATTCTTATTATTAACCAATTTATTTCCTAATTTTTCCAAAGACTTGTAGTTCCTAATGTTAAAGTACAATGTTCCCTTGAAAAATTCTCAAGTCTAATTAACTAGTGCCTTAATTTTAAAATGCGCTGTGATTTTTTTCTACTCAACAGTGCAATAAAATTCGTTTTTTTGTTCATTTTGTCGTGTTTTTTAACCTCCCGCAGTTTTAAAAGATGAGATTTTTTTTTTTTTTTAAATTCACAGTGTCCCTATTCACCTGGGAGTTCGTCACAATAGGAATTTCCACTACTTTCAGGTAGTGTCCCCATTGACCCCAGGTATGAGGGCGAATCGGGACACCTTAATTCAATTTTTAAAAAATTGAAAAAAGAAACAAATTGCTAAGTTAGACAATGGAATCGATTGCTGAGATCTGAAGGAATCATTCTGAAGTAAGAATACATTCGAATTCCGATTAGGAGGAGAGCATTGCTGGAAAAACCTCCAAATCTGTCCCTATTGACCCCGGTTTACGGCATCACTAAAACTTTACCGATTACTTCCGATTGACCGACTAGTTATAGTGTCATATCGTTACACAGTCGTTTAAACCCCACACTTTTTAATCGAGTCTTTTTTTCCAACGAGTAACTCGTTTTAGTTATTTTTCCCAGTCACTTAAATATCAGTTACTCATTCGCATATTTTAAGCGATTCCCAAACGACTAACATTCCACACTCCTTAAGAAGTCGTTAGAAACGTGAGAGGGCTTTTAGAAGCAAATTTTTGTACCGATTTTTAAGGTATAAGTTAGCGATCAAACTCAACTCGGTAATTTTTACCGACTTAGAATACCGAGCTTTTTTTTTCCGTGTATGATGATCTTACTAGTTTTTTTCTTTCATCAACCCAACAATAAAAATAAGATAACACAGCTTAAAAACTTGCGGCCCAAATCTGTGCGAGAATCATGGGAAATAATAATATTTCTATACAGGATGAAGAATCACTTATTTTTATTACTTTTAATGACTTCCGCGAGTGACCGAAAATCATAAGTTTTACAGCTTTAGAATATGAATCCAAACGGAGCGATTAATTTACATTCTGTTGCCGTAACGCGAATAATTTTTAAAGCACGATGTCAATTCCATTGGATAAATCAAGGCCTTGGACGTCTCAAACAAAAGGCTATAATATTGTATTAATGACCAATGATGACCAATATGGACATAATTTTTAATTTCTGGCGGTGTTATTATTTGTATTGTTCCATTGCGCATCAACTTCCTCAAACCTGTTACCTCAATACACCTCCCAACACTTTTGTACTCCACCCAATTACCCCCCCGCACCCGCACCGAACCGACTTTCTTCGCCAGCAGTGTCGCGAATTTATCGTGATGCCACTACTTTTATAGTAACGAACTTAGTTCTCTCCTTATTAGAATTTCGTCAGGGGGAGACATATTAGGGGGCCTGTCTATTCTCTAACAAAAAAGCAATATGTTTTTCGTAGCAATGTTTCTATTTCAGTCATTTGTTTGAAGAAAATGAATGAAATAGACATATGTACTTTGAAAAACATGACATTGCTTTCTTGTTAGAGAATAGGTCCCCAGGTTTTAGAATTTCCTCAGGCAATAACCGTACTGAGTCCCCCCACCTTTCGTCACTTACTTTTCATTGAGCGGCGTTATTGTGACCATGATCCGTGGTTTGGTGAAATACCACGTTGGCGTTCAATATGGGCCCTTCAATTTTTGCGGGGTTTAGAAAAAAAAAAATGGCGTTCGATTTAAATGCAAACAACTGACGGTGTATTTTTGTAATTTTAAGAGAGGGTAACGTTCCCAGAATCGTTTTCTTCATTTTCAATTTATAATCCCTCTTTCCTGACTCCTTTGTGCTATACAATCGAACCTTTCCCTTGCCTTATCTTTTTAAAAAGAAAAGGCTTAACAATAAGAGATAGAAAAAAAAAAAAAAAAAAAACCAATCGGCTTATACTGTCTCTCACTCTTTCTCCTTCTCTTTCCCTGGACCTTCTCGTTAACATAATTCCCATCGAGAGTGTTTCCCTAAAAAAGAAATTCACCATTTTTTCATCCTCGGCACCGATGATTTTTGAGGCTTCCTTTTCCTGCAGGGTCTTTTATTTTCTTTTTTTTTTTTTTTCTGTATACGAAGAACTATTTATTCGAAACGATGTCATTTATTTCGATATTGACTAGACGTACAATCTGTAAGAGAAACCGGAGACAAAAATTTTCTCCCGTTAAAGAAAATAGAGTGATAAAGATTGTGAGGGGGGAAAAAAATCTTGCCTCGTATAGACTTTGACTTTATGGCGGAGAGGGAGACAAAATAAAATTATATCCTCGAACAGGAACTAATATATTTGTGGAAAGGGGGGGGGGGGAGAAAATTGCTCAGGATTTAAAATGTTTCCCCGGGAGATAAAAAAGGATTTGAGTTACTGTGCGAAGCAGACGAATTGGGCTCAAAATAAAAAAAAAAAAAAAAGTTTATACGTTGGTGTGTGAGCTCAGTTTTCCTTCAATAAGAAAAGAGGAGAGCGAACGAGAATAGTGCATTCAGGTTAAAATTGAGGCCATTTGAACGAGGAATCACGCTCGTGGGATTCCAATTTAGATGGACTGTAAGAGAGTATAAAGTGCTTCTGTTGGTTGAGTGGAGTGGTGGTGAGTCGGTAAAGAAGATATTCGTGGACAAGTGCTATTCGTCTCACAAAAGTATAAAGCTTTAGTTTGTTTCACTCTCTTCTTATCTATAGTTTCATCCAAAGTCTGTCTGAACTAAGGACTTGACTCGGTCACATTAAATTTTCCGTTATAGACTTTTAACGCTCTTCATTGATATATTGATGACTGTATCACTGGTACAACAATTTATCAATAATTATAGCTCGACCACAATCTGATATGTTTGTGACGCTTCAGATTTTAGTGGAGAAAAGGCATAATTCAAGTTGTTTCAAGAGAAATAACCGTTAATTAATGTTTAATAATACATGTTTCAACATTTTGTCTTGCTTAATCATTTTTGAAGACGTTTTATGCGTTTTTAAGTGCTGTGAGATAGGTAATTTCATGAAGGAGAGCTAAATTCTCGCCCTCATACTCTAATACGGAAGCTGGGGTCGAAAACCATCGCGAGTCAGGGAGATATCCGAAAATTCCACCCATGCGAAATGTCTGATGAACACGTTCATTTCGTATGAATAAAACGTGCTCATTAGACTCTTCGGTGCCAGATTGAGACTAGAGATGAAGTTCTGTTGACTGACTCATGTAATCTGCTTCGTAGCTTCAAAGCAATTACTTTATTACTCCGGGATCGAGCTGCCATGAACTTTGTATGTATAATAAAATATTTACGATAAATACAAATTTGCTCAGGATTGAAAAATGTTTGTTAATAAATAGACCATCAGAACGGAACGTTTTAACAAGGAATTAAATGAAAGGAGCAATTTATTTTTCATTTTGAGTTTTAGAATCCCTGTCGGCAGATACAGATTGGCCCTTCTTGCAAAACGCCATCGACTTGCCTGCTGGTGCGTATGCTTCACTAGTGTTCAAGTTTGCAGGGGTGACGCATGATGACGTCCTTAAGGGACGTCATAATTTTCGCCGATTAGTAGATGCTTACAACATATTTCATAACTTGGCTCTTGCTCACAGAAGGAATAACACTTGCAGTTGAGGTAATATCGAGCTAACAATAATCCCCCTCTCCCAGTCTCTGATATGCTTATTAAAATTCAACTTCCCCTTGTCTTATATATTTATCAGTACTTATTAAAGGTCACGAGCACACAACTAAAATTACGAACAGCACAGTGTAGAGGAGTATTAAAACCGGAGAGTGAACGCGGCTGCAATGATGTCGAAAAAGGTAAAAGAATAAGCTAGTCAGTCTGGAAGTCTGGCAGAAAGAAGTAGAAGGGAGATCGTTAACGCTCTTTTTCGTGTAACATGAAAAAGAAGAAAAATCTCAACTTTTTCTCTCGAAAGTTAGGCTACGTGTTTTCCCCGTTTTTGTAGGGATTCAGATGGTGTTAACCGTTGAAAGTTATATGATGAGGCCGGGTGGAGGGATGAAAGTAAATCTCGAACTAAAATTAGAGGACGTAATTTTTTTTTTTTAAAGTATGTTTGTTAGGATGGATGAGGGGCAAGTGGAAGAAGGAAGTTCCATTTCACGGACCTTCAGATGTCACCTGATTTAAAATAAGAAACTAGGTGGCCCCTTGCCGTAACTTGTGGATGCTTCGTTGGCTACTTTAAATTAATTCATAGTTTCCCTCTGTGAGATATTTTTGGCACGACTCATTGAGATTTCTCAACTTTTCTTTTGCTTGAGCGTGTATAAAATGTCATTTGAGCGCGGCTGTGGCTTGGCTTTTTTCCCCTTGTTGATTCCTCAAAATAAAATAAATAAATAAATAAAAATAAGTGGAGAAACCAAAAGAAAACGTGAAATACGATTATTCCAGTGTTTCTTTGACGTCATTCAGCTGTGTGCAGTGATCCCGGTTAAAAAAAAAAAAAAGTCAATTTTTTTTTATGAAAAAAAGTGAGGACATTTTTTGTCATCAAGGTCGTTTTTAAATAGACACCAAGACGATTGATATTCCAATATAAACAAGTTAAGCTGAGTTTATAGGATTATCTATCGAGAAGGGTTGGATTATGTAAAGTGAAATTACTCCCTCCCTTGTGGCTGTTGAAGCCAACGTATCATGATTTCTTTCACGCGAGTAGGAGCCTATTTTTTAGTTGGACCCATAGTGGATAGTTAGGAAGATAAAGTTGTTCAAAACGTATTTGATGAGGTGGTATCAAGATAACTGTGCGGGATAATGTTTGAACCCTGAATGTGCCATTCAATTTACACCAGTTCCTTACATCATTATTACACAAAACAATGTCGAAAGCGGCCGTTCTTTTCAGCGATTCAAACTTTCGTAATTAAAACCCGATAATTTCATGAAGAAGCTATCTGTTTAGCTGCAGAATCTGAATTTATGGCTTCGAAATTTTGTCCAAAATATATTTGCTGATTGCTAATTGGTTACTCCCACGAATGTTTTTTTTTTTTTTGCAACGTTGCCATGCAAGGCCACAATGAGGAAATTTCATGGGTCAGAACTTACGCACTAATTTATTTTGTACTGTTCATTCGTACTGAAATAGAGCGCAAATCATAGTCAGTTTGTATAAAAACTCAATAGTTAATTAATAAACTAATTTAGAATTTTTTGGTCGTTTCAAACACGTAGACTAGTCAATATAGACACAAAAACCGGGGTAAATCGCAAACATGCGTGTAATTGATTTTTTTGTTGCGTATTGTTAGGACCAATGAGAGCAGTTATTACTCAAGTTTGCAACCCTCAAAACCTTGTGCTTAACTCATGGCACTCGAAAAACCAAGAAATTTCATCACTTTTTCTGGTTTTTTAAACAAAAATACCTTGTATGAAATTATGGGCTTAGTATGAAATTATTCGCACATATTTGAAGCATTTTTATTACCCCTTCTCTTAAACCCTCTGCTGAAGTGAAACAAAAAACCAAAATGCTTCGTTTGAACCAAGTTTTAACACTGAAATATATTGCCATATGGGCAGACAAGTACTTGCGCAAGAAATGTCCGACTTTTTCCCAGATTTGTTTCAAGACCTTTTTTTCTGGCAGCATTCTACCTTCTAGAGGTTTGTGGTACTGAACAGATGATACCTCGACCCCTGTCCTATCCTTCCTCGTCTTCTTTTCTCTTCTTAATTCTGCATTTATTAAATTACCTAATTAATCAAAATGTGGCCATTAATGTACGTGGGGACATTAGATTTCTTAAAAGTGTCAAACAGTAAAAAAGGTGCGTCGTGTGCCTCCCGCACAGAATATTGGGCAAAAAATGAAGGCCCAGATTGGCAAGGACGACTCTTTGAGTCTTGGCTACTATGAAGGGTACAGGGGCACCTTCCCTGCCCGGTTTCGGTTCATGGCGCAAGCCAGCATCCCCAGCTCTGAAAGACTCAACCCCACGTCGTGACTCTCGGGCGCGGGTGGCTGGCCACCAGTTACAGCTAACGAGCCGGAGCTGAGTGATGGGAACGACTCTGCTTGGGGAGTCTGGGGTGCAAGCCAGGTAAGGGCCGGCAACGGCCTAGGTACTGGCCACATCTTAAGGAGAGGAGATCCGCAGCAGGGTACAGGGCTGTGTTTGCTGTCATGATGGGCAAATCCTGCGCCATCTGATGGCCACAAGGTTGAGGGTCTGGACTTCCGGACCCTCAACTTGATCAGTCGTTGAAAGAGTCTTCATTGTTCAGTAATTAATTATATTGAACTTGACTCAATAAACTCTATACGCAAAGAAACTGATGTTCCAGTTCCGTCAAGTCGAATTTTATTATGAAATGCGGAATGAGCACGAGGAATCGAATTCGTGACTCGAAGACTGAATCTCTCCTTCATGCCCTCCAAGATTCCTATGATAAATGGTACGAATACTGTGATTCAAAGAAATCTTCAAACAATCTCAGTCTGAGGATCCGCTGAGTAATGCGAGGAGCGAGGCTCCTTGGTTTCAATAGATTGTGAGTTCAACAATACCTATAGTTTCTTCAAACATTGTTTTAAACTCTCGATTTGAGTTTCTTTTGACGATTTATGACAAATAATGCTTCCCCAGCTCTTTTTCCTGTTTGTCACATTCAATTCAAGGCTTTGGAATGTACGCTCGTTGTAGCGCGTTATTTTAGCGCCTCTCGAAAACGCCTCCTATACAGTGGACGACCGCGGCCTAAGGGAAATGGCTACAAATAAAGAACGCTTGCTGCGACGATAGATGACACTCTATACTCCTCCGTGATCAGGATTTGTGCTCGATATTATCCTAACTCCGATGTAAAAGTGCTTAAGAATCCCCTTCCCCCCAGACGGAAATCTCAAAATCCGTCCCTGTTACCGTATGTACCTACATCATTCCGCCAGAAATTGTTTATTTTCAAGCCCGAAAAGTTACTCCCATTTTAACGTGAATATTAACGTGAATACGTTTTACAGGAGTATAGCTCCAGGATGCTCCAGGATTGAGAGCAAGGCCGTGGGAGAAACACCATAGGACAAACCTGTCAAGGCACGACTGGAGGACAATACAATCAGAGAGATTTCGAACACAATTGAAAATCTTGAAGTCGTCAGCATAAATAAGGAATGGCACATCAAGCTCGTAGCAAATGCTGTTCATTGTTAAGGTGAAGAGGAGAGGCCCAAGGTGCGAGCCCTGGGGAACGCCAGAGGTGGAGCCAAAAGGTGCAGAGATAGCACCCCCCGCTCTCACAGTAGAAGAGCGACCAGAGAGATAGCTCGCTATCCATGTAAGGAGGACACCAAAGACTCCAACAGATGAGAGGGCAGTAAGTATAGTACTGTGAGGGATCTTGTCAAATGCCTTCGAGAAGTCAGTACTGATAACATCAACCTGGTCACCAACGCTAATGGACTGCAAGATGAACTCCTGGAAGAGAACAAGATTTGTCACAGTAGATCGGCCACGAATAAAACCATGCTGCTCTGGTGCAATGGTGGAAGAGAAGATTGGTGAAAGCTGGTCAACTACAAGTTTTTCGAAGATCTTAGGGATGGAGGAGAGCGAGCAGATGGGCCTATAGTTAGAGATGTCTGATCTATCACCTTTCTTGTGGATTGGAGTTATGTAAGAGTTCTTCCAGATATCAGGGAAATGGCCAGATGACAGTGAAGCATTGAAGAGAGCAGTCAGAGGACCAGCAAGTCCAGCAGCACAAGAGCTGAGCAGGATTGGAGGAACCCCATCAGGTCCCATGCCCTTAGAGACGTCAAGACGTTGAAGAGCACCCAGCACTTCCGTTTCACTCAGAGTTATAGAACCCAGATAAGTCAAGTCACGTGGAGGGAGCTGGTGGGCTGATGCACTGATGCCAGGCTCAAAGACAGAGGAGAAGTGTCGGGCAAACAGATCAAAGATGGCCTGTGGACAGTCTGCTGAACTGGAATTAAGGTGCATTGAGGGTGGTAGGGAAGAGTTGCCGCTGCGGTAGTTGATGTGGTTCCAGAAAGTTTTGATATCTGAAGGAATTGAGTTCTGGACAGAGTCTAGATAAGCAGAGTAGCAGGCCCTGGACTCAGCCTTACAGCGGGCCCTGAGTAGAGAAAACGAAGAGTAATCTGAGGACAGGCCGGTCACCTTAAAACGAGAGTGTGCTAGGTTTTTGCTCCTGACTAAAGAAATAAGATCCTGGGAAAACCACTTGGGGTAGGAGTAATGAATGGTGCTGGTCTTTGGAACAAATTGATTAATGGCTTCATGAACAATGGCGTAGAACTCTGCCAACGCATTAGCTAATGGAGAGGATTGGAGTGACTGCCAATCAAGTTGAAGGAAGTGATGGCTCATGCTGGTGTAATCACCCTGTTTAAAATTGAATTCGAAGCGGGTAGGTGGAGAAATAACTAGGTGCAAGCTGGGAAGAGAAGCACGGATATGAAGAGCAGGATGAGCCTTATCCTCAGCCACCAGGAGATCTCCAGAGTGAATAGTGAGATCATCCAGATTCGAGAGAACCAAATCAAGAACATTCCCAGAGGTGTTGACGTTGGAATTGAATTGCTTGAGGTTAAGGAGCTGAAGAGATTCATGGATGATATTGGCCTTTGAGGAGGCATGATAGGGGAAACACTCCATATTCCAAGAAGCTCCAGGGATACCAGCCAGGTTGTAATCACCAGCCACAATAATTTTGTAACTGGGAAAGGCCGAAGAAACATGTTCAAGTTCCAAGAAGTGGCGTTCATAAGCGGAGGCAGCAGAATACACAGGGAGATAGACAACACCAATAATAAGTTTAAGGTCAGGAAGGACCACGAATGTCTGTTCAAGGATATTGGGGGAGGTGTGCAAATTTGAGCGGAAGCGGTTGGATACAGCAATGAGAACACCACCACCTGAGGCTTTCAGAGAGTTGTTTGAGGGAGAACGATCAGTTCGGAAGACATTGAAGTTAGAGAGCCTGAGTTCAAGTGAGTCGACGGCAGGGTGAAGCCATGTTTCAGTGAGGATGATGATGTCTGAGGAGACTGGTATAGAAATTCAGAAAGCTTTGTATTGAGACCGCGCACATTCTGATAAAAAAGGGTTAATGTTGTAGAGGGCTTGATGGTGGAGCATGGGCGTTTTTTGACGACAGTGAAGATCTGGAAGGCGGGAGCTTGACAATCTGTGGGGTACCTGCTATGTATTTGATAGTAAGGTATGGCTCACCCGCATCTGTGCGACGACGAAGCTCCTGGCGAAGGTGATCAAGCTGTCTGCATTGGGCAGGGGTGCGATCTGCGGAAATAGCGTAGCGTGGAGGGTTGGAAGCCCGATTTGCAGAGAGAAGTTTAGATACAGTGCCAGGGCCATCCAGACATACGACGAGTGTGCGGGGACGATCAGGGACCCGCCTGTTGCCAACCCTGCGGAAGCGCTTAACGGATGAGTCAAAGGGGAGGCCTAGCTTAGAGACAGCATCCCGGAGAAAATCCCGGTCCTCTTCAACAGCAGCTGATGGGTGGGCATCAGATTCAGGTAAAAGTTAACAAAGAGCTTGAAAATCTCGAGTTCCAAGGCGTCATTACAAAAATTGAGTACAGTGAATGGGGTTCACCCCTCGTCGTAGTCCAAAACCAAACCAAGACGTTCGTTTATGCATAGACTTCAAAACTACGTTAAATCCCAGCTTTTAGACGCTCGTTATCCTATTCCAATAATCGAGGATTTATTTCATAAGTTACAGAATGGAAAATATTTTTGTACGCTCGATCTTCACAAAGCGTACCTCCACGTTCCAGTCGATGAGGAAAGTGCGCTTCTCCAATCGCTATCGACACACTTGGGCACGTACAAGGTGAACAAGTTAGCTTTCGGAGTGAAGACCGCTCCCAATGAGTTTCAACGCATCATGGATGAAGCCTTCCTCTGTATTCCGGGTACAGTTGTCTATTTCGACGATATAATCATCCAATGTTCAACATTGCTCGAATGCTACGAACGCCTCGTGATGTGCTTCGACAAACTGCGTTCATTAAACCTTCACGTCAACCTCGAAAAATGTCAATTTTTCAAAACCTCGGTCATCAAATGACGGCCGAAGGACTACAAAAATGCGATGACAAAATAGACGCCATTCTGAAGGTTACACGTCCAAAGAACGCAGATCAAGTACGATTCTTCCTCGGTCTGGTTCTTTATTATTCAAAGTTCATCCCTATGAAGTTTCAACTTTAACAGCACCCCTTCGAGACCTTCTTCGTAATAACGTCGAATTCAATTGGACTCCCAAATGCGAAAACGCCTTCACCCTTTTAAAAAATGAAATAGTCGGCCCTAGAAATTTGGTTCCTTTTAACAATTCCTATCCTGTCATTTTAGCGACCGACGTCAGTCCCGTTGGAATCGCAGGCGTGCTTTCTCACAGAATCGACGGGGAAGAAAAACCGGTAATTTTCATCTCGAGATCTTTGTCAAAAGCTGAACAAGCCTACTCCCAGCTTGACCGTGAAGCTCTCGCCGTTTATTGGGCCGTCAGGAGACTATACCATTATTTATTCGGTCGTAAATTCACCTTAATTTGAGACAATAAACCATTAACCCACATCTTCGCCCCTTCCACGAAAATTCCAGTAATATCAGCTGCTCGCCTCCTTCGTTACGCCACTTTTCTCGGCGGATTTTCGTACAACGCTGAACACAGACGCTCTGGCCTGAACTGCAACGCTGACTATTTATCCCGGTTTCCTTTACCCCTGGATTCAGAACACGCTACCGATGCTGAATATGACGTATCCGCTACCACAATAAAGCAGATTACATCTTCAAATTTAGTCTACGCGGACATTTTGGCAGCAATAGCCGTTGACCCCGACCTGAAAATCTTAAAAGGTCGGTTGATGTCAGGCGCCGAAAGAAATGTTGAATTTGCGCTTCACGACGGCATTGTATTTCGAGGAAGCCGCGTGTATATTCCAACTTTCTGTCGCGAAAAAATCCTGGAAGACCTTCACTCTACGCACACCGGAATCGTCAAAATGAAAGCTTTAGCTCGTCAATACGTCTATTGGCCAACCATTGATAAAGACATTGAACGGTCCGTCAAGTCTTGTGCGGTATGTGCGAACCAACTATCATTCCCCTCGAAGGCCCCTCCACACGTTTGGGAACAACCATCAACCCCCTGGTTCCGAATCCATATCGACTATGCCGGTCCAAAAAATAGATTTTATTACTTTGTCGTCGTAGATTCTTTCTCGAAGTGGATAGAAGTCGTTGCCCTCTCATATCCACCCTCAATGGCCTTCCGCACACGGGTCGTCTCTCGAAACTGCCGACGCGAACCGCTCGACCACGATACATCCGTCTCGGTCATCTGTCCTCCGGACACGGGTCGACTTCATTCAGTTTTTTCTTGTTCCTCGATGGTGAAAGAAGGGCTGTGTACAAAAGAGAGCTTTGTCTTCGTTAAGTGATAAGGAAGACGTGGTTTATTTATGGTACCAGCGCATGAAAAAGGGGGAAAAAACGTCGATCAACGCACAAATTATCTTATTTTGCCACGTAGCTTCAAGCTCTTTCAACTACATCCCTCTTCTAATGGTCTTGGGACGTGTAGCTGTAGGTACAATTAAGGATATTTTTCCACCTTCCCGGCGAATTTTACATTGAAATTTTTTTTTAATGTAAAAGTTAATTTAATATTAAATTCAAAATAAAATAACATTTATTTTGTTGAATTTGTATTGACGCGATGTTTCGTCTAGGAATACGGGTCCTTGGTCCTTGGTGTACTTGGCCCGCCGAAATGCAAGTTGACGAAATTGGAGTTGTTGCACGTGAAGGGAGCGTGAACTCGAACGATGAACGAAAAGAGTTTTACGCCCGCGTCGATAAATTCTATGAGGGTCGAGATAAAATTTTGAAGATACCCTGGACCAGACAACACGTCGCGGACGTAGTAAAGACAGTGAAGGACGCTAGAGCGCTTTCGACGGTAGGTGGTCAGCGCACTAGTTCTCATTACCACTATGCCTCCAAGTACGACGTTACAGAAATCGGTGATCGTGAAAACTTGATCATCAAACGTCACAATCTGAGCGACCCGATAAAAACCATTGTTCCCATTGATGAGTACTACTAAACTCTGGAAGCGATCTCAGGATCAGCCTTATTGTGACAAGTACGTCTGATTCGCAATGAGCCTGAAAAACCTCGGTCTATTTGTAATAAGACTAAATGGTCCAGGCTGATTAGGAAAAAAATGAGTTTTCCACAAAAAGGCGGCGTTTTACAAAAAGGCTAGGATTTTTGGAAAAAGACTGATTCGAAAAAAATCCTGCGACACACGCATGATGACGTCCTTGCGGACGTCATAATTTTCGCCGCTTAGTAGATGTTTACAACATATTTCATAACTTGGCTCTTGCTCACAGAAGGAATAACACTTGCAGTTGAGGTAATATCGAGCTAACAATAATCCCCCTCTCCCGTTTCTTATATGCTTGTTAAAATCCAACTTCCCCTTGTCTTATATACTTATCAGTACTTATTAAAGGTCACGAGCACACAACTAAAATTACGAACAGCACAGTGTAGAGGAGTATTAAAACCGGAGAGTGAACGCGGCTGCAATGATGTCGAAAAAGGTAAAAGAATAAGCTAGTCAGTCTGGAAGTCTGGCAGAAACAAGTAGAAGGGAGATCGTTAACGCTCTTTTTCGTGTAACATGAAAAAGAAAAAAAATCTCAACTTTTTCTCTCGAAAGTTAGGCTACGTGTTTTCCCCGTTTTTGTAGGGATTCAGATGGTGTTAACCGTTGAAAGTTATATGATGAGGCCGGGTGGAGGGATGAAAGTAAATCTCGAACTAAAATTAGAGGACGTAATTTTTTTTTTTTTTAAAGTATGTTTGTTAGGATGGATGAGGGGCAAGTGGAAGAAGGAAGTTCCATTTCACGGACCTTCAGATGTCACCTGATTTAAAATAAGAAACTAGGTGGCCCCTTGCCGTAACTTGTGGATGCTTCGTTGGCTACTTTAAATTAATTCATAGTTTCCCTCTGTGAGATATTTTTGGCACGACTCATTGAGATTTCTCAACTTTTCTTTTGCTTGAGCGTGTATAAAATGTCATTTGAGCGCGGCTGTGGCTTGGCTTTTTTCCCCTTGTAGATTCCTCAAAATAAAATAAATAAATAAATAAAAATAAGCGGAGAAACCAAAAGAAAACGTGAAATACGATTATTCCAGTGTTTCTTTGACGTCATTCAGCTGTGTGCAGTGCTCCCGGTTAAGAAAAAAAAAAAGTCGATTTTTTTTAATGAAAAAAAAGTCAGGACATTTTTTGTCATCAAGGTCGTTTTTAAATAGACACCAAGACGATTGATATTCCAATATAAACAAGTTAAGCTGAGTTTATAGGATTATCTATCGAGAAGGGTTGGATTATGTAAAGTGAAATTACTCCCTCCCTTGTGGCTGTTGAAGCCAACGTATCATGATTTCTTTCACGCGAGTAGGAGCCTATTTTTTAGTTGAACCCATAGTGGATAGTTAGGAAGATAAAGTTGTTCAAAACGTATTGGATGAGGTCGTATCAAGATAACTGTGCGGGATAATGTTTGAACCCTGAATGTGTCGTGCAATTTACACCAGTTCCTTACATCATTATTACACAAAACAATGTCGAAAGCGGCCGTTCTTTTCAGCGATTCAAACTTTCGTAATTAAAACCCGATAATTTCATGAAGAAGCTATCTGTTTAGCTGCAGAATCTGAATTTATGGCTTCGAAATTTTGTCCAAAACATATTTGCTGATTGCTAATTGGTTACTCCCACGAATGTTTTTTTTTTTTTGCAACGTTGCCATGCAAGGCCACAATGAGGAAGTTTCATGGGTCAGAACTTACGCACTAATTTATTTTGTACTGTTCATTCGTACTAAAATAGAGCGCAAATCATAGTCAGTTCGTATAAAAACTCAATAGTTAATTAATAAACTAATTTAGAATTTTTTGGTGGTTTCAAACACGTTGTGATTGCCAGCCCTGAATTTTTACGTCATATGTGCCGTCAAGTAATTTTTACGTTTTTCGCATAAAAACAATTTTTCAATGGATTTTTGGTATTTGATCCTGTAAATAAAGAAATTTCCCCTGGTTGCTAGGGAGGGACAGCGAAATTTGCTCCTCGAAATTCCGTCGTTTTCAAGGGAATAATCGCGATTTTTTACTTAGAAAAGTACTCAGTGATTCAACTAAGGACAGCACATTAGTAGAACAGTAAGTTTCTCGGCGGATAGGTCGCAGGGGGCGGCAAAGCTTACGCGAGTTTGTTATCGTTTCGGAAATATTTTCAAAAAATTTAGCATTGTTGTTATTCACGCGTTGGCATGGCGTCTCAAGGAGACCGAGAAAATTGTCAATACTGTAGTAGGAGCTATACAAGGCGGGGCAAGCGGACCCACGTTAACCGTGCCCATCCTAACACAGGGATCCTAACGGTACAGCAATTCAGCATCCAAATTCAGACATCGTCCCAGATTACGTGCAAAGCAAGTTCATGGAGGGATTCGGAGCAGGTCTCGTGAACTCAGAGGTGACGAGGAGTGGGGGGCTCGATGGTATCAGATAGCAACACTTCAGGGCAAGCAATACACAGTCCCTCGAGGGAACGTAGGCCGTAAACTTGCCTCATGACTGACCTCAGAGATCATGGGGGTAGTCAACGGGACCCACACATCAGAGAGAATCTTCGTGTTATGTGCCACGGTGCTACTTGCGAGAGAAGCAGATAAACTCACCTCTCGACGTAAGGAGATCAATCAGCAAGCGCATGGAGCTCTGGGAAGGCGAGAGATTCGACGAACTAGTCCAGGAAGCAATAAGGTGCGACAAGAAGTTGAAAAGAGATAACCATCGAACACTGGACCAGCCGCAGAGAGCACGGGTTCTCACGAGACTGGTCGCAAGTGGCAGACTAAGGGACGCTACTAGGTGGGCTACAGACCGAGGGGGCGGAAGTGTACTTTTACCGGAAACAGTCATCAGCGCAGGGAACACAGTATTGGACATCCTCAAGGAGAAACACCCTCATCAGATGACCCCGGCAGCAGAGACATTCCTTTCCAGCAACCTCCCCTTCAGGATGGATGTGAACGTGTCACCAGGACACATAGAGCGTGCAGCTCATCGCCTCAAAGGAAGTGCCGGACCAAGCGGCACAGACGCTGAACAGTGAAGGAATCTCTTGCTTCGATACGGCGCTCATAGTGCTCGTTTGAGTGACGCAGTAGCTGCACTCACACGTCTTTTAGCAAACACAGTCGTTCAGTGGGGAAGTATACGAGCCTTGCTCGCAAGACGAGGAGTCGCCCTGGACAAAAAGCCTGGGGTCCGGCCGATCGGTGTAGGGGAGGTGCTCCAAAGAGTATGCCCAAAAACAATGGCAACTTTGACAGGCAGCGACCTAGCAGAAGAATGTGGAGCGGACCAGCTGTGTGGAGGGATCAAAGCAGGAACTGAAGGAGCGGAACATGGCATCAATACGCTATTTGAGACGCAGGACGGTTGTGAGGGAGTATTACTTATGGACGCATCAAACGCATTTAACGCCATGTGCCGCCCATTAGCCTTGTGGAATGCCAGGGTGCTTTGGCCTCGGTGTGCCAATTTCCTCTTCAATACATACCGTGGCTTCCCCAAAACAGTGTTTAGACGAAGCAAAGCAGTAATCCTCAGCAGAGAAGGCACAACACAAGGTGACCCTCTGGGCATGGTGGTGTACGCAGTAGGCACCCTGCCTCTAATCAGAAAACTGAAGGGCTCACAGTGGCGCCAAAGCTGGTATGCCGACGACTCAGCATGTGCAGGGAGCCTCCCAAACTTAAAAGAATGGCTCAACCTGCTCAAACAGGAGGGACCAAAGTGGGGCTACCACCCAGAACCGCAGAAGAGCTACCTCATAGTGAAACCAGGAAAGGAAGAAGAAGCGAGACAGTTGTTCCCAGAGCTCAGGGTAGTCGGGTCTCATAGGTATTTGGGAGGCATCATCGGCTCAACAGGCGCAGAGGGTTATGTGAGGGATAAAGTCACAAAATGGATAGACCACATGGACTCATTTGCAGAGTGTGCCCAAAAAAGTCCCCAAGCAACATACACAGCTTTCACCAAGTCTCTTCAAATGGAATGGGCGTATCTACAACGTGTAGTGCAAGGGTGTGTGGAAGAGTATGAGCCACTCAGGGACGCAATAAGACAACGCCTGACTCCGGCAATCCTGGGGGGGACTCCTTCCACAACTGAACGCGAACTCCTCACCCTCCCTGTGAAACATGGGGGCCTAGCCATAGAAGACCCAGTACAAACCGCAGATGTCAGGTAGGGTACCTCACAGAGGGCAACGTCAGTGCTGGCCGAATCCGTTTCAACAGGGGCTGAGTTTGATGGAAACAGACACGCCATGAGGGTCACCCAGGAGCAAATGACTGAGAAGGCAGCCCGTAAGCAGCGTGACTCCGAGGTGGAGGGGTTAGCTCCAGAGGCAAGACGGACGCTGCAGCGGATTATAGACGAGAACGCCTCTCAATGGCTGTCAATAATACCAACTGTGGCAGATGGTCTGGGTCTCACTTCAACCCAGTTCCAGGATGCACTTTGTTTAAGGTACTCGAAACCAATGCTCAGTCTTCAGGGAAGCTGCGATGGATGCGGGCAAGAAATGAATACGAACCATGCACTCAACTGCAAACATGGAGGGTTGGTTAAGCAGGGCCACGATCAGATCCGGGATGTGGTGGCAGGGCTGACCAGGCAAGCATTCAGGGGAGTGATGGTCGAGCCAGTCATGCGCGAAGGCACACTGGGACAGCCAGGCATAATGGCCGATATTAAGGCTCACGGAGTATGGGACAGGGAGAGGGCGTCGTTTTACGATATCCGCGTGATAAACGCTGACGCCTCTACCTACTCCACCCGCGAATGGTCAGCAGTCGCCGAAGAAGCAGCACGAGCCAAACACAGGAAATACGATGCAGCAGCAGAAGACCTACACGGCTCGTTCTGTCCCCTCATCACCTCATGCGAAGGCGTCCTTCACAGGGAGTTCCGAGCTTTCGTCCAACACCTAGTGGAATCACTGGCAGAGAAATGGAACAAACATCGCTCGGTCGTGTCGGGGTATGTAAAGACAAAACTGCAAATAGCAACCATAAGGGCAGTTTCACTTCGGCTGCGGGGTTCCAGGAGAACACAGAGGTCAGCGAGAAGGGACGACCCTGATATCGAACGGGAGGATGCAGCCCTGGGGCTAGAGGACGGTGCACCCCTACCCCTTCCAAGAGATGGTTGAGCAACACCGGGAATCACCAATTGATTTGTTATTTGTCGAATAATTGAAATTTTGCCTTTATATCTAAAGTTAATTTTAACATTCAAAAATCATATGAAAAATCACCAATATGCTCATAAGCTTAAGATGTCCTATTAAATTGATTGTTTTCTCATAAATAAATACATTCCTTTCCATTTTTCAATGGAAAAATTATGAAAATAACACAAAAGATTAAGGACAAAAGAGAAAACAGCCTTTAACTCACGGAATGAGTGTGATTAGGAGAAGACAGTTGGTAATGTTTTAAGCGCCCCTTATGCGGGTTGCACAATAAAATTGAGCGAGTGTGGGTAGCATTGAAGGGTTGCACAATATATTGTGCAACCCATTTTCATTTTCAGACATCTAGAAAAAAAATTGTACAAACAAAAAATTATTGTGTCGTTTAATGCCAGTATTGCGCAATATCCTGTCATTCGTGCATTTGAAATTCAGCCAGAAGCAAATTTCGCCCAAGCCTAGCCTTAATTTTCAGTGGGATGAATGGGGAGAGAAAAACTCCACAAATTTTAGTCACGTAAATTATCGAATAAGGCCGAGGGCACAACATGCGTTTTGTCTGGACGATTGGTCGGAGCGCAGGTCAATAGGACTGATATTTTTCTTCTTCTTCTTTTGGGATTTTTACAGTAATATGCCAATAGTATTTGTTGCACGTCACTTCACACTCACTCATTTCAACAGATGGTTAATAAACTGTGGCAAGGGGAGGACGGCTTATTTTACTTAATCGACCGTGAGTGAGTTTAATTTTCTGTGGGTCTGAGTCTGACTAGTGCTAGAATTTTGACTTTTCAATGGATTCCGCTACTAAACAATTCAATCTCGAATTTATTGAGACGTATCGTGGGCTTCCGGTCCTTTGGGATGTGACACGTAAAGACTATTGTAATCGGCCCAAAAAGGGGGTACAGTACGATGTGCTGGTGGAAAAGGACCGTGAAAAATATCCTGATGCTAACAAAAGCAGAAGTGATTAAAAAACTGAATTTTCTGCGCACCAACTTCCGAAAAGAAATAAGACGTCTGCGGGAGGCTGAAAAAAATGGTGCTGCGCGCGGAGGATGTCGAAACAACGCTTTGGTACTTCGATGAAATGAAGTTCCTTTTAGGACAAGAGACGCCAACGGCTTCTATCAGCACGATGGACTTGGAAGCCAGTCAATCTGATGCGTATCAAAACAACGAAGATTCCGACGACCCTTTAGTAAGATGCCAGTTGAGAATTATTTTAGTTCAGTTCGTTTGTCAGTTACGAACTACTTCATGCGTTTAGTTCTAGACGGCAAACGAGCAGGGGTATTTTTTTTTTTTTTTGCTTTTTTACTATTTATTTAGGGCCGTAATCATAGTCGTCACTCAAGCTGAGTATTTGCTTAAAAGGCTTCAAATCGGTCGTTATTGTTAATGAGTCATCTGTATTGAATCTAAATAAGCAAATGCTCAGCTCAAGAGACGACTGTGAATAAGGGCCATAGTTTGTAAATTATAAAAACTCTGACTTAAAAAAGTGCTTCCAAAGAGGAATATAAGCGCACTTCTCGCCTTGGTTTTTTATTTTGAATAAGCATTAAGAAATGAAACGAAATCGTCAACTTGATTGAATAATACCATTTTACTCGAAAAGTTTAAAAATAAAAAACATAATATTGTTAAGAAATGTTGATTTTAAAAACATTTTTCAACATGGCGAGTTGGTTTGGCCTACAATATTCCATTGCCATGAAACTTGACCTTCGTTGTTGAAGAAATTGGAATAGGTATCTCTAACCAATTTGGAATAGTCTGATGCGTTTCTGGAGGTAATGTTTGGCTGAAGAGGTGCAGCATAGCTTATGATATTTCTCCATGATCCCCTTTCAACCACGCCAGCCAGCAAATCCTCGTTATCCACGTGATTCCTAGTCACATAAGCTCGAGGTTGGCGTTTTCGCAAAACGTTGTGCAGGTAACAACAAGCCAAGACAATGATTTTAGCCTTTTTTGGAGACAGTGGTATCGCGCGCTGAAGCACTCCAAACCTGCTGACCCCCGAAAACATTTTCGATTACACGACGTGCCCCACTAAGTCTGTAATTATAAATTCTTATCTCTCTGTATTTAATCCTTCTTGAGGGTACTGCTTCATCAAACTTTCTGTCAGTGAGAAGGCGTCATCTCCCACGAAAACAAATGGTAGAATTTTTTTGCTATTAGGCAGTTCCGCAGGTTCTGGAATTCCCAAATTCTTATCGGCAAGCGCTTGCCCAAACTTCGTCGATCGAATTACACCTCCATCTGTTATTCGACCGTTTATTCCGACATCAACCATGATGAACTCATAATTTGCGTTAGCAACTGCCATCATCACAATGCTGAAGAATTTTTTATAATTGTAATATAGCGATCCAGAATTGAAAGGTTTCTTTATTGCAATGTGTTTCCCATCTACTGCTCCCAGACAATTTGGAAAATTCCATTGATCGCCAAAATCTCGTGCAATTTGTTTCCATTCGTTTTCGCTTTTTGGTACCTGTAAAAAGAATAACAAAAAATGATGGAATTAACTTATATTGGAAAATTCAGCTATTTAGATAAGTCGTTCGTTTTGCCTCCTTTGATTTATAATGTTTCACTTTTTTTATTATTTATAATTAGACGGTTTCTATAGTTTACTTGATTTGACTGGGGTAAATTCACATAACGTTAAATTCCCTAAAATGAGTGCTATACAATAATGCGGTGAGCGTGGTCAGAACCATGAAACATTTTCAATTAACCGAAAGGTATCATTTATGTGAATTTACCATCAGCGAGGCTAGGTTTGGTGCTTGAGTAACTGTTGAATTCAATCTTAGGCGAGAAATGAATCTCAGAAGAAGAAGGAAAAAAAGAAAAGAGCACCAGAAGATCACACTGAGGAATTGTTGAAAATGGCTTGCAAGCGCCTGCAACAGCCACCAGAAGAAAATGAGATAATTGCTCCAGCGTGGGCAATAGAGCTGAAAAAAATGGATCCCCAACAGCAGATATTTGCTAAAAAGGCCATAAACGATATTCTTTTCGCACTCACGCCCACAGCAATCAAGATGCAACTCAAATCAGAACCACTCAGCATATTTAGGTATCTCTCTGTCTTGACGGAGGTAGGACAAAAAAATAAGTTTATACTCGAGATTGTACAAATTATTGTACCTACAACCTTCAATACGACCATCATATGGTTCATTCCTTTTGTATAAACAAAAACATTGCACAATATTATTGCGCAATAATATTGTAGTGTATGGATCCCTTTAGAGAAGTTGCGCATCGGCGTCCCCCTGTCAGTTGTCATGATGCTTTAACGCTTTTCATATTTTTTTTTTTTTTTTTTTTTTTCAACTGTGTAACCAACATACTTTTCGGTGCCTGAACTTTCGATGTTTTGATGCGATGTAACGTTAAAAATGCAGAGATATTAATATTGTTTCGTCCCTAGTTGCACGAATACGACAATGACTGCCCCTCAAACTTAACATTTCACTGCCTTCAAAGGAGCCTCAGAGATTTCAGTGCATTAAAGTATTAAGAAGTGACACAAAACTTCTCTCTCCAAAATCAAAGTTCTTCGTTTGTGAAGATCACTTCGGCGTAAGTCAATTTTGATTGGTACTTTTCAGTGTAACAATCCGATTATAGAGTATACGCAGCACTCATAGTCATTTTTTCAGATTGAAAATGAGGTGAAGAATTTATTTTACAAACAACAGTGACATGGTGCTTTATGTGTCGTCAGAAAAAGAAACTGCCACGGAGCGGGAATCGAACCCGGACACCGTATCTCCGGGTACGGCTCTCAGACCACCAAGACACCGCGGCGACCGCAGGAACTATTCAACTCCGGGCCATCTCTTTCCCTCACGACAACACCATGTTTTGTTCGCTCGGTCCCGATTTCCCGCCCCCCTCAGACACAGGGGCGTTTCAGTTGACATTTAGCAACTTCACCGATGGGGAAGGGGTGTGGCTATATCATCTATGAGGACGTAATTAATTTTAAAGCTTTTTTGTTTCGAAATTAAAGTTATTTCGGATTTGTAGTTTTATAAACAACAGTGACATGGTGCTTTATGTGTCGTGAGAAAACGAAACTGTTGTTTACAAAACTACAAGTCCGAAATAACTTTAATTTCGATACAAAAAAGCTTTAAAATTTATTTTACGCTCGAATGTTCACCGCTAAAAACAAAATTATAACAATCCGTTTAAAACTTGGGGTAATCCCTACCAGATATATCTTGCCATCCTGCGTGCCAAAACGAATGTATATAGCTACTTCACTTATATCCCTTAGACGACGAGGTGGGATACAAAATGTGTCCCAAGGTGCGTAATTTCTCTGTAACTCACTCATTTTTTTTTGCCTCAAAATTCTCGTGAGTTTAATTTGTTTTTTAGAAGCTTTTTCTCCTAATGACACGGTTTGTTTTATGCTACAGTTTTTTTACGATAGGTAAAAAATCCCATTCAGCCGTTGGTGTGACCGAGCTCGAGCGCTCCGCAGCTCTAGTGCTGGCTCTTTCCGCTCCCGTCTTCGGCATTTTTTGGGAGGTTTACTTGACAGTTTCAATGATAATAGTGATAGTAAGTTCCGTTTTGTGTGCTGTGTGTTTCAACTGTCACTTTCGATCAATATTTTGCCGGTAAATAATGTCGAAAAGAAAGTACGACTTGTCGAAAGAAGACGGCCTGAACCAAAACTCTAATTATGTTGAAACAGTCTTCGATTGTTTCAATCTATTCATTACCCATGAAATAGTCGATGTTATCGTGAAATTTACAAATCAGAAGGCTGAAATCGTCGTAAAAGAATACAATGATGTGAATCCCTCAAAACGTAAAATTTGGGTACCAACTAATAGCGCCGAAATTCGTGCCGTTATCGGCCTTCTTCTAACGATGGGAGCTATGAAGGCCAAACGGGAGCCCCTAGAGTTTCTTTGGAGCAGAGAGCCACTGTATTCTCGACCTATTTTCACCGCTGCTATGCCTCGAGACAGGATGTAGATGCTCCTGTCTTTTAGGCGTTTTGACGATTTTACGACAAGGGCTGAACGGAGGAAAGGCGACAAGTTGGCAGCGATTCGTGATGTATTCGACAGTTTTGTTCAGAGCTGTAAAAAGAATCTCAATCCAGGATTTCATCTTACAGTGGACGAACAACTCGTTGGATTCAGAGAAATATTCCCGTTTCGCATTTACATGAAGTCTAAACCAGCGAAATATGGAATCAAGCTGTGGGCTCTTGTGGACGTCTCAACAACATACGCCTTCAATCTGCAAGTTTACTTGGGGAAAACAGGAGATCAACCAGAAAAATATCAAGGGAAGCGAGTTGTTCTTGATTTGGTATCATTTCTGGGAAGAGGTTACGGCATCACTACTGACAATTTTTTCACAAGTGTACCGCTGGCGATGGAGCTGATTGACCGAGGACTGACACTATGTGGCACGCTCCGTCAAAATAAACGGGAGATTCCACCAATTCTGCTTCCAAACAAACAGAGGGAAGAAAAGTCGTCTAATTTCGTCTTTACGGATCAAATATCCCTCGTGTCGTACGTGCCAAAAAAAAATAGGTCAGTTATAGTCTTGAGCACTGAGCATCAAGACAAAAATGTTGGAGGAGAAACGGAAGGCTTCAAACCGGAAATGATTCTTCATTACAATCGCACAAAGGGATCCGTTGACACTATGGACAAGATGGTCAATGAATATTCGACTAAACGTGCAACCAGAAGATGGCCTTTCGCCATTCTTATGAATCTTCTGGACATTGCTGGACACAATGCTTTCGTGATTTGGGCAGCAAAGAATCCCCAGCTGAATGCCGCTCATTCCCGAAGAGCTTTTCTTCTAGACCTGGGGAAAGAACTCATCAAGCCACATGCTTTTGAAAGGTCTAAGAACGCTACATTGCCACGAAGGGTGAAGACGGCGATTTCGCTTCTAGTAGGACCCATAAGTCAAGATCGGGCAGAACCTTCGTCCTTAACAGTTTCATCAAGGCGCTGCTCTTTATGTGCCAGAGTAGACGACAAAAGAACTAGAAGAAATTGTCAAGTTTGCCATCAATTTATGTGCGTAAACCACAGTAGCAAAAAAATTAGCATAATTTGTAAGAACTGTGACGAAGACTGATCCATTTGTGATAATTAACTTTTTTCTCTTTTTCCCTGTAATAATAATAATAATAATTTATTTCCATGTGGTACAGCAAGTACTTTGGTCGTCATATTATTTCTAAATTGATTATTTTGCACTAGGCAAGTCGTCGGAATCATCCCAGCAGAAATCTGAATGCTTATAAATGGCCTTTCTCATAAGCACCTCGCGGACGGTCTTACGGAAATCATCCGCAGACAAACTCCGAACACGAACCGGTAGTTTATTGTAAAAGCCCACGGAACGCCCAAGAAAGCTTGACTTAGTTTTACTAAGCCTAAAGAAGGGATCCCTTATGTTGTCGGCGTTACGAAGGGCCAGACCAGTCGAACTTCCAACCGTAGCACTACTTCCCTTCGTAGCATGAGCGAAACAAACGCACTCCAGGACGTAAAGTGATGCCAGCGTGAGAATTCGAAGATCCCGGAAGTACTCTTGACAATGGGCCGCACGGCCAACGTTCATTATGGCTCGGATTGCCTTTTTTTGGAGGGTAAAGATAACCTCCGCCTTCGGTGATCCACCCCAGAGAAGAACTCCATAACCCAGCAGACTGTGGAAGATTCCGAAGTATGCCGTCAGAAGGCCAGAGAGTGGAACACATTCCTTAAGCTTTCTCAGAGCGAATAAAGCTCTATTTAGACGCTTGGACAATTCTTCGATATGATGGTGCCAGTCGAGTTTAGCATCTATCCACACCCCAAGGAACTTAACCGGTTTAGCCGGAGTCAACTCTTTCAACCCAAAAACCAGATGACAAGTTTTTTCCTTATTGAGCCACAAATCGTTGCCCAACAGCCAAGCCTCGACCTTATTGAGTTCTTCACTCATCCTCTTCATTAGATTATGAACATCCGAGTCCGACATAGTAATAGTTGTATCGTCGGCGAACAATGTGACCAATGCGTCAACCCATGACGGCAGATCATTTATGATGATCAAAAACAGGAGAGGCCCGAGTATTGATCCCTGAGGAACTCCATGCCTAACCTCCGAAGGCCCCGACGAATCTCCGCCATAAAAGACAATCTGGCTCCGCCCCCGCAAATAGTCCCTCAGCATATCCAGAGATAAACCCCTTATTCCATAGGCGTATAGCTTATTAATCAGTTTCTCATGAGAAATACTATCGAATGCACGAGAGAGGTCACAGAATGTCGCCATCCCGTATTCTTTGTTTTCGAATGCCATGTATATGCGTGAAGCTAGGGCCATAACTGCTTGCGTGGTATTTCTCCCCCGCCTAAAGCCAAATTGCCTGGGACTGAGGCATCCCGCCCCCTCAAGGAAGTTTGTAAGCTGAAGGTTAATCGCTCTTTCGAGAATTTTTGAAAATGTGACACAAATGGAAATTGGTCTCCAGCTACCTGGGTCATTTGGATTGCCTTTCTTCTTGAAGATCGGCACAACTTTACTCATCTTGAAGGAAGACGGAAAGACCCCCTGAGCCAGACAGAGATTCATCACGAATGTCACCGGAGTCACAACATGAGGTATCAACGATTTAAGGAGCCTGGGAGACACGTCATAGATATCCGTTGATTGTGAGGGCGGAAGCTTTGCCACGATAGACACAACGTCTTTCTCCGATAAAGACCTGAAGGCAGAGAGAGAACCGTTTTCTGGTTCATTCGAAAACTTGACGGCCGGCCCGCACGCCTTCTCATTAGACAAGTGATGTATGTTCTCCAGGACTCGCTCAACGACACTAGAAAAGAATTCGCTAAAATCACGACAGTCCAGGGTGGAAGCCACAGATACGCTAGACCTATGGGAAACTAGTCCTTCCCTTCGCAAAACTTCCCAAGTTGCCTTTGTGGGGCATACGGCACTAGAGATATGACTCGCGTTATATTCCAGGCGCGCCAAGCGCAACCTTTCCTTATAGGTTTTGTGAACCTCCCTGTAGGCGGCGACCTGTTCAGCCGATTTACTGAACTTCTGAAGGGCATAGAGGCGAAGCACCTCTCTCTTTAGAACCCCTAATCCCTCGTTGTACCATTCGCAGGGTCTCAGTCTACCCTTCGAGCCGCTGGAGCAGGACTTCAGTGGAAAGCAAACGTCGCGGAAGTAAATGACAACACTCAAGAAGTAGTCAATGGCGACGATGGGATCTGTCATGTTGTACAACGCCGACCAGTCAAACCTTGAAACATTCCAGGCAAAGTATCCGACATTGTCAGCCGAGAACGACCGCCTCAACAGATTTTTGCCCAACGTTACCCTTCCGAGTTCGACCGAAGGCAGCCGAAGTTCTATGAGCTGAGCGCTGTGATCGGAAAGCCCCCAATCCACGTCTTTCACCCTCGTTTCCTCTAATGTAAAGTTGATCAGAATATTATCTATGCAAGCGTTCTGCCTCGTATTTCTTGTTATTGTTCTGTAGAACCCGAAGGACCGACACAGGTTGTCAAATAAAATGACTTTATTGTCCGCATTTTCAAAGTGGATGTTAAAGTCACCACAAATTACTGAGCGCAAATTAGCTTTATTCACTGTGTCTAGCAACAATTCGAACTGGTGACAGAAAGCGATGAAATCCGCTGCCGGAGGTCTATAGACACAGATGATTAGATGTTTATCTATTACAATAGCAAACAGTTCGCACAGAGACTCCACAGAAAGGCTCACAGCGCCCTCGAAAGTTGAAAATCCGACATTCGCGCGCACCAAGATGGCAGTTCCTCCACAGCTTTTATGCTCACGACAAAAAACATCTGCGTACACAAAGTTGTGCACTGCGTACAAATGGCATTCCCCCGACTTCAGAAAATGTTCACTCAGGCACAAAACGTCACAGGAGAAATCTGCCGAGTTGAACAGTACATCCAATTGGTTCAATTTTCCCCTTACCCCGCGAATATTCTGATGAACGACAGTGAGCTTACGGCAGCCCGGGGACCATTCGGCGGAAGGCAATCGCGCTAAAGAGTCTGGTCCGAGTCGGGTACCCCGCCCAAAAAAGCCTCGTCACGAACAACCCGTTCTTCAGGGAGAACTCCGTAGAATTTTTTAAGAAGGCAGCCCTCAGGCCATGAATTAGAATTCATTATCTTTTCAAAGTCGCTTTCCAAAATCTCGACATAAAAAGAGGAATATGAATCGAACCTTGTGCGGATTTTGCAGCATCTGAACTCAGAAAGAGAGAAAGACCTCAAGTGGCAATTCAGGTCCCTCAATGTGACAGACGGGGCAAGCCTTGTCACGAATATGGCTCTCGTCCTCGAACGCTGAGGAGCCGGAATGAGTCTCCCGGCGAGACTCTTATTGGTCCCAACTAGTCCCACAGTTTTGTTAGTATTTCCGCGAGTCAACTTCTTTTGCACAGACGGGCCCTTACTCCTAGTCGCCGACGCGAAGGAGACGAGCTTACCCGGCCGCTCAGAAGAACACCCAGAGTCAGATGCGTTAGGCCTCGGAATTCCGCCGCTAGGTGCCGTAGGATGTACGACTAGCACACCCGAGCAATTTGGGGCAGAGTCATGCTCAAGCCGTGTTGTTCTATCGCCATTTAAAATGCCTTTGTCATTCCCCGTAGGATGCTCAGAAGATTCAATAAGACCTTCGTCGTTTGTACCGTCGAAAAGTTTTGCATTTCGTCTTCGCCGTTTCGGAAGCATTTGATTCGTTGTATTGTTGTTGTCTGATTCGACCAAGTTCGGCGAGGGGCGCCTGTCGATTCCTGTCTGCCCATTATCTCCCTCAATATAATGAAGCTCAGGTAAACAATTAGATAGCTTATCGGCGAGAGAAGATAGGAATGTCTTAATTTCTGAATTCTCAGTTTTTAGTCCATCAATCTCCTTTTTAAGATATAAATTTATTTCGCTCACCCGGCTTAACTCCGTCATGACTAAGCTGAGAATGGACGCCGAGGTCTCGATCTCCTTACCAAGCACAGTCTCATTCCGATCCCGAGTCTCACACAGGTGACAAAACCACTTGACCTTCCCGTCAAGAGAACGAAAAGCCGAAAAATCCACATCACTGAAGTTGGCACAGGATGAGTGGAATATTTTTGAACAGGAACCACTACACGTAATAAAGTTACTACCCGGCAACACAGCTGCAAAACACCGGCAACACATAGAAGAGCACCTTTCAGCCGCCATTTTTCAATGGCCTTCGGCTGCCTTCGGTCGAACTCGGAAGGGTAACGTTGGGCAAAAATCTGTTGAGGCGGTCGTTCTCGGCTGACAATGTCGGATACTTTGCCTGGAATGTTTCAAGGTTTGACTGGTCGGCGTTGTACAACATGACAGATCCCAACGTCGCCATTGACTACTTCTTGAGTGTTGTCATTTACTTCCGCGACGTTTGCTTTCCACTGAAGTCCTGCTCCAGCGGCTCGAAGGGTAGACTGAGACCCTGCGAATTGTGCCGATCTTCAAGAAGAAAGGCAATCCAAATGACCCAGGTAGCTGGAGACCAATTTCCATTTGTGTCACATTTTCAAAAATTCTCGAAAGAGCGATTAACCTTCAGCTTACAAACTTCCTTGAGGGCAAAAATCTGTTGAGGTGGTCGTTCTCGGCTGACAATGTCGGATACTTTGCCTGGAATGTTTCAAGGTTTGACTGGTCGGCGTTGTACAACATGACAGATCCCAACGTCGCCATTGACTACTTCTTGAGTGTTGTCATTTACTTCCGCGACGTTTGCTTTCCACTGAAGTCCTGCTCCAGCGGCTCGAAGGGTAGACTGAGACCCTGGCGAAGTTGTGCCGATCTTCAAGAAGAAAGGCAATCCAAATGACCCAGGTAGCTGGAGACCAATTTCCATTTGTGTCACATTTTCAAAAATTCTCGAAAGAGCGATTAACCTTCAGCTTACAAACTTCCTTGAGGGGGCGGGATGCCTCAGTCCCAGGCAATTTGGCTTTAGGCGGGGGAGAAATACCACGCAAGCAGTTATGGCCCTAGCTTCACGCATATACATGGCATTCGAAAACAAAGAATACGGGTATCAATTCAAATTGGTATTCTAGAGATGACAAGAAGCCCTCGAAGAGATACATTAGAAAAAGGATGTTTGTTTGTTGCCGATACGAAAGAGCGACATTGTCTGACAAGGGAGCTCATCGAACAAGACGCTGCCAGCCTGAATAACTTCACCGATCCTATCCCGTCCAGTTCGAAAGCAGCAAATACCGTTTTCTCTGGCAAAGACAGGTCACAGGGGGCTTAAGCAAGGTGTTTTCTCTTTTGATTCTTGAGATAAGACCACAACATCGTTCAAGAATATGAAGTCAGCTCAGACTCGATTTTTTTCTCGAACACCATACATCCTTTTTCTACGGGAACATGAAAATAAAATGTGTACAATAAGTTTAAATGAAAAAGTTAAATTCTTTTATTTACAAATATTATGGGTAATTTTGCTAAACACCGTAAAAATATACTTTTCTCAAAACGAACGTGCTTTTAATATCAAGTCAACAGTAAAACTGTCGTCTCTTTGCACCCAGATATATTCTACTTTTCTTGACTTTTCGAAATCAGGGTTTGCAATCACGAAAAGTCCTTTGGTAGCATTTTAAAAATACACCTGTAATTGTATTTGTGCCATGTACTTTGGAGTCAACTGTCCGGATGAATTTAGGTAATGCCTCAATGTTTTATCCGTCATTGGACATTCAACTTCAACGGCGAAATCACTGCCTAGATCGTCAGGGGACGCTCCAAAAATTGAATGGTCACCCAGGAAAAGAGACCACTCTTCTTCAGAAGGCAGTGCAGGTCCTCAGAAATTTTCAAAATCACGCTGCTTTCCAAACTCTTTCCCCTCTTCATTGCGTGGGTTTAGAAAGAATACGCCCCGAAAATTTGGTTTACCAATGCTCCGTCCTCTGTCGAGCAGTGCGCAGCTTGATAAATGTTGGAGGCGGTAATCCTGTTTTGGCGGTATTTCAAATATGCCAACTTTTGTTAATTAAAAAAAAAATATTTCTGAACGGTTTAAATTTTTTATTCATTTTTTTACATGAAAGGAATCATATACCGTAACGAAAAAAAATATTTTTGGAAAATGTGAAACTTCCTCAATGCCCACTACAGCGAAACATACGAAAATGTTGTTATTTAATTAATTAATAGTAAGATTTTGAATGAAGTAAAAACATGAACGTCTCCGTTAACGTCCGACGGTTGCTAGGGTATGGATCAGCTGATTGGTAGATTATCAAAATAACGTGAACGTTTTTCTTTTTTACGTCTTTCAAAATCTCCCTAATGTTGTTATTACAATTTCCGTTACCGTGAGGCCCGGCGCACACTAGGAGAAAAAAGACGCCGACGCGGGCGTCAGCGTCCGACTTTTTTGTAAAAACACATAGAACTCTATGGGGCCTTTCACATTGGACGCTTACGGGAGAGTCGTCTCTTCCCCGAGAAAAAAGACGCCGACTCCGCGCGTCGGCGTCTTTTTTCTCCTAGTGTGCGCCGGGCCTTAAACTTCGTTCTCGAACTATTTAAGAAAAGCTCCAACAGTACTTTTTTTTCCTTTTCTGGAACGTTTATTTGTGGAACAGTTCCCCTGAAGGCAATTTCTTCCGTGTCGTATCTAAACTTGTAAGGGTCCTCTTTGAGTGTATTTGACCAGGATTGAGAACTTACAGGCACGCATCACTCACTCCCCACTATGGGTGCAAAAATGTGTGTGTTTCTAGAGTGCGATTTGAAAAGTTTGTCTTGTTTGTATTTGTGTGTGTTTGTATTCGACTCTCTTTTCTATACCTTCTCTCCAGTATCTACAAACCTCTTAGTTTTCCCACTTTTCATCGAGACGCTCCACGAAGTTTTTCAATATGAGAAAACTTCAGGAAAAGATTACCGCAGTTGGACCAGTATGAAAAGTTTAAAGTTTCAATTACCGCCATTCTCTTTTTCTTCACGAATCTTAATACAAAATTATTAAAGCTATTCGACTGTAGTTCGTTACTAATTGCGGTGGTGCACAAATTATGCGTGGCGTGGGCAGTACTGTAACGGAAGAGCAAAGAGTTGTAGACAAAGCCTTCACAACTGGCAGGTCTTGAAGGGTGGGTATTTTAATATTTCCGAAAGAGGAATTCTGAAGGGATCCTTTTCAAACAAATTTTTATTAAAACTGTTTCGTAGCGAGGAAGCTTTGATGCCATCGCTTTGGTTCAAAGTGATAAATTGATATTCTGTGAAATACTCGCGACGAAAATAACAAAGAGTACCTACCTTCACTCTCAATTCAGTTCTTCCACGATTTTATACTTCAACGCCGCGCCGTCGCCGGTAAGACAATTACACATTCATAAAAGGTCCGGTCATTATTTATTTCTTACGTTTTGACCACGAAAAAATCAATCGGGCATTGGAGGATCCCGTAATTTTTGTAACGACATAAACGGTTACCCTAATTTAGAAACAGGCTTAGGGTATGAACCTCCTTCACCCGAGCTGAGACTAACCTAACATCCGAAGCCACTTGAATATAAAAACTCGCAACCAAGTTATATGTTAAATACAGGTCTGTGGCTATTTATTTCCCCCTGTTCTCTAAATTATTCTTCTTCATCAATGGTTCAAGGCAATAATACGACCATTAAAGAAGGCAATGTGGATATTTTGAGACGTTATCGTTACGTCCTGCTGTGTTATTTTAATATTGTCGACCTCTCACGAGGGGCTGCCCGAAGGGATCGGTTCTCTCGTCTGCTCTGGGGAACCTTCTCTTTGCTGCACTTTTATGGCCGCTTCAGGGCGAGGGTTTTGAGGGAGTGGCGTACGTGGACACGACCTTGATGTCGTCGTCGTGGCACGCTCACGGGAGGAGGCAAGTTGAGAGATCGATCGGCTGTTGCGGGTCGAAGGCGAGTGGTGCGGGGCGGTCAGACTGGCTCTCGTGGGTACCGAAGACGCAATTGGTCCTGATGCGGCGTCTCTCGAGGCAGTCCCCCGGTGGTTCGCTACCAGGGCCTCACCACGTGGGCAAGCGGCAGGACTACCACTTAGGGGAGGATAACGACCCCACTGCTTGAAGTAGATGAGGGGAAGCTAGAGAGGACTTTTGCCCTCTATTGTACAGTGGCGGGAAACGTCTGGCGGACGTGTGCGGACTACCGCTGCCGGGTGCGTTACTTCATAGCGGTATTTATACTCACCTTGCTGTATGGCTCGGCGAGGTGGTGGTTCCGACCAACGAGGGCCCATGGGGCGAAAGTCCTCAGCTTGCAGAGGCAGGCGCTGGTGCGGGTAGCCACGGCCGCGGCGTACCGGACGGTTGGTTTCGACACCCTCCAGGTGCTGGCGGGGACACGTCCTGCGGACATCCTACATAGCTCGATGCATGGGTTCACCGGCGCCGCCTCGCCCAGGGAAACTTGGGCTTGGTACGTTACCTTGAAGACTGGGCAGAGTGCATCGGTCTTACGGCCGATGAATGGGGACCGCTTGGGGCATCCGCCTTCTCGATGAACTAGTCGTCGAGGCTTGACAGGCACGTTGGCCTAGCAGTCCAACCAGTAGGCGTCTGTACAGGTTAGTGCCCGATGTTCGGACTAGACTGGCGGCGGCGAAATGGTTTACCCTTGAGCGCGCCGCCACTTCTAACCTGACGAGCTATGACTCTTTCAACGCCAGCTGTAGTTTCTTCCAGTGGCGGGACTCTTCAACGTGCCCTTGTGGCGTCGAGGAGGAGACCGCCGACCATGCGCTTCGTCATTACAGCCTCCGCGGGGATCTGTAGCAGGTCGGTATGGGGGAGGAATGACCCGCCAGACGACTCGGTTCTCGTCAGAGACCGGCGGGCGTACAGCCGACTCCTGGTCTTCTCGCGCTTCTGGCTGGAGCCCAGGGAACTGGGACCAGCAATACCCGTGTAGGGACACCTTCCCTACTCCGGCTTTCGGTCCATGGCTAAAATTAACAAAGAGTGGTCATGAGTTGTCTTTAGACTATACAGCTCATGCAAGAGAACCAGTTGACTAGATTTTCACAGTCACCCAGCTCTCCCAGGCCTATCAATAAAGTTCAAATTTTGTTGCAAATAAAATATTATTCTCAATTGAATTGAAGGGGCACGTCACTGACACGTGCCGGATATGTGTGAACGAGCCTCTCAATTCCCATAAGAGAATAATATTTTACTTTTCGGACGTGCCGGACACGGCACTGATGTGTGTGAATAGACCTTTAATCGTCAAATTAATTGCCGAGCACCAGTTTTTCAGGCAATCCTCAATTTCAATTTTCTTTTCTAGAGCGGAACGTGCATCGCGATCCGAGTGCATGACCGTCTTATCATCCGCATATAAGACGGTGGAGAAACCTCTACTTTTAAGAACTGCTAGCAAGTCATGAATGGCCATGAGAAACACTAGAGGCCACAAAATGGATCCCTGAGGCACACCCACACGAACGGAACGCCAACCAGAGTATTGGTTATCGACTCTTACACATTGCTGGCGGTCACGAAGGTACGACTTTAACGAGGGAGCACGCCTTACGCGAGAAACCGTATTGCTCGAGCTTATTTATTACAAGTCCATAGTCAACCCGGGTGAAAGCCGTGGACAGGTCTACAAAAATAGAGGCGGCCGTCATGCGTTCTTCGAAACCCTTAAGAACAAAGTCCGCAAAGGCCATTACAGCGTCACTTGTTGAGAGTCTACGACGAAAACCAAACTGGGAAGCGTCAAACAGTCCGGAAGACTCCGTGTATTATGTGTTCTGACAGTTGCCCAGCCATGGCTATCATGATAGCTTCAAGGAGGATTGCTATGGGACGGAAGTTTTGTGGAGAGTCGTCAATCCCTTTTTCTTAAATTGGTACGACACCCAATTTAAGGCAGTCAGAAAAGACACTTTTTGAGAGGCATTCATTCACGAGACCGGTCCAAAAGAGCCGGGTTCATAGTTTCTGTAGTGACAGAAGACGAAAAGTTTGCGAAAACATTGTCAAGACAGTTTTTTTTTCCAAAAGTGGTTTTCGTTAAACACGAAAAAAGACCAAACGACGACATCAGATTTGAATGGAGGATTACCCTTCGACCGCATTTTTTTTCTGAAAATGAACATTAAAATCCCCCGCAACGATAATGCGGCTTCGGCCAAAAAATGAGGCCAGGGCACTCTCCAAGACATGCAGAAAACAGTCAAAATCTCCCGAAGGTTGCCTATAAACACCAATGACGATGATGTTATGGGTACAAAGCGGGATGATGCGTATCGGAGCAATGTGAACGTAAATAAATTATCATTCGTGTATGCGTGCTTTCACGACACGTCCGAGGAGTCTGTATTGACTTTTATGGACAGAATTTTTCCCCGTCAGCCCCTTTATAAATCAGTCGGACGTGAAATCCGTCAAATTGGCAACGCTGAATAGCCGTAGTCTTAGAGTGGTAAACCTGTGATGTCGAAATGTCGCCACCACTGCTCCATCAAAAATTGTACGTGGCCCAATGAAGAATCCACCCAATTATGTTCGGGAAAACTTATGAAAACTTCCCAACAAAAAGTGCGTTCCCTCCCGCATTACCTTCACGCTTAAACATCATAAAGGATGTGGAGAATAAGAATATTGTTATTATTATTATTATTGAGTTTTAACGTCAAAAAGCGATCTTGTGCTACTATTTAAACCATTGAAATACGCGAGTATTTGGTTACACGCTCAAACCAAAACTTGCTCCTACTTGGATTGCAACAAACGTGACGTATGCAACAGTGCAGATAAACTGAGTCTTTTTGATTGATTCAGACTGTCACAGTTTGTTTAAATATTTTGCCATGGAGATATTAACAAATAAACACCATAATTCTACCTCGGAATCCTTTTTTAATCAACAAAGAGCACATTTATCACTGAAGGAATTTTGAAGATTAATGACGGGAGAAAAGGAGTGCGGTTAATCAAAAGCATTCCAACCGAATTAATGCACTCGAAGCCTGCGAGTATTTTAAAAATTACATAATTAGTATCTCTCTCATATTTTCCAAAAAATCTGGATCTCAATTTGTAACCTCCCACTATACCACCAACGCGTATCTCCGTGTATTAATTCGCCAGTCCATTTCACTGTCTAAAAATAGTAAAAACTAGTAATTTGCACTATTAAAACGGCTAAAGTAACTAAACTAACGCCAAAAATACAAAACTGTCGATTCGCGTTTTGAAAATTGCTAAAACTGGACTTTACGCGCCATAAAAATTGGTGGCGACTGGTGAACTTCTGAAAATGCCTAAAAATATCATGATTACCCCCCGAAAGTAGCTAAATTGACCATTCATGCGCTAAAATTGATCGGACTGGCCATTCTTGAGCCATATATGACCATAATGCGCGCTTTTGACTTGACGGACTAATCAAGCCCTGAAATCGGCCAAAATGACTTCACGTGCCCTGGATATGCCTAAAATGATGATTCCTTCCCTGACAATGGCAAAATCGACAATTTGCGCAAAACTGACGATTCGTGTCTTTAAAAATGGTTAAAATTACTATATTTGAACCCTAGAAATTGCCAAATTTACTTTACGAGCTCTACAAATGGATTACCTGACGAATCGACCTCTTAAAATGTCTGAACAAGTGACTCCTGCCCTGAAAATGGCGAAATAGACCATTCGGAGCGCCAGAAAATGGCCGACCTGGCTGTTCTTGCTTTGACTTGGGACGTACTATTCGCTCCTATAACTGGAAAGACTGACTTTACGCGCCCTAAAAATGGCAATGGCTATTCCAGCCTTGAAATCGTCAAAATTGACTCTTTGTGCTCTGAAAAGCTGTGCCCAACAAAGTAAAATGTCAATTTTGAAGTAAAATATTCAGTTTTGAGGTAAAGTGATATTTTTTGGGTCGAACCGCAAGTTTCAGGGTAAAATCGTCTCTTTAGGATCGTTTTTGGGATGAAATCGTAATTTTTGGGGTAAAATGACCAGTTTTGTATTAGCTTCATCAGTTATGAGGCAACACGTCAGCTGTGGCGCGAAATCGTCTGTATTAGTATAAAATCGTCACATTTGCGATTAATTTGTCTTTTTTTTTCAGGCAGAATGGCCTAAAATCACCCATTTGGGGAAAACTTAAGTTAAAGTGTGACATTGTCAGTTTTAAAGTAAATTATCCAATATTGAGGGGAAATTGTCGTTTCGGGTGTAATATATTCATTTTTGAAATGGAGCAGTAAAGTCTTGTTTTAGGTTAGACTCGCCAGTTTTGTGGCAGCATCTTAATTTGGAGGGGGAGAGGCACGTCAGCATTGGCCAGGAATTGTACGTTTTTTGCACTAAAATCGCCAATTGAACGATAAAATCAGCAGTTTATAGTACTGAGTGGTCTGTTCATTCGTTCATTCGTTTTTGATCCGTTTCGGGTTAAACCCGCCATTTTTAGGCGGAACTCCACCAGTTTTGGGGGTAAAGACTTAGATTTTAAAAGTTGTGCTGTGAAATTTTTAGTTTAGGCGTAAACACTTCGTCTTTGGCGTAGAAACGTCAGTTTTGAAGTCAAATATTCAGTTATACTAGAGTAAAATATTCATTTTTTTGTTTAAAAAAACGTCAGTTTTGAGTTAAAACCCGTTATTGGTTGGTTAAAAATGTTGAATTTTTGCGTCTCTCAGACAAGACGTTGATGAAAAGTCGGTCACCCTGTATATTTGAATTTCAAGTATCGATTTCTGGGGAAATCGAATTGTTAGTTAATAGTATAAGTCTGAATAGAATTGCCAGTTTTTAGATAGAAAATGAGGAATAGAAGGCTAAAAAAGATAATTTCCGAACGAACATGTTAGTTTTTGATGGATTACGACCCTTTTTTTTGTAAAAACTCAGTTTCCAGGGAAGAATTTGACGATTCATTGCGCTAACAGGATTGTGCCTTCTTCCCGCCCTGGCTTGATGCCTTGAAAGGCACATGACCAGGAAAAAGCCTGTGACATGACGGTCGGGAAGTGACCCGGCACGTGCAAGTCCTGGTTATCCTCGCTCCACTCCCCGTCAGCCACACCAGCTGGTCAAGGCTGGTGCGTTACCGGTGTGGACCGCTTGGCGGTGGGGAGTTTGACAGGTGGTAAGGTAGTGGTGAGGAGTGATACCCGTGAATTGAGCGCATGGGGCTACCGGCGAGCTGTTGCGTTGAAGACAGTTGAGAGCGTCGGTCAATGTGGTTGTTGGCGGGGATTCAGTCGTCGGTAGTCTGGGTATCCAGTTGCGCTTGATTGTGGCCGATGTTTGGGCCTGTTCCCCGCTGACTGCACCACGCGTTGGCGAAGCACAGGAAGCGGCGGGCCGAGGTTTTGTTAGCGACGAAATTCCTGAGATCGTTGGGGATTCGCCACCGATCTCGTTGACGTTGGTATAGCGGACAGTGGAGAATTACGTGTTCCGCTGTTTCAACCTCGCCCTCGCTGTCCCGTCGGCGGTGGAAGTGGAGCTTTCCGTTGAAGGAGCCGTGACCCGAGAGAAGCAGCACGGCAGGGTAGCTCAGAAAGCACCACTTCCAGCGCAGGCGTTCCTTCAAATCGGGGATGATTGCGTAGGTGTAGCGTCCTGTCGTCGTGGCTGACCATTCGCGTTGCCATTCCTGGATGGCGGCGTGATGGCAGGCTTTCCGGTAGTCCGCGATCTCGAGCGTTGCCGGGATGGGCTGTAGCCATGATGGTAACGGGTGGTTTGTGCCTAGTTTTCGGGCGCGCAGGGCCGCCAGCACGTCGAGCTCGATGTCAAGTGGGAGGACTCCAGCGATGACATGGAGTGTTAAGTGCGCCGTGGTCGAGTAGGCGCGGAGTGCTGCGATTAGGATCCGGCGTTGTATGCTGCGCAGTTGTTGGCGTTGGGCTCGACGTGCCCGCGGCCACCACAGGGCACACGCGTAGGCCACTCGCGGGACGAACACTGCTTTGTAATATAGGAGCCTTCTTTGGAACGTGGGCCCCCATCCACAGCCGGAGATTCCTCGTAAGAAGTCACAGGTGGGGGTTGTGGTGCTTGCCAGGTGCGCGATATGCAGTGTTGGCAGTCCTGAGCGCATTATGGTTACTCCCAGGTAATGCATGTATGTTGTCAGTGGCATCCTTTGGTTGCGGAGCGTAATGAGGTGATGCTGTGCTGGGAAGAGCTGTGTTCCGCGGAAGATGGTGGTTGACGACTTGGCACAGTTAATTTTCAAGCGACGGGTGTCGCACCAGGATGTAACAAGTTCGTCGATGCGGCGGAATTCCTGCCGGAATCGATGATGATCCGGGGCAGAGACGACTATAGCCAAGTCGTCAACGAACGCGGTGGCTGCCAATCCCCCCGTCTTCGATTTGGCTGCGAAGGTTTAGGATGGCGTGTTCGGTTGACCGTCCGGGGATCCCTCCAAATTGCCATCGGTGGCAGTGGTCGTAGACCGTGGGTGGTAATCGGTTGACTATGAGCTTTTCGAAGGATTTAGCTTCAGCAGAGAGCAGGGTAATAGGTCGATAACTGGACGGGTCAGCTCTGTCACGTTCAGTGTCTTTTAGGAGTAGGCTTACTATTACCTGTTTCCACAAAGATGGAAAACATGTGGTGTGGAGGCATTCGTTGATGATGGTGGTGAAGATATCAATCGCTGATTCGGGTAGGTTCCGAAGCATCCTTCTGGTCAATCTGGAGCCCTAGTAGCAAGCCCATATTTCTGAAATATGTTGGAAACATAACAACGTGTCTAAAGTTATGATTGCACTTGAAAGTTGTCTGAAATATTTCAAATACCAATAATTTCCAACACATTTCCAACACAACTGACCAATATATTTCAAAAACTCTTGTCCAAAACGTATTGAACACGTGGAAATTTGTGTTTTGAACACAATGGGACTCTCGTGGCAGCTGTATCGTTTCAAACACATGTCAAACTCATTGAGCTGAACATATTGTAATGGGATATCCCCGGGCGTGGCTGGCGCCGCGGTTTGGGGTTTGCGTTCCGGTGGTGGCGGCTGGATCCGCTCCGAACCATAACCATAAAAACTCCTAAATAACAGTCAATAACAGGATTGAGAAGAGGGCAGGGATATTTTAAGAGAACACGTTTATACTATAGTTTTATGAACAACAATATTGAAAACCAGAAATGTATATCAATAACGGCTGATTATAATCTTTAACGCCCCACCAAAACTCGGTGGTGAGGGTATCGTGACTCACGGGTGCGCGCGTGCATGCGCGAGTGTAAATCGTTCATTTATCTTGTGGATCGCATCGCTGAGAGACACGACTTCGTCAGACAGAGGAAGTATTTGGTCGCAAATCCTCACTGTAAAGAAAAAGGCGCAAGGTGATCTATCATCAACACAAAATACTCGCTGTACACCAAAATTTACGATTACCCTGAATTGTGGTTCTGCAGCCTTTCTTTTATACGCCGCGCCAAGCCAAGAAGGAAGTTGTCCTGCTTTTCCTCAACGGACCCGTTGGGCTTCGTCCGAAGGTCTCTCTGTGTGCGTCCCATCTTTAAAGTCAGCCACAGGTTCTCTTTGTGGTGTAGGATCGGCGAGTGTGGCAATAAGCGAGCCTCTCATAACCTCATAGCGCGAAGCGAGTCCAAGCGCGATAACATTAAACCCGTATATCACGTACACGCGGATTAGAACCGTGAAAAGCCTTCACGTAAAAAACTTTAAATAAACCCTCCGTCAAGTATATAACCGATAAAGCCATCGTCGTTTTAATTTATCTAAACTTTAGTCTCGTTATATTGGTAAATTAATAGACAATAGTAGAAGGAAGCTTCCACCCGGTCAGGCGCCTGCGTGTGCTTCTAACGTTAATAATATACATTGTGTTCACGTTTTCAGTGACTTAATATTTGTTTACCCTTCCTAAAATCCAGATACTGGGGGAAAACATTAACAAATGGTGGCCCATTTTGTTTCCGTCGTGTACGTGTATTAATACTAGGATCATAGTGCAATTCACAGGTCGGCATTGTATCTACGAGATCTACACATTGTAAACTTTCTGTTTGAAGATTAACAGCTGTTTTGATCCTTTGTATTGGTGGGAGGCGGAGCCGGTCGTTTCCTGCGGGGCGGGGGCTTTGGGCCCGGTCGTTTGCCGCGTGGGGGATATCTTGAACGCAATCTGATATTGTCTTTCATATTTTTCGTGTGTATAGGTGATAGATTCTGTCAGAGAAAGTCGATTGTTTTTACCCTTCCGTATTGATCGGTTTTTAGCAATTGGATTTTGCCATTTTTGTTAGTTACCTGTAATTTCATGGACCTTCAGAGTAGTACCCCAAAGGGACAGAGTAGGGCCGATGGGCTTCACTTACGCAGTGGGCGCGTAGTGGAGGCGAATGGTATGTTGGGGGCTCTTCAGGGGTTGCAGGCGCTCGGGAATCAGAATGAAGGGGTGCAAAACCTTATAGATGTTCAAATAGCTGAATTTTCGTCCACGAGTGCTTTGAACACGTCTGGACGGAGGGGGGAGATGTCTTCTTCGTCTCACCAATCCGCTCAGTCTGGAGAACAGGATAACATGAATGTGACAATGAATAAGAACGTCTTGCAAGCGATGTTAAACACACATACGGACCAAATAGGGAAGATGGTTGAGGACATCAGGGATATGATGGTTAATCACACGGCCTCGAGTCAGGCGATGAATGCGGTCCTGAATGATCTTCAGAGACGAATGACCAACGCTGAGCAGCGACAAAGGGAATTAGAAACCAACGTTCTTCACGGACAGGCGCGTCGAGACGTAGAAAACAGTCCACAAGCGGTTCACACGGTAGAACACCCGCCGGAAGCGGACCGAAGCCAGTCAGGGGCGACAATAGAGGACAAACTAGGGGAAATCGCATGTTCAGTAGAGCGCGCGAATGCGGCACTACGGACTTCGGTGGCACAACAGGCCACAGATTTGAAAAGATTAGAAGAAAAAGTTGCGAATATTCAAAGTAGTTTACACGGTAACCCAGCGAATAGTGAAATCTTGACAAGACCTCCCGCACACGATCCGGTGCAAGACTTAGCATCCCTTTTGGTGTCGGCTATACATAAAACACAACCCTTAGAGGCTGTACGTCATATAGAGGTTCCTGGGGAGTCGGGGCACTCACTATTTTTTGCGAATTTTTAACAATCAAATCGACATAATGTCGAAATCGTGGAGCTTTCAGGATTTCCCTTTCCATCTTAGAATTAAACCGTTTCTGACAGGGAAAGCCTTTCTGTGGTACTTGCGATATAAAGATGAGTTACATTCAATAAAAGAGTTCCAGGAACAGTTTAAGAAAGCTTTCGCGTCTGAAGAATACGAACTTTACTTACAACAAATGTTACACGCGTGGTCCTTTGCCAAGAGTAATACACGGTCGCCTGAAGTATATATAATGAATATAGTGAGTCGAATTCGACAATCCCCTTTAAACATTCCGGATCAGACACTGATTCGTACTCTCGCTCGTCATTTTCGACATAATATTCTTGAAATGGTTGAACTTTTGAATATAGCCGATCTCCAAACGTTCGTGAGTTACGTGGCTAGGCACATGTCACAACCACCACAGAACACACAGCATACAAATTACGGTCGACAAATGGATAGTACTCGGGAAGACAACAACCAATACAACTCAGCACCGCGCTACAGAAGCGGTCATTACTTCAAGAACGCGTATAATAGAAACAGCCAATACTCAAGTGATTCAGCTACTCAAGGAAGAACATTTTTTCAGTCAAATAGTAGGCAACCGAATAATTGGGGAAATAGTTAGAGGTATCAAGCCAACAGAACTGGCCGTGGCAGCCAGGGGCAGGTGTCAGAGACGGCGACGACGCGTAGGACCGGATATGCGACGAGCACGCCGACGGACCGGCGGCAGGTGAGCGCTCTCAGCGTTATGGAGCGATCAATGCCAGGGGAGTCGGAGATACAACCAGGGTGTGAACAAAAAAACTAGGGGCGAGGGGTTTGCAAATAAAAAAGTGTTATTAGGAGTATTTCAAACTCGCGACAGAAAAGGTGTTATATTTGCTGCGGTTTCATGGATTTTGCAGTGTTCTGGAAAACTTTCCAACACGTTTTCAACATTATGTGATGACATATTTTCGACATGAACAACTTCGGCTTCACTTGTCAGATCGAAATCAGATGCTCACAAAACTCAAATAAATTATTATAAATCCGGTTACGATATTGAGGAACGTACATAAGTTGTTTTAGTGCATTTTATTTTTTCCAAGTTAAAATGAGTTCAAATCGGTTCAAATTCCCATGAATATTTAGTCCCAAGCCCTTTCGCTGTGGACGTTGAAAGCATCAGCCGTCTAACCTACCTCTTCTTGTTGGAGACACATGATGATGACTGACGCTAAAGAACGAAATTGTGGTTCAACACGTCTAGGCCGCCCAATTTGATTGTTAGTAAGGTGCAACAAAAACGAAATTATGGCGTCCTTCTTATTGAGTTAATTTACAGATTTCACAACACAAATTGTCGACAAGGAGAAAAGAAATAATAATTGACGTTTCAAAAGCGTGTCTTTCTTAGGTTGGGAATAACATATAGGGTTTTATTGCTAAACCTGAAGCTACAAAATGCTGATGCGTGTAGAGGCATGAACAAGACTTATTTTGGGTTCTAAATTCATTAGAATTTCTTTGTAATAACTACTTTGTGTTTTAATACATGATGTCTATCTATTCCAAATAAATTTGATTCCTATGAAGTGTCAAACGCACGCGTCAGTGGCTATGAAGTTAGAGCACTAAGGGCGCTTTCACACTTGAGATTCCAGTATCCGATTTACCTATCGAGGATACTAAAAATTCAATACGGCAAACGCGCTCATTCACACTTAAGATTCCAGAATCGGATACTAAAAGTATGCTATTCTGGGATCTAAGTGTGAAGGAGCGCCTTGACTGTAGTGTATTTTTAATTTTTTAGTATCCTCGATACGGGAATCGGGTACCGGATTCTCAAGTGTGAAAAAGGTCTTACTCTCACTCCAATAGCCGATGAACGCGAGCGTCTGATGCTTTCGGTCGATAGATGACTGACATCAGTATGAAATATGACTAACACGTGTTAGTGTCGTGGGCGAGAACACGTTTTTGACATGAATCTGTAATGATGTTGACAACATTACTACATCATGATGAAAATATGTCATAACATAATGTCAAACACGTGTTGAAAAATTGTCCTAAACAATGCGAAATCCAGGAAAAAGCGGCCAATAACACCTTTTCTGTCATGTGTTTGAAATATTACTAGAAATATTTCAAACATATTTCATTGCTACTAGGGGCCTTATTGAGGGGACTCGTCGCAAAGACTGCGGCCACCTCGTCCCTCGTCCATGGTGGGGCGTCGGGCGTTGCTGGTGGTTTTGTCAATCACCGCGCGTATCTGTCTGTCCTCGTCTGTGTCACGGTTGGGGTCGTCCGCGGGGAAGAGTCCCGCGAGTAGGGCGCAGAGGGTCGTATGGACGTCCGTTGCTTGTGGTGTCGCCGTTAGGAGCGCTTTCGGGCAACATCTACCTTTGTGCATTTGGTATGAGAAGCTCCAGAAATTGGTCGAGAGTTCCTCTGTGGTAAGCTGGCGCCATGAGCGTCGTTTTCCTCTTCTTATGATTTTCTTGTATTCGCGTCGTTGCCTGACAAACAGTGCATATGCCCTGTCCCGATCCCCACCCGGCTGCGAGGGTATCCGTCTCTTGAGTTGTCGCGTTAATACTCGCGCGGTTTGTATTTCGGGCGTCCACCAGGGGGCCGATGGTCTGTTGGGATTGGTGACTTTGGGGGTGCTCCGAGTGTCAGCTTTGAGTATTATTGTCGTGAGGTCCGCGATTTTTCTGTTGATTGGTCAAGGGCTTGCTTCGCCCCTGCCTAGTAAGGTGTTTTTAAATAAAGTAAAATTATGCAAGATTACTGTAGCACAGGTCTTGGAAAACGAAGTGAATAAAAATATATTAACACTAAAGGTTCAATACTAACGATAAGTCCAAGAAAAAAAGTCAACAGACTTGGGGAGAATGCTACTGAGTTCATTGGGCAATAGAGGAACTGGTAAAATGTTATGTGGTAACCTGCGAGGATGGCTAGGTGACGGCTTTGAATTAAATTTGAAGGTAACAAAATATACACAACAGGAAATGTCAGTGACGCATAATTTCAATCAAGAAAGGGATAAAACGAAGGATCCATCTTTAAACTGTGTCGTTCTATCCGAAAGCTTCATAAACTCGCTGCCGGCAATCTCATTTTGAAGTGCACTTCAGCAAACTGCCTTGTCTTTTTTATTATTTTTTCAAAGTGAAGAGACCTAACAAATTTGCAAACAAAAACGCAAAAAAAAAAAAAAACAAGAGCTACAGAGCGCAGAGAAATATCAGTGGAAAATCGTATGAAGGGTCCTTACGGTGCAATAAAAACGATTTTCTCACTCATCAATCTTCAATGAAAGATTTTTGTAATATTTATATGCGTAGATATATAAAATGTAGTTTTTTCGTTTGAAGAGTATATTTAGAATTATTTTACGTTTCAAACCACCTGCGAAGCCACATCTACAATTTAAATCTCTCGGGCCATAGCTATTTTTGGGTTTAAATCAATATAGACTCCTGGTTCTATCACTCTCTCTCTCTCTTTAGTTTAGCTTCTCCCTTTCAGTTCGCGCGAAGAAGGCAATTTTAAGTTCCCTAGGGCTGATCTCTGCAAAAGCGTAGGTCGTTTCTCGTCAAAGACGAATTTTCAAAGAAGAGTGCGGGTTTGGGGGAGTCGGCTAATGAAACTGTTCGTCGAGGGTACTGTGGGTTGAGTGATGAATTTTTGTGGGATGAGACACCGCTTGCCACCGACCTCTGCGGGTCAAGTTTATGGGTGAATTTAAAGGAATAAATAGAGCTCATTTCGACTCAGTTTATATGGGTGGGTGGAATAAGCAATCATTATTGTGCTAGTAAAAATGAGATAGTGCTCGTTTCTGAATCTTTTCCAACTCATTCTCTGTTTTCTAGATAAGTGAAAGGGTCAGATTGTATAAAGTTGAAAGAAAGAAAGAATGGGCGAATAAGAAAAACGAGAGTTCTAATTGGATGACGAGAAGGATTTGGGGTGCATACAGTGAAAGAGGGGAGGGGTTATCGTAGTGTTGAAAGCCGATCAAGGGCTGGAAAACTGAGTCCTCTTTTGACGAAAGGAGATTGCGGAAAAGGAGCTCGGAGGAGAAAAGAGAAACTCGGCGGAGAAAGCCACTGTAGTGTGTGAACCTTCCCTTCCTAGCTATCGCTGTTTTTCATCCCTATAGCCTGTCTTTTTTTTTTTTTCTTTCTTCCCCCCTCCCTCGTTAACCAATCCTCACTCACGCTACTACCGGAATTCTTCCCCTGACTGCCACACGTTTTCATGCTATAGAGCCAGCTTGAGGGGACGGGCGCGCAAACTCTGTTTAGAATCGATTCCATTCTCCTGTCTCTACAACCCCCCCATCCATTCTCGCTGTTAAATATACCAGCTGCGAGGACTTTTTCCGTAGCTTTCGCTCTTTACCTGTCGCCCCACTTCTTCACGGTGCGGACTTCTCACCATATTAGTCCCTTCACCTATATTTCCGCGTAAAAACAAGAACGCTACAAAGTGACTATGGAGTGGACGAGGAGTGGCGACACTCCTTTTTTGATGAATCCCGGTCACGCGATGGAACTTCCCTTTAAAACAAAATGCCTTTAAACAAAAATGAGCATGCATTTCAACTTAACTGTAGGATGCACTATAACTGATTGCGTCTACCAATAGTATAACCCGGATTCATTTTTTTATATTGCGAATAAACCATTGTTTAGCAAACATAACCTATTTTTGAAATTGAAACTCGCATTATTGTCCTCTGAATTCCAACTTATCACTCATTTAGTAGTGAGCCCAATCAACCATATCCTGTTCTGGAGAAACCGAGCTTAAACGTGATTATGATTCAGAACTAAGGCTCCATTAACATTTCCAGAGGTATCTTTGAGAGGGTTAAGATCCCAAAATGACAGGAACGAGAAGTTAATCGAAACCCTTCGCCGGTTGAATGTGTCGTGGTGGCGGGGGGCTTCCGAGTGTAATCTGCGTTCGGTTTCTTGAAGGGTATGCCTTTGTCAAAAAGGAGGAGAAGGAATGAATAGAGTGGGTGAGAGGGGGCCAACTTACAAATTCTTGCAATTCCTTTCATGGTAAATTCAAGCTTCACCTTCTTCTCCTATACTTCAGTATACAACAGGGAAACGTTCCTTGTCGTTGGCAATGTGGAAAACATTAGGGTTCCTTCTTCCTAATTTAGACAGAATGGTTTATTTCACGTAGAAAGTAATTTACTCGGCTTAATTGCGGTTTGAAATTTAACAACCACAATTACGTGTATTATTTTCTCTGTAAAAAGAGCTGACAAATAGAAAAAAAGAGCTCATAATTATAATTTGTCAAAGTTCGTATAAAATATTGGGCTTGCAGGGAAGAGACAAAAATTGTGCGGGCGACGAGGATAGCTTATTGCCACGGGGCACAATTGTTGTTTCGCACTTAATGCCCCGAAAAGAGCCGATTGCTGTAATTGCTTGCCTTGGCTGTAAAATAATCAGTTGTTGCTGTTTTTTTTTTTTTGGAAAAGTTGAAACTACACTAGACTACGACCCTCAAGACTCAACTGACGTGGGGGAAGAAGCCTGCTCCTCATAATGAATAACTACTCTTTGTATTAATATTGTAAGCTTCTCAAGTCCACGGAAATGTGTGATTTTCGGGTAAAAATAACGTTTTTGACGTACTCTGCATGATTTAAGATTGAACCTTCTATCTTGCAACTCGGATAGGAACGTGAAGTGAGCATGAAATACAGTGAAATGGACCGATACCGCGATATTATTGACTAAATGAAATGCCAAACTTACCATATGGACCTCTCAGCCCTCACCAGTCTCGGCCAGAGAATTTTAGTTTGGTGACCCCCATTTTGACGCCGTTTATATTTCAGCAGGGCTGGCCCCCGAGATGGAAGAGAATTAGTGTCCACCCAACTCATGCATACCTTATTTAACCATTGAATTAACTCCTAGCCTGGGGTAAATCAATGCAAATGTAAATGAACAGCACACTCCCACATCGATCGCCCTCACATAGTTGCTCAAGCAGCAAAATAATAATTATAACGTTGATATTTCTGTTTTTCTTTACTAATTTAAATGTATTTTCAGTGATGATAACAGATCGTGGACAGTAGGAAGTCTATTTAAACTGAAAAATGAAAGGGAAACCTACACAAAACAAACCTGACGATTCTAACTAAAAGAAGCCCACAAAGTTGTTTTAATAGAACTGATAAAGTAATTGTAATGAATGATTGATGCCTGAAGCCTATACTTTGGTACACAAATTGAAAAATTGAGCCACCCAGATTTCTTCAAAAACAGAGGAAAATCAAAAGATAAAAATAGTGCTTAGGTAGTTCACAATGGAAATGTGGCCATGTTGCAAAAGGGAAACATTAAAAAAAAAAAAAAAAAAACGGTAACTGCTCTCAACGCAATAAGTGAAAATTAATCACCACTGCTATTCACTGAAAATAAAAATTTTAAGTACAATAAAAATGGACCAATGAAAATCCGTAGTTTTTCGCGAGATAATCACGATGACAGGGGAAATGTGTACAGACATACTGACATCACTTCAGAAACTTGTTCTTTTATTCAATTTATTTTTATTTTTTATACCCCAGAAACACGAAATGTTGTCAGCTTGAATCGATTTATTTATTTCCGTTTGCTACTGGAACATGGAAGAAAAACTTCATAAATTATTATCCGCACCTAAACGAGTTGACTGACCCAATGCAATTTGAAGGTCTCTGGGGTATTGGTCAATCGAAATTTTCATTGGTGAAACAAAGTAATAAAATTCATGACATTTTTGATTTCGAGGAACGAATAAATTATTCGTTGCAGCAGTGTGCGATGTTATTCGTGAAACCAATGAGCAATTCAATTGATTTTACGTCATGCCAGTGAAATAATTTATTGAAGTTTATGATGAATGCGCTCGTTTTTCGACGAACAAAATGTCAAAATTAATTATTGCAATTAATCAAACCATCGAGTAACTTTCGTGTGCTTTGATCCAATTAAAAATTACATTGAAAAGTGAAATATATGTTTCATTGCGTAAATTATCTCGATTACATGTCCCAAATCATTAGAAATATTATATTAGCTTTCTAGTGCACGCTAAGCGGGGATTTTGCCGCATTTTTAGAAAAATTCTAATAATTCTTGAAGCGTTTAGGATTGACGAACAGTGGTTCAGGTATCATCATTTGAATCATCGGGGAGCATAAAGAAGGCCGTCTACACACGGAGGAACTAAAAAGAAACTGATTGGAGACTCGAGTTAGTAACCAGTCCCTTTCGAGTTTCGAGTGTGTGTATTCAAATGAGAGTCTACACGCGGAGCTACTAACAAAGAAACTAAACTGTTTGGAAACTTCAGTCACTAACCAGTTTACAACTCATCAGAAACCCGACGTCATTTAAAATCATCAGCCTTTTCTGTGTCGCAATGGATGTTGGACCAAGGACCAACGAGTTTCGAATCGCAATTTTCTTCCAGGGGGTCACTAGGGGTCACGCGCCTAGTCCAAGTAATCGGCACAGAGCAGTCATTTCATGATGAATGGTATCGTCTACATTACACAATAACGGACAGGGCGTATTCAGAATATTCAATTCCCAGTCCGATGGGGATCTATAACCTACGCGGCTCAGTTGGTACTAGGGACATTTCAGGTCAGTCAAAACACATATTTGACACTTGACACAAATACTTGACAGTAAACTCGCTGGGTTGATACTGGGATATTCCAAATCCAGTAATTTCATTGTGATAGATCTGTAGCTCATCAAGTTAAACGTGGACTAGAGGTGAGGTGTGATTTCACTGTAGGTGATTTTGTCACTGTGACTACTCCGTCACTATTGGCTCCGGTGACGACCACATTGAAATCACCGTTCCGACCCTCTAACGGTGACATTCCTTTTCACTTATAATCGCCTCTTCATTCGTCACTTCTATCGCTTCACTGCGCTAGAGTCTCTTGAATTAAAATTGGAGCCGTCACCTAGCCATCCTCGCAGGTTGCCACATAACACTTTACCAGTTCCTCTATTGCCCAATGAACTCAGTAGCATTCTCCCCAAGTCTGTTGACTTTTTCTTTTGGACTTATCGTTAGTATTGAACCTTTAGTGTTAATATATTTTTATTCACTTCGTTTTCCAAGACCTGTGCTACAGTAATCTTGCATAATTTTACTTTATTTAAAAACCCCTTCCTAGGCAGGGGCGAAGCCAGCCCATGACCAAGGGGTGGGCAGAATATGTAGGGCGTTATGGAAACTAGAGACCCCAACAAAAGAACTGGTAGCGCAATGAATCGTCAAATTCTTCCCCGGAAACTGATTTTTCACAATAAAGGGTCGTAATCCATCGAAAACTAACATGTTCGTTCGGAAATTATCTGTTTTAGCCTTCTATTCCTGATTTTCTATCCAAAAACTGACAATTCTGTTCAGACTTATTCTATTAACAGACAATTCGATTTCCCCGGAAATCGATACTTGGCATTCAAAGATACAGGGTGACCGACTTTTCATCAACGTCTTGCATGAGATACGTAAAAATTCAACATTTTTTAACCAACCAATAACGGGTTTTAACTCAAAACTGACGTTTTTCAACAAAAAAACTGAATATTTCACTCTAGTGAAACTGAATATTTTACTTCAAAACTGACGTTTCTACGCCAAAGACAAAGTGTTCACGCCTAAACTAAAAATTTCACAGTGCAACTTTTAAAATCTAAGTCGTTACCCCCAAAACTGGTGGAGTTCGGCCTAAAAATGGCGGGTTTAACCCAAAACGGATCAAAAACGAATAAACAGACCACTCAGTACTAAAAACTGCCGATTTTATCCTACAATTGGCGATTTTAGCTCAAAAAAGCAAAAAACGTACAATTCCTGGCCAAAGCTGACGTGCCTCCCCCCCTGCAAATTAAGATGCTACCACAAAACTGGCGAGTCTAGCCTAAAACTAAACTTTACTGTTCCATTTCAAAAATGAATATTTTACACCCGAAACGACAATTTCCCCTCAAAATTAGATAATTTACTCCAAAACTGACAATGTCACACTTTAACTTAAGTTTTCCCCAAATGGGTGATTTTAGGCCATTCTGCCTAAAAAAAAAAACAAATTCATCGCAAATGTGAAGATTTTATGCTAATACAGACGATTTCGCGCCACAGCTGACGTGTTGCCTCATAACTGATGACGTTTGTACAAAACAGGTCATTTTACCCCAAAAATTCCACCTCATCTCACCGGACTTTTGCAGTCGACCCCTCCGATTTCGCTCATTTTTGGTGTGGAGGCTCACTTTTATGGTTAATGAGGCCACGCAAAGTATTATTGAGAGAAAAAATTTTTTCAACGGCTTACGGCGTTTTTACGATTTTGGACATTTTTCGAAAATGTGGTGACTGTAAAAGCGTTTTTGACCATATCTCCGGTTCTAATCAAGTTTTTTTCCTTCTCCTTGTCTTGTTTTGTTCGGAAATAAGTAAAATTTAAGAATATTAGCATAGAAAATCGTTAATTGTTTTTAAACAATTTTTAGGACGTTTTCCGCACTAAAAATGTTCAATTTTGAATTTCTCAAAATGGGTCAAGTCGGGAATTTTTCGCGTGGTGTTATAGTGTGCATTAGGACCTAGTGAAACACAGCCTACAAGGGTTTTTTGTGTTATTTTTGTATATCGAAGTTACAGTAATTTTTATAGTCTTAAACGCCTGTTTGCCTATCCATATTCGCGTTCCGGTACCACTTGCCTTTCCATTATCTTTCAAATGATCTCCTACGAGGCATTGTTTCATTAAATATTATTTTTTCGCTCCTCTTTGTCGCTTTTTATTCAGTTTAACGAATGCCTGCTCCGAAGCCTAGATATTCTAAGCGCTGTTGTATACGGTTCGGAGGATCACATAATAAGAGGGCGAGAGTCTTGTGAGAGGTGTTGGGGAGGAAAGGTAATTATAAAAAGAAGTTAAGGATGTAGAGTGTATAGAAACGTTTTTTTTTTTAATACGTAGATCTTGGGTGGATACGAAAGGCTGACTGGGCTAAGAACAAAAATAAGGACAAGACAAAATGTGATTTAAGAAAGTGCTTGAATCGTTAATGGTAAAAAGGCTTAGTGAGCTCATATTGTTTTATCCTAAAGCAACATTTGATGATGAGGGGGGCGGAAGGAGTCAGAGATGAAGATGATGTGTTAAAAGAAGAAAGAAGCCAACTTGTCCCCTAACAAATTTCCATTCGGTCTGAAACGTTCGAAGTGTACGTAATGGATGAAAGTGTTGCTGTGATGACGGAGAGGATACCTCGATGTTCCATCGGTGTCAAGTTGCAACGCGGGTGTTCAAGTGAAACAGATTTTAAAGTAAGAAGTGCGTTTTCACAAAAAGAGTTGTACTTACTTGAAGTGCGCAGTGGTGTTCCTGAAATTAGTACGGTTTGTACTTCTCACACCGACTACTATCTGAGACGTTTTGCGTCGTCCCAAAGAGCGTGTTGTGACCCATTAAATGTCCACTTAAAACCGGTGAAAAATAGAAGCCTTAGAAAAGTCAGTGAGGATTTTCACCGGATGTGCCGCGAAAAGTTTCCAACGGTGGCGCCAGGACGTTTGCTGTGCCGTGCGTGCTCAGGCGCTGTAAAAAAAACAGTGTGCATCGCAAGGGCTGCCAACGCCGCGGGAAGGATCGGGATCTAGCAGCACCGATTATCAAGAGAGCACTGATACTCGAGCACTGATAGCACCCATTCCAGGGGAATGCAATCACCGGTGCACCAACTCGTCGAAAAATTAAATGAAGGGCCGCAAGGTATCGGCGAATCCCCGGTTGTACCACACCGATTGCGCAGAAATCGATCTTTGGCAACATTCAAGCAAACTAGAGTCACACATTCTGTAGAGCGATTGTTCAAGAAAATTGTGCATGCTGACGACTCATCTGAAAGCGAAGACCTTGCACAAAATATCAACTTCGCTCAGGCAGGAAAAGAAATGATAATGCAGCTTCAAGAAAGGCTAGAAATATGTGTAAAGTACAGCGAAAAAGTGACAATACTTTCCGTGTTACCAAAGACATGGTCAGTTGCTCAAGTACAGCAAGTGTTCAATGTTACGGAGCATTTAGCCCGCAGAAGTAAAGCTCTTGTTACAGAAAAGGGCATTTTATCGAGTCCCAACCAGAAGCGTGGCAAACCGCTAAGCGACGACGTAAAGAAGAAAGTTGCCGATTTTTATACGAGCGATGATATCAGCCGGATAATGCCAGGTGCCCGAGATTATGTGACTGTGAGGGAACGAAATGGCGAACGGGAACGCAAACAAAAGCGTCTAGTGCTTGGCAATTTAAAAGAAGTTTTCCATACGTTTAAGGAAAGATACCTATAACCTAATAGATACCTAATACCTAATAAATAGATTCCTATAACCGGGATAAGATCATGCCACACAATAATCCCCTCAGAGCCAGACAGCATAATTTTCAAGAACTTTTCTCTTGACACCACTCACACAACGGTCACCTTTCAACGTCAAGTTCGTCAAAATCCGGAGAGTCGAGTAGAAACTAGGTGAGTCGTCATTGTCTGAAATTTATGAGATTATTTGCATTCCAAATTAAATTCAAATGTACGTTTTCTTTTTTGTTTTTTCTTTAGAGCCATGAAGCGGAAGGCTGAACGTGGACAGAGCTCCGACACTTGAAGAAGCAATAGAATAGTCTCTGCGGGCCTGAGCAGCTACGACGGGAAAAGGAAAGGCCGTTATTTTTGAAACGCCTTAAACAAAGATGTTCCTACATAATATTTTGTATACTCTAAAATACAATACATTTTTTATTTCATAATTTCAAGCTTGGAGAAACCGCGAGTCAATATTTCGTACCTACCTAAGTTATGAAGACCAGGCACATAACGATGTCCGAAATATCTTCATGGGCTGTCAATTGAATTCCAAATTATGATTTCCATTAAGGATCAAAGAGGAGTGAAAAAATAATATTTAATGAAACTATGCCTCGTAGGAGGTCATTTGAGAGATAATGGAAGGGCAAGTGTTGCCGGAACGCGAATATGGATAGGCAAACAGGCGTTTAAGACTATAAAAATTACTGTAACTTCGATATACAAAAATAACACAAAAAACCCTTGTAGGCTGTGTTTCACTAGATCCTAATGCACATTATAACACCGCGCGAAAAATTCCCGACTTGACCCATTTTGAGAAATTCAAAATTGAACATTTTTAGTGCGGAAAACGTCCTAAAAATTGTTTAAAAACAATTAACGATTTTCTATGCTAATATTCTTAAATTTTACTTATTTCCGAACAAAACAAGACAAGGAGAAGGAAAATAACTTGATTAGAACCGGAGATATGGCCAAAAACGCTTTTACAGTCACCACATTTTCGAGTGCAAATAAATGGAACACGCTACAAAATTCGTTCCTCCTCGCGGTTTGGGCGGCCAAAATTGAGAAGGCGCACTTATGTGCTTTTCGGGGAAAGTAAGCGGATAAAAGTTTGGAAAGTGCTAATATTCGTGCCCAATTTAATCCAGACCAAATTTGAAAAGAGAGAAAAAACAAAAAACAAAACCCAAATATTGGGCTGAAATTGAGAAAATAGCAAATTTACAGCTTGAATTATTGATTAAACCTCTGATTCACGGACAGAAGTGAGAAAAAGCGCTCGCTAATTCGCGTTAATTCACGGCTAAAATTGAGGAAAAACCGCTAAAATCGCGGATAAAATGTATAAAAGCAGTAATTCGCGGTTATTATCACGAAACCTGCAAATTAACGGATAGATGAGTGAAGAATCAATAATTAACCAATGAGTTTGCGAAAAAAAAAGTGCTAATTCGCGCCTAAAATTATGAAAATATAAATTCTCGGCTTATTCAGAACGGCAAGTTCGAGACTCAATCTGACAAAAATGCGCTAACTCATGGCTAATTGTGAAAAAAATCGTTAATTCAGGGGAAAAATTAAGAAAAAGTACTAATTCACGGATAAAATCGGAGAAAATAGCTCTTTAGTGGCTAAAATCATGAATTCAGTACTAAAGTTGAGAAAATCGCTAATTTCCAGCTGAAGTGGGGGAATAATCGCTAATTCAACGTTAAAGTTGAGAAGAAGAGCTGAAGTGTGGAAAAAACGCTAATTCACGGTTAAAATGGAGAAAACGCCAATTCTCGGCTTCTGAAGGTAACTTTTTTGGCTAAAAAAGAACAAACTCGCTAATAATATGGATAAATAAGTGAAGTGCGCTATTTGGCGTATAAAATTCAGAAAAAGAATTAATTTGCGGCTAAAATTGTGAAACGAAAGACTCATTCACGTTCACGGCTCGCTATGAGGCTATAGAATTAGGTGAGGAAAAATCGCTTACTCGCGGCTCCTGAAGGCAACTTCATGGGTGGGGGAGGGGGTTAGGGAAAGATTCGCGTTAAGCGTTTAATGCCGGCTCTGCAATGAACTTCCACGGGGCACATTTATGTGCAAATGGAAAATGCTATTAAATACTGTCGTTAACTAATGTTGTTGAAGTTATTCAACACAAGGCCCCCAGTGCGTTCTATTCAGAGCGTGCGTCGGCCTTTTGCTAAGATCAAAGTGTTGCGCTCAAGCGGGGGGGGGGGGGAGCGAGGATTTCGTGGCCCGCCTGAATTCTTACAACCAGGTTTACGGCCCACGACCAAAACAGGTTGACCGCGGCCTTGGAGTAGTCTATGATCTTAGGAAAGAGAATCTTTTCTGAGAAGATCGCATGAAGTTAGAAACTGAAGGGGCTCATTAAATTAATTTTTTTTACAGAGCTTCGGCTTTCTACAGGCTTTTGAATTAAAGTGGAAAATAGTTTTTTTAGTGAACCAAACCGGTGAAACGGATCATATCAATGAGCCAACCCCATGAAATTGAGGTTTCATCAAGTCCAAAACCCACGACATTATATAGGGTTTTATATCTTTAGCGAGAAAACACCACGAAACTAACGTTTGAGTGAGCCGAGGCCCGCAAAAATTGGTTCAGTAGCGAGAAAATCCCACGACATTTTGTATTTTAGTGAGCAAGAATCGCGAAAACTATTTGATTAGTGTGCTAAAACCGCGTAATCGTGGTTTTAAATTATACGCAACCCCGTGAAATTGGTTTTCCAGCAACAGACAGAGCCGTGAAATTTGGTTTCCTGTGAATCAGAACCACGAAAATGTGTTTTTTTAGGGAGAAAAATTCACAATATGGTTTCGTTTTAGAGGGCGAGTTTTTTTTAGGGAGTTATCAGATCTGCAAAACTGGGTCATTTACTGACATCACCCCGCGAAATCGGTTTAACTTCAACAGGAACAAAAATTAGCATAATTGCTGTTGTTAAAATGGAGATTTTTTTTATGGAGAATTCTAGGGGGCAGAATTCGGAAAATTATTTTTCATCAGGCAGACCCACGAGAGTGTCTTTTCGTGAGAAAAATCCACGAAATTTGATTTTAGAGAGCGAAATTCGAGAAATTGGTTTCTTATTGAGTCAGACGCGCAACATCTTTTTTGTAAATTAGGCAACCCCCTCAAAATCATTGGTGACACTGTATGACTTAAGCACTTTTGATGGTAGACCACACAATTATAGAGGGAAACTGTCCTCCCCTGCCCCCGCTTTGTTGAGCGCTTTATAAACAGTTTTCATCGTTATTGTTTTAAAAAAGGATCACCTGTCAGGTATACCAAAGCCATTTCCATTTTTCAGATCAAAACGCGCGTGACTCTGACTCCCCCCTCTCCCCCGTTGAACCCCCCAGTGGTTTGTGAAGCAACAATTCACGCACTGATCCTCGGTAGTATCTTACATGTTGGAAAATATGCCGCGGGATTATGTACATCTTCTTGGAAAAATTTAGTTGTCTGCTCTTTACTAATAAAGCGAGAATTTCGATACCTACTCTCTCTTCCCACGTAAATAAAATATCGTCCAGCTATTTTATTCAGATTCTCCTAGATACCTACTGCTCTTTGAGAATGTATTGAGAGGAACAAAACACATCGTGTTCGTCGTTGAAAGACAACAAAAAAGAGGAATAGAATTTAGGAATTTAAGACACCCTTATGTACTTCCTATATTTGCACAGAATAACCCCTCGAGTCCATTAATCGGTTCAATTTTCAAATCCCATCGCGAGTTCTCCCCCCCACCCCTTTTACGTGACTCCTCGCTATCACGCCCATCGCATCCATGCACCGTCCATTATAGTCGTGTGTTGCTTTTAGGGATCAGAATGAAATTAATTGGTTTCATTGCTTTCTCCTCGTGACAAATCGTATACAGCTTTTGTCGTAAAATGAAACAAGAGCTCTGATACTTTTTTTTTTTTTCGCTCTCTTTTTTTCCGATTCGTTCTTCTGGTTGGACACAATATATAGTCCAAGTTCTATAACAAATAGCCTGAAGTTGCATTGTTCTTTAATTATTTATCCGAGGTTGAAAAGGGATACTTCAAACAAACGCACGCTTGAATAAATCGAATGATAACGTGGCCTGGGAAACTTTGCCTATAGGTAATTTTATTCATCTGACTCACTGCCGTTGGGTTCATAATTACGAGGACGAAAAGCTTCATTTAAGTTAGTTTTCAGAGCTACCTTAATTCATTCTGCGCCACCTTTTTGTCTGTAGTCTCTTCGCGTATTCCCTAGCATTTAACGCAGTCAACTGCTCCTCTTATGTCTATTATGCCTATACCGCTCTTCGAAGCCTCTTCTATAGTTCAGTGATCTATTTTACTCTTGGAACCTAATTCCCCCGGCCCGGGGTAAACTTTTCTTTTCCACTTTCAGTTTACTGAAGGGAAAATTGGAAATATACCTATACCCTTCTAGCGAAGAGGATCCCCTCTCCACCCTTCGACACTCCACTCACACGTGCTCTTTTTTGTAAATGTTATTCGATTTGTGTGTAGTTGTGTATATAGCAAGGGGCCTCGCGCATCTTTTCCCGACTATTCCATTTCCCCCTCGGGGTGTGGGTGGTGGGGGGACGGATAAGACCAATTTTTTAAAGAAAGCGTTTCAATTTCCTTTCTTTTTATACACAAACGAAATCCGAAATAGCTTTTGTTTCATTAACAAAACAGTAGGTACAAGTCGTTTTTTTTAATGTTATTTTCGCATACATAATTAAGTTTGACGGTCCGCAAGAAACAGGTGGAGTTGCGCCTGAGTTACGGCTTTTACATTATTCAAAAAAAAAGTAGTGGGGTTTGGAAACCCTTACCTTGGGTTCACCCCGTGATTTTTTCATCAAAAATTAAGGGAAAGAAGCTATATACCTTTTCCCAACATCTCTTTTGTTATACGTATGTTTGTTACGGTAATGTTGCAAAATGCGTTTAATGACATTATCAACCGGTTAATAACATCATTAACCGTCCAAATCGGTCAAAGTCGGAATTTTTTGTTCATGTTATCAACATCACCCGGTTATTTACCTTGAACCCGGCCAGTAAGCGTTGATGGTTATTAACGTCAATACCCAGTTTTTGAAAATTCGTTACTATCGTATTAACACCATTAACCCAGGGGCGTAGGTACGGGGGGGATATGGGGGATAGATCCCCCCCCCCCAGAGTTACAAGTATACGAACGAAGGGTCACTAGTACCAACGCTCTACTCTAAAGAACACCATAAAATCCAAATCCATAAATCTCCAAAAATGAGTATTTAGCAGATTTTCTCGACTTTAAGCAGACCGAAAAGGTCCGCGTGCTTCTAGCTGCTTCCTTGGACTACAGACCCCACGCAGGAGCTTACCGAGGTAGGGGGAACCGCCCCCGGATCAGAACGGGCCCCACCGAAAAGCTTAAATGCGGATAAATGAGGATTTTTAGGTTATCCATGGATGTAGGTATGTGAAGAGGTCGAACGGTTGGACAGTGATTTGGCTACTTTCTACGAATTTCAATTTATCCGATCTCTGATGGAGAACAAAACGTTGCAAGTGATATCGCAGCAAATACTGTGGGCTAAATATCCGATAGAGCCCCCCAAAAGCGCTAATCTGGTGGCTCAAATTGAGAAAATTCGCGCTTGAGGAAAATTCACGGCTAAAAAAGAGAAAATACACCGTGTCCCCAGTTGCATTAGGTCCTTAAGCAGAAAATTAAAAAAACCCGTTAATATTCGTGACTGCAACTGCGAAAAAGTGCTGATTCATGGTCTCACAATGTAACTTCCATACGAAAATTGAGAAAAAATCGCTGATTCGCGGTGCATGGTCGCCATTCTACGAATAAATTGTGGAAATAAACGGAAAAGGGTTGTTTTTGGACCAACCCCGCGGTTAAAATTGATATAACACTTATAATATTGACCAAAAAAAGACGATTTCAGGTGAAAATTTGTCAAAAATGGCAAATTCACTACTGAAATTGCGAAAAATCGGTAATTTGCAATGTGTGGGTTTAAAGTCGAGGAAAAGCGTTCATTCGTGGATACAAATGAAGAAAATCAACTAGACAAAATCACTAATTAGCCCGGCTACAATTAATAAAAACGCTAACTTTCGGTTCGTATTAAGAAGAAGTGATAATTCTCTGCAAAATTGGTAAATAACTCCTAATTTGCAGCTTAATTAGAGGAAAACCCCAATTCTTGGCAAAAATCGTGAAAATTCGGTTAATGCAAGGGTTGGGAATGCTACTACGCTGCTAAAATTTAGGAAAAGCGCAAATTCGCTGCTAAAATTGAGGAACATCAATTATTCTTGGATAAAGTGTGGTGAAATTTGAAATTTCTAATTTAAATACGCACCTTCTGAAGGCAACTTTGTGGCTATAATTAAAAAAACTGGAAATGCCTGCACGGCTACAAGTAAAAACTACGCTGATTCACGGGCTAGAACTAAGAAGAAGCAATAATCTATACATAAAAGTAACATAAAATTGGTAATACGGTGCTGAAATGTAAAAAAACCCGCTAATTTGCGGGTAATATTTAGAAAATAAAGAAAGTCTGGCCAAACTTAAGAGACTTTAAACGTTATTTTGAGGCTAAATGTAGAAACAGCGGCAATTTATGGCAATGGGTGAAAAATCCGCGGGTAAAGCTGAGAAAATTTGCGCATGGTGAATTTGTGAAAAGCCCTCTATTTCGAGGCTAATTTAGGAGGAAAACATTCAAGAAAAACGTAATGTCTAGCTAAAACTGATAAAAATGCTAATCCCCTGCTAAAAAATTGAAAAAATCGCTAATTTGCTGCTAAAACTCGCGGAAAATTAAGAAACATCGCTCACGGAATAAAAACGCTGCTTCGCTGCTAAAGTTGGGAAAATGCGCAAATTCAATAGCTATGGGGGGAGGGGTCAAAACCGCTAATCCGCGGCTGAAATTAAGAAGAACGATACACGCGGCCAAAATTGAGAAAAGCGCTAATCTGCAGGTAAAGTCGAACAAAAAGCATTCATTCATGGCTGAAATTGAGAAAATTCGCGGCTTAAACTGATCGTAAGCGCTAATTGGCGGTTAGAAAAGGTGAGATAGCGGTGATTCGTGGCTAAAATAAGGAAAAGGCTAAGTTTCTTGTTTATACAGAGACTAGGGCGAAACTACCCCCTGCCATCCCTGTAACGAGATTTCAATCTGATCCCCCCCTCTCCCTAGGACAAATTCCTACCTACGCTACAGCATTAACCGAGCGTTTCGGGTAATGATGTTGTTACCTGGTTATTCGCGTCATTAACCGTGATTTTGGGTCATCGGTCGTCGGTTTACATTGCCCGGTATTTTTCATTTATTGTAAATAACTGATTTGCATCTTTAACCATAACATAGCGAGGCGCACGTCTTGAGAAAAAGTGCTCGTTCGCGGATGAAATCCATGAAAAGAACATTTTCCGGCTAGTATTGAGCGAAAACACCCATTCACGGCTAGAATTGAGAAATAGCGCTGATTCACGTCAAACTTGAGAAAAAAATCTGCTCATTATTCGCGGTTGAAATTGAGAAAACACGTCAATTTACGGTTTCGCGATCCAAAGTCCGGGCCGAAATTAAGAAAATGCGCCAATTCACGGTTTACAGTGCTCTTTTCACGGCTAAAATTGACAAAATAAATCGCGCGTTCAATGTAGAATTGAAAAAAATCGTTCATTTGCGGCTAAAATTGAAAAATGGAGCTCATTCACGCGGGTAAAATTGAGAGAAGGCACCAGTTCGTGGTTTCTCGAACCAACATCTCGGAGAACATTGCGAAAAAGTGATAATTGACTGTTTTTATACATTTATGTAGCAAGTTTGCGGGTACAATCGAGAAAGAGGGCGACTTAGCGCACACATTTTTGAAAAAGTTCTTATTTTCGGCTAAATTGAAGGCCCATTGAGGAAAACACCTATTTTAAGGTTCGCGATGCAACGTCCCGATCAAAATTAATGAAATTCGTTAACATGAGTGAGGAGGTGTGGACGTTTTCACTTCTGAAATTTGTAGGGGGGAATTGACAAAGGCAGAATTAAGATTAAAGCACGAATTTGCGTCTAAAATTGAGGAAAAATGAATTGGCAAAATTGTCACCGTTTTTTGTTGATTATAGTGTAATTGTCGTGGCTGAAATTGAGAAATAGCGTTAATTCACAGGTTACATTGAGGAAAAACTGTTCTTTTGCGGCTGAAATTGACAGAACGCACCTATTCGCGATTTATATGCGATGCCGTAATTAGAATAGTAAATCAAAAATGCGTTATTTCACGGTTTTTTGAGACCTTTTTACAGTTAAAATGAAGAAAATAGGCTATAATTCGAGGTAGAATTGAGAAAAAGCACTCAGTTTCACCTAAAATTAAAGAAAAACGTCAATTCGACGCTACAAATAGTGCTCATTCACAAGTTAAATGGGATGGGGGGGGGGGGATTCTTGCAACTCCTCTTGAGGAAAAACTGGATCCACCACGCCTGTGGGCAGATTCACTGGCGAAAATAATAGAAGAACCATTGACTTTTTTCAGGCTTCTAACAGGATCTGGAGGTTAGAATCGCGTCAATTCACGCGGTCGTCAGAGACTAAATTTGCACAGAAACGGCCACTATCCGTCAAAAAATAAATATCTGCTGGAACCCTGTCATTTGTAGCCTTCTATTACGGATTTTATGTCGAAAAATTGAAACTTTTCTCTCCCCACCCTACCCCGGAAAGTGATACTTTTGGAGCTAAACTTAAAATTTTAGCCCAGGGCTATAGCCCCGGTAGTCCACCCCCCCCCCCGAGAATATGGCCCTGCCGCAGAACAATATATAAAAATCTGCTTGACGAAACTGTGCATGTGGGGTTTATTAAGTTAAATTCCATCCTTTTGAGACACACAGTGTCGGCCTTAGATTAGACATTATGCGACCCTGGCGAATATTTCACCAGCGCCCGAGACGCGAATCTGATGCGTTTTTAGATTGAGACGTGAATTAGCGTTTTTTCAAAACTACAGCGGTTCTTCTCAATTCATCGGCGAATTAGCTGTTTTTTCACATTTTAGCCGTGAATACGCGATTCAAGATTTTTCTCAATTTTTGCCGGGCGTTAGCGATTTTTCTCAATTTAGCCGGTAATTTGCTATTTTTCTCAATTCTCTTTGAATTAGCAAACTTTCTCAAATTAGTCCTCAATTACTCTAGCCATTTATCTTGATTATAAGCGCGCATCACATTGGGGGTTTTAATAATTTCAGCCGCTTTTCCTAAATTTCAGCCCCGAATTGGAGTTCCCCCCCCCCAATTTTCGTCGCGTATCACCTAGGTTTCATTTTTTTATTTTTCTTTTTTCACTTTCTGGCACAAAGTTACTTTCAGAAGCCACGAATGTGACGTTTTCTCAGTTTAAACCGTGAATTAGCGGGTTTTCCTTACTTTATCGCTTCTTCTCAATTTCATCGGTGAATTATCCGCTAATTAGCGATTTTTCATCATTTTAGCCTGAAGTACTTAGCTATTTTTCGGAATTTTTCGGTAAATTCATGTTTTTCCTAACTCTATCGAGTCATTTTTGTGAATTTCATCCACGAATTAGCCTTTTTTCTTAATTTTTAGCTTCGAATTGAGCGATTTTGTCCCCCTTTTATTAGCTATTAATTAGCGCTCTTTCTCAGTTTGAGCCGCGATCCGCGAACTTACCTTCAGAAGCCGAAAATTGTCGTTTCCACACTTCTAGCCTCTATTGTCCGCTGGAAACTTTAGCCGCGAAGTAGCTAAGTATTTTTCATAGTTTTAGACGTTATTTAGCGCTTTTTCTCACTTCAGTCCGTGTAGCGTACCGAGAGAGTGGCGAGGGGGCCTCCTATACTATAGGTGGAAAAATGAACATTTTTAGGTTCTATGTTCATGGGTGTAGGTTACGTGAAAACGAGTTTTAGGCGTGCGGTTGGAATGCGATATCTGCTCCAATCCATTCAACTCAGGGCGGAATGGAACGTTTTAGCTGAACAACAAAGAGTATAGCTCAATATTGGATTTAGCCCACAACAGCACTATTCTTAAGGCTCAAAATAAGAGAAAACGCGGCCTTCTGGGGTTAAACTCGCAGATGGACTAGATAAAATACGCTGCTCTCCAGTTTAGCGGATAAAGATGCGGATAAAGAAGGCGCACTAATATATTATATGCTGTTCTTGCGGGCAAGATAGGCATAAAAGAAAAAATGGGAAAAAGCGCTAATATTCGTGGCTAAAGCTGTTGAAAAGCGTTCATTCGCAGTAACTCGATGAAACATCCAGACCCAAATTGAGACAAAATCGCTGATTCGCTGTACATAGATGCTATTTAATGGCCAAATTGAAGAAAAAACATTAATTTGTTGTTGTTGAGACGCGACCCAGGTTTTGCTTTTCTGCAAGCGCTAAAAGGCTGTTAAAAAAAAGCAAGCAAACCCGCTAAGACTATACCAATTTTATAGTATTGAAATATTCATAAATCAAATGCGCTTCCTGAGTCATTTTTTCTTGTCACCCCCCCCCCTCTATGATTTTGCTAGACACAACCACTATAGGACACGGTGCCCCCGGGCAGTCGCCCGGCTCGCCCCCCTCCCCTTACAGCCGGCACTGGAGACACATAAGTGTGCCCTGAAAATTTGTTTCAGCGGTGATTTTTCGGAGAGTTGTTCTTGTACCATCAGGGGAAATGGACAACTTTTTCGGATTGAGATCAAACAGAAAATACCGCAGATTTGGCAGAAGAAACGTTAAATCCTGTGACGAAGAGAGTTATTCACGACTGTCGCTAGAATTCTGAAAATCCTGACAACATTTTCCGCTCAGTGTGCTCCAGGAAAAATCACCTTTCTTTGATTTTACGTGAATAGAAGCATTTCTCTCGAAAGCCGAAGACATTTTGCAGCGCTTTGCCAAAATCTCAAACAATATTGAATTTGCGCTATCTTGTTTTTTTGTGATTTAATCTCGCAGAGTGTTCATTGAGAATCATAATTAAATTCGTTTCAGTGCTTTACGATAACAATAGGGAACTTGCCCATTTTTCAAAAATATTTTTTTCGTGAAAAATGTAAAATTATAAGAATTATGATGCTAATTTCAAAATCATTGATTGGATAACAAAATATTCACGAATTTTGAAGCTGAAAAAAATGACCCGGGGCCATTTTGTTTCCCCCGCTGAGTCGAGGTGACGTCACGTGCCATACACTTCAAGTTGGCTTATACTTTATACCCTTCTTGAAGCGATCCGTATCAGCGTTTCCGAATGTTGTATATTTTAATTTGATGAATAAGTAATAGAGATTACGGGGAAGTTATTTCTTTAAGCGTTACAAAACTACCGCGACAATTTTCTGTGGACGTGAAAAAAAAAAATGTTGAGACAAGGTTTTGAAAAGGCTTCAACCCAAAATCTCCCACGCGTTTCTGCTTTTGCAGTGTGTGCTTTTATTAGCCAGAATATTGACAGCGGGGTGGAATCAAGAGGAGTTAAACTAGAAAGGTAAGCTCTAAAATTAAACGTTTCTATCACGATTATTTCCGGTATTCATTACGTTTAGGTCAGCCCGACAGGAGTACAGCGACCAGTGTGTCGGATATGTGGAGGTCCGACGGGACAAAAATGTAGTTGAAGTGTATGGGAGAATCACTCCCGAGCACAAAATTCGGATCAAACCGTATTCCGTGCAGGTTGTAATAGACGAAAACGATGACAAAATCGTTAAGGGAGAGTGCTTGGGATGTGTTGCCTCTTCAGGTATACACCTGAAGCTGAAGCTGGGCTCTGTAAGTTAATAATTCCACAAACACAATATACAATTGAGTCCAAGTAGTGCAATAATTTGTTATCCACGGCAGAATGTGGAGTGAGGATTTTGAACTCACGTACTCTGTTAATAACTCTCTCAACGTGAATCCTCAAACTTGCAATTTTCCGCGATTCACTGACTTCCTTCTTTGATAATTTTACCCCAGATTTCACACTCGGAGGACGAACTAATGAGGCTCCGAGTTGTTCAATGATAGAACTCACCTCTTTAAAACCCCTATCCGCTAAAACTTGGTCCCCAGCTTTAACATTTTGTAGGTAGCCACTCTCTGCCAAAATCAGTTTGTCGGAAATTCTTCCTCCAAACCCTTCCGATATGAAATTAACAAACCCACTCGGAGTACATGAAATTAAGTACTTATATGTATTGCAACCATAATACTCTGACCACGTTAGAGCTTGCTTAACAGCGTCACTCGGTCGTTCTATCTGAATTTCGAAACAATCTATTATGGAAATTACTCCCCAATAATTTTTTCTGAAGGGGATGGGAAGTGCCTCGTAAACTTGGTCGTTGTCTGGCCAAAACATCAATTTTTTTAAGTTCAGCTGCAATAGGTGGCAGCGAATGGTGAAAGATTTTAGACACACTTCCCTCAGACAAGCCGAAATCGTGGCCAAGTACAGAATATTGGTGATTCGTCAAAATTTTTTTCAATACAATCATTATGTTTCTTTCAGGCAAGTTCGTTGCAATGCTTAAGGTGTTGATAACAAAATAACAGCCACTAGGCAACCCCAAATAAAGTTTAGAATGCAGCTCTATAACTGCTTTTGTCACCGCAAAGCACCTTTCCTTGAAAATCCTGACTACCACCAATTTTGAGGTTGACGATGCTGAAGATGACGAGGAAACTTCAAGTGACGAAGCTGACGTGGATATTATAGTCACTTCGTGGTCTTCAACGTTATCTTTTTGCGATTGCTCAACTGCGGTTGACCAACGGAGTCTTTTAGGGGGTGGTGGAAATCCCGAACACTCTTCATTTTTGTACGGTGACGTACAAATCGATGAGATTTTAGGTTGAATTTGACAGCTCTTACTCCGAAAGTGAGGGTGTGCTTGCACAGCCTTGTCGAGCACATCTGTCTTTGCTTGGACTCCTGCGAAAAAAGGACCGAAATAGTATTCAATAGATAACTTCCTCCCCGACACCCCCTAATTTCTTCCCCAACCTTTTTCACAAGTGCGAGGAAGCAATTCCAGCAACAGTTCGGACTCACGAAGTAATTCGTCGTCTTCCTCGGCTGTGGCTATTACGTCGATGGCTTGTGCTGCACGTTCTGTTGGTGGAGTTGAATCATGAATCCCATCTGATGCAGATGCAGGAATCTGATGTGTTGCAGATGCAGCAATATGATCTGTTTTAGATGCAGAGTGAATAAAGAAAGCCATGGAAATAAAATATTAGCACCATACCTCCGAGACTAGAAGGGTCCATCAAGCCTTTCACAATGCGCTGTCGTTCCAACTTCTCGATAACTGATGAGCGACGAGATATCTTTTCTGAAAAAAAATTCTCGACTTTTAACGACGTTCGGTAAAGGAGCCGGGTTCACTATCAGTCCCCGCTTTGGGCATCGCGTGAGAATAATTAACAAATTTTTCCTCGGGAGTTTTGTTTCTAGACCAACCTTCCTGACTTTGTCTTCAAATCCCCCCCCTCATCCTAAGGCCCCGTCCAACGTGGACGGGAATCGCGCGGTTTCATCGTTTTAGCGAAAAGCGCCCGTAGTGTTCTATATGTGCGTTTTCGATTCAAATCGCGCACCCGCTACAAACGCTACACCCGCTCTAAACGCTGAAATTGCGCGGGTCCCGCCTCACGTAGGACGTGGTGTAAGGCTCGGTTATACGCGCTACGTCTTTCACAACATTTTGTCAGCGAAGACTTCCAAACGGAGTCAAAAACTGCGAAGTTTTCCCTGCAATGCGATGAACTGGGCGCAGGCAACATTTTGTGAAAAACATGGCGTGTGGACGGGCCTTTATGCGGCTCGAAGAGAAAGCCGTGTCACGCGGGAGCCGCGTATCTGAGTAACTGGAGGAGCCCTGAGGGGCCCAAAGTATGAAAAATCCGGGTCATTTGATCGCGTCTGGCACCTGCACAGGACGTTTTGTAGTATTTGCCAACAGCTAACTCTGTTTTGGGGGGTGCATGGCAGTCTACGTCACAGCGTCCCAGCCAATCACGAGGCTTTTCGCTGGATACAAAAATTACTCAATTTACAAAGTTAATTTAATAATTACCGAGGCGATTTTCGCAATAATTGACCCCCCAGAGCCTTTTTAAATTTAACCATTGACCATAATCAATTATTCTTGTAGCCAACTTCCGACCCATGCAAGTACCCTATTGTCATTCAATCGAGTTCCGCCAGAAATCCCCCCCCCCAGCATGGATTTCGTTTGAAAAACCGCCCCCTTCGTGCAGGATGGCTGGATCCGCCTATGAGTAATGTGCCACTTCACACATACGCAGGGGAGTTCAATTTTTTGTTTTCAAAGTTTGTAGTAATCATCGTGAACGCATAAGTAAAAACAGAAGATGTGCATGCGGCTGCTATTCTAACCATCTAAAATCTGATGGTATTTATGGATGAAAATAGCTTTCATCATGGAAATCTCGTTTGAATCCTAATTGGACATAAAAGGTTGAAGGGTCTTAACTCTATAGTGAAGATGCGAGGGGTGCGAATTTGGTGGCTTTTCCCTTGAAATCAATAAACCAAACATCCTCTCCCTCAAACTGGGAGCGATAAAATCAGAAGGGACAAGCCCCCTAATTTTTTTTCTCTCTCATGGATGATTTAATCTTCAATCTTTCATCTTGAGTTTGTTGAAAATCCTATATCCACTAATGATCATCCTTATAATTATATTCGTTAACTAATAAATGTTGAATACCGTTCTTTCCTGAGAATTCGATAATGATCGATTGCATAAGAACTGTATAAAAAGAGAGAGAGCAATAATATTTTATTTTAAATGAATTATTCAACGACAACCCTTCTTCACACAATATTCTGCAAGAATTTTTTAAACAAGGTTTTATTGGAGCAATAAAAAGTAATGGATTAAGTGTGTGCCCTAGGGATATATAACAAATGAAATAGGCTGCCACCTAGCATCCTTATTAATGGCAGCATTATGTCCCTTAAGATAGCGAGCATGCAACGAAAATGAAAAATTCAGACTATAGAAGAAAAAAAAAATGTATGTCTTACTTCTGCCTAGCTAAGCTTTCCGCTGACAATTTAATAAAATAATCATTTTAATTACCTTATCAAGCTCCTTGAATAATAATTCCTCCTTGAGCTGACTAAGCTCGATTGTTTCAAGAGTTTCGTGTAATAAGCCATCTCTCAACAAGGAAGCTAATTGTTGCGCACCACCACTCCTTAAAACAATAATTACAAGTGACACACAGTGAATTATATCGTCTGGTCCTTTTGGGGTCTCATTAAAATTATCTTATTTATGTTTCCTCCAAGATTCACTCGAAAATAGGCCTATACCTAGCGAAAGAACTAAATAATCTTCGAGACAAAGCTTGAACGCTGACGTTTAATAAAAATAATATAAGATATCGTTATGTTCCCCAAAGGGTTGTTCACATCTTACTATGTAGGTCATCCTGTTGCGCGACATAATCAATAAGACCTTCTAGCAAGGTCATAAGAGACTCTTGTACTTTTATTTTGCACTTTTGTGAAGGTTAAATACATCTATTCAACAAGTCTTTCTTGAGGTTCTGATGTCTCGTGATGAGAAGGTGTTGAGAGGGAGGAGTAATTTCCCATCTTGATCTTTTTTCAAAGTCATTTTTCATCTTCTCTTGAGGTAAAACTTGAAAGAGTCGTACGGGAGAGGGAGTGACAGAAAACTATTAATAGCTAGATAATTTCAACGTTTTTATTTTTTTTTTGAAGATGGAGAAGAAAGGCTAAGAAGAACAGCATCTCACCACCGTATATTTTAACCTCCGTATATTTTAAGGTTGTTCTCCAACAGAATACAACTGATTTTCAAGCGTCCCATCACTTTAAAGATATACAAAAAGCCCAATCATCCCCAGAGCCTTAGGCCGTTTTCACACTTGAGATTCCGGTAGCCGATTCCCGAATCGAGGATACTAAATATACACTACAGTCAAAACGCTCCTTCACACTTGGATTCCGGAATCTTAAGTGTGAATGAGCGCGTTTGCCGTATTGTATTTTTAGTATCCTCGATTGCCAGTCAAACTGCAGTCTCTGTCTCTACGTGCTAGATCCCATTCGGCCCATCTGGCTAGCCATTGGAACCAGAAGAGTTCACATCGGAGTTGTTGTTATTTTCATTCACGCGGAAGTGGACGTTCTCCAAGACAGGGCGAGTGGCGAAACGTCTCCGACCCGACTCACCTCTACCCTTCAATGGGAATTGTGGCATTTGGGGGGGGGGGAGAACAGGACCTTTTCAAACTCCTTCCGGCTCCCGCCTAGCATCGGGTCCGCTGGAGAGGGCCCTCCACTCGCCACTCCCGATGACGCAAGTCGTCACAGAACCCACAGCGGCGCAGCACGTGATCAGCGGTCTCGTCCTCGTCACCACAAGGGCACAAAGGAGAGTCCCGCCGCCGGAACAGCCACAACTTAGCGTTGAATGATCCATGACCGCTTATTCAGGTATGAACCACCTGGCCGCTGCCAACCGAATCCACACGTCGGGCAAAAAGCTGAACTAACGCCTACCAGTCGTACTGCCAGCCAAACACTCCTGCCAGGCCTCCACCACCAAGTCATCGAGGAGGCGAAGCGCCCCCGGCAACCACCCACTCACCACCGAAGGCGCAAGACGGTCGACCCAGCCCTTCCTACACCCCACCAGCCCCAACGAGTTGGAGATGGCCCGGCGCCTGTGCACCCAGGCGTCTAGCAGGAGATCAGCCGGAGGCATCCCCGCCTGAGCTGACAGTCCTGTACGCCATGACTGCCCAGATCAAGGCCTGCCTTGCAGGCTGACGACTCTCGCCCCTGCGCCTTGGAGGGGCGGTGCTACCATCAGGTCGCCCCATACAAAAGGATTGGCATAAAGACCAACCCCACGTTGCGGACCCGGCAGTGGAAATCAGCCCCCGACCCCCACGTATTTCCCGCCGTAGCCCTAAAAAGAGCGACCACTTTTTCAAGTTTGCCCGCCACTACGTCCGGCTGCGGGCTTGCCCCTCGATGGCGGGCAATCTGGACACCAAGGTACCTCCCTGAAATAGTCCCTGTGAGACTCACCCACCCCCCCTTCCTCATGGAACAACGAGGGAGCTGCCCCGTGGCAGTCGACCCTGCATAATGATCACCTGGGTCTTGCGCACCGCAAGAGCCAGTTTCGCGGCCCCACAGCACCCGTCAACGACACCCAGGGCTCGAGAAACCTCCCGGCTGAATCCCTCCAGGGAGCTGGACGAGTCGACGCCACAGGCCCTACGCATTTCCACTCGAGAAGCCGCATGAGGCTCGCAAAAAGGAGGTTCCATAGTGCAGCCGAGAGCACCGAACCCAGGGGACACCCAGCTGTGATACCGGAGACTCCTCCTGGCTTTCGCCATAGCGGGGCTTCAGTCCTCGACGTGACGCCACCCTGGGAATGTATCCCAGGGGACACCGGACTCGCGCAATACCACCAAGACACACGGCCACCACGCAGAGTCGAAGGCACCCTGGACATCGAGAAGCACCGCCGCCGAATATCTACAGTGAGAGGAGTCGACCAAGGCCTGTAGGGCGTCTAAGGCCGTCTCGGTCGAACCCCCGCGGTTCGCCTCAAACTGGTGCTCATAAAGTTCCTCCTCTATGAAAGTCTCCAACCTCGCTAGGAGGAGGCGTTCCAGGACCTTGCTCTCGCAAGGCAGGAGACTAATAGGCCGGTAGCTTCCTGGCAAGGCAGGGTCTCGGTCCACTGACTTCAAGATGAGCCGCACAACCGCAACTCGCCACCTTGCTGAGAAGTACTCTGAAACCAGACACCAGTTGTAAAAGTCCAAGTAGGCTTTTACAACTGGGTCCGGCAAATGCCTCATCATCTCGGGCCGGACCCGTTCCGCCTCCGAGAAGCTCTTGCTCTCAGCCGTCGACAGGGGGAGCCAGGCATCGTCCCTAATACTCATTGAGACTGCGCTATCGGATCCTGGGTCATCTTGAGGGAATAACCTTTCCAGGAAGTTCCCCAGGGTAGCCTCTATGCTACCGCCGGCCACCTTCAAAAATGGGAGGATATCCGGGGACTTTGTTTTCCCCAGAACCATCCCACAGGGAAAATTCTCCAAGGGTTGGCCGGGAGGGCTTCCTCCACAAACGCCCGCCAAGAGGCACGTTTTGACCGACGTACGGCCCGTTTAAGATCTCTCTGGGAACAGACGTTACGCTGACGTAGCGTCCCGCGTGCGCTGAAACGTGCGCACGCTCGCACCAAAGCCTATATTCCTCTGCATTCTCGAACAAAAGTTTCGATGGAAAAGTGTACGGCTTTTCGAGGAATAATGAAAACATTATTTGCAAAATTCACTCTGCTGTTGGGATCACGCTGAGAATTGCTCCAAACAACTCTGACTGTAACATTCTCACAAAAGGAACAAGAAGAAACTTTCTAGAACATTCTAAAACGCGCGTCCCACCTAAAAATATTGGGTTGCCAAGCCGGCTGTATCTACATTTTATTCATATCCATCATGTATATTTGGAGACTGTTCCAACGCACTCACTTCATTCTACTGTATAATGGTGATGCGAATAGCTAGTACAATAGATTTTTCAGATCAAAAGAGTTTGAATGGAAGGAAAAGATAACCATCACCCAAATTGGTCCTCTGCTGAATAGTTGGGTTCTCCGTGCATATGGGAGAAAAAAAGAAGAAACAAAAGCCAAGGGACAAAGGGAATGTGAGAAGAAATGGAATGTTTGATCTCTTTCGTATGATGTAAGGTTTAGGGTGGTTGGTTAGTATAGTACTGTGTAACAGTGAAAAGACAGGAGAATAGGAAGCAAAAATAAGCATGACAATATCACTTTTCCGCTCCATAGAATAGTTACTCCCTCTTCCATCGGTAGAAAATGGATATCGAAGGACAAAGAGGAAAGAAGTTTTTTCCCCCTAACACTGACAATAGATGTCAGTTTAACTGTACGTCCTCGTCACCCACGATTGTCACCTAGAATTATTGTTATTATATACTGCCGCTAACGACTTAATTTTTGGCCGGAAACTCTTTTTTATACCATCTTTCTTATTTTAATGAAGTGCTATTGATTTTGCGCCGGGCCACGTCATTATTATTCAGAGCGGAGATAATGGCTCGCACGGTTCTCTCGCTGCATGAAAAGACTTCTCAATTATTTTATACCAAGCCGGGACCATTTGAACCACTTCAAACGTTCCTTTTCATATAAGGGTAAATCATTTATTGGACGGTGTGGCGGAGGTGTTGAAAAAAGACAAATGAAAGCCGACGACGACGATAACACACACCATGAGTTCTGCTCCCGTATTTTCTTAAATTCATTTTCCCGGAACCTCTCACTCATACGAACAGGGATTCGTTGCTATAACATCAAATAATTTAGTTGGAATCATCATAATATAAAGTCAACTTTTTAGGGAAGGTTGGGGAGCCGTTTTACGTGATCAAACCAATTTTTTGTTTCTGACTATCTTCCAGTTGAAATACATCAAACAAAATTTAATCCTTTTAGAATGAGTTATGTTGTCACGAAAACTCGTTATTGCGAGATTATACATACTTCGAACCAAAGAATAGCTGATGAGGAGTAGATATTAGTCGGTTTCACAGAATCCAAATTTTATAGAGAACTCTGTAATGCTGGCTTATTCGACTACTCGTACTTGAGGCATTCACCACTCTGTTGAATTTTGTACTGTAAGAGCCAATTCAATTATTAAAGTCAACAGAATCTCTTTGACTTTTGAGGGAAACATATCACATCTTATTTCCATCGCATGCAATCGAGTCGTTTTCAAAGGAGCCTTTGGAATATTATATGTAGTTCCTATTTTCTCTTATTCTCTTGTTATTCATGAGCATGACCCGTACAGAAACACTATTTTCGAAGCTGAAACAAAAATGTATGATTTCTCCTTATCAAAGAAAGGTCCCAGAAAAAAGTTTGTATTATAAGCAGCACAATATAGTGGTTTTTCGCTTCGAATTAATCCTGAAGCATCCGAGATTCAGTCTTTCTCTAAGTCAGGGCTTCATCCAATGGAATGATCCCCTCTTTTTGATTATAAGCCATCTCCGAAAGAGAAATAAGGGTTTTAGGGGTCGTGAGGAAGAGCGTGAGCAGGAGGAGGAGGAGGGAGTTCATGTGGGTGGTAAATCACCTGCGACGGTAATAGAAACGCGTGAGGATATGTGTGGGAAGAAGAGTTGCTGTCCACGCACTGGAATTCAAGCACCTGAAACTGATCAAGCGAAGTCTCTCATGCACTGAAAGTATGTAACGTTTATCTGAAGGGGTGAGAGACTTTTAGAGGAGTCAGTTTTCGGTGAATTATTGGTTCAAGTATATGATGATTCTGAAAAAAAAAAAAAATAACAGACTAATCTCCACACTGGTTACTTTGAGATTGAAGAATAAAGCAAAATTATGCGTTACGTAAATAAATAAATTATCAGAACCGAAGGAAAATGCAATTTTAATATGGAGTTTAGAAATTGCATCATTCCACCGTAATATATTATTGAAAAATTAAAAGAAAAACAAAACAAAAACAAACGATAATTGTTTTAAACTTTCCCATGCGACAAAAAAGGGAACACATGAACTCCTCACAAGCATGGGAGTAAAGTTATGATTGTCTCATTATCTCTCGGTGCATGAAATGGTAAACTATCTCGTTTGATACTTTTTCATGGATGGCTGATTCCATTCAAATGTTAACACACTGTGATAGTACGCCCTGTTATCGATATCTGAAGTTACGACGAAAAATTAACGTTCTTACCACAGCTTTAGCTGTATAAACGAGCTATAGGGATGGAAAACGGTCTCAAATTTTTATATGTGTGCCCATGAAACGACTACTTAACTATATCAATTGAAGCGTCCGTGTTCATCATCACAAAATAATCGTTTGTGAACGCACAATTCTTCATTTTGATGGAAGAAAAAATTTGAAATCAATCAATTTCTGTATTCTCGCATTAAAATTCCCGTAAGAACAGTTGCTTTCTAGAATAAAGAGTGAGTGAAATAAAATCGACGTGTGCCCCCCCCCCCTTGGCTCCGGTAAAAAAAAATCTCGATGATTGATCCAATACAACAAATGTTTTCGACGTTGGTCTTTAAAGGATCTAGCCGGGTGAGGGGGGCAAAAATGCCTTTTGTGTTTTTTAGGATGAAACTCCTCAAACTCCTTTTGTTGTAGGCAGCTAGAAAGGGGTGGGAGTTATAGCGGATTTTTTGGTACTTTTTAGGCCTCCTTCTTCAGATAAATGGTTTTATCTCAGGTTTAAATGACCGGATCTGGACCAAAAAATTACATGATTTTCTTGATCACGTAACAAAAGTCTCCCGAGAATTTCAAGCCGCTAGCATTGTTAGTGTGGCAACGAAAAATTGATCTATATGACGCGAGCATATTTTCAATTATTGGCGATTTCTGTCCTTTAAAAATGAGATCAGGGCATGAAACTCTGGTGATAGACTATTCTCGTGGGAAGTAACTTACAGCAGGAGTTTCATCCCAAAAACGCAAAAGGCATTTTTGCCCCCCCCCCCCTTACACGGCTAGAGCCTTTCAGAGATAAATTAATATTTGATCAAATTCGCAGGCTTTGTGATGGAAAGATATAACCTGAAGTCCTTGACCGTAGTGTTGCGCTCAGAGGCTATAATCTATCTGGGCTCCTCCGCTCCTTCTGCTTTCCTTGGCATCTCCACGGGGACCGTGCAAAGATAAGAAAAAGAGCGCTCTAGGGGAAGAGCTGTAAGTTTAGGTACAATTACGAACGCCGGTAGTCATCAAGATTTCAATAGAGTTTGGTACGGCAACCGAAGAAAATCTCAGATTTTGACAATTTCCGATTATAAAATTCCTCCTAAAGCTATCAACGAGCTTTCGTAATGGAGTGTCTGTAATGTTAAAATTAATTACAGAGTTATATGAGGGGAAAAGTTCGGAGAAAAATGTTGCTATACCTGAGATCAGTTTTCTTTTCAAGAAGTATCAAGTAAGTTCATTGCAGAAATCGCGTAGTGATCTTATTATTCCTTGAAATTGGTCAACAAGTATCATATTATCTTCCAGGTAGCCAGAATTATCTCTATCCAGTTTTGGAAAGTACAGGGCCGTATGCGTATAGTCGTCACTCAAGCTCAGTATTTGCTTAAACGGCTTCAATCCGGTCGTTCTAATTAGTGAGTCGTCTGTTTTGAATCGAAATAAGCAAATACTCAGCATAAGTGACGACTATGAATGAAGGCCAAATGTTTATAGTAGGGGACCGATGCCTATCTCACACTCACCTCAACCCTTATAACCCCTGCAAATTTGCCGTCGACTTACCAAATACCCTGTATACATTAAAAACAAAATTGCTAAGCAGAGAAAATTAATCCAAGCTTAATCGCTTGATCTTGTTGGGGGGGGGGGAGTGTGAATAAAATAGTTTTGTAGGAAAGGATTAGTGGATTTTATTGGCAGCCCCAATGCTTGCGTTTACAGTTGTTACATGAATGAAACAACATGTAAACTCAAAGAACGTGTCATCAAACTCCATCACACTGGCATCCCACATGAATAAATATCACTCCGGTTTCGTGGTCGAAAGTGTCAGAGATAACTGTTGTTGCTGCTGACGTCGAAGGACGAATAAAAGACCCCTCTTCGAAAGTGATAGATCCAATGACGGGGTGTTAGTGGAGCTTTCGTGAGATATCCTTCATCTTTTCTCCCAGTCGAGATCCAGGTCGCTTCTTGTACGCCTCAGGGAAGATGGTATGAACGTATGGTGAGTGGTTCAGGATGTTTGAGGACCTTACTCAAACGAAATGCTGGCAACCATGGGCAACCCGCAAAAACGTTGCCGGAACCCAAGGCTTCCATCAGCGCTGAAAAAATTAAATAAAAGAAGATTTAGAGATATGCATGTTGACAATGGTTGCGTTACAAAACTCGGGGCTCGTGTTCAAGCGCTGAAGTGTAGAATTATAAGCGCTTATGGAGTTTTTCAAGGGTGATTTCTATCGCGATGGGACGTGTTTTGTTGGATTTTAAACACTTACACTCAGCGCTGAGCCAGATTGACAGTTTTGCAACGGCAAAAGACTAAGTGCTCATTAAGCGCTGAACAAGTCTGAAGTTTTGCAACGCGGCCAATCACTCCGGTTGGCTCGGATTAAGGCAACGCAAAACTTGAGGCATTTTGTGCAGGTGACCTTATAGCAATGAAACAAAAGAAAAGGAACGTAACTTCCTTGCCATTTCATTTAACGTATGCTACAAGCGAAAAGAGGGTACTTACTTCTTGCGGTTGACGGCTTTTATCCATCGCTCTCGCCGCTCCTTCTCGTTGGGTTTATTCAGGGAACGACAACTTTCACGCGACAATTTTCTCGCGCGTTGTGGCAACCCACAACCGAACTAATTACCATTGGGAGGAAAATTCAAATAAATTACTGTAAATGAGGAAAAAATGTCAATAACGAAAATAAAAATAGTGTCTAGATTGGAAATACACAAGACTGATTAGTTCGTTAGTGTACACAAATCGTAGAGGTCACCGCTAGTTGGCGCAGCGCACACTTTGCACGGTCCCCATTACTCTTGTGATAGCTAGAGAACCTTAACAGTAGTAAAGAGCCTTAGTGATAGCCATGGGGTGGAAACTCTATTGTTCATAATTGAGACAGAGTTTTTAGTCGGCTTTACGCTTGGAGCGCTACCTTTTCGAAATTTAGTTAGAATGCCAGCCGCTCATGAACCTAGCGCTTAGAAACCCTCGTCGGTCAGAGCCTTTCAGTGTGCTCTGTGCCTCGTGCTTGGTTAGTTGTTTTGGTTCCTTTGTTCAAATCCTTGTTTTTTCGTTTTTCTCCTTCATTCCTGCTTTTTTTCCTGTCTATATTTCAACCGTTATTTTCAGAATTTCTCCTTCGCCTTGATTTTTTTTTGTTGTTCTCTTCCAGAACGCATTCCTTTTTTTTACTTTTCAAGCGTTTTAAGAACGAACCTCTGTCCCTACCTTAAAGGTATTTCTGAGTTATTCAGGAATATATTTTCCTTTGAAGCCTTGTTCCTACATCCACACAAACAACGCCTGGTGGGAAGCACAAGTGCTGTGTACCCGGCAGTGATGACAGAACATTGCCCCAACATTACTTGCCCTCCAATCGTGATTTGGCTCGGAAGTGGTTGGAGAGCATTGGGGATAAAAGTCTAATGGATCTGTGAACTGCACCCATCTGTTCGGATTGTAGTATAATAACAAAAAATATTTGCAATTAAGATACAAAGGGGCTCTAGAAGCCCTTTTTTGCAATTTCGATCGTCATTTTTTGCTACTGGTCCTTTTGCGCTAAAAACGACTATTTTGGTCACAAAAAAGTTGCATTTTTTCGACAATATTGTGGTCAATTCGCAAGGAAATTTCACGAGGAATCCGGAAAAAATATTAAAAAGGTTCTGGAATGACTTGTTCTGAAGTTATATCCAAAAACGACATTTCGGTACGGAAAGAACAAGTCCGATAAATGATTTTTTCTCAAAACAAAGGTCAGATTTGTACTTCTCATATTATGAAATAGCCAGGTTTTCATTTTCGTGCAATTTATCGAAAAAAAAGCGTCAGACCGACGGCATGCCAAAAACCACTTTTTTCAACTTTTTTGAGGTTGTACATTATGAATGTGATGTCAGGTCGGATTCGATTTTTTTCACGAACACCACACTTCCATTCCCGTAGGGAACATGGAAGTAAAATACAAGGTTTAGCATTGTTCATGAATACTCTTATTTGTGAAATTTTGTCAATAAAATAACAACCATAAATATTGGATCAGTTTTTTTCTTTTTCAACCAATAGGAATATTAGTCTGTTCCCGTAAGGTGTTTGGAAACATGTTTGGAGCAAATTTGCCATGGGGCCAGCCAATAAAATATTGGCTGGTCCTATAGCAAATCTATCCCGAATATTTTCCCAACACCTCACTGGAACAGACCTATTAATAAAGTACGTGAAAGAGGAAAACTACCGCTATCTACCGGCGATTTCGGTGAAAATAGTTGGGCGTCTTTACGCCAGGGAGCGCAAAAGACTGTCTTACCCCCACCACCGCCAGTTTCCCATCTACAGTGTACTTCCTTTATCTATGGTGATAGCACTCGCAGTATCCTCTGTGTGATAGCATTATCGAGTTGTTACCGGACTCCGTCCCCCCACTCGTGTTCACACCGTTTTCTGTGAAGCAAGCGCACGAAGATTTGTGTATTGGTGATTAATTAGTTACTTGTGTTAGTTTGATTTCGACTGGAAATTCATGGTGAGCCCTTTATTTTAGTGTGACAATTACATTTTTTCTAGGGGCGGGCAGTTGTGGGTCAGGTACTTTTAAATTTTTGCGTAGTTATGGTACCCGTACTTCTAACTTTTCAAGTAACTAGGTACCGTTACAGGTAATAAAACTCAGAAAGTATCTAGATAGTACCTGTGGACGTTCCTCCTGTCTTTCCGTTTGTTTCCAGAAACAACGGAGAAAATTAAAATTAATAGTGCCAAAAAGATCATTCGGTTCCTTATGCAAACAACAGTTGTTGGCAAGGCGCATTCAATGCGTATATCGCCCCCTCCACCAATCCCACTTTTATTTATTTCTATTTTTTCTTCCATTTAACAATCTTACATCATATTTTAATGAATTACGGTACTTGTCCACAGTTACGTTTGCCATAGCCGTAACTGCGCCATGGGTACGACGATGGTTCTCTAAAGTTCAGCTCTGGCAGTATCGTTGCGAACGACGGAAATTTCAGGGCCCGTCTTCGCTTCCGAGTCGCTGGAGGAGATACAATGTTAGCGAACCACCTGAAAAGTGCTGGCTCAAACGCCACGTTCATCAGCAAGACTACGCAGAACGACCTCATTAAATGCTGTGGGGACGAAATTTCTGAAAAAATTTGCGAAAGGGTTCGCAACGCAAAATGGTTTTCCATTAACTTTGATGAAACAACAGATGCTGCTCACATTGAAGAAATGAGCGTCTCGTTGCGATATGTCTTTGAGAAGACCATTCGAGAAGATTTTTTAACTTTCGTGGACTGTTACGAATCGATTGACACCGATGAGGTCGTTGGAAAAGAGAAAAGACTGACCGGTAAAGCGCTTGGTCAGATAGTGTTTGACGTCTGTGAAAAATTTGGCTTGGACTTATCTAAATGTGTCGGCATTGGCACTGATAACTGTTCTGTAATGGCCTCTGAGTTGAAAGGCGCCGTGAAAGTAATCAGGGAAAAGGCGATAATGGCGGTAAGGTGTCCGTGCTTAAATCATATTCTCAATAACTCACTGAAGGCTACAAACCAGAATTTGTCATGCAAAAACACTATCAGCAAAATGAAGGAATTGATTTCGTTTACAAAGTCATCAGCAAAATTAAACGCTGTTTTTAAGAAACACCTTCGAGGCGCCTTCTCCGGTCTGTGCGAGACCCGCTGGCAAGAAAAACACGACGGGGTCTTACAATTCTCCCTCAACCTTCGCCTTCTGTGTGCGGCACTTGAAGAGATTAGTAACTGGGTACCGTCAGAATCATCTTCAAAGGCTTATTCTCTTTTAAAATCGGTGTGTGACAGCGAGTTCATAATCGTGACGTTCGCCTTGAGCGATATATTTTCAACCACACGGCCTCTTAGCTTAACATTGCAAAAGCCGTCTCTGGTCGCCATTGCAGCTTGCAATTCAGTGAGAGACACTATCGCCGTGTTGGAAAGACACAGAAGTAACGCTGAAGATTACTTCAGTCGTATTTTCAAGCAGGCTTCTGAATCGGCGGCTGAAATCAATGTGCAAATCGAAGTCCCTCGATTAACGAAAGGGCAGACACTGAGGTCTAATCACCCATTCGGAAGTGCTGAGGAGAATTACAGAAGTGCCATTTTTATTCCTCTTGTGGATGCAGTTGTGAACGACCTTCAAGATCGGTTTCCAGCTGAAGTGCTCGATTCTTTTGACCTGAGGATGGTGCTCCCTTTCACCATGAATTTCGGAAACGATTCGGACGAAAACGACAAAAAAATACGCGCCATCGCAAAGAAATACGAAGCCGCTCTTGGCAAAAATGCAGTGGCACTAAAAGTTGAGTACGAGATGTGGGTGGAGAGACAAAAGCGGATGAAAATAGAACAAGCCAAGATCCCGGAAAATGTCTTGGACACGCTCGACGATTGTGATGAAGATATTTTCCCAGGAATTTAAACTTTGATAACAATCCTGGCCACACTTCCTATTAGTGTGGCTACGGTAGAACGATCTTTCTCGACTTTGCGCCGCCTTAAAACTTGGCTTAGGTCGAGAATGGGCGAAGAACGTCTGAACGGATTGGCCTTGCTGCATATTCATAGAGACGTAATAAACTCAGTTGAGAACATCATCGATCGGTACGCCGCAGGAGGCAGTAAGAGGCGTGAATTCCTACTGTAGTGTATTTAATGTTATTTATGTCCCAGTCTTTGATGGGACACTTTCCGTATCACTCTATACCAGAGCGTATCCATTGAAAGAACGAGTGGTGATGGTGTGGCTGGGGGCGAGGGGGGTAAAATTATTGGTGTGCCCCCCCCCCCACCTTGCGGAAATCCTGGATCCGCGCCTGAGCTGCCCGCTATTTCTTCCTCGTGTATACCCCCGTTTTATATGGAACATTTCCATTTCATTAACAAACAGAAACACTCCACTTTTTTGACCGATGATTTTTCGGCTGAAGGCTAGAGTTTTGAATGCGAATGCAAATTACGAAATCGATGAGTGATGCTGTATCGAGACAGTGATAGAAGAAGCGTCTTCAGTGATAGCAATCATCATTGATGGATGGAAATCAGTTATAAGGAGGGGGGGGGGGTTATAAAGTAAGAGAATCTCGAATCGAATTGAACGTAGACTCAAAATATTCTGTCCCTTCCCAACATGCTACTACTTTTTTGCGCAGTTTGCAGGGGTGTAAATTTTTTGACAATAATTCCCTAACAGTAATAACCTCCTAGTGGATTCTCCTGGGTGGATTCGCTCTTTGCGATGACTCCTGGGGTATCTGGTTAGAGCACCTGGCGCGAAACTAGGAGGTTGTGGGTTCGAATCCCACCTGGGGAGCAATTTTTTCTCGGAACTCAAAACAAGTAAAGAAGAGTAAGTATTTAATTTAAAGATTCATTTCTTTATTTTCAGCCTCCCCACTCCCTCAAATTCGGGAGTGAGGAGGGGTAGTAATCCCATAAATGTCCATCTAAGCTCAATTATTCAATTAATAGTCGGACAACATTATGAAAAAAATGAGAAATGAGAGTTTAAATGAGCGAAACCCGCAAAATTCAGACGAGATTCGAACGAAAAGGAGAATTTTTAGCGAAATAGGTTTCAAACGTGTGAAAATCCTCAAGAAAGACGCACGTGTAGTCGTAGTGTCCATGAGAGTCGTAGTGCTTTGAGTCAGGACCGTCCAACCTTTTTTAGTCGTTGGCCATAAACCTGCGGTTGTAAGAACTCCCCCCGCCACCGTACCATCGAGTACAACACTTTGATCCTTTAGCAAACGACCGTGACACTTTGAATAAAACCCACTTGGGGGTTGTTCAATAACTTCAACAACATTAGTTTAACCACAGGTATAAATAGCGTTTTCCATTTGCACAAAAATGTGCACTGTGGGCAGCTCATTGCAGTGCCAGCTTTGGATATTTGGCGCCCCCGGGAGAATCTTTCGCCAACGACGCCGTGAAGTTGCCTTAAGGAGCCGAATAATTAGCGTTCTTTCCACACTTCATCACTTATTCTCAATTTCATCGGTGAATTAGCGATTTTTCTCGCAATGAATTTGTGTTTTTCCTGATTTTAGCCGGTAATGAGCGATTTTATCCGTGAATCAGCGCTAAATTTTCTAATTTTAGCAACGAAGTTGCCTTCGGAAACCGTGACTTGCCATTTATAACTCAATTTTTTTTTGTGAATTGGCAAATGTTCTAAATTTAACCCCATTTAGCCATGAACTAGAGTTTTACCAAATTTTAGCCTCCTAGCGAGACGTAAATTATTTCTGTTTCCCATTTTTCACCGTGAATTAACGCTTTTTTTTTAAATTTCATCCGCAAATTAGCGGGTTTTCCTCATTCAGCCGTGGATTAGCGATTTTTTTCACTTTCAGCCACGAAGTTACCTTCAGAAGCCGCGAATTATCAATTTTATCACCGAATTAGCGATTTCTCCCCCATTCTATGGGAATTAGCGTTTCTCTCCTCTTTAGCCGTGAATTCGTGATTTTAGCAGCTAACGAACGATTTCCCCCAATTTTATCAGTGAATTAGCACACTTTTTCATAAATTTTCCCCGCGAATTACCTAGCATTTTTTCATATTGAGCCACGAACATTCTTTTGAATTAGCCCAGATTTTATGTTTTCGTACGAATTAGCGCTTTTTCTGAAAACCATAGGTGAATTAATCGATTTTTCACTATTTTATCCGTGATTGATTAGTGAGATTTTGCAACCAGTTCCGTATAAACGCTAAAGTTAATGTTTGTGTACGCGTTGCTAGGGTAGTAAGCATTTCGTTGGTTGAAATGTGAATAGCATTAGCGGAGCTGTTTGCAAAATCTCTCTAATGTTGTTTTTTTTTTTCATTTTATCCGCGATTTTAAAGCTCATTCTTAGCTTTAGCCGTGACGCAACGTTTTACCTCGCGAATTAGCTGTGTATTTTTCCTTAATTTTAACCGTGATCTAGCTAGCACTTTTTTTCACTTCTGTCCGTGAATCAGAGATTTTTCTAAATAATTTCAGCTGTGAATTAGCCGTTTATCTCAATTAGCAGCCCCAAATTAGCGTTATTTTCAATTTTCGTCTCCACACACATCAATGCCGTGAATGGGACGTGCCCCGTTCGTGACACGTCTGGCAAATAAAATAATATTCTCATACATGGGAATTAAGAGGCTCGTTCACACCTATCCGGCACGGTGTCACGAATATTAGCACTTTCCAAAATTTTATCCGCTTACTGCACCTTCTCAATTTTAGCCGCCCACGAGGAGGCGCGCATTATAGCGATTTTCATTACACTAAAACCCGAGGGGCGTCAAAATCCAACGTTAAAAATTATACTTTACCACTGCTGGCCACGGGCGGGCCGCGGGCCGTTGTGAAAGGCTCAGCGGGCCACTTATTGGCCCACGGACCCTGTGGGTTGGCCACCCCTGGATTCGAGTAGTGGAAAATAGTGAACTAATATGTGTTGTACACTTCAAATGGCCTGCGCGAACAATCGCCTTTTCAACTCAAAACCCATAATTCGTTCTTCACTTAGGTCGGGTCTTGTGTGTGATCGACGTTATGTGTAGTTTTTTGCGACGTCGCGCAACGGCTTTTAGCTCGTCAAGTCAAACAAGGGCCTCGCCCTCGCCAGACGAGCCATTCTGCCATTCATTCCCCTTCCAATTTCGGTTTGAAAAAAAAAACACCTTGATAATCGGATGTTTGGAACCTCTTCGGCTGTTAGGAAAGTAGATGGAGAAGAAGTTGCACTAATCGAATGAGAGAGCGCCGCGCGCCGTCTTTTGGGTTCATGTTCATCTATGAGTTTGCGTGCGTTTCCTCGATCCCCCTCCAATCATACCTCGCCTACTCGGCGTTACGTAAATTATCGCCGTAGTTCTACACCAATCCTGGATTTTAAGGTCTCATTTTAATCTCCAGATAATTCCAAAAACACGTTAAGTCTTGCTTCCCCATGCAAATAAGACGTCGGATGAGCTCGAATTTTCAGGGTAAAAGTTTAAGTGGGTTTTATAGTTGTTTCAGGGGTGAAATATGAAAAATGATGACTTAACGGGCGACCCACGTTTACGTCCCACAATGGTGAACTATAGTAGGTGAAAGTTAACTGGAAAAAATACTGTTTCTCCCTTTGTTACGACGGGATTAGGGGCATGTCTGAGGCATAATTGTTAGACTGCTACTTATCTACATATAAATCCTCGGTACACCCAGCACGTACGAGCGCAATTGCTGCGTTGAGTTAAACTTGAGTGAGCGACTACAATAAACTCCTAATAGTACTGAATTCTTCACCGACCGTATTCAGAGAGCATCCTCAACTTTAATGCCTCCTCGAAGTGCTTCTAAACTGATGAAACTTTTTAATCGGCCTCCTTTTCTTCAAGGTTTCTTTGGGGAAGATCTCTGAGTTAGGTCATAGTTCTTCCAAAATGAATAATTCACTTCATTTTTTTCTGAAATGTAAACTATAGAGTACCATTTGGCTACGCTATTTCTATACATATAATTTATTAAGATACTTGTTGTTTCTCTTCGTTTATTGACATCGTATAATGTCGGCCGTGCAAATATTAACAATAAGTAGTAACACAGCTTAATTATGAATGAAAGCAGATTGGAAGGCTCAAGCATTTTATTATCAATAATAACCTTGTATAATTATAACACTAATAATGATGTTTTATAAGTTATAACATAATTTAGTGCCAATCTGCTAAAAATATAAGTTTATGTATTATAATAACATAAAAGTATGCGTACAATTGAATTAATAATCAACTAAAGCTGGATGAGACGATGAGAGGGTGGTCTGATTGTACTGCCAATCCGTTTCTTAGTGCATAGTGCTCACTCACCCCTTGTTTTGTACGATCCGCAATAAACTTTCATTCATCCAGCCTAGGACGTCAAAAATATTAATTAATTAGGAGAGAGAAAAGAACCGACGTTAACTGAAACGGCTGGGAACGGATTGATTTCCTTTCTCAACACAATTAAATCCGGTGCTAAACAATTTTACAGTCCTTTCAGTCTGGTAACTCCCAATCTAATTATTACCTGCAGCATTATTAGACCAAAGCGATCTGTTGGCGACGAGCATTGATTTATGTATACGTTGCCGAGAAAAATTAGACGCTAGAAAAAAAAAAAAAAATTATAACATAAAAAGACGCTCGATGCTGAGGGGATTAATGTTTTGGCATCGTCAGCTCATTTATTCCATTTTTGCGTCATTCCCTACCTCGGAACTGACAGCCTTTTACTCTACGCGAAAGTATATTTAATTTTTTGTGCAAAAGAAAACGAAACCAAGATAAATTAGTCGCCCTCTTTGTTCAGATACCAACGGCAATGCATTTTTTTTTTGTTTTTTTTTTTGCGCGCGCAATTATAATTTATTGCTTTTTACTTCCGTTGTCTGCGTTAGATCTTTTGTCGGAGGAATGATGATGAAAGTGCTATATGAAAAATATCTGTCTCAAAAGCGACCAAAAGTACAAACAATTAAAAATTGGATGAAAATGCCGTTTCTTATAGTCGCTTAGCCTTTTTACGCATTAAGCATCAATATTAAACTGAACAACGGTGGAGTAAAAAAATAAATTGGATTGTCTCACTCACTTGTTTGGATTTGCCGAGCCGGTTTTCCATGTTTTTTTTATTAGTTCGCATTTTTTGTCTGTATAATGAAAATTTATAAGATAAAGCTTAATTATTTGTTTACAATTTGACTTTCTTTAACCCGATGACAGGTTTCTCTCGAGAGAGAGAGTAGAGTAATAGTGATGAAAAGAAGAAGACGTCGTAAAAAAAAAAGTACTAGCCTTTTACTTCATTTTCCTTTATGCATTAACTGTCATACCCTGTTCTTTCACTACTTTTTCTTCTGTATTTCATCTCTTTTTATTTCTTTTCAACTGGGAATCAAAAACATAGACCTTCAGTTAACTAAAAACCCGTAAGAGAATCTTAATTTTTTTTTTTTTTTTTTCCCCTTTACGTTTTTCACACATTTTCACGTCCAACACGCTCCGCCCCACCAGGAAAATCGATGAAAAACGCCGTTTCAATTTTTAAGTGCTGCTGACCGTATTTAGCCCTAATCCCTTGAAGGGTCAAATCGATGTCAGCTCCTCCGCCCACCATTATTATCTCATCCCAGCGATGTGGCTCCCCATTCCACCACTTATAGATTGCGCACCGTGAAAACTCCTTCACAGGTTTATACCACTTAGATTAACTTTTTTTTTTCTGCTTCTTCTTCTTTCTTAACGGAAATGTGTCTAGAATAAGCACGAAACCGAAATTTGAACAGAATTGAAAAAAAAAAAAAAAGTGCGTGCCAGCTTAGAGTTTACTCCTTTTGGTACAATTGCTAACTAGATTATCGATGATCTTTTGGGCTGTGAAAAAATCCACAACGACATCATTCCATTGCGACATTTCGTTCACTCAATATGCCGACCTCATCAAACATTTCATTAAAATCATTATTATTATTATTTTTTTTTTTGTTCGGGAAACTAACAACAGAACGAACAATTTTTTTCAAGGATTATAGCCGAAACACAAAGATTACCTGTAACATTTTTCACCCAAAAATAGTCAAAAGCGTTGTTGTCTTATAACTGTATAGCAGAATTCAGCGTATTTTCAGAATTAGCGCTTTTTCCTCAATTTAGCTGCGATTTATTGAATTATGGTCAGGGGTGGGTAAAATACTTTGAAAATGTATTTTAAATACAAAGCCCAAAATGCTTTCAAAAATGTATTTTAAATACTGAAATACAAATACTTTTTGAATTGTATTTTGAATAAAATACAAATAGAATTTAAAATACTTTTCAAAAATTCGATTTCGACGGCAGATAGTGCGAAAAACACGAAAAATAAAGAATTCAAAAATATCAGGTCCTTCAATGGACGAGTTGACAAAATGTAGCAGCGCGAAATGGCGCTGCGCCGCGATGCGCAAAAAAAGTAGGCAAGTTGTCACCAAGTATTTAGTACCGAACCGGCGAGCACTGGTGGATCGTGAGCTGAGAAAGAGGTGAGGTCACTGGTGGACCTAATATAATAATAATAATATAATAATATATTTTATTGTTCACAAAACTTTCGAGATTTAAGAACAGTGTCAATAAATATTGTTGATTCAGATCACAGCACGGCTGATAAGAAATCTTTAAGAGAGTACAGAGCCAGGTCCAGCAGCAATTCCTTGCTTCTCGCCTTGAATCGCCTCAAGGGCATTTCTTTCAGCGAGGCTGGGAGGCAGTTATATAGTTGTGGGCCAATTACGCTGGGGTTATATTGCAGAGAGCGGGTCAGCCGACAACGCTCTGATACCAGGTCACCTTTAAACCTCGTGGAGTACCCATGCTCCAGGGAGACCACTCTGCCCTGCAGTGCCATCTCGTGGGTGCAACAAAGCACCTCCAAGATATAAGTCGCGTAGAAAGTTAATATTCTGTGCTCTTTAAACAGATCATGGCAAGATGTGCGGGGCCCGACTCGTGCAAGAAGACGGACCGCCTTCTTCTGATACTTGAAGACTTTAAGAACATGTGGTGAATTGCCCCATACCACGATACCATATGCCATTCGTGAGTGAAACAGAGAAAAGTATACCATTCTCAAGACAGAGTGGGATACGGAAAATTCCAAGCGCCTCATTACAAACAGAACTCTGGCTAGCTTCGAACAGAGTGTGTTTACGTGAGGTTCCCACGAGAGGCGTGAGTCGAAGACGATTCCAAGGAAGCTAACAGTCGATGAATTTGCCGAGCTACCGTTTAGGTCGATGGTCAAGTCCTGCGTCTTGGACTGGTTTAGCATGAGACGATTGGCGTCAAACCACCCAGCCAACACCGACGTCGCCTCATCCACACCAGTCGTGGTCTCGAGGGACGACCGCCCGAGGCACGCGATCGTTACATCGTCCGCGTACATAAACGGCTGGGTACTTGGCCCCAAAAGATTTGCTGGGAGGTCATTAATATAAAGATTGAATTCAGAGGGACCAAGAATCGTCCCCTGCTTCACTCCGATGTCGCAGGTGGGAAGCATCTCGGAGTTTCTTCCACCGTAGGAGACAAGCTGATTCCATCCCGAGGCAGCTGACGCGAGCAGTTTTATTGCGGAACCCCTCATTCCAAGGTATTGAAACTTGGAGGTTAACACATCCAGATTTACTGAGTCGAAGGCACGCGACAAATCAAAGAGCCCCAATGAAACCCTCTTCTTCTCTTCAAGACCCCGCAAACACCGGCACAATAGTTCTAGTGCCGCCACAGATGTTGACCGGCCACTTCGGAATCCATACTGGCAATCCGATAATATGGACAAGTCATTTAAGAAGCTTGATAACTGAATGTCAATAAGGGACTCGAACACCTTCATTAGGACGCATTCAATCGATATTGGTCGGTAGTCACAATAGGCATCAGTTCCCTTTTTGGGGACAGGGATTACTCGAGCAATCTTAAAGGAGGACGGAATTTCGCCCGCATGAATAAAAGAGTTGAAGACGAAGCAAAGCGGCTCCACGATTTCACGTGCAATATGCCTTATCATGCCAATGGTCATCCCATAAGCATCCATCGATGAACTTATTTTGAGCTTGAAAATAGCGGAGAACACCTCCTCGACAGACACCTCCCGAAGATCGAAAACCTGCTCCTCACGGAGGCACGTTGCCGGAAGAAAGTCAGCGGGAGTGGAAGAAGACGACGGTTGTCTGCTCAAAATGTCCTCAGCCATGCCGACAAAAAACTCGTTGAACCCATCCGGTGACAGTTCAGAATCCCTACGGGCAGTAGGCTTCAGCCAAGCATTTCTTATTTCATTTTTGACAATTCGCCAGGCTGCTTGAGGCTTGTTACTGGATTTTCGGAGTAGATCATCATTGTACGTTACCTTAGCTAATTTCAGACTCCGACGATAGTCCCTACGTGCAGAGGCTAGCGACAATCTCCAGGCGGTTGAGTGGTTCGGATCACACTGAGCTAATCGGTGGAGATGAACGCACCTTTGTTTCTTGACTTTCAGATCCGAACAGTACCATGGGTATCTGGTGACTGTCCCGCGGTCAGGCTTACTCTCATACCATGGACACGTACTCTCTATAGCCTCCAGAAGAATGGAGAGGAATACATCCGACGCTTGATCACGAGGGGCATCATAGACATGAAACCATAGGCCGGGCAGACCGAGTGCACCCTTGAGTGCGTCGAGGTTTGATTGACCCAGCAGTCGACGCCTTACGGCTGATTCCTTCCCTTCCAAGCAATCGTGTGACAGAAACAGGTCAAACTCAAGGGCAAGGTGATCAGAAAAGCTTTCAGGGTACACTCCGCTGGAGAACTGGGACGGATGGCAGTTTGTAAATATAAAGTCTATTGTTGACTTGGTGCCGTTGTAGTGCGTTCGCGTACTTTCTGTGATGGTAGAGCAAAGGCCATACTCAGCCAAGACATCGAAGAGCGACTGACGTTCAGCATTATCTGTCTCCAGGTGAATGTTGGCATCGCCAACTATAACAATTGGAGCTCTCAGAAGTGAAAGCCGATGAACGAGCAGAGAGAACCGCTCTATGAAGTCCGAAAACACGGACGAAGGAGGACGGTACAGGCAGCACACCACGATTCCCGCTTTAACGAGACGAACTGCCGCGATCTCTAGACACCTCTCTACGGACAGGTCAACAAGATTAGTCAATGATAAAGCTTCGACAGAGTTTCGGCAAAAAATAGCAGAACCGCCATGTGTAGAACCGGAGCGGCAGAAATGTGACACACAAGTGAAACCATCCGGTACGTACAGGTCAACCTCATCAGCATTCAGCCAGGTCTCACTCGCGGCAAAAATTTCGACTTCGGGAGGTTCATGTAAAAATACACACATTTCATTTAGTTTACTTCTCCAGCTCTGTACGTTTGAGTATATCAGTTTCAAAGTTCGTTGTCTATATCGTAAGGCTTCCTCGGGGCAACGACCTCCACCGCTCAAAGAGTGTGGAGCCGCCCTGCCTTCCAGTCATTCCTGGTTATGGCATGGGGGAGGAAAAGGCGACGACTGTGCAATGAGAACACCGGAGGGCCACACAGAATTGTCGTAGATTTTGGAAAAGTCCGCCTCCTCGACTAAAACTCTAAAGGAAGAGTATCTATCAGGCTTCCCGGGTAGTTTAAAGCACTCACGGGCCCGGTATAACGGGGCCCGGTGCGGAAATCTTCAAGAGGCCCCTAAAAATCTCTAACTATACAAAAAACCTCTATTGGTAACCTCTAAGGCCTTTTCCTAATTTTAGCCATGGCTATTTCCAAAGTCTATCCGCTAAACAGCACTTATGCCAAGTTTAAACTGCGAATTTCTACATTTTAGCCGCGAAAGAGTGCTTTTTGTCAACTTTAACAGGAAATTAGCGCTTTTCGCCGCAAATTAGCAACTGATTAGCGGGGTAACCCCCCCCCCCCCACATAAATATGCGCTTTTCCCCAACTATAGCAGCAAAGTAGATATTGTATCCTGTGAATACGCGATATTTCTTTAACATTCCTCGAGTTGGCGTTTTCCACAATTTTAGCTGCAAATTAGCGATTTTTTCTAGCGGTTTACTCAGTATGAGCTGAAAATTACTCAATATTAGCCGTAAAATTCTCGAAATGTTTACCACAAATTAGCATTTTTTGTTCACCGTGACCATACACTGCGGAATAGCGATTTCGTCTCAGTTTTAGCCGCGAATTTGCGAGTTTTTCACTCACAGCTATCAATTAGCGCTATTTCTCAATTTTAGCCTCAAAGTCTCCCGAGGAAGCCGCGAATTAACGTATTTCCAATTTTTGACGCAAATTTAAATTTGTCTCAATTTTAGCCGTAAATTAGCGCTTTTTCGTAATTTTAGCAGTGCAGTAGCTATTTCTAGCCCGTGTATTAGCGATTTTTGTTCATTTTAGCCACGAATTGGCGTTTTCCGATATTTTTACTGCAAATCGGCAATTCTTCCATTTTTGACAGTGAATTAGCACTTTTTGTTTCAATTTAGGCTGAAAATTAACTTTTCTCTTTTTTCTAGCCAGAATAATTACTGATTTTCTCTATAATAGCCGCAAATTGGCGGGTTCTTTTACATTTTGGCACCGCATTAGTAATTTTTTTCAATTTTAATTATATGTAGAATAGGGCTTCATCTCAGTTCTAGCCGTGAATCAGTGTTTTTTCTTTTACTTATAACCATGAATTTGCCGTTTACCTCAATTTTAGCCACAAAGTTGTCGTCAGAAGGCGGACACACACCAACACACTTTATCCGCGATTACTTTCCTCAATTTTAGCCGTAAATTCGCGTTTTTTTCAACTTTATCTGCTTTGAAGCGTTTCTAATCTGTGAATTCGCGAATTAACTTGATTTTTCAGCCACGAATTCGTGATTTCCTCAAATTTTAGCCTGGAATAACACTTTTTCCAATTTGAGCTGAAAACAAGTTTTCCTTCAATTTTTGCTATGGATTAGCGTTTATTGTTTAGTTTTAGCCTCGAACAGAAGCTACGCATTTGCGTTTTGTCAATTTTTCAAGGTTTAGTGACTTTGTGGGTCGCGCTCTCTTCGGTATACAAAATAACGGCCAACGAAAAATTTAGAGATCTTTTTTAAAACGACAATGAAAAATTGGGAAAATATGAACTCGCGATCAAACTGACTTATGTTGTTTTTTTAACATAATATTTGTTTTTTTAAAAAATAAAAATTGAGGTTTGTTAGCTGATGGCACGCTACAACTTTAACCAATTTTGGCCACGGGTTAGCGCTTTTAATCAATTTTAGCAGTGCAGTAAGGATTCTTTCGTTTGTATTGGCGATTTTCCTCTATTTTTGCCACGATTTGGCGTTTTCCTTATTTTCAGCTGCAGTTTAGCCATTTTTTAGCAGCCAATTAGCACTTTTTTCTCAATTTGAGTTGAAAATTAGTGTTTTTCTTAAAGATGGCCCCGCTAATTAATATTTTACAATTCTAGCCGCGTAGTTTTTTTAGGTTTTAGCCCGCGTGAGCAATTTTTTTCAACGGATTAGCGCTGTTTCTCAGTTTGAGCCTCGATTCTTTCAGAAGCTACATATACAGATTTTCGTTTTCTCAATTTCAGCCGCGAATTATTGATTTTTCTTCATTTCAGCTGTGAAATAGCGTTATCTGATAATTTTGCAGCGAATTAGCACATCATCTATTCTATTTTTTTTTTTTTTATTAATAGGCGATTTTTCGCCATTTGAGTTGTGAATTTGCCATTTTGGTCCAGTTTAAACTCGAATTAGCGTTGTTTTTCGCAATAATTGCCACGAGTTTTGTTTACATGTACAGCTTTGTGTACTTGTAGGCTAGGGCTCTGTATGATCCATTTTTGTGCCAAGTTTCCATCCGCTAGCATCATTTTTGCGGCAGCTCTGCTAACAAGGAATTCGGAACTTCCACCTCTCATTATGACTACCCTTCCCTCTCCACTTTTATGACAAATGAAAACGTCAATCGAAGGATCTTATTACACCGGGTTTTTGTGCCAAATATGGTGTCACTAAGTTAGGTTGTACTGGTGAATGGTGGCGAAGAAGTGGAAACTAAAGAACGTTGAAATTAAAAGTATTTGTATTTGTATTTGTATTTTCGTTGAGTGTGAAATACAAAATACTTTTGAAAATGTATTTCAAATACAAAGCCCAAAATACTTTCAAAAATGTATTTTAAATACAGAAATACAAATACCTTTCCAAAAGTATTTAAATACAATTACAAAATACGTATCTTGTATTTAAAATACAAAGTATTTTAAATACTCAAGTATCTTGCCCACCCCTGCCTGTAACATTTTTCACCCAAAAATAGTCAAAAGCGTTGTTGTCTTATAACTGTATAGCAGAATTCAGCGTATTTTCAGAATTAGCTCTTTTTCCTCAATTTAGCTGCGATTTATTGAATTATGGTCAGGGGTGGGTAAAATAATTTGAAAATGTATTTTAAATACAAAGCCCAAAATGCTTTCAAAAATGTATTTTAAATACTGAAATACAAATACTTTTTGAATTGTATTTTGAATAAAATACAAATAGAATTTAAAATACTTTTCGAAAATTCGATTTCGAAGGCAGATAGTGCGAAAAACACGAAAAATAAATAATTCAAAAATATCAGGTCCTTCAATAGACAAGTTGACAAAATGTAGCAGCGCGAAATGGCGCTGCGCCGCGAAGCGCAAAAAAAGTAGGCAAGTTGTCACCAAGTATTTAGTACCTCGCGTAATTTGAAATGCTACTCGATTTCAGCCAGGAGTTGCTTCGTGGCCTCTGATTGGCTAATGGAAGATTCAATGCCGTTGTAGTGGTTATCTTGTTTATATCATTGATAAGGCCCTCTCGCGCCCCTTTTTTTGCACTTTCGACCGTTATTTTGTGCTACTGGTCATTTTGCGCTAAGAACGACGATTTTGGCTACAGAAAAGTTGATTTTTTTCGGTAATATTGTAGTCAATTCGCAAGAAAATTTCACGAGGAATTCTTTTAAAAAATATTTCAAAAATTGTGGAATCACTTGTTTTGAAGTTATAACTAATTAAAACGACATTTCGGTGCGGGGAGAACATGTCCGATAAATGATTTTTTCCCTCAAAACAAAGGTCAGATAGGCGCTTTTATACCAAGAAACGGCTAGGGTTTTATTTTCACGTAATTTATCGGGAAAAAAGGCGACAGACCAACAGCATCCCGAAAACCACTTTTTTCAACCTTCTAGGATTTTGTCCTGGGAGAGGTTCGATCTTAAACCTGATTTTATCTTTCTTTTTATGAAACAATGATCCAGCTATTGTGTCCATCGTGTTTTCATGCCACCCCCTTTTTAAATTAAATGTATCCGCGAATTAGCGTTTTTCCGGATTTTAGGAGCGGATTGGCTCTTTTACACTTTGATGGCCGAGAATTAGCGTTTTTCTTCATTTTCTCAATTTTTGGCGCGAATTACCGCGTTTCCTCAATTTTAGCAGAGGATTTCCTCAAGATGATCCGCGAGTTAGCCTTTTTTCTCCACAGTTTTAGCTGCGAATTATTTCATAATTTTAACCGAGAAGTATTTCTTCGATCTGCCAGCGAAATACCGCTTTTATTCAATTTAATTTAGCCCCGAATTAGCGGAATTCCCCTAAATCTGCGAATTGGCGTTTTTTCTCCTGCGAATCAGATTTATTTGTCAATTTTAGCCACGAATTAATGGATTTTCCCACCACCTTTCACAGCGAATGCGCTCTTTATCTCAATTTTAGGCTAGAATCCGCATTTGCCTCAGTTTTAGCTGTGAATAAGCGCGTTTTGGCATAAATGTATTCGTGATTTAGCGTTTTTCTCAATTTTAAAAGGGCTTTTTCTCCGTTTTAGTCCGGGAATTAAGAGCGTTTTCTTCACTTCTTAAGGTGCATTTACACTAAAGTGTCTGACATTTATGTAGCTACACTTATGTCTCGACATAAATGTAAAGTGTTAGACACATGTATAGTATTGACTGTACAAATTCTGATAAAATTTTCTGAAGTTTGTGTTCACACCAAGGATATTTATGTTTGACACTAAATTTTAAGCAATAAGTGTAGCGTGACACTTCAGTGTAAACGCACCTTAAGTCATGCGGATAAGCGTTTCTTTTTTCTCCATTTTTATGGCGAATTGTCGCTATTTCTCATAATTTTAGTCGCGGATTTTCCCAAATTGGACTACAAACTGGCGTTTTCTCAAATTTTGCTGCAAATGAGCACATTTCCTCAATTTTAGCTGCGAATTATTCTTTAATTCTAGCCTCGAATACTTTCTTTAGCATGCGTTAACGCATTTTCTTAATTTTACAAGCGAATTATAGTCATATATCGCAATTTTAGCCGGGAACCTGCATTTGCGTTTTGGTTTTGGTAGACATGTTTCCGTGAATTAGCGTTTTTCTCAATTTTAACAGGACATTAGGCTTTCACTTCCATGTTTTTCTCTAGTTTTGCCACGAATTAGGCGTTTTCTCGAATATTGACACGCAAATTAGCGCCAGTCTTCATTTTAGCAGCTAATACGCGCTGTTTGGCAGCAGCTGTAGCCACGAATTGAAGCAATTCCCGATTAAGCAAAAACGCGTCCTTGAATTTGCGTTTTTCTAAATTTTATCAGCACATTTAACACTTTTCTCTAGTTTCGCCGCAAATCAGCGGAATTTTTACAATTTTAACGTCGTATGAGCTCTACGAATATCTTAATTTTAACCGTGAGCGATTTTTTCACTTTTATCCTTATGAATTAGTGATTTTTCTTAATTTCAGTCTTGATGTTGCCTCGAGAAACCACGAATTAGTGTTTTTTCAATATTATTTTGTTGATCTGGCTGAGCGATGGATTGCAGCTTTTTCTCAATTTTATTACCACGTATTGGCGTTTTTTCTCAATTATGTGCGGAAAAATTAGTGCTTTGCTCAATCTTTAGCCACGAATTAGTGATTTACTCATTTTATTCTGCGAATATGCGCTTATTCGCTATTCCAGTCACGAATATTAGCGCTTTTCGACTCCCTCTTGCCCAACATTAGCACATTCGAACGCCTTCTCAATTTGGGCCTATAAAAACATGGTGCTAGCGTATTTTCTCTGTTTTCTCCGCGAAGTTTCCTTCAACTATTTCCAATCAATGGTGTATAAGTATTTCCTAATTATAGTGAAAAACGCCAAGATGCCATCTTCTCAAGGGGGGGGGGGGGTTGAAACCACCCTGTAAATCCGCCACTGCATGAGGTAGGTATTTTGTTTAACGTGAGCATATTCAAAGTTATAGTGCCAAAAGCTGTTTTTACTTTTTATGTTTGGTGAAAATATGGCTCAATTTGAATTTATAAACTTTTGCTGTGATATCTCAGCGAAAAAGCGCGGATTTTACGTTTAAAACCTCTATTGGTAACCTCTAAGGCCTTTTCCTAATTTTAGCCATGGCAATTTCCAAAGTCTATCCGCTAAACAGCACTTATGCCAAGTTTGAACTGCGAATTTCTCCATTTTAGCCACGAAATAGTGCTTTTTGTCAACTTTAACAGCAAATTAGCGCTTTTCGCCGCAAATTAGAAACTGATTAGCGGGGTGATCCCACCCCCCACATAAATATGCGCTTTTCCCCAACTTTAGCAGCAAATTAGCGATTTTTTCTAGCGGTTTACTCAGTATGAGCTGAAAATTACTCAATATTAGCCGTAAAATTCTCGAAATGTTTACCACAAATTAGAATTTTTTGTTCACTTTAACCATACACTGCGGAATAGCGATTTCGTCTCAGTTTTAGCCGCGAATTTGCGAGTTTTTCACTCATAGCCATAAACTAGCGCTTTTTCTCAATTTTAGCCTCAAAGTTTCCCGAGGAAGCCGCTAATTAAAGTATTTCCAATTTTTGACGCAAATTTAAATTTGTCTCAATTTTAGCCGTAAGTTAGCGCTTTTTCGTAGTTTTTGCAGTGCAGTAACTATTTCTAGCCCGTGTATTGGCGAATTTTGTTCATTTCGCACTGCAAATCGGCAATTCTTCCATTTTTGACAGTGAATTAGCACTTTTTGTTTCAATTTAGGCTGAAAATTAACTTTTCTCTTTATTCTAGCCAGAATAATTACTAATTTTCTCTATATTAGCCGCAAATTGGCGGGTTCTTTTATATTTTGGCATCGCATTAGTAATTTTTTTCAAATTTAATTATATGTACAATAGGGCTTCATCTCAGTTCTATCCGTGAATCAGTGTTTTTTCTTTTACTTATAACCATGAACTTGCCGTTTACCTCAATTCCAGCCACAAAGTTGTCGTCAGAAGGCGGATTTAGAAATTCCAACACACTTTATCCGCGATTATTTTCCTCAATTTTAGCCGTAAATTCGCGTTTTTTTTCAACTTTAGCTGCTTTGAAGCGTTTCTAATCTGTGAATTTGCGAATTACCTTAATTTTTCAGCCACAAATTCGTGATTTCCTCAAATTTTAGCCGAGAATAACTTTTTTCCCCCATTTTGGCTGTAAACGAGAGTTTTCATTTATTTATGACAGGCTTATTATAGTTAATTTTTCAATATTAGCTGGTTTTTTTTTTTTTTACACTTCAGTCCCACGTTGGCATTTTTCCTTCAATTTTTGCTATGGATTAGCGTTTATTGTTTAGTTTTAGCCTCGAACAGAAGCTACGCATTTGCGTTTTGTCAATTTTTCAAGGTTTAGTGACTTTGTGGGTCGCGCTCTCTTCGGTATACAAAATAACGGCCAACGAAAAATTTAGAGATCTTTTTTATAACGACAATGAAAAATTGGGAAAATACGAACTCTCGATCAAACTGACTTATGTTGTTTTTTTAACATAATATTTGTTATTTTTTAAAATAAAAATTGAGGTTTGTTAGCCGTTGGCACGCTACAACTTAAACCAATTTTGGCCACGGGTTAGCGCTTTTAATCAATTTTAGCAGTGCAGTAGGGATTCTTTCGTTTGTTTGGCGATTTGCCTCCATTTTAGCCACGATTTGGTATTTTCCTCATTTTCAGCTGCAGTTTAGCCATTTTTTTAGCAGCCAATTAGCACTTTGTTCGCAGTTTGAGTTGAAAATTAGTGTTTTTCTTAAAGTTGGCCCCGCTAATTAATATTTTTGTCAATTCTAGCCGCGTAGTTTTTTTAGGTTTTAGCCCGCGTGAGCAATTTTTTTCTACGGATTAGCGCTGTTTCTCAGTTTGAGCCTCGATTCTTTCAGAAGCTATACAGATTTTCGTTTTCTCAATTTCAGCCGCGAATTATTGATTTTTCTTTATTTCAGCTGAGAAATAGCGTTTTCTGATAATTTTGCAGCGAATTAGCACATTATCTATTCTCTTTTTTTTTTTATTAATAGGCGATTTTTCGCCAGTTGAGTTGTGAATTTGCCATTTTGGTTCAGTTTAAACTCGAATTAGCGTTGTTTTTCGCAATAATTGCCACGAGTTTTTTTTTTTTTGTGAGTGCAGCTTTGTGTACTTGTAGGCTAGGGCTCTGTATGATCCATTTTTGTGCCAAGTTTCCATCCGCTAGCATCATTTTTGCGGCAGTTGTGCTAACAAGGAATTCGTAACTTCCACCTCCCTCCATGACTACCCTTCCCTCATCACTTTTTCGAAAAATGAAAACGTCAATCGAAGGCTGTTATTACACCGGGTTTTTGTGCCAAATGTGGTGTCACTAAGTTAGGTTATACTGGTGAATTTTCAGCCACATATTAGCGGTTTTGCCCCACCCCTTCCAAGGCCATGAATTTGCGCATTTTCTCAACTTTAGCAGCAAAGTATCGTTTTTATCCTGTGAGCAATGTTTCTTAAATAACCACGAGTTTTGGCGTTTTCCTCAATTTTAGCAGCATATTACCGATTTTTAAATTTTTTTTACCAGGGGATTAGCACTTTTCTCAGTTTTAGCAGGAAATGAACGTTTTTCTTAAGTGTTTTCTTCAATATTAGCCGCAAAATAGGAGGAATTTTCACGAATTAGGATGTTTTTGGTTCACCTTACGCAATGCGTGAGCGATTTTTCTCAGTTTACTCGCGAATTAACGGTTTCTTCACCTATTGCCATAAATTGGCGCTATCTTTCAATTTCAGCCTGAAAAGTTGCCTTCAGAATCCGCAATTTGGCGTATATTCAGTTTTTGGCGCTAATTAGAATTTCTCTCAATTTCAACCGCGAATTAGCGCTTTTTTTTTAATTGTAGCTGCGACGCGTCTTAGCGTTTCAAACCTGTGAATTAGCGAATGTTCTCAATTTCAGTCACAAATTGGCGTTTGGCGAAATTTTAGCTGTAAATTGGCGATTTTTTCAGTTTTTAGCCGCGAATTAGCAATTTTCTTAATTTTTAGGCTTAAAATTAACCATTCTCTTAATTTTGACCAGGCTGATTATTTTATTTTCTGAATATTACCCGAAAACTAGCGGTTTTTCACATTTTACCACGGCATTAGCAATTTTATATTACTTTTATAGGTATAGATTATTGCTTCTTTTCAGTTCTAGACGTGAATTAGCCTGAATTATACTGTAGCCATGCATGAATTTGCAATTTTCTGAATTTTAGCCATAAAAATGCCTTCAGAAGGTGCGAATTTAAATGATAAATGTAATTTTTTTTTTTTTTTTTCAAACCAAAAAATTCACATCTATCCATTCATTTCTGTCAAAAAATCATCATTTTTAAATTGTAAATTTCACGACACATTCGAGAATTAATGATGTTTCTCAGTTTTAGCTGCGAATTTCCTCTTTTTCTAAATTTTAGCAGCGTCGTAGCGCTTCCAACCCGTGCATTACCGACCGAGTTTCGTCAATTTTTGCCAAGAATTGGCGTTTAACTCAATTTAAGCTGCAAATTAGCAATTTTTTTTCCATTTTTAACAGAGAATTAGCACTTTTCCCAAATTTGAACTTAAAATTAACGTTTTTGTTCATTTTATCTGCGCTAATCGGTGATTTTTTGAATTTTTGCCGCGAATTAGTGATTTTCTTTATTTTATGTCCGCGAATTAACGTTTTTCCATAACTTTATATATCCGCGAATTGCAAATTAGCGATTTTTCCCAATTTCAGCTGTGAAATAGCGTTTTGTGCTAATTTTGCGGCCATTCCCTTTTTCATACGCGAATGGGCGATTTTACGCCATTTCAGTTGTGAACTTGCCATTTTTGTCCAATTTTCAACCTGAAAGCGTCTTTTATTTGTCAATATTATAGCGCGTTTTTGCAACTTTAACCGCGGGGTTTGCCCAAATACAACATTTTTGCGTAGTTTTCCACAATTTATTCGTATAGAATGGCCTCCATGTACCGCGAATCAGCTATTTTTTTTTTTCTTAATTTTAGTCCGGAAGTTGCATCGCGAGACGACGAATCAACGCTTTTTTGCAGCTATAGCCACGAATATTACCGATTTTTGTCTGATAGAGGGTCCTGTGTGAACCCCTCCCCCCCGTACCATCTGCACACTTCTGCGTTGGGTCTGAAATCCAAGGAAAAAGCTGGACGTTCTCGGACCTTTTCGGGCTGCTTCAAGTCCAGAAAATCTGATAAACCTAACTTCAACGTGAAACGCTCATTTTTGGAGATTTTATGGGGCTCTCCGTTAGGGTACTAATGCTCCTTCGTTCGTATACTTGTAGCTCTGGGGGGGGGGGATCTATCCTCATATCCCCCCGTACCTATGCCCCTGTGGAGTTGCGTTTTTCTCAATTTGTGCCGTGAATGAGCAACTTTATTCACTTTTGGTCCATGAACGATGCCTAGAGATTTTTATACATTTTTGGCGTAAAAGGGCCACCCTAAATCGTCAACTATCTAATGTTTTTTTTTTTTTTTTTCAGGCTCAAAAGAGCGCTTTTTCCGGAATTTCCTTCCTAAATGTATAAACAGAGGACCTAGAAATCCCTATTTTTCCCTCTTTAAGCTTTTCAGGGGACCCCTCAGAGGAATCTGCCTCCCCCCCTCACCGCTATCACGGCACCAATCTGATTATTACATATATAACGGATTTTTTTAACGGGATCGAACATTTTGACAGTCCCGACCTTGGATATTTGGCGTCCCCGAGCCAATGTTTCACCAGCGCTCCCATGATGTGACCGTCCAGAATAAGCCGCCATGCTTTTAATCATACACCCCATTATAAAGGCATTCACTATAGAAACAAATCTCTGTCACATTTTGGAAAAGAGCTAATTAGAGGCTAGAAGAACGGAAACGGCAATTTTCGGCTTCCGAAAGTCAACCAAACTGAAGGTTAAACTGAGAAAAAGCGCCTTCGAAGCTTCAGGGTTGCTAACCGACGCGTAGTTTGGGTTCAGACCTGGTCGCGGGACGATTAGTGGGGTCACGAGGCTGATCTCTGAATGTCGTGCTGCTTTTTTTGATATGTCCAAGGCGTTTGACTCTGTGTGTCACCAGCTACTGAAGGACAAACTCAAGTTCTATAGTTTGGACTCAACTTCGTTGGATCTACTCGTTTCCTACCTCGACCATCGGTTCCAGAGTGTCCTATTTAATGATAAAGTCTCAGACGCGTATCATGTCTTGTTCGGTGTGCCACAGGGCTCAGTTTTGGGGTCGATACTTTTTATTATTGACCTTCCGTTCTTCTTTCCCGGTTATGGACTAACTCCCGTTCTATACGCGGATGATATTTCCGTCGTGATGCCGAGCTGTGAATACAAGGAAAACTGTGTCGCTCGGGTAGAGGAATGGTGCCGGAACAACCGGCTTTGTCTGAATACCAAAAAAACCCAGCACATTGATTTCTCTCATACCAAACCGGCTTGCTCTCAATCGTCGGTGAAAATGCTCGTTTTGATGATCGATTCTTCACTGGGATGGAAACCTCACATTGAATCGATGTCAAGAAAGTTGTCCAAAGCTTTGTTCATTCTTCGACGTACCAAACTTTCTGTGATCAACGACGCGCTTGTCCAGACATACTTTGCATTTTTCCACTGCCACATTGTTTATTGAGCTCTGCTCTGGGGTGATTCTGTGGGCGTTGGCAAGGTTTTCACCTTACGAGTGGACGTCACTGAGATGCAAGCCGTCACCAACATGTGCAAGGCACAGGCACTGAAAAGTGAAGATGGCGTAGACGGTCATAATGCCATGATCCTTAAACGCATCCCGACAGCAGTCACGAGACCTCAGTCCGCTCAGAATCCGAACTGCTCTTTTCTGCAAGGTGAAAACCTTGCCAACGCCCACAGAATCACCCATCATTAATAAAAAGTATCGACCCCAAAACTGAGCCCTGTGGCACACCGAACAAGACATGATACGCGTCTGAGACCTTATCATTAAATAGGACACTCTGGAACCGATGGTATTTTCCCTCGGGAAATGTTAGTTTTTGACGGATTCTGACCCTTTTTGTGAAAATTCAGCTTCTAGGGACGATATTTTGTGTCTGAGAATAGACGAACTATTAAGTAGTTCTTTTGCTGGCGTCTCTGGTGCATCTTTCATCTTCTGCCCACCCCCAGACCAAGGGCTGGCTACACCTCTGATTAAAAGAATGTTTCAACTCAATAAAGTCATTTGGAAAGTGATTTATTTTAAGGTGAAGGGAGTTATTTCACTTGAGAAAAATAGATGCGATGTTGTTTCCCAGCTTATTTGTTGTGCATTAGCATTTATCCAACTAATTTTTTGCGTGACTCAGCTTCGAGGCCTCTACAGGAAAGATGATCCACAAGCGGGACACCTAATTCGACTTGTACAACAATTTTCCGACTGCCGACAGCAAACGGAGAGGGACAGGGTGATTGTTTATCAGGGGACGACCTACCCCCTCCACGCCACTCCAGGACACTGTGAGCAATCCAGGTTTATAATATCGTTGACTATAATTAATAACCGCGCATGCGGCCTTCGCTTCGTGACAGGTTTTCGTCTCGAGGGATAAACGTATTTCACTCCCCAGTCTCAACAAAAACCCCAACAGGCCGCCGTAAATTGCAAAACGAGGACTCTTAAAAAAAAAACAAGAAAGAGGGGCGGGTAAATGGTTGAACTATAAAGCACGGAAAGAGGTTCACAAGGTCGTCGAAGAGAATGAAAATTCCCTGAGATAACATTTGTAAAGCTTGCGGGTCTTGTGTGTTCCTTCGTCGGTCTCATCCACTGTGAAAAGAACGCAACTCAAGAGGGTTAGAAGGAAGGGTTAACAGAGAAGAAATGAGTTTTTGTCTAAGACGTAAAACTTTAAATCCCAAACCAGTTCCAACTACCACGTTGAGCTTATTTACACTTTGTATAATGTTTCTAAACCCTGATCTTGGAGTTTTGGAACCGTAATACTCTGGAAGAGTGTTCATTTATCAATAACGAGGCTGTTAATCCATGAATATATTTATTCTCTGTCTGTTTTTACCGAAGAGAAAAGGGAAGAATGCTAACTAACGTATAACCGAATTCAAATTTATTGTTGATCAGAAGAAATAATTATGAAACAGTACGCTAGTTCGAGAGTTGGCGACAGTCCTATGTAACCACCGGAAGAACATAGTCCCGAAAATTGTTCCATTTGATAGCTTTTGTGGGCTGAATTCGAATATGATCGTCTGCCTGGGGGATTTGCCCTCCGTGGCCAGTCAATTTCCCTAAATTTGGAAAACGAATTAGCCGAAAGAGCGTAGCCTTGTAACTTGACTCACTCAGTGGGTTTTTTGGAGCTGAATAAGGATATATTTAAGCGTCTGTCAGGGCCGTTTGCCCTCAGTGAGTAGTCAAATTCCCTAAAGGGACATGAATAAACCGGATGAACTTGACCATTTGACTTGTCTTATTTGACGGGAATTATGGAGCTGAATATGAAAATGAGCGTCGGTCGGCGATTGCCACGGGCGTTTACCGTTGACAGCAAATCAAGTTTTCGAAGGCACAATAACCGGTAGACGGAAATATTCGTGTTCAGCTCCAAAATACCTGTCGAATGAGGCGAGTTACACGGCTCATGTCTCAAGTATTTTGACTGTCCACTATAAGGGCGAACGCCCCTGGCAGACACTCATATCCGTAATCAGCTGCAAGAACCTACTGAAGCGCCATGTTGTAGGACTATGTTATTTCATCTAATTCATGTCCCAAATTGATGGAATTTAACTGGCCACTGAGGGCAAATGCCCCATACCACATGCCGATAGACGTTCATATTCGAATTTAGTTCCATAAAACCTGTTAAATGAGATCGCGGTTACATGACTAAAGCCCTGTTCACACGATGCAATGTTTGAAGCTATAATGCATGCTGGTTTTTCAAAAACATCTGGTCACTACCAAGCAACATATGTTTTTTTAAAAACCAGCATGCAATATAGCTTCAAACATTGCATCGTGTGAACAGGGCTTAAGTTGTTCCGGTTTTAATCACTTCCCGAATTCAGTGAATTCGATTTGTCGCTGAGGGCAAACTCCCCTGCCGGACGGTGGCACTCGCTCATATCGTATTCAGCTCCACAAAACCTTTCAAATGAGACAAGTTTCAGGACTGTGTTCTTCCGGTTGAATGGGACAGTCGCCAGCTTTCGATGGTCTTTAAAGGTGTGTGGACCAGTGTCCAAATTTTTCAGAGAAAATTCAATACGATGTGATTGGGCACGTTATGTAGGACTGAACAATTATTTGACTCTTTCCATATCTTCTTAATTGCGCAAGAAAAGAAAATGCCCTCGTGAGTATACCGGACTTTACAGATTGTTCGCAAAAATATGGCCAACAGACTTAAGGCGATTAGACTTCAATCCTTATAATGCTTCGTTATACAGAAGCGAAGGGGGTGAACTGTCAGACTGTAATTTTCGACTTCACGGAGGAAGTTTAATTTAGTTTTAAAGCTCTCCTTACTGACCCTCTTCCCCCCCCCCCGACCCCACCTACAACTAATCCAACAGTACGACAGGGCAAATGAGAGGTGATTTAAACGAGGGTTGTTTTCGGGGCCACAGTGGGGGGGGGGGGTTGGAAACACCTGTCGATTCCTGATCAAATGCGGAAAACTGTAACTAAGATATAACTCACAGGGTTCTGTGAGAAATGAATTTCAAGGTGATTATTTTTATTACTAGATTTTCCCATTTGAATATATATATATATATTCTGCAAGGGGGCAGTTCATTTCCACTCGTCTTCGCCATTAACATATTAAGAGAGGACGGGTGGGAATGAACTGCCCGAATAAATTATTTAGTGCAAATAGGAAAGCCTCAGTATTGCCTCAGGCATCCAAAGAAGTTTTATTGTTAGAAGAAGAATTTGGTGTTTTGATAAGCTGTGTCTCCACTTGTGCGCTTTCGTCTTCCTCTTTCAATTCTACACGCCTTTTCAACTTTCAACAACGCACGCGTCTAATCTAATGCGTATGCACGCAATTTGTGATATCCTTCCAGATTTTTGAGGCATGCAATATAGTGCATTCCTCACGTTCAACACACCGTGCACTATGACGCATGCCTCTGACGCACGCGAAAAGGCACAAGTAGAGACGTATAGCTATAGAGCGTAGTGCTCGTCCTGATAGAATATAAAAATCGATTTTTTAATACGAAAATGGGAAATTATCTTGTCACGCTCTCCTCCTTTTCTAAAAATATCGACATCAAACATACATAACTTCATTGGTTTCGTGTATGTAGTTCTCTAACAGAAGCTCTAAAATTAATTAACGCCACGAGGAACTGTATCCACGATTCCACGCGTATATGACACAGACTTCTGAGAAAACAGATTTCCGAGAACGAAATATTCCTTTTTTTTGTATTGGTCGGGAATTTTCGTTTTAATATCGAAGCAAAATAGCTTTCTCGTACTACGAAACGAATTCAGTGATTTCGAAAGGCCCTTCTACGGTTCAGCCCATCCCTTCACGAATATAAGGGAAGGGGAAAAAAAAGCTTCCTATAAACCTTACTCGGTTCTACGAGCAATCTCATAATTTTTGAAGAGGGAAAGGGCGTTGCCTAACCACCTTGCTGGTTTTTGAAACTTCATAAATCATACCAACAATTTCCACGGCGACCACACCCTTGGGGATACAAGTGTTATAAGGCAAGCAGGGGTAAAAAGAGAACGGATGATAAAATGTTCTAGGGCTATGAAGGGGGGGGGGGGAGGGAATCGCCTCTTGAGTCGAGAGTGCCGTTAAAAATAATAAGTCTTTTGATCCTCGACATCCCTGGAAATTTGTAATATCCAGAGGGTCTTCTCAATGAATAAACACGGTTATTGCAAGTGCTATGGAAATTTGGTGAGTTTCCTTCAAAAAGCTGCTTGTCTTACGTTGTATAATGCAAAGTTGAATAGAAAAGGGTTCTTTTCAACGTTATACTATAAAATGAAAGTGCAACGAATTAGTTTCTCCCTAAAAATGAAATAAATTTGAAAAAAGTGGAGGGAATTTAATGAGCGAACGATGAAAAAACCTATGAACGCATCAGTTTGATGCGTTAAAAGCTCGTATTACTAGTACATTTAGTAAAATTCACCGTATAGATTTAATTCAATAGTGTACTTATTCACTCAAAGTACGTTGTTTTTTGTTTTTTACAGGTAAGTTTCTCTGTCCTACAGTGCCAGATATCCGTAAGTAAAACCTCGAATCGCTCTTTTTAATCTTCGAATTATACAATTGCATGCAAGTTTTGTATAACCAAAAAGGTAATTTTCTCGGTGTGTATGTATAGTTTCTATGTAGAGTATATTTTTCCTCGTGCTGCAGAAAACCTAAACCATACACCAAACTGACCATTCAATACACTAAAAATCCGGCTCAAATACGCCCCTTCCCCCAATAAAAAAGCACACTTCTCTCCAATCAATCTCCTAATCTCCTAACCGACCTAATCAATTCCTGCAATGCCCATTCATCCCCTAAATTAATCCGAGCCAACAATCACGGCAGTTGACCCCCCCACCACTCCCAGAAATCTATTCAGCAAAATGAAAGTAATAGATTTATTGGTTAGGAATAATCAAGCCTGTGTGCTAAATCACTTTATGAAATAGTTTACCTTTTGCCCTATCATAATTAGGAGTAGTCTGATAATGTAGATAATTTTTGGACTCGGTGAACTTTTTCGCTATGCCTTCCATAAGGCGCGTCCATTCCAGTGTCGGTTTTTCAGCAGAGGCAAGGTAGGCATCGCCTCGGGAAGAAAAACAACAGAAATCAAGGGTTAAATTAATAATAAAAATATCCTTTTTTGGTTTCAAAAAATGAAAAAAAGTCGTGTGTATGGTCACAAAAATTAAGTTTGCGGAGCGGTTGGCCGTAGAGTAATTCCGCGGTGCTGCGTGCTTCGTCTGGCCTGGACGGCAGACCTTAGTCCTAAGAAGCACCGTGGGTAGAGTTTTGGTCCATTGAGGCTCAGCGAGACGAGCTGTGAGTGCTGTCTTGAGAGTACGATGCCAGCGTTCGATTGCTTCATTTGATTGTGGGTGGTAGGGCGTTGTTCTGATTCTGTGGGTGCCAAGAAGTTTTGTGAGCTCGCTGAAGAAATGCAATTCAAATTGTCGCCCTTGGTCTGTTGTGATCCTTAGAGGCATTCCGAAGAGAGAAATCCAGTTTGTTTAAGAAAGCACGAGCGATAGTGGATGCTTCTATGTTTTTTAGAGGAAATGCTTCGGCCCAGTGAGTGTTTCGGTCCATCATGGTGAGGCAGTAGAGTTTCCCTTCTGGTGGTGGTAGGGGTCCAATGATGTCCAGATGAACGTGCTCTAATTTTTCCGTGGTTTTTGAACTTCGGCGGCGTGTGGTAGGCTTTTCCTGTGGAAATTCACCATTCCCAAGAAGCGCCTTAGTTCTTTGATGGTTTTTCATTCCGGCAGGTCCATGATGGCTTGTACCTTGTCTGGAAGTGGGGTGATTCCCTGAGAATTGACTTTGTAGCCTAGAAAATTGACAGTTGGTTGGCCCAAGACGCTTTTTCGTAAATTTAGAGTGATACCATGTTTGTCGAGCAGTGAGAATACTGTGCTCAGATGTTCTTCGTGTTCCTCCGGGGTCGCTGATGCGAGAAGGATATCGTCGATGAAGACGAAAACGAAGTTCAGATCTCGGAAAATGTGGTCCATGAATCGTTGAAATGTCTGACTTGCGTTTCCCAAGCCAAACATCATTCTCGGGAACTCAAACAAACCAAATGGTGTAATTATTGCTGTTGTCTTGATGTCTTCCGGTGCTACTGGAACGTGATGGTACGCTCGGTTAATGTCGAGCGTCGAGAATATCGTTGAACCGTGAAGGAGATTTGTAAAATCATGGAGGTTCGGCACGTTATAGCGATCTGGTAGGGTTATTGAATTCAAGCGTCGGTAGTCTCCGCATGGGCGAATGGAACCATCTTTTTTTGATACCACGTGAAGTGGACTGGCCCAGGGGCTTTTTGACGGTCAACAGATGCCTTCCTCCATCATTTCTGCGAATTCTTCCTTGGTTTCCCGATATTTTTCGGGTGGCAGTCGGCGTGCTTTGCATGAGACTGGTGGCCCAGTTGTCTCCATGTAGTGCTGTATCTCGATGTTGGAGTGAGCTTTCCGTGGTGTTGGCCGTAGTATATTCGGAAATTTTTGAAGTATGTGGCTCCTGCTGGAATCGCCGTGACTTGTGTCCATGGTTCAATTGACGCATTTCCTCGTATTTCCCAAAGAGTTATTTGGTCGATCAGTCTTTCCCTCGTGAGGTCAACGGCTGGATTGTGAGTTTTGAGAAAGTCGGCTCCGAGTATCGGGTGAGATACGTTGGCCAGCACGAAATCCCATTTGAAGGGTCAACGGAATCCAAGATCGAGAGAGCGGTGCTCTGTGCCAAAAGTAGAGATCGGCGTGCCGTTGGCGGCGTAGAGTTGGTATTTCGAGTCATGAGAAAGTTTTGTTTTGCAAGGCAAGACCGAGATGGCCGCGTCTGTGTCCACAAGGAACTTCTTCCGGGTCTGTTTGTCGCAGACAAAGAGACGGGGAGATTCGGTTACGGTGACGGGTCCCGTCGTTTCCACCGCCGTCGTTAGTTTCCCGAAGTGGGGTTCTCATTTCTGGTGCCCCAGCTGCATGGTTGGGCGCATTTCCTTGCCTTCTCTGTGAACTTCCGATGAAAGAAACACAAGTCCGATCGGGATTTGCTGCGCGATCTGTGGTCATTGGCTCGGTTGTTGTCCGGGCGGCGATTTCTTGAGCAGCTTCGCCCATGTCGCTCAAAGTCTGATCATAACTTTTGTAGCTCTGCTATGATGTACTCCAGGTTTTGTGATTGGCCACGATCGACCGAGGTGACTGAGGAGTCTTGAGTGTGTCGAGCTCCATCGATGTCGAGTATACGATCCGCTGCCTGCGCCATTTTGTCCAGGGGTTGCTCTAGAACAGCTAAGACGTTCCGTACTCGCGTCGGTAGAGCACGTAGCCATACGGTTTTGAGAACTTCTTCGGAGAGTGCTTGATTGGCCGTGGCTCTCATGTTGCGAAGGAGTTGTTTCGGGGTGTTGTCGCCAAGAGTTGTTTCTTCCAAAAGTCTTAAAACTATGTTTTCTTGACTTTGGCTGTAGGTCGATGTTAGTCGCTCCTTCAGCGCCGTGTAGGGAGTTTCTCCGGGGTCTCGAGCCAGGTCCGCCACTTGTGACATTATTTTGTATGGCAGTTGGCTGACCACTAGATTGAATTTATGGCCTTGGGAGACGATTCGATTTGCGGTGAACATGGCTTCTATTTGCAAAAACCATAGCGCCGGGTCCTCTTCCCAGAAGAGTGGTAGTCGAATGGGCAGATTGAGAGCTGAGGCGACTGAAATTTCTTGGAGCCCTTGCCCTTGCGGTTGTCTTTGCAGCAGTGCAGGCTGGGGTGGTTGATCGTCTCGTCGCAGGACCATTTTGACTGTTCTCTTTTTGTTACGCCGGGATTGATCACGTCGGGTTTCACCACTTGTCGAGGTTTGTGAGTATCGTTTCCCAGCTCAGAAGGCCTCGACTCAAGACAGACGTGTCCACCGGGAGGTAGGTAGGAAGACTAGTGGACCGGGATCAGCCGAATCACACTAGTTCCGGGAGAACGGGTAATAGGTTCGGAATGGGCGAGGAGTACCGGAGGGAAGAGATCAAACTTCCACTCCGGGTTCTAGGACCCGGTGTGAGAATGAAGGGATTAGCCTTCACTCTCGGACAGGTAGGTTTGGAAGCACTGAGCGGGATCAGCCGATTAGGTGCTGTGAAAAGGTGTGAGAAAGGAAGTACCGGGGAGATCAGTCCACCGAGTACAAGGGCAATGGAAGAAAGAAGCGAGACGTTTTGGGAGAAAAAGTCTGATTTATTTGAGCAGTTTGGGGGGTTGTCATTACAATTACGCTCTATCGTATGAGAAGACTTACAAACTTTTGTCAAATGCATATTATATACTTGATGTTAATTAGAAACTTGTTATATGTACAGAGCATGAATTGATTGTTTACAAAAGATACAAGATAACAGTTGTTTTCCGCTCGGAGGCTGTGATAGCGTGATTGCTTGGATCTTCTCTAGTCTGCCGCTTGGAGTGTAGGCGCGTAGTTCGATGAGGTTTTTTTCTTATTCCTCCTCCGGAGGTTTGTTGACGGTTTCAGTGGTGGAAGTGTTCTGTTTACAATATTTAATTTTGGTCGTAACACCTCGGATGTCCTCTAGCGGCTGCATGGACACTTATATTAGTTGAATGGTCCGCTTCGTTGACGGTAGCCGTGCAGATCCAAAGATCCCCCCTGAAAAACCGATGGGCGAGAAAAAATGTTAACCGTTGCCTAAGGTGCCTAGATGAGGGGTGAGTAGAGGAAAGGGTAAAGGTGCCAAGGGGTGCCCTCTGTCTCGCCTAAAGCGCGTGCGTTCATAAGGCGACGGGTAACAAGTATAAAATAAACGTAATGATCGCACGGTGGAGTGGAGACTAGCATTCATACATTTATAATATTTTATCAATCTAGTTAGTTATCGATCCGGTAGTCGTGACAGTGTGATACCTACTTGTACCGTTTCTGTTCTTGATTCTTCCCAACTTTTAGTAGAAAAACATCGTTTAGTCAATATTTTTTATTCTACTTGAGCAGCTCAATAGTCCTCTTACTCAGTAGCGTACCGAGGTAGGGGCGAGGGAAGCGGAACGCCCCGGGCCCCCTTATCAGACGGGGCCCCCGAAAAGCTTAAATACGGAAAATTGAGGATTTGTAGGTTGGACGATTAGACAGCGATTTGCCTCCTTTCTATGCTCGAATTTAGGAAAATTCGAGCCTTCTTAAGGATAAGTAGCGGCTAAAATGGAGAATATACACCGTCCATTGGGTCCTCACGCGCACTGAAGTGCTGATCGTCAACGTGCAACTAGCTAACGTGGCAAACACTTTGGAAAAATCGCTAATATTCCTGGCTATAACTAAGAGAAAGCGCTGATTCGATGGTCTCATCTCACGATCCAACATCCAGGTCCAAATTGTGAAAAAATCACTGATTCGCGGTGTATGGAGGCCATTCTACGGCTAATCAACGCAAAAGTGTTGTTTTTGGGCCCAACCTGTGAGTAAAATAGAGAAAACACGCTCCTACTCCTAATTCAAGGCTGTACAAGTAAAAAAAAATCTAGCTTCTTAGCTAATAATGACAAAAGCAACGCAAATTAGGGTTAAAACGGGCAAAAAAGGCAAATTCACAACTGAAATTGCATATAAATGTTCGCATATAATAAAGAGAATAGATGCTAATTCAATGCAAAAGTAGCAGAAAATGGTATTTATCAGCTAAAATTGAGAAAAATCGCTGCAAATATAAAAAACCACTGAAATCGCAGCTAATAATGAGAAAACAAAAATCCGTAGCTTCTGTACGCTTCAAGGCTCAGACTGAAAAACAGCGCTAACCCATGGCAGAACCAGAAAGTAAAAAAATTGATAATGCGGGGCTAAACAACGCGGCCAAAATTAAGAAAAACTCTAATTTTCAGCTCAAATTGAGAAAAAGTCCTCATTCGATGGTAGAAATGAGAAAAATGGCTAATCTGCAGCTAAAATTGTGGAGAACGCCAGTTCATGAATAAAATTCAGAAAATTTGCAGGTTAGAAAAACGCTTGTGCGCTGCTAAAATAAAAACGATAGTTCTCACGGCTAAACTTGAGGAAAATCACCAATTTGCCAACAAAAGTTTGGTAAAATTGAGAAAAAGTGCTAAAATTAAAAATGGAAAAAATGATTGATCTGCAGCTGAAAATGAGGTTAACGCCAATTCGTGGCCAAAATGAAGGCAAATCGCTATTTAAACTATATAAAAACGCTACTGCGCTGCTAAAATTGAGAAAAAGCACTAGCTAAAATGATAGAAAATCACTAAATCTCGGCTTAAATTGAAAAAACGCAAATGCGTAGCTTCAGTTTGAGGCTGAAAGGCTAAAACTAAACAAAAAACGCTAATCTATAGCAATGTAAAAAAATGCAGCTATATTGTTGAAAAATTCACTAATTAGCCCGGCATAAATAAAGAAAAGCTCTAGTTTTCAGCTCGAATTGGGAAAAAGTACTATTCCCGGCTAAAAGTGATAAAAACGGCTAATTGCATGGCTTCAAGTTTGAAAACCTGTTGATTCAAGGCTAGAACTGAGAAGAAGTGCTAATCTACGGATATAGGTTGGCGTTGAAAAATTCAATTTTAGGCCTGGCTAAAAATGAGAAAGGCTATAATATTTATCCTAATTGAGAAAGAAAGCTAATTCAATGCTAAAAAAAATAAAAAAAAAGAAATCACCAATTTACAGATGAAATTGTGTAATACGCTAATTCGTGACTCAAATTGAAAAAAAAATCGCTAATTTACTGGCAAAATTGAGGAAAACCACTAATTCGCGGCCAAAATTTTGAAAAAAATTCAATTTGCATCAAAAATTGAAAATACGTTAATTCGCGGCTTCTGCAGGCCGTGAATTAACTTTGGGGTTAAAATTGAGAAAAAGTGCCAATTTATGTCTATAAAGGTAAAAAACAACGCTGATTTGCGGCTGAGAAAAATCGCTAATTCGTAGCGCATGGTGAAAAAAAAAGCGACTTGCGGAAAAACCTGCTATTTTCCTGCTATATTGAGGAAAATACGTACTTAAGAAAAACGCTAATTTCCAGCTCAGACTAGGAATAGTGTTAATTCTTAGCTAAAATGTACATAAAATTGCTAATTTCCTGCTGAAATGGAGAAAACTCAACTTTGAGGCCTCTTGGAGATTTCCGTCCCGAGCCCCGACAGGTGCAGGTCCGCCAGTGCTTACTGAGGTAAAAATGAATCGTCCTGTGGATATCATTTGTACGTTAATAGAAACTCCGTTCCGCTCATGGGAGGAATCTCATGGATTTAATTATTTGATGTAAATAGACCCACCATAAAAATAACCCGTCAATAAAAAGGGTAAATTGGTTTCATATTCCATGCTCTCGGGTCTAGGTACTCGTAAGTGAACTTGCTAAGAGCTCGACGTTGAAATAACTATATTCGTCTAGCCATCAATCTCACCCGTCCTTACTTTGTCATTGCAAGGGAAACGAGACCCGAAAAATCTGAAAACATTAATCATTGAATGATTTTTCCAGTAGCGGGGAGAGAGGGCTATAATAAAGAGTCAATTGACGCTATGCGTGTATGGGTCGTACTCAAAAAATTGTGTTCCATGTTGCGCTCCATCTTGTGCTGTTCTGTACTCAGATGTGATGAAATGGTTTGGGGGGTGGAAGGGGGCATCGCCTCACCTGTTTTCTGCCCCTAGAACCGCCACTGGTCCATTCAATTCCGGGGGTAGTTTGTGATGTCTGCACCTGTTACTGCAGCCAGTTCGTTAACGTTTTGCTCTTATAATAATAATAATAAACTGATTTATTGTAGAAACCCAAACGGGCATTACAATGTCAAGTGGCAAAATTTAAAATTACCGAGACAAATGCTTCCATGTGCTGAGAGCCGTCCTTCATCTCATCGACGGTGTAGCAGGCCTTTGCGAGAAACAATCCTTTAAGCTTCCGGTTGAATGCTTTCGGAGGCTGCTGCGCTATTGATCCAGGCAGCATGTTAAAGAGATCAATGCCAAGTTGGTGAAAGCTCTTATTAGTGAGTCTCGAACGGGTTCTATCGCGTTCCGCGTCGAATGAAAATGGACATCCGAGTGTGACTTCAACAGTTGTGAGTTTGACTTCACATAATTCGAAACTTGGAGGGCAAAAGCAGAAGTGTGGGTGAGTATCCCAAGAGCAGTGAAAGCCTCCCTACACGAGTACACGAGCTTCCGGCAAAGAATGTCATGAAGTATGACGTCGAACGCCCTTGTACAAACGAAAAACGGTTGGTATGACGAGGGAGCGCCCACATGCTTCGAGCCCCTGGACCCTGAAGGCAGTCATGAAAGAGCTGAATATACCAGCCGTGAATGTTTCCCTACCAGCTCGGAAACCATGCTGGCAGTCGGAATAAATTTTGTTGGCCTCAAGAAACGTGGCAATATCCCTTCGCAAGAATGATCCAAACACCTTTCCCAAGTATGGCAATATTGCTATCGGCAGATAGATCCCCTTTTTTATAAACTGGGCGGAATTTTGAGTATTTGAAATACATTGGGAAAATGCCAGCAGAGATACATTCGTTGAAGACGTGAGACAAAGGCTCACATATCAGATCAGCTACGGCTCTCAAAACAATGCTGCTCATGCCAAAATACGTCTTCGCAGCGAGATGGCTTCAAAGAGCGAAGCGCTTTGTACACCTGCTCCACAGTGACTCTACTGAACTGAAATGGCTGAGGCTCTCTGTTACCCAAACGAAAAACGTCCCTCCAGTCTGCCCTCAGAACATCCTTGTTATCCCCGCTGCACAGTTTCTCCACTGTGTCAAGGAAAGACGCATTGAGTTCATCTGCGGCTATACCGTGGTAATCGACATTTTCATGTCGGCTCTGGCCGGCCTCCTCTCTTATCAATCTCCAAAGTGCTCGAGCATGACTCCCCTCCGTGAGGACCCGATCACTGAACTAGCCCACTTTGACTTCTCTCACTAGACTTCTGTAGAGACTTTTTGGTGTCTTATAAGCATCTTTTACTGTGCTGTCTGCTGTCACATGACGAAAGCTCGAAGAGACGAATGCATTCAGTCTTCAATGCTAGAAGTTCGAGAGTGTACCAGCAGGGATTCTTCTTTTTCACCGAAGTGACTCTTTTTTTCTGGATCACCGGTAAACATTCCTCCGAGCTACAGGCCAACAAGCGGTCAATGAAGGCTGCCTGCTCATCTGGGTCGTTGAGTGCATACATGACCAACCAATTGATTGACTTTAATCTCTCTCGAAACTCCAAAACGTTCAAGTCACTAAAGGACCGAAAACTGAGCGAGGTAGGTGGTGCTGTGTCTCAGCGCAAGATTGAACAAGAAAATTATCCCATGATGGTCCGGATGAAGAAAAGGACGGATTTGGAAGAAACAGGAACTACTAGGAAGAGATGAAGCGACATAGTCAATTCAAGTACGCGAGGCCGGTCTCGTCACCTGCCGTAGAGTCAGATTGAGTCCAAAGGAATCGAGAAGGTCAAGCGTGTCCAACAAAATTGTGGAGGTTTATATTGACGTGGGCCAATGCCGTTCTCCAACGGCAAGTCTCCAATGCGTTAAAGAGCCTCCCTTGACTAGCGCCGCACAGAACCTCGGCCATATGACCGTCCGGACCACATCCGCCACTTATATGTGCGCAAAGAAAGCCGAATCCACTCTCCTTTGATGCTCTTTCCACCGTGTCCAGTAACGTACCGACGCGAGAGCAAGGGGGGCGGACCGCCCCGGGCTATGTTCAAGGAAGTGGGTACGTAAAAATGAGTTTTGCTGTGCGGTTGGACAGCGATATTGGCACTTTTCGACGATTTTCAGTCCATCCGACCTGGGGCCACTAGGAAAAACTCACGTGAGGTGGCCGCTATAGTGTGATATAGTTTTATTTGAGAGGTACCGTCATTGGATTTAGCGTGCGAGAATTTTTTTTCTCGACATTTCTGATTGGGGCCCCTGGAGAATGGAACGTTGTATAGGTGATCAGCAAAGAATAGGTATGGCTGAATATTCGATTTAGCCTACAAAAGCGCTATTTTGAAGCCTAAAGTGTGAGAAAACGCGCCTTCTGCAGGTTACTTAGCGGTTAAAATAAATAAAATTCGCTGATCCCAAGTTTCTTCAGGTCCTTGAGCCGATAAAGTTGAGAATGCGGACTAATATGCTTCTCTTGGGGCCAATATCCGTGGCTAAAACTGCGAAAAAACGTTCATTTGTGGTTTCTCGACGCAAATTCCGGACTGAAATGAAGAAAAATTGCTTATTTCGCAGTGGATAGGGGCCACTTTACGAATAAAATGAGAACAAAAATTCTAACGTGCTGTTCTTTGGCCAAACTCGTGGCTGAAATGGTGAAAAAGCGCTAATTCAAAGCTTCAAAAGTAAAGAAAACAAACAAAAAAACGCTAGGTAGGGCTGAAAGAGTGGAGCTTAAAGTGGAAAATTCTCCACGGTAATTGCGAAAAACTATAATTCACGAAATGAAGAAAAATGATTAATTATGAGCTAAAATTAGTTGAAGTGATGATAAGAAAAATCACTAATAAAATTGACAAAAAGCGCTAATTAGCGGCTAAAATTCGACAAAAGGCTAATTCTCGGCCGAAATTGGAAAGAATCACTTATTAATTTGGGCCTATAATTGAGTGAAATCGCTAAATCGCGGAAAAGTCTAGAACAAACAATAATTTGCAGATTCAAAAAATGAAAAGACCGCTAATTAATAGGTAGCTAAAATCGAGAGAAACCCTAATTTTGCGGCTAAAATTTAGGAAAACGCTGAATCGCTGGTCAAATTTAGGAAAATGTGAATCCGTTGCCTCTGAAGGCTTAAGACTTAAAACTGGGAAAATGCGCTAATCCATAACTAAGTGTGGAGAAAAATTATAACGCAGAGCGAAAACTGCTAATTTTCAGCCATTATTGAGAAAAATCACGCTGGCACGGTTAAAACTCTAAGAACAACTCTAGTTTGTTGCTCAAATTGAGGAAAAGTGCTAATAAGCTGCTAATAATCGCTATAATCAGCAGAAAAAAATCGCTTTAAGGAATTAAAAACGCTATTTCTCATTTCGCTGCAAATGAGGAAATTGAGGAACGCGCATAAAGTGCAGACAAAAATCTAATACGCGGTTAAAATTGAAACAATAGATTAACCCCAAATTAGCGGCTAAAATGTAGGAAAACGCAAATTCGTGGCCTCTGAAGTCAACTTCGGGCTTAAAACTCGGAAAAAGCGCTAATCCATAGCACCAATTTAAAAATAATTTGCTAACTTGCTGCCATTAATGAGAAAAATCACTAATTAGCATGGTTAATTTGATTAAAAACGCAATTTGCAGTTCAATTCGGGGAAAAGTGTTAATTCACTGCTAGAAAGGTAAAACATCCCAAATTTGCAGCAAAAATTGAGGAAAACGCTAATTCAAAGTCACGACCAAAAAAAATCGCTTTTACGGATTAAAAACGCAACGTCGCTGCTAAAATTGACGACATTCGTACTAATTCGTGGAAATATTGCTAATTCACGGCTAAAATTGAATAAATTATTATTTTCGGCTGTGGTTGAAAGTACGCCAGTCCGAGGCATCTGCCTTTTGTTGGGGGCTAAAACTGAGAAAAACGCTTCCACGGATAAAGTGAACAAAAAAAAAAAAAAAAAAAAAAAAAATAATGCGGGGCAAAAATGTTCAAAAATCCACTAATTATTTGCGGCTGATATTGAGAAAAAACGCGAATTCCTGGCAAAATAAGTGTAAAAACATCCGCTGCTTCCCGACTAAAATTGATAAAATATCCAATTTGTGGCTTAAATTGAGCACAAACTCTAATTGGCGGATAGGATGTATAAATACCTAGAACTCGTGGCTAAATTAAAGGGAAATTCATAATTTGATGCTACGTAATAATTTTATTTCTTGCTTATTTTGTGACTCAGAGATTTCCGCTCCGGGCCCCGATAGGTTTCGGTCCGCCAGTGACCGTGTCTTGAATATTCTGGCCGTACGCTCGCAGTAGCTTGCCCCACAGTTGCCACATTCGAGTCTAATTAACTCCACTTTTATCCTCGATTGGAGTACGGTCCTTACCCCGGCTGATTTGGCCTTTTAACACTCTGCTGCTGCGGAAAGCCACACGGTATCCCTTGGACATCCCTTCAATAAACGGAAGAACTGTCCAGCCTGACCACTGCTCCGAGATCGATCTGTGAAAGACACGCTCATTGAGCATTTGCCTCTTTTTCTTTTTCATAAGCGAAAAAACTGTCCTGTTTTACATCTACATATGTGTTGAGAGTATAGCGTAAGGACGTTGTTCTTAAATTCCTTTGTCATTCTTTCAATTTTCCAGCGATTCTATTTTCTCTATGAGGTGGAGTTCTCTCCACCAAAATGATGTCGTGATGTATTTCTTTTCATAGCCATTAGCCTCTGCGATGTGAAACATCATACTTAGCTCGCCTTCGAATTCCGATTGTTCCATCGGTACTCTCCACAGGGCCACCGTCAATTTTGAAGTGGTACACCGCCCGGCAAAATTATATTTCCATCATGCATATATTTCTTTTCTTCGTCACCTCATTGACTGCTTTATTCTATGGATTGTTTCTGGTTTTCTTTGTCATTTGCTCGGACATATTCTCGTCTATTTCTCCGATTTGTACATACAGTTGGGCACCGATGGGTATATTCATTTATTGCAACTAAACTGGGTCATGTTATCTTACAATTAACCTGATCTGGTTTCCCACAAGGGGCTTTTCCCGGTTAAATTAACAAGAAAAGGATGTGAATTTTGATGGGAGGACTTTCGTGAATGTGGAAAATGTTTTCCAAAATTATTCTTGTTCGCGATACACGTTGTGTTAGTATAGTTCAGACCTTGGCTTTTTTCAACGAATTAAACTTCATAAGTTAAATACTTATATGCAAAGAATCCTAAGGTATTTTTAATGAAGTGCTTACTGCATGATTCTACTTTTTACTTTTACGGTATTTTTGTTGTTCGAGGCAGACATTTAAAAAAAAAAACATTTTTTTTTCGTCCCTCAAACCACCTGTATGCCACCAGGTACGATACTAGAAAAAAAAATACCGCCTTTTAAAAAGAGTGATAACTTGTAGGAAAAGTAGAATCTAGAATCTCTGTCATTTTTGTATTTTCCGCTGGGAGAGGGTTTGATAGGGGCAGAAACGTGTCGGTAACGCAGGAAAGTCTCTTTCCATTCAATGTTATTTATGGACTCAAGCGCTACTCAGCAGTAGGTGAACGAAACGGTGAGGCCAGTGAAGACTTCAAAATGATGTTGAGGGGGTTGGAAGAGATTTTCAGTGAGGGTTGTGCTGGTTATAGCCGATAGGTTGCTCCTGTCTATTCCAGGGGCAATTTCACTTGTCGTTTCATCGTTTCAGTCAGTTAATTTCATACTGTATGAATTATATCCTACGTGAAATGGGTATATATAACAAGATATTGCTTAAGATAAAGTGAATGGTAGGAGGAGGGTGAACGTCGGAAACCTATATACAACGGGGTAAATCCGGGGTGGACCGACACCTATCGGGACCCGGAGCGGAAATCTCTTTGAGACCCCTTAACAACCTCAAATGTCCGCATTTATAAACACTCCTTGAGATTAAGAAACCCTTGAAATTAACTAAAACGGATGTTTATATTGTAACGGTTCTTTGGCTCACGGAATCCTCAAAGAACATTCATATAAATACAGGCATAAATGAGCAAGAAATGTATTTTCCCGTAGCGTTCAATATAAATATCATGACATGCAGTTATCAACGGGACATTATTTGTCACAAGTCAAAACTGACTACTCTCAACTTGTCTTTGCGTTATCTTTATCATTGTTTTCGTTTTTTTCCACTTTTCTGAATTTCTTCCGTCTTTTTGATATAATATTGATCGTATATTGATATAATATTATATCAACTGGAATTTGTATGTGAACATGCAGTGTATAATGTATAGGAAGCATAATGTACAATGTGTAATCACGACTCAAATTTGAAAATGCGCCCTCGTGGCCGCTGACACCGGTATTTCAACTTTTTCTTTTCGGTATGGAAAATAATGACCTTCACGATGGACCCACCTTACCCTCACCCTCGGTCCTGCCGCTTATATTCGTTTTCGACCGCCGAATTAATTTTAATTTTTCCGGACGTTTCTGTGATGCCTCCCATCAAGATTGACCGCAAATGTCCTTTGAAACGCACTCTTTTCGCGGCAAATGGATTGGTCACTCCAACAATCGGTGAATGACTCGTTAAAATCGACCTCGGACTGCGTCGAAAATTTCCACATGAAGCTTCACGTACGATACCATGTCAAGGACAAAAAACGCCGGATGAGTGAGTATCGCAAGCTCTGAAAAAAGCGGCCTGCAAGAAGTGCGGGAGTGAGCACCACACATTATCCGTATCGCCGCTTTCTGTAATTTGAAGACGCGCATCACGCTGGTCGAATTTCCCCACAGGAGAATGCCGTATAACAGATGACTCGCAAAAAAGGAGAAGTACACCATCCGCAGAACAGGAAAATGGAATTTCCCCTCCTTCTGATCGAGTACAAGCCGAAAAAAGTTTTCCACTTCCGACAACCGTTGACCAACTTCGTTGATTTCTAAATCTGATAAATTTCTACAGACGCTCGCTTTCTCACTCTGCGGTGACTCCAGGGGCGGATACACAGATTTGACCGGCCCGGGGTACTGGAAAAATATCGGCTCAATAGACATATACAGGGTGTAAAAAAAAAACGACTGGACAGAAGGCATCTCATTTCTGATCGAAATGACCATTTGCACTTTTCCGAAATTCCGCTTTGTTTCCGAGATATCCGCCATTTTTTTATTTCAGAAACAGCTTGTTGCGCACGCAATAATTGTTGCAATAGCAAATGTAATGAGCCCATGGAAATTTCATTATCCGACTATATCACCAATACTTCCGGAATTATGTTTCCCTGCTAATAAGCTCAAAAACTTAGTAGATGTCGTCTGATCTGTATAAAATAGGCTCTTTAAATAGGAAATTTTGTGCCCTTTCCAATGGGTGTATCATTTTTACTATTCAAAGCGGAATTTCGGAAAAGTGCGTTACCCCTTCATGGCTTTGCTCTGTCCAGTCGCAGATTTTCCTCAATTTTTATCATAAATTAGCGCTTTTTGCTAGTTGGCTGCAAAGTTGCCTCCGGGGCTTGCTGTTTTTTCAATTTTTTGTGAATTAGAAAATTTTCTCAATTAAACCCCTAATTAGTAATTTATCACGATTAAAACCACTCATTAGCGTTTTTCCTCATTTTAGCCGTAAAATTATAGATTTTTGTTCATTTCACCCACGAATTAGAGTTTTTCCCCAATTGTCGTCACGAATTACGTAAGCTTTTGGCTTATGGCTGTGGATTAAGCGATTTTTTTTCACTTTCTGGCACAAAGCTACCTTTAGAAGCCACGAATTTGACGTTTTGTCCGTTCAAATCGCAAATTAGCGGTTTTTCGCCACTTCAGCGCTTCTCAATTTTATCGGTGAATTAGACACGGATTAACGATTTTTCGCCATTTTAGCGGTGAATTAACGTTTTTTCTGAGTTTTTGCTGTGATTTCGTATTTTTCTTGATTTTAACCGCTAATGAGCCAGTTTTCTCAATTTCATTCATGAATTAGCGCTTTTTCTCACTTCTGTCCGTGAATTAGTAGCGTACCGCGAGATAGGGGCGAGGGGGCCAGATCGCCCCGGGCTGATATGCCCGCCCACGCCGGGCACATGGGGCCCTAAAAATATATAATAAGCATATGTGGGGCTAAAAATGTGGATACTAAGGATCTGTTCATGTTTGTAGGTACGTGCGAAAACGAGTTTTTGGCATGCAGTTGGACAGCGATATTGACTCCTTTCGATCCAGTTTTTAATCCATCCCACCGAGGAAAGAAGTGCTTGCAGGTGATCAGCAAAGAGTATAACTGGATAATCGATTTAACCCACAAAAGCGCTATTCTGAAGGCTCAATTTGAGAGAACTGACGGGTAACTTCGCGGCTAAAATGGAGAGAATACTTTGCTTCCCAGTATTTTTTTAGGCCCGAAAGTGGATAAAGATGAGAAGGCGTACTAATATGCTCTTCTTGCAGAAAAGTACCAACGCAGCAAAAAGTTTGGAAAAATTGATAGTATTCGTGGCCAAAACTGTTCAAAAGCCTTCATTCGCGGTATCTCGATGAAACATCCTGACCGAAATTGAGAAAAAATCGCTGATTCGCGGTGTATAGATGCCATCTTATGTCTGAAATGAAGAAAAAACGCTAATTTGCTGTTATTAAGATTGAGACGCAAGCGATTGAGATTGCAAGCGCTAAAAGGCAAAAGAACCCGCTAAGGCTGTACAATAGAAAAAAACACGCTAATTCGGGGCTAAAATTGAGAAAAATGACAAATTCCCAACTGAAATTGAAAAAAATCGCACATTCGCGGATAAAAAGTGAAAAGTCACTAATTCACAGCTAATTTTTGAAAAATGCTAATTCACGACATAAATTGAGAAAAGTGGCTAATTAGCTGCTAAAATTGGGACAAGCGAGAAAAATAGCTAATTCACTAATGAAATTGACAAAAAGCGCTATTTATTAGCGACTAAATTTGGAACAATCCTATTTCGCGGACTTAATTGAAAAGAATCAGCTAAAATTGTAAAATGTAATCCGATAATTTGCGGATTCAAATAAAAAAAAAAGGCTAATTCACGGTTATATTGGAGAAAACACCAATTCACGACTAAAATTTAGTAAAAACGCTGACTCAGGGCTAAAATTCAGCAAAATACAATAATCTGTTGTTTCTGAAGGCAACTTCGTGTCTAAACCTGAAAAAACGCGCTAGTCCATAGCTAAAAGTTGAAAACAAAATTGTATATGCGGGACAAAAATAGTTCGTACACCGCTAATTTGCGGCCAATATTGAGAAAAATATTCGCGGGGACAAAGTGTAGAGGAAAAGTTCGGTGATTCACGGCTAAAATTGAAAAAAACTTCAATTTTCGGTTATTTTATAGTTTTGAAATATGTATAAATCAAATGCGCTTCTTAGGTCATTCTTTTTCGCCCACCTTCCTTCCCTCGACCTCCCATCATTTTATTAGACGCGCCCCTAAGGACACGGCCCCTCCTTAAAGCCGGCACTGATGGTTGATCTCAACCAAGTTCGGAGAGAAAAACAACGTACAAAGGTCACATAATCTGATTTTCTGGGCTGAATCTAAGTCCCCGATCAAGTCCTAACGCCCAGTGCCCTGAAGATTGCAACGAGACCGTAAAATCGGTCTCGGTGCAGATATAAGACAGCAACGTAGGGAAAAAATTAATGCAGCTTGAGGGCTGAGACACAAAATGCTGCGGCAGGCCTTTAGAGTAAGTGTATTCTGGGTGTTCTCAATGAGTGAATTTTGAACCAACTGCTATGCTATACGCTATAAAAGAGCCTTGTGTCTTGAGTCATGGGTTAAGGGTGTCCCGGTTTTAAAGAAAACCACACTTGATAGGTATTGTCATTTGTCTCATTGTACCTATGCTATAATAGGCCAGTTCCGGGATTCTGTAGGCTTACCTTAGGGACCATTACCGAGAAAAATTAACCTGTAGTTACCAGTATTCTCAGGAGAGCTGGGATCCGTCAAAGAGTTGGAGGGTGGGGGGGGGGGAGCAGGCATCGGCCCTTCGGGCTCAGCCCCCTGTATCCGCCCCTGGGTGACTCAACAGCTTTTGTTTGAGCTTTTTGAGCTTTGGGTAATAAGAACAATAGCAAAATCGACTGGTCTGAAAAGGGCAAACAAGCATTCGAACAGTTAAAAGAAAAATTCGCTAGTGCCACTCTTCTGGCATATCCCTCGTCGTATCTTCCTTTCGTTCTGAACGTTGATGCCTAGGATTTCGGCTGTGGGGGCGTCACTTGAACAACTTTGTCAAGGTACACTCGAACCTTTAGGCTTCTTCTCAAAGAATAGCTCTCGACGACACAGTGCAGATACAGCACATACGACCGTGAGCTGTCAAGTACTTAATTTCGACGACATTTACCGATCACAAACCGCTCATTTACGCGTTCCAGCAAAAACTACGACTACGACACCTTGACCGACACCTTGTTTGCAAAGATGAATATTTAGTCAAAAATTATCACAATTAATATATCCTAGATATTTATATATAAGATAGCTAATGAAAAAAGCAATCCGCTCTTCCCCGCCCCTTTAACGCTGAAGTACAAACTTGACGCCCGTAAAAGTGACTTTTGACTGTCTGCTGACAATGCCGGTTGTTAATTCTTTCTGTAGAACTTCTTGCGAAAATAATAATTTATCTTCTTTTCATTCTTAGAGAATGGTCGAAGCTCAAGTTCTTCCCATAACGAAAAGAGTAAAAGATAGTGAGCGTCCGTGCAAGTCATTGTGATTACCAAGACGGGATGAGTCTTAACTACTACTCTCATTAAAGTGAAGCCATTAGCCACTCTCGAACTCTACCCGAGTTCCCATGCCATTAATGTGAATAATTTAAAACTTTCTGTGAGAAAAAATTGGAATAAAGAGGGATGGTTCGCATTGGATTCAAATTTACCTTTTATGAACAAAAAACATTATTATGTGCGTATAGAAAGTGGCAAGCTGATGGTGATCAGCATTCGTCCACGCAGATTGATCATATAGCCCTGTCTGATGTCTTTAGTTTGATTTTGATTGAGGATTGAGTCGAATTGAAGTTGATTGACACTGTAAATTACCTTCAATCTGCCCTCTCAGTCTGTCTGATTAAGGTTTTTTGTCACCGACAACTCTAATTCTGACTGATTCAAAGCTCGTACTCATCGAGTGACTTCGTAATTAGCACTGGATGATCATTAAGTTGTCTTCCTTGATTTGTTCGAGTACGCGGAGTCCTCCGCTCAGCTCTTCATATTTGAATTGAACGAAAGCTTGTCTTCGCGAGTGACTTTCATTAACTGATATTTAATTAGTTTGAATAATGATTGATCCCTGTAGGAGTCTACTTGGAACTCTGTGTGCCGCTGAGCGGACAACGTATCTGATTTCATGCTTACAGGATCAAACTTATAGTCTCTAACATTAACTCACAAAAAATGTCCTACATCATTTTTTGTTGTGAACATTAAGTTTTTTTTCTCTACTTTAACAGCGAATAAGGATCATTGTTTTCTTTTTAGTCTCGATTCAGCGCTATTTCTCAATTTTCGAAGCGATTTAGGAATGTCTTCCCGTTTAACATCGAACTAAAGTTTTATTGCCTCAACTTCAACAGCGAATTATAGCGTTGTCTTCGTAATTTACAGCTACGAATTAACGCTTGTTCGAAAGCTCATCAGCGAATTTGTGGCTTTTTCACATTTATCCATTATTTAGCGCTTTTTCCCCCAAGCTCAAAATTATTGATTTCCTAAAATTCAGCCGTGGATTAGTAGCTTTTTTGAAATGTTAGCAACGAAGGTGTCCCAGAAATCGTGAATTTTAGCAGTTATCAATGGATTTTTTTTTTTTTTTTTTTCATTTAAACAGCGAATTAGCTCTGTTTCTCAATTTGACCAGTGAATTATTTAGCTACGAATCAGCGGTTTCCCTAAATTTTAACAGCGAATGAGCACTTTTCTTCATTTTAGCTGCCAGTTAAAGCTCTCCCTCAATTTTAGCAGTGAATTTGGATTTTCCTCGATTTCAACAGCGATTGGGCGATGTATTGACATAATATCAACAAATTGGCGCCTTTACAACCTTGTTTAGCCACGAATTAACGCTTTTCCTCGATTTTAGTCGTGAATTAACGCTTCTTCTTAATTTCATACACTAAAAGTTACCCCCAGAAATCGAGAATTGGCGTCTCCTCGAATTCAGCTTTGAACAATGAGCGTTTTTACTCAATGCTAGCAGCGAATTATCGATTTTTCTCATTTTTTGCAGTGAATTAGGGTTTTATTTTTACATAAATGGCAATGAATTATAGCGTTTTTTTCTAAATTTCAGCTGCGAATTAATGTTTTTATTAATTTTAGCTTTGAACGATGAGCGTTTTTTCTCAATTGGAGCAGCAAATTAGCGATATTTCCCAATTTTAGCAGTGAATTAGCATTTTTCAAAATCTATTTTAGCAGTGAATTAGAGATTTATTTATATTCAGTGACTATAATTAGTGTTTTTCTGCATTTAGCCGGGAATTAAAGTTTTATCTTAATATCAGCCCCGACTTGGCGATGTTTTTCAATTTTATCCACGAAGTTGCCTTTAGAAATTTGGAAATGGCGTTTTTTCAATAAAGAGCTTTGAATGTTCGCTTATTCTCTACTTTAGTCGTGAATTAGAGTTTTTTCTAAAATTTAGACGCAAATCAGCGCTTTTCGTCAATTTTAAAACCGCAAATAGCCCTAATCACAAAAACGCCCAGACAACAAGACTTTCTAACCTCAAAATGAACTCATCACAGAAGCTCCAACCGCAAAAAGCTCCGAGCCCAAAAAGTTCGATCCACAAGACTCTGGCTCTACGAGAACCTCTGATTACCAAAAAGGCTTCACCACTCCCCAGATACCTTCAAATTGACGAAAACGGACGTGCCATTGAGGTGAAGATTGATGCAGATCGGCCCTAAAAACATGGTGGTTGAGACATTTCACGTTGGCCTCACCGATTTTGGACCCATAACCTATAACCACATCCAGATAAGCCCTTTGGTTCATCCCAGGTTGGCTCTTGTGATCGAACAGTGCATCAGTTTAAGCCTTATTAGGTGTTCGGGTGTCGACGATGTACATAAGTACGCCCCCCCCCCGCCACAACCCACAAACCCACAAACGGGCGAAGACCATCGACTATCTGGCAACCCAGTCTATATCTCTCGGATGTACTCAAAAGCGTTTGATACGCAAAGATAAAACGCTCATGGAGATCCATATCTACACAAGGAATGAATTATTGTGCCCCGTGGAGTCGGCTTCCAGTGAGGTGTGCATCAATTTTACCAATGCAAAGTTATTAATTATTGGATAGCCTACCATATCGGCTATGGAAAATTGGCGTTTATCTCGCGGTTAAATTACACCGCCGATTGTCGTCTACTATGTCGAGATGGTTTTGAATTATTTATACAGACGACAGGACGCAAGAATGCGGAGAACGCTCACAAAAAACGCTGTCACTCGCAGAAAAAAACGCCGTGACTGCTTAGCTGTTCGAGCCCAGTCAAGTTTTACTTGATTGAATTCCACTGCTAATTTTTTTTTATTTGTGCACTTAATTCTTTTAATTATAACACTGGTGAATTATGGAATTCGTACGTGAGAGGCAAGGAGTTGTGACGTTCTTCGCCATGCCTTACAATTAGTTATTATTCTATAATGTTTTTACGATATTTTCTCAATCCCATAGAGTAAAATTACCAATTATTTTTAATTGCTTGATGCAAGCGAAGTTGTTTTCCGTAAATAAAGCGGCGTTGCATTATCTGCACGCTAATGTTTATAAAGTAAAGAATAAAAGTTGTTTATTACGCAGCTATTAATGTCAAAACAGACATTAATAATGCAAATATAACGGGTCATTTGGAAAGCGAATAGGCCCTTAACGTGTCAATGGTGAACCCTTGAGAGCAAAACACTAAAATTGACGACAAAATGAGCCATTTCTTTGAGAAATCAACTACTTCTTCATTGTTGGCCCTCTCCTTTCATATTCCCCTTCGTACCCATTCCCACCCAACTGTGTACAGGCCAACAGACAGTCATTCTGGAGAGGCATACGCCTCGCGAGATTCATTCCTCCAAACAGGGTTCTTGTCATTCATATTCGAATTGACGATGGAAGGGGCGAAACAGAAGTTTGAGTCGGCGTGAAGAGGAAAATAAGACAGAACAAAAAAGGAGGGCCGACGGTGGTTCTTCAAAAAGGGCAAGGGAAGGGCGGCAGGATTTACCCCTCATCGGCGGCGGCGGTGGCGGCGGCGGCGGTGGTTGGGTGAGGAGGGCTCTGAAGACCCCCCCCTCTTTCGCTTTTCCACTTCAAAACGCGACGCTATAACGGAATTGTGTGGAGCGGCTTCGTTCCTACTCTCTTCATACGCGAAAACCGGTGTTGAAGTAGTGTGCCATTCTTTTCCGTTACTAGTTCAACGTCTAGGTTCGGGCCGGCAAGTTTTTAGTGCGTTCGTGGCCAGAGCAATAAGAAGGAAACATGAAATGTTTCTTCAATTTCAAGGGTGAGATCGATTAAAAAGTGAAAATTGAACTTAGGAGATGCGCCGCCGTTGTCCGATCCTCCGCTGGGAGATCAAAGGTGAATTTTACCTTTTTAATAAATTCCACTTTAAAAACTTTTGGTCACCGGTTGAAAATAAATTCAGAGGCTTTTTCGCCAAGGTTTTCTTATTTATCCCTCGTAGGAAGCAAATATTGAATCTCAAACCGAAAAATATTTATTTTTAACTCAAGCCTTCCTTTGTTCTAGACAAAACCTGACTGGAAAAATAAATGTAAATACGAGCTGACCTTTTCTGCCAGTGTTATCAACACGTTAATATTTTTTTGAATTGAATTTTCTTTTATCTTCAACATCATCTACTTTTCTACTGTCCGTAAACTCTATCAGTTCTCAGAAATGACTGTTTTAGATGGCTGTTCAAGTATTTTAGGTTTTTCAGCGCGTCATCAAAACCGATAGAAAACATCCTGGTGATCCATCATGTAGCGTGCCTGTGTATTTATCCGTGTTTCCTTGAACGAATTACGTTCCTTGAAAACCTTAAATATATATATATATAATATCATTGTTGAAATGAAAGAAACTGACCGATTGCGAGACCTCCATTGTAATATTTCTTCCCCACCACCATTTAACTATTTTCTTCCGTTTGAATAATTCACAAAAAAAACAAAACCCCCCTGGCCCAGGCCTTGTACCTTTGAAATCGTGAATATGGAGAGGGTGGGGTTGGACTGTTATGATTGAAAAAACAGGGCACGTATATGTACGTCTGTTGTCACACAAAAGCAAATATAAAGAGAACGCGGCTCGTGATTGAAAGCTCAAATTAATGATGCTTTGACGATTTTTCTTTCTTATTCTTTTAATTCAAGCTCATGACAATGAGCTGCTGGCTAAGAAGTGACCCGAGCGTTGTTATTTTTTACACATTTTCACGCGTCAAAATAATTATTATTAAACGTGGATATAGAATGAGCAACGTGACATTGTTTTGTTTTTATGAGTGACCAACACAGTGGTTTTATGGGTTGAACACTATTTTATCACTTGGGTCGTGACGTTCAATCGAACGTTTTTTTTTTTGTAACTTAGCATTGGTGATGACGATCGGGTGATGGTGTATGTTTTCCTGACAATGTTTGATAAAATAAACAAAAGAAGTATCACGGCTTTGTACATAATGGTCCCACTTGTCCCGCAGCCCTTATAATGAGAAGCTATTTTTAAAAACTGAGGAATCGACGGTCTTTTGTTTTATATATTTTTAAACGCTTCCGTTACATAATCTGTTTACTTGTTGTTTCCTACTCTTTCCGTGACTTAACCATTTTCCAATTAGTCTAAATCTGGCAGACTTACTTCGCTACCACCTTCGTGATTTTTTAAAAATTGAAAAAACCCTTAATTCACAATTTCATGGCTATATTCCTGGGAAATTTTGCAAAAGCAATGATGCAGTGTTAAGCAAGCATTAGCCGACGGCTTTCATTTTATTGTCTTTTAACGGGCAGGAGGTATTCAGAAAAATAACCATTACGCTGGGAACAGATTTTTCTGGAAGCTTTGTGCATTGCCCACCGAAGTTATTTGATGTCTGGAACTTCTGTATAGGTACTGTAAAACGCGTAAGGTGTATAGACCGTATAGGTGGCAATGGTTTTGCTGGGGGGGGGGAGGGGGGATTACCCGCTGCTCAGTATTACTATTCAAGTACCATCGACGCAAATTAACTCGCTAAGCACGATCGTTTCACTCAAGCCTATAGAAACAGGTGTCAAAGTGATAAGAAAGCATTGCTTCACTGTTGAGCGTGCCCGACACTTTCGCCTGACACTGTATTGAACTCCAATCACTAATTCCAAATTCCAATTTCGTCTCTGCAGCAGGACCCATGACGATTACTATTGGCCCCGCAAAGATTACGCGACCGCCCCTGGTGGCGCCTGAATGAACATTCGTAGAGTAGACAAACAAAATAGTTACTGGTTGCTGTTTTTACGGCATTGTTTATAGTTGTCTTCTGGTGGTTTTGTTTCAAGCAGTTTAAAACTACACAAAACTTGTCTATTCTTTTTTTATAGAATTTTATCGTTATGCTGTCTGTAATTGACGCAATGAAAATTAGCGCGGGATTCGTGAGAGAGATTGTTTCGGTGGGCAAGAGGAGTGGCGAACAAAACGGTGTGATCCACGTCGACGCTCTTGTCCTTCGAACGTCGGGGGTGAATTCTGAGCTGCCTTACCACGTAGACCTTCGAATTGACGTCTCTAAGGAATTCGGGGAAAGAATATTGATTGATGATCAATCCATTAAATGTGAATGTCCAGTCGGGAAAGTGCAAACACATCATTGCTGTGGCCCTTTACCTTTCCAAGTAAATTAACGTTACCAACGCTGGGCTACATTTACACTTCTATTTTTTGAACTTGTGATGATTGACTCTCCGTTTAGCGTTGACGAGTCGGAGCTAGACGATCTTAGTTGCACAGATGTAGAGCAACAATGGGGAGCTGCGCGGAGATCAGCTTTGAAGAATATGAACCAAAGAGAGTGAGTGCCCTTTGCCATGCCGGTCAGCAAAATAATGTCTATGTCTCGCACCTACCGGATGTGACAAAAGCAATGGAGATGAAGTGGATAAAACGCTTGACAAGTTGTAAGCGTTTATAGTAGTAGTACTGGTGTAACTGTAATCTTGGAGGTGGTAAATTGTAGAGTTGGCGGTAAAACGTTTATTCAAAACGTAGGCAAGAAACTGATGATCATTTTAAGGGGGAGAGAAAAGTTGTACGGTCATCGAATACTTTCACTTTTCACTCGCTATTCAAAAATTACGGAAGAATTTCACTGCGCCCAAGCGCGAAAACATCGGATTTGATGCCGAAGTTGAAAATGATCGCCACTTTCAGAAAAATTTAGAAGCCCTATGTTTGAAAATGCAAGTGTGTGTGTGTAAGCTGCCGCTTCGCAGAGTACTCTTTCCGGGGATAAATTAAGGTTTTAGGTAATTATCAACACAGCCGAGTTTTTTGCTACAGCAGATGTACGCCCCCCCCCCACGTATTACCCCTCTTCAGCAAGTTTTCATCATCACCGTAAAACCACGGTTGGGCCTTATATGCGTTTGCTGTATCGTTGGAACGGTGATGTACTGATGAATACCACAATCCTCAATCAATTGATGGAATCAGAAAAAGCCAAGGAAACATTATTTTCCCCTCTTTAACAGGTGCAATGCAGAGTGAATACTCTCTTTTCTTCAGAGGGATTCGTTCTGGAGCTGGTGCAGCTCCAATTGAACAACAAGATGCCCCAAGAACAGAAGAAAAAGCTATTTTTGTCATAGGATACTAACTTTTCGAAGCTGGAGAGCTCTGGGCCATCTTATGCACTTGAAATGCAAAACTTGGGTCTCTTGCTCCTAACCTCTTGACATATTACACGGACAATGTGGCTGTCACTTTGGAGAATAGTATTTCAATAACCGTCTTGAAACAAGGCAGTGTTGAATGGATGAATCACCGAAAGATAAGATTGTTCGTATCGAAGGCTAGAAGTCAATTTACATACTTTTTAAACTCAAAAGCCAACTGGGAAAAAAGGTGCTCAGACTTGTATCAGTCGACCTTTCGTGGAAATATGGACACACTCCGTGGGTTACAATGTGAACCGCTCGCAAGAGACAAGTATTGCAGTGCATTTCATTGCTCAGTGGTTGAAATTGGGACTATTGTAAGACCAGGGTTGCCGTGGTTGTGCTCCAGTGCTGATGGGGTGGTTGTGGACGGTGGTGGTAATTTCTTGCGCTTTGAAAGTAGGAGAGCGTCTGAATGCAGCAAGAATGATTGAGATGAGGGGCGTTAAGACTGGATTTCTCTAAGGATGTGAGTGGAATAATGCGGGGAAAAAATGACCATTATGCGCAGATGCAAATAGGCATGTTGTTATCAGGCTTTTCGAAGTGTGATTATGTTATTTATTCAAAATCTGGTAATGACTTTGTCTGCAGAAGGATTGAATTTGACTTGGATTATGTTGTGGAAATGTGTGGTGTGCTTTTAAATGTTTATTTCGATGAATTTCTTCCAAGAATGGCTAAAGGTCATCAGGAGTCAACAGAAAATTAAAGAACCCCAATCGAGTTAACTTCATTCTGTAATGTCCTTATTATTAGTTATACCTACTAATATTTATGGGGCAAATGACCCAGAGCGATCACCTAAACTAAATAATAATACATAGTAATAATAATAATATTAAAAATAATTATTTACTTTTCTTTTCATCATTAAGATAACGTGTTTTTCCAAGGATAAATTAAATAAAAAATTGAAAAACTGTTTTTATTACTCTGCACTATTTGTTTTTTTCAAACATTGTAACAGAAGAACAAACAAAAAAAATCTTGAAAAAATTACTTAGACGGGAATGCTACTGCTGCAAGAACTTGTCAATCTTCATTATGGGGGGACCCAAATTCGTTAAACCACCAACAATGTCCAGAATATTGTCAATGTATCCTGCCAGCGTCCACGGTATGGGGCCTCGGAGGAAACTGTATTCTCTGCTCATCCGTTGGATCACCCTCTCAACATGTACTCGCGCGCGAGCAATGTTCGCATTTTCAATAGCGTCTGTGTGGCTTAGTTGCCTGTTTCCTTGGCTGTCTTTTTTTAAAAAAGGAGGCCGGTGTAGTTTTATGTTCCTCTGAAATGAAGAAGAAAAAAGATTAGACAGTTATCAACATTTCAAGCAGGGAGCAGTTACTTGAGCACACTCATTTTCAATTCGAAATCCCTTGTCAACCATTACAGCGTCATAAGGGTCTAGTTTGTCCAAGATGCCACTGTCACTCACTACGATCTTGTCTGACGCGCGGCCTCCGAAAGGAGGGCTGATCTCCGTTATCAACCCCGATGGTGTAACACCAACATTAAATTTGAAGGTGTGTTTTTTCTTATATTGAGAATAAGTCAAAATCCTACACTTCAAACATTCGCATGTCTCAGCTAGAGTCTCAGCGCAGTCTAGAACAATTCTTGTGCTCCTGAAGCTTGCAAAAGATACGGGCAAGTTGGCCCTGATCCAGTTTGTTTTCAGAACTCTTGCAAGGATGGGGCACATATTTTTAAAATAGTTCGAGCATGTCTTTCGACTTATACCGAACAGCACTCCTATCGCACAAAATCGCACATTCATTTTTATTTTAACCATCGTCAGTATCGCTCTATCTTTGAGACTGATCAATGTCTTGTTCGTTGAAGCTTCGGGTGCTAACTCAGAGACACATTCAACTAAACCTTCCAGAAGATCGATTGAATGAATTCCCGTAAATGTGAAAAGTTTGGAATCTGAGTTGATAATGTCCGTTAATTTCACAATTATTTTGTTGCCCGTTTTTGAAGGGTCCTGGCCAGTGATGACATTATTTCCTGTCTGGCTAGTTTTTTCATTCAGATTATTGCTCATGCTCAGAAGATCTGCTAAACTGGAATTATCGTTGGATCTACCAGGTAGACTTGAGTGGCCTTATTGGGACGGGGCGCGGTCGAGTGTCCCTGGAAGTTTCAGAACTAAATCCTTCACTAGTGGCCGGAATACTGCGGAGAAATAAATACTTTCAGGGTTAAAATTCGTGTAAAAAGGAGATGAAAGGAAATGAAATGAACCTATTTGTCTCTTCACTTCATGCTGCCTGCGTCGCTTCACCTCGCTTGTTGTTTCATTCATTAAACGTTTTTGAGGCGGTGGAAGTTCAGTATCTGACATTGACTTTGGTATTCTTGAAGTAGGAACAGCGTGTGGAAAGAGTTTATTACGCTGTTTTCCTCCTGACAAAAAGCGAGAATATCGTAAAAACTCCGTTGTGAAAATACGTGAATATGTTAATCTACTTTCATGTTACTTACCACCGTGAAAATAGTCCTGTCCAGTAAAATGACTCGAACACACGACCATTGATTTTGAGGACGGTTTTTCCATTTTTAGAGCTGTCTCCCATTTTTTCCTCAGATTATGATCTTTTGGGAAATCCCCTTCAGTTATCCCCTTCAGAATTATTGCATTGTGGCACGCAGCAATATTTGGATATCCTATTAGTTGAAGGTCCTTGGTCATGATTCATCAACATCATTATGCCCAAATATAATTTATACAGGGAGTACAAAAAGCGACTGGACAGAGAAAAACTAGTGAAGAGGCAACTCATTTCTGATCGAAATGACTACATGCACTTTTCCGAAATTCCTCTTTGTTTCCGAGATATCCGCCATTTTCTGATTTTTTCAGAAACAGCTTGTTGCACGCGCAGTAATTGTTGCAATGGCAAAAATGATGAGCCCATTGGAAAGACCACAAAATTTTCTATATAAAGAGCCTTTTTTAATCCAGTTCAGACGACATCTACTACGTTTTGAATCAGCTTATTGGCGAAAAAACGTAATTTTCTGACTACACCACCATATCACCAATACTTCTGGAATTAAGTTTCCTCGCTAATGAGCTGATTCAAAACGTAGTAAACGTCGTCTGATCTGGATAAAAATAGGCTCTTTAAATAGAAAATTTTGTGCTCTTTCCAATGGGCTCATCAATTTTGCCATTGCAACAAGCTGTTTCTGAAAAAATCAGAAAATGGCGGATATCTCGGAAACAAAGCGGAATTTCGGAAAAGTGCAAATAGCCATTTCGACCGGAAATGTGTTGCCCCTTCACTGGTTTTTCTCTGTCCAGTCGCTTTTTGTACACCCTGTTTTATTAAGCACTTCACATATTAGGTGATTCACTTCACTCCGGCATAACAAATCATTAAGTAACCGTTGCAATTTAAATTTTTTTTTGAAGCACCCCGCACGCCTCACTCCGTCCACTGTCTACTCTACGTTAATTCGCAATGAATCCGCCAGTTGCACTGGGGTGAATCTTTGCGGGGCCAATAGGGCACGACTAAAATACTATAACACAGTATAGAATAAGGCATGTCAGCAGCAGTCTATGTACGACCCGGGTGCTTATTATACAATCCCCTGTGAGTTACCTACAGAAACCACAAATTGGCGTTTTCTTCAACCACTAATTAGCGTTTTTTCCAATCTTCAGCGTTTCCCCTTCAATTTTATCGATGAAATAGCGATTTTTCTCCATTTTAGCCTTGAATTAATGACTTTTCCTCAGCATAAAATAGCTATTTATCTCCATGTTAGCCGCGAATTAGCTATTTTTCTCAATTGGCACTTTTTATTAATTTCAGCTGCGAATCGGCCATGAATTAGCTCTTTTTCTCAGTTTGAGCCAAGAACTTATATTGTCTTCAGCAGAAGCCGAAAATTGTCGTTTTACATACGTCTAGCCTCGAAATTTGCTTTTTTTTTTTTTTTCCTACATTTTATCCGCGCAAGATTACAGGAAATTGCGAAGTAGCTAAAGTGTTTTTATTAATTTTAGCCGTGAGGGGCCCCCAAAAAGGTTAAACAAAGAAAAAAAAAGAGGATTTTTAGGTTTCATGTTCGATGATTTTCAGACCATCCGACCCAGGTCAGAATGGAACGCTACAGGTGATCAGCAAAGAGTGTAGCTAAATAGTCGATTTAGCCCAAAAAAAGGCTCAAATTAAGAGAAATCACGCCTTCTGGGGGGTACCTTCGCGGCTAAAATAGAGAAGATACATTGATCCTCGGTTGTTGTTGTTTTTTTTAAAGGTCCTTATGCGGATAAAGTTGAGAAAGCGCACTAAATACGCCGTTCTTGGGGTTGTGGCAAGTTTGCCGCAAAAAGTTTCAGAAAAGAGCCACTATTCGCGGATAAATCCGTGAAAAAGTGGTCATTGTGGTATATCGATGAAACTTCCATACCAAAATTGAGAAAAAATCGCCGATTTGCAGTGTTCTATAGATACGTGCCTCTTTATGGCTGAAAAAAAGAAAGAAACCGCTAACTTGCCGGACGCTAATTTGGGGCTAAATTTTAGAAATATAGCGTGAGTTTGCATCCAAAAATGAAGAGAAATCGCTAATTCACTAATTGAATTCACAAAAAGCGCTGATTAGCGGCCAAGATTGGGGCAAACCTAGTTGGCGGACAGAACTAAAAAGAATCGCTGATTGATTGGCGGCTAAAATTGGGAAAAATTGCTATGAACCAAGCTAATTCGCGGATAAAGTCCAGGAAAAACGCACAATCGCGGCTAAAATTCAAGACAACAATCTGGAAACATTCCGGAGACGAATCCGTTTGCTTCCGAAGGCAACGATAAGCGATTTGTCTCCAATTTAGCGGCGAATTCACGATTTTTTTCCGCTTTAGCCGCGAGTTAGCGATTTTTCTCAATTGTTTGGCGTTTTTTCCTAATTGGGCACCAGAAGTATAGCTTCAAGAAACCGCGGCTTGCTATTTTCCCAATTCTCTATGAATTAGCAATTTTTTGTAATTGACCCCCAATTAGCAATTTGTCTACATTTTAGTCGAAGAATTTGCGTATTTCCTCTAAAATTAGCGCTGAAATTCGTGGATAAAACCGTGAAAAAACGTTCATTCCCGATATCTCGATGAAACTTCCAGACGAAATTAAGAAAAAACGCTAATTAAAGGCTATAAAAGTGAGAACAAAATCGCCGCTGAAATTGAAACAAAAAACAAACACTAATTTCACAGGGCTAAATTTTAGAAAATGGCAAATTCGCAACTGACACCGTCAAAAATCACCGATTTGCGGATGCAAATAGGGAAAAGCCACCGATTTGCAGCAAAAATGGCTAATTCACGACTTAAATTTAGAAAAATAGCTAATTATAGGCTAAAATTGGGATAAACGCTAAACCACAGCAAAAATTATATCTAATTTAATAACTGATAAAATTAGGACAAATTCCTAATTCACTAATGAAATAAAAAAGCGTTAATTAGAGGCTAAAATTGGGGCAATCTTAATTCGCGGAAAAAACCGAAAAGAATCGCTGATTGATTCGCGGCTAAAATTGAGAAAAATCGCTAATTCACGAATGAAATAGAAAAAACCACTGAGTCGCTGATAAAGTCAAGAAAAAAAAAACAGCTAAAATTCAGCAAAACGCTGATTCGCGACTAAAATTTAGGGAAAGAGACAAATCCGTGGCTTCTGAAGGCCATTTCCGGTCTAAAACAGAGACGAAATTCATAGCTAAAATTGGGGAAAAATTGATAATTCGGGGGGAAAACCGCTAAATTTACGAAAACGCTACTCCAGAAGTGAAATTTTGAAATAATACTAATTAGCGGTTAAAATTGGGGCAATCCTAATTCGAGGACAAAACTGAAAACAAAATCGCTAATTAATTGACGGATAAAATTGAGAAAAAATGCTAATTCATGAATGAAATTGGAAAAACCCTAAACGCTAGAACATTGTAGCTAAAATTAAGGAAATGTGCTAATTTATTACCTCATTGTCAGCTGAAAAACTTCAAATTCCGTGAGTATTCGTCAGGTCTTTTGACGTGTTTGCGGTACCGGCTAGCCTGGAGTTCTCCCCGACAAAATAAGACCAGAAACTGGGCAGTATTGCTTGAATCATGGCCCTAACTGGCAAATTCACCGAAATTAGGACACATTCAGCTGGATATCAGATATCAGCTAGAAGCTCCAAATGTTTTAATTTTGCGGTTGTTCTTCAAGATTTGGGCAATATCGTGGTTGGGAGGACCGCGGGGGGAAGCGGCTACTTGAGAAACACGCCACGAAACTTGCAGTCGCGTTAAAATTAATAAACAAACCTCGTTATTTCACTCGAAATTTTAGAAATTTCCTAATTCTTGGAATTTGTTTTTTTCAACTTTAATCTCTAGCTTGCACGTTATAATGGTGTTTGGCCTTAGATGGGCACCGGGAATGGGCCCGAAATGCATTCATAAAAAAACACCACGGCTCTACAGTTCAATCAAGTTTAGTCCACAAGTTAAGACTCGAAACTTCCGGTTTCGTTGAAATTCAGCCCCGAAATTTTCATTCTCATATAAATTAAGACATGAAACATACATTTTCATAGGAATCAGGCCCCGAAATGGATATTCGGCCATCAAAATTGGAATTTCCACCGCTAGGAAAAAGGCCCAAACCAATTTTTCTGTAACTTAAGACTGTTAATTGGAAATTTAGCTTAAATTAACACCGGAAGACCCGAAACTTTCAGCCGGGAAACTTGAAATTATGTGAAAATTAGAACTGAATATTAGGAACTAACAAATATCCACCTCTAAAGTGTTGCGATCACACGGCTATTCATCAGGGCGGGCAGAAAAAAAAAAAAAAAATTATAGGTGCGCGGACTCGGAGTTTAGCGTGAATACGATTTTTGGCTGGCAAGTGGTAGTTGAGCTTGAGTTTTGTGACCCAAATACCCTCCATTACATTCAGTACCACCCACACAGGGCGGCACGGCGCACGCGCCGTGAGACCCATATAGCCACTTCTGCCGAACTGGTCCCTATACTCCCGTAAAACGTATTTACGTTGTAGGAACAAAAAAAATAGGCCCTGAAACTTGCAATTTGGCGAAAATTATGCTTAGAAACGTCAAATTTCACAGATATTTGCCCTTCAAAATGTTGCAATTTTGTTAAAGGTACTGCTTACGGCCCCGTCGTGTGGCGTCCGAGCCCACAAAAAACAATTTATGGATATTTAGCACCAAAACTTCCAATTTATCCGAAATTAAGCGCGATTTTGCATCAAAAAATAATACCCTAATTTGGCATTTACGCAAAAATCAAGACCCAAATGCCCGAAACTGTCAATCTCACGTATATTCAGCCAGGAACTTGTAATAGTACCCGAACAGTAAACATGCAAACTAATTCAATTTTTAAAAACAGCTCCTGCTTGGGTAATAGTCTCCCGAACTTATCACCCTTTTCATATCGTTCTCGCCATAGCAGTCTTTGCCTTTCTGACCACGGCGCCCAGGAGCTTTCCATTATGTTGCCGAAACTCTCGGTTGCCCCTCGCTACAAGCTGGCACGTCCGGTGAGTTTGGAGGTGATCTTCCTCTTACGTCACTCTCTTTATGTGACTGGACGGCTTATGGTTCAGCATGTACGCTGAGGCGAATCCAAGCCTTAAGGCATAGATACATTTCTTGCTGATTTTCTCAGTCTTGTCGACTGCGCGCTTCCATCATGGTTGGTAAGGATTACCGGCGGGTTGCCGGCGTGGCACCGGTGGTTTACTGAAGAGCTCCATAATATGAAGCGACGCTGTGAGGGTGTGAGGTCTTCGTGGCTCTCCGTAACTGCACTGCGCAGTTGGACTTGGTGGTCTTGACTGACAAAATTCGCGCGGCTCGCAGGGAATTCCGCGCTGGCGAAGAGGGCCTACAATGACTCTGTTCTTCGGGTGGCGCCCAACAGAAGCGGGGCTGCGTGGCGGTTAGTTAGGGAGCATTTGCCGGCCGGTCGGGGGGAGTCGGCAACTCTGGCCGCTGCTTGAATGCTTCGGTCTGTGTTGAGGCACCTGGAGTCTGGCCGGAGTGTCTGCCTCAGGCTCTTCGACTTTTCTCGTGCCTTCGACTCGATTGATGTCAATATTTTGGCCTCTAAGCTGCGCCTCTATGGTTTTGGAGAGCAATCTGTCAGGTTCCTTCAAGATTATCTCATTGGTTGGCTACAGTGCGTGTCGCTTGATGGCTCTAGATCTGAGCTCGCCCAGGCTTTTATTCTTGGAGTAAAGCAGAGTTCCATCCTGGGTCCTCTGCTTTTTCTATTGTATGTGAACGACCTGTGTCTTTCTTTCTCTCTTCCGCTGTCCGAGATGTTCCTCTATGCCGACGATTCGACGGTTCTGTGCGCTGGGGCCTCGGCCGCTGACCTGTCTAGAGAGCTCGAGTCCACTTCTGCCTTGGTGCAGTCTGGCGAACCGACTTGTTCTTAATGGAGACAAGACCCAGGATCTTCTCTTCGACCTCAGGACATCGGGTGGCTCGGTCAGATGTCTCGGTTTGTTCATCGATTCCCGGTTATCTTGGGATAGACATATCGCGGAGCTTTCGTCTCAGCTTCCGAAATCTATCTTCGTCTTGCGCCGCCTAAGAGCCATGGTATCAGAGGATGTGCTACGCCAAGTTTTTTTGTGGCCTGTTTAACTCGCGAATGACCTATGGGATTGTTTTGTGGGGCAATTAGTCTGGGGGGCAAAAGAATTTTCAAATTGCTGAAGGCAGCAGTTCGCATCATGTTTCGCCTACATCTCCGCCGCTCGTGCCGTGAGTGCGGTTCGTGAGAGCGGGCATCATGTCTTTTTACGGTTCCTACATCTACGCTGTCCTCATTCATGTTGCAAACCAATTCCTCCTTCCACTTCTACCCCACTAGACGTGGTGGCGACTTGGCCCCGAAACTTGTACGTCTGCCTACCACTTCACGCGTCAAGCCGGAATGTCAGTGCCGTCAAACTTTTCAATTTGCTGCCTAAATCTCTCAATGAGCCTAGCTGTGCCTTAGACAGCTTCAAGGGCCACCTTCGTCGACTCATTATCAGCAGCAATCCATATCTTGTCGAGGAGTTTGTCTGCTACCTGCGGAGAGTGCTCTCGAGAGCAAAAAAAATCTCAAATGCAAACGCAGCTTAAGACCATAAACTTGCAATTTACTGGATATTTTTGATCCGAAACTTATTACAATTGCTGTTAAACCAATGGACCCACGGACAAAATCAGAAAGTACGGTTCGGGGGACCTCCGACACTTTTTTTTTACTTCGGGGGTCTCTTTTTATTGTTTTGAAGCGTTAAAATAGCAAAATAATATTGCTTTCGTTTCATATGAAAGCCTCTCTTGCTCAGACAAAGGCGCTTGGCTCTTGCAGAATTGAGGGATGGCATTCTGGGGAAGTTCCAAAGACTCACAAGCATCGTTTTTCAACCCAACCACTATATCTGTTACAATTTTTTTCTGGTTTTTTTCCTGTGAAAATAATCAATAACTGAAGCAATAAAACTTCCTGTTTTTTTTTGGCTTGAGGAAAAAAAAAGGTTGTCCGCGGTGTGCGGTGAAGGACTGGGGACATTGATTGATGAGTCTTTCATCCTTCAAGAGAGTGGCTTTTCCTGCTGTTCCCGGTCCTCTTCATTCTCATCTCGATTTCTCTTATATTTGGAGCTGTACACTACCCTGGAGCTCGTGTAAGCTCGATGGCATGGACGATGGAAGGGTGTTTGTGGGGGGGGGGAGGGGAGCGAAAGAGAGAAGAATGAGACTGAAAGAAAATGTTTTTCTTCAAAAATCCCACAAGTACGAGGCGATGCGTCTTAATCATCAGGCACCCGAAAAAAAAAAAAAGATATTTTTCTCCGTCCCAGAAAGATTTGTCGCCCCACTAAAATTTCATTATTTCCTTCAGTCCATACACCCACAGTATTTAAAATTGAATACAGCTCTTTTCCGAACTTTTCTCTGGTAAAAAGTTCTTTGATAAATAGGGTGAAGGTTCCCGTCCCAACATTGAAAAAGGTCGGAAGGCTTTAATACAGAACTTTACACTTCTTTCTCCAACACGAAAAGTAAAAGGTTTGACAAGAAATGAAGACTTTTTTTTCCCAAACTTCGGAAAAACTGCTGACTCACTCTCACCCTTTTTATACCGCGTATCTCGTGACGTTCAACGTGAAAGATTTATCTTTCTTTTTTCCTTTTTACTCACACGTTGGCCAGTTGAACGAAAGATCGATATTTATAGTACTGTAATCATTGAACAATTATAGGCTGTTATAAGTTTAAAAATCTTCCTAAATTCTCGCTCTCGTGGGTGGAGCTAGCCGTCATGTACGCATTTTCTCTTCTTCTAGAATGCATGGACAGAAATGTTTACAGTGGTGGATCTAGGTTTTTGTCTTGGGAGGGGTTACACACGGAAAATGCGAATTAACTCTATTTTTTTACATTTTTCCAGTGGATAAGCTCGTATGTCCGATTAACTCTATCTTTATTCCAAGTTTTAGCCTGAAACTTGACGTGAATTAACGGTTTTTCTCAAATTGATCCGCGATTTATTTGTTTTTCCCCGTTTCAGTAGCGAATGATCGCGTCTTGTCCACTTCAGCCACGTATTTTCTCGAGTTGAGCTCTTTATCTTCATTAAGGGATATGTATATCTTTAAGCAGACGTCTGATCCAGGATTTCCTCAAGGGTGGGGGGGGGGGCTTGGGGAAATTGCGTTCTTCGCTCTACTAAAAACGACTCAACAGCGATTTACTACCTAGAAATAGCTATTCTCACCTTAAAAACGGCTAAACTGACTATAATCGCGCCCCAAAATAGCAAAACTGACGATTTATGCCTTTTGAAAACGGCTAAACTGCGACTAATTATGCCCTAAAAAGAGGCAATTAGGTACCTCTCTAAAATTGGCCAAACTGACTCCAAGTGCAAACAATTGGCTAAACTGACGGTTCACGCCCTGAATATGCCTAAACTGATGATTCCTGCCCTGAAGGCTGCAAAATCGACCATTTGCGCGCCAATAATGGTCAAACTATAACCTTCATGGGACTAATTTCACGCTGAAAACAGCCAAACTGGTGAATATACGCCGCTTTAAAGATGGCCAAACTGACTTTACGAGCTCCAAAAATGTTTTAACTGACGACATTCTTGCCCTGAACGCGCTTGAATAAATTATTATTTCAGCCCTGAAAATGGTAAAATCGACCAGTCTTTCGCCAAAAATAGCCAAACTGACTATTCTCGCCTTGTTATGACGTCCTATTCGCTTTTAAATGAAAAAAAAAACTCATTGACTATGCGCCCTTAAATTGGCAAAACTGGCTCTACGCTTCCTAAAAGTAGCTCAACTGGTGATTCACGCCTTGAAAATATCACGCTGATTATTCATGCCCTAGAAATGGTCATATACTGGCAGTTTGACATATTCATTCCCTAAAATTGGTAAAACTGACTCTATATGTATTATAATGTGGCCTATTAATGGTTAAACTGACGATTCGCGCTTTGAAAAGCCCTAAACAGATTATTCATGTTTTGAAAATCGACCATTTTTGCGTCAAAAACTGAGCCATTTACACACGTTTAAAATGTCCGAAGTGACTATACGTGTCCTAAAAGTAGGAAAAAGCTGTCTATTAGGACTCAATAATGGTCAAAACTGATCAAACGCGAAAACGCCCCCCTCTCACCGTCACCACTGTAGGTTAATGCAATACTTTCTTGTGCCATTACTTCCTTTGCTCGCTCGCGCTATAAAATGACTGGAGGATGCAGTTTTTGGCATGCAATTTACAGGTTTTAGGACTGGATACACTGCTTTAGGAATTTCACGATTTCCTCTGCTTTTCTAGAGCCAACTTGAGACCTAGGACACGAACTCATCGTGAGCACTGTCCCCTCAGCCCCAAAGGAGGGGCTTTTTTTAATCTTTTTTCAATTCTTGAAGTTTTTTTTCACTTTTTATGTCATGACTTCATGCGTTGGTGCGGACGACTCTGTATGGAATTGGAATAAATCAGGAAAACGACTCACCTTTATCCAACATCTGGTACCAACGTAGGCTGAACGCGGAGATTCACGATTGGTCTGTATATTAACGGTTGACAGAGTTGGAGGGTGGTCGGGCTTGGAAGGAGTTGTTTAAAAGACACGTGCTTATATCGGTTCACACTTCACAGGATTATTTATCACTTGAAAGTAACGAAAAAAGAACTTGATCCTATGCGGTTCTAGCGTTGAGAACGACCCATTAGCGACTGTTTTTTTTTTATGAGGTGACGGGGGAAAACCCTAATCTTTGAAAGGGGAAGACATAGGGCCAAAGATCGTCTTGTTTTTGAACACTTTGAGAAAAAATGAGGTGGTGCTGAAAAAAAGGGGGGGGGGCTGGGTTGCCGTGTTAGGCAGACAGTGGTCTCAAACATACCGCCCATCCGGAACTAATAAGTTGCGACTTAAGAAAAAAATCAACAGGTTTGAATGAATTGAGAATGGGCAGGCCTTTAGATATAATAATCAATTTTTAAAGAATATCACAAAGGAGTGGCCAAAATAAATAAATATAAATCAATACAAATTTTTAACAAATAACAAGCTGGAAGCGATCCAGGCGGTTAGAAGGGACATCGATCAATTTTCTTTCCGGCGGAGATAATGAGAGGTGCCCCAACGAGAAAATGGCCAGGCGTTAAATATTCGGCGTCATCGTTCGGGTCAAATGTTACTGGAATGTAGGGCCGACTGTTTAGGACTGCTTCGATACGAGCGGTGATTGTGCTCATTTCTTCAAATGTGAGAATTAAATTTGCGAGAGAGGTGGTGTTTCGCGGACTTTACAGCCGATTCCCAGATACCGCCGAAATGCGGTGCTGAAGGTGAGTTGAGAGTCCATTGGATTTCCTTCGAAGAAAGGTAGTCGGCAATGAATGGATTTTCTTCGCGTAATAGTGGTAGAACTTCTCGGTAATATCGCGATGCGCCCTGAAAGTTCGTCCCTCGGTCGCTCCTAATTTCTTGTGGAATGCCGCGACGGGCTATGAATCCGTCCATTGTAGCAAGTAGGCAATTTGTCGAGAGACTTGACACAAATTCTAGGTGAACGGCTCTAGTCGAGAGGCAAATGAAGATGGCCATGTATCCTTTAGATTGAGGTGATTTCCTTCTGTGGCTCTCCTTTATCGTCCAAGGTCCGGCGAAATAAATTCCTGTGATATTGAAAGGGCGTGATGGTTGAACACGAGCATTGGGAAGCTGGGCCATTTGTGGAGATTTCACCGCTGCTCTGGCCTTAAAACAGGGGAGACATAGATGCGTTGACGGACCAAGCGGCGGAGAGATGGAATGAAATATCTTTGTTGGACCAAGGACTGAGTCAATCTTGGGCCGGCGTGGATTCCGCAGCGATGCATTTGGTCGCAGATAAGTGAGGCTAGGCGAGAACGAGGCAGTATAATCGGGTGTTTTCCGTTGTAGCTTAATATTGAATTTGTCAGCCTACCGCCCACCCTGAGAACTCCCCGTTCGTCGAGGAACGGAGAAAGAGGCCGAATCTTTGAAGGAAGAACTACTGAGGCCTTTAGAGCAGCTATTTCTTTGCGAAATGCGGAAGTTTGGAGATCTTTTATCAAAGTTTCAAGAGCAGTGTCGAGTTCGGTGAGCTTTAGAGGTCCTACGAGCCGTGGTGAGGAAAAGCGGGCTGCTCGAGCGTTGTTTGCGAAGCGATAAATAAATGCTACAATTCGTTGAAGCTTCAATAAGCTTGAAGTGCGCTCACTCAGATCTTGTAATATCGTTCCTGGAGATTGTGAGGTAAGAAGGGCTTCCACTTTCACTTCGGAAAGCTGGGAGAGAGGAGTCAATTCTGGAGTGGCGATATTCCACGAGGCATATGGAGTATAGAGAAAGTTTGGTCCATTCCACCAGAGAACGAAATTGGCAAGCTCCTCAGGATTGAAACCTCTGCTGGCGCAATCGCTAGGATTCTCTTCGGATTTTATGTGAGCCCATTGAGAAGGTATGGTGTTTTCCAGGATGGAGACCACTCTGTTTGCTACGAATGTCTTAAGCTTGTTGGGAGGAGTGCGAATCCAGGAAAGTACAATCATGGAGTCACAAAACAGGTGGATCGAAGTCGTTTGGACTCTTTCGATGAAGGGTTTCAAAGTTGCGATCAAATCACTGAGAAGAACCGCTGCAGCTAATTCTAAGCGGGGTATACTCATTGGCTTAACCGGAGCGACCTTTGCTTTGGCTTTCAGGAGCTGTACTTGAAATCCTGTCGGGGACTCAGAGCGGGCATAGACAACGGCTCCATAACCTTTGCTTGATCCATCGCAAAATACAATCATCTGACGGATATCGTTGCAGGTGATTGGAGCATAACTTCCACTGCCGAGCTCGTTACTTCAGGGCGGTATTCATACCTACCCTGCTGTACGGTGCAACGTGGTGGTGGCACCGGCCCACGAAAGCTCAGAGGGCGAAGGTCCTCAGCTTGCAGCGGCAGGCCTTGGTAAGGGTGACCATGGCGTACCGGACTGTCAGTTCCGACGCGCTTCAGGTGCTGGCGGGGATACCTCCTGCGGACCTCCTGCTCGACGCATGGGTTCACGGGCGCCGCCTGGTTCAGGGAAACTTGGACCGGGTACGGTGCCGTGAAGATTGGGCAGAGCGCCTCGGTCTCTTGGCCGAATAATGGGGGGCCGCATGGGGCCTCCGCCTCCTTGACGACCTAGTCGTTGAGGCTTGGCAGGCGCGTTGGACTTACAGTTCAACGGGTAGGCGTACATTCGGGTTCGTACCCGACGTTCGGACGAGACTGGCAGCGGCCAAGTGGTTCACCCTTGAGCACGCTGCCATGCAAATCCTGACTGGACACGGCTCGTTTAACGCCAAGTTGTGGTTCTTCCGGCGGCGGGACTCTCCAACATGCCCTTGTGGTGTCGAGGAGGAGACCGCCGACCATGTGCTTCGTCGCTGCAGCCTCCACGGGGATCTGCGGCGGGCGACATGGGGGAGTGGAGGCCCGCCGGGAGACGCGGCTCTTGTCCGAGACCGGCGGGCGTATGGCCGCCTCCTGGCCTTCTCCCGCTCCTGGCTGGAGCGAAGAGGGCTGGGACCGGCCATGCTTGGGTAGGCATACTCGGGCAACCCGGGCAGGGTTCTCTTCCCTGTCCGGTTTCGGTCCATGGCGGAAGCCAGCATCCTCAGCTCAAAAGACCCACCTCCGCGTGGTCTCTCTCGGGCACGGCTGGCTGGCCAGCAGCCGTGGCTAATGGGTTGAGCTGAGCGATGGGACCGACTCTGTTGCGGTATCCGGGCCAAAGATGGGGTACAGGCCAGGTAAAGGCCTGCAAAAAGGTCTAGGTACTGGCCACATCTTAAGGAGTTCCGCAGAGAGAGAGAGGTGATTGGAGCATGGCGCGGGATCTTGATTTTTGAGAGCGACGGGAGACCTTCGACGAACTGTTGCCATTGATATTGAAGCGGAGGGAGGAGTTTTTCATCCCAATCCAAACCTTGGAGCCAACTTTGTTGGATGAGAGCCTTTGCCAGGAGCGTTAGTGGAGATAGCCATCCCAGAGGGTCGAATATTCGGGCGATTTCGGACAACATACTTCTTTTGGTGAATGTAATAGGGTTCTGATGAATAGCGTAAGAGAAACAGTCACTTTGGGGCTCGTATTGTATTCCGAGAATTTTCAGTGAGTGAAGTCGAATTTGAGGATACAATTAGGCTGTTTCGAGGCGAACTTGAATGGACTTTAGGAGCCTGACGATGGAAATTTGACTTGATGTTCTCCTTCGGTTTTGAGCCGCTAGTCGGGGATAGCTCGACGATCTTGACACGTTGACGAACGAATTCAATCAATTGTTTGAACGAAGGTATGTCGTGAATCGAGGATTCAAAATCTCGGCGAAGAGTGCCGGGAAGAACACGAAGACCAGAGTGGAACATGGCGAAATCAAATAAGTCGTTAAGACCGAGAGCCTTTAGAGCAGCGAGGTTGGTGTCGAAGACATCGAGAAAGCTTATGAGATGAGCGACATTTTCATCTACAAAGGGGTGGAAATTGTTAATTTTGTCCAGATAATTAGACGCGAGTAATCTTTTATTTTGAAAGCGTTTGTTGATTGCCTCCCATGCTATGTTGTAATTAGCTTCGGTGATTTCGAGCGTTTCGATTAATGAAAGAGCGTGATTTTTGAGAAGACTTCGTAAATAAGTTAACTTTTCAATGCCAGAGAGGCTTTCATTTTTATCGACGAGGGATGAGAAAAGAGCGTAGAAATTAGGCCAATCCTCAATAGAACCCGAAAAGGGATCGATATGAATTTTCGGTAGTTTTGCCGAATAAGAGGGAGGGCTTGTACGGACGGATTCCTGGTGTGATGCAGGTTTTGCAGCGTCTAGACTCCTACGAAAAGTTAGCACCTTAAAATACATTGCTTCGTACGAGGTTCTCATACTAGTGCAGTCAACTTTATCTTTAACGGCAACTGATTCATTTGCGTCGTCGATTTCTTGGCATATATCTAGAAATGCTTTGAAATCGTCATCGACAATGGTGACACGGGATTGAAAATCTTCTAAATCAACGGCAGATGCGCGTAATCTTTGGAGAGGCGCTTCTGTACATTTTTCCCCCAAATCATAGGTGATTTGAAGGCGAGAAAAGCGAATTTCTGCTCGATGTCGAAGTGATTTTAATAAGGTTACTGCGTTGTCCGTCATTTTTATGCGGTATTTAGATTATACTTGAAAGGGAGAGGAAAATTTAAAAAAGGTGATAGATGGAGTGAAAAGGTTTACGTTTAACTTTAAATGTTACGAATGACGGAAAGAGAGAAAGAAAACTGATTAGCGGTAGAGATATTTTTTTTTTTTTTTAACGGTAGAGGGGGGTGTAGAAACTTAGCTTAGAGAGGAGAACTGGTTAAGAACGCAGCTAACTTTGAGATTGACCCCTGAAACTAGAGAGAGAATAATGCCTTCTTTTTTTTTCGTGTTTAAAGAAATTGAATATTGCGATAGAGAAACTAAGAGAAAATCATGTGAATTGTCCAACAAGCAAACGTGTCTTTGAAAGGAGATCCGCAGCCCGTGAGGACCAGAAATTTAGGGGAGTATGGTGCGGACGACTCTGTATGGAATTGGAATAAATCAGGAAAACGACTCACCTTTATCCAACGTCTGGGACCAACGTAGGCACGCGAATTATTTTTCAGAGCTCTGAACGCGGAGATTCACGATTGGTCTGTATATTAACGGTTGACAGAGTTGGAGGGTAGTCGGGCTTGGAAGGAGTTGTTTAAAAGACACGTGCTTATATCGGTTCACAATTCACAGGATTATTTATCACTTGAAAGTAACGAAAAAGAACTTGATCCTATGCGGTTCTAGCGTTGAGAACGACCCATTAGCGACTGTTTTTTTTATGAGGTGACGGGGGAAAACCCTAATCTTTTTTTTTTTATTTTTTTATTTTTTTTTATTTTAATGTTTTTATTTGCATAAGAGAGGGAAATAGATTTAAATAATATAGGTTGTGGTTACATTGTGATACATGAGCCTTATCCTAAACACATATTAAATGAGGAGAGATTTGGTGGTTACAGAGTTGGTAAAAAGGGAGAAATCATCAAAAAACCCTTAGCTAGACAGTAGACATTATAATTTGTAGGGAAACCCCAACGATGAAAATATTAACCAGTGTTACAAATAGATTCACTCAACTATGTCTCTAAAAAGAGACTCTGGGGATTTATGAGGGCCTTGTCTTGCAGTAATGTTGGAGAGTAAAGGGTTGGGATTACACAGAGATCTACGAAGAAATTTAGTAGTTAGTATTTTGATATAGTCGTGAATTGGTGGAGTACCGCAATTTTGGTGTAGTTCACTAATCCTAGTGCGACGAGGAGAATTTGTTACAAGTCTCAAAAATTTGTTTTGGGTGACTTGGAGTTTGTTAATATTTGTTTTACACGTGAAATTCCAGGCGGAGCAGGAATAGACAAGGAGTGGGCGTACTGCGACTTTATACAGTAAAAGTTTGTTGAACCTTGAAAGCTGGGAGTCTCGGGATAACAGAGGAAATAGGAGTCTGATGGATTTTTTGCCGGCGTCAACCTTACATTGTACGTGAGTGGTAAACAACAATTTGGAGTCCAAGTGCACGCCTAAGTATTTTACAGAAGGTGACCAAGGGATGAGGGTGTTATTGCATTGGACATCGTGGGTGATGATAGGTCTACGTTTGGTGAACAGTATACACTCGTATTTTGAGACATTAGCTTTTAGCTTCCACAGATTAAGAAAGTTATTAATTTTGTCTAGACCAGCAGATAGCCTTCTACTTATCGTGTCAACTCGCCATGACGACGTAAGGAGAGCAGTGTCATCTGCAAACAAGGCTAGGACGATATGTCTAGGAATGGGCATATCATTGATGAAGATTATGAACAGGATGGGGCCCAGAATGGACCCTTGGGGCACCCCAGAGTAGCAGTGTCTTACTACAGAAGAAAATGAGCCTATATGTACACGAAAAGTTCTATTTTTAAGGTATGATGATATAATTTTAATGATATACACGGGGAATTCGAGTTTAACAAGTTTGTGGAGCAAACCGTGGTGCCAAACAGTGTCAAATGCTTTTTCTATATCCATCAACGCCATACCAGTGTGTTTCTTAGCATTAAAGTTATCTGTAACGAAGTTCACAATGCGAAAAAGTTGCCCTTGGGCAGACAGGGACTGTCGGAACCCGAATTGTTCGTCCCGCAGAATATTTTTCTCGGAAAGGAAGGTCACAAGGCGCTTTTGGATTATTTTTTCGAATATTTTACTAAGATTACTTAGCAGGCTAATTGGACGATAGTTATTTGGATCAGAAAGGTCTTTACCAGCTTTTGGTATTACAATTACTTTCGCCAGTTTCCAATTATCTGGGAAGTGACCCAGCATTAACATTTTATTGAATATATAGGTAATATGAACTAGGGCTTTGCGAGGAAGGTGCTTCAGAATTTTGTTAGTAATAGAGTCAGGTCCAGGAGCCTTTTTGTTTTTACGTGATTTTATTATGTTGCCGACTTCCTTAGGACTGGTCAGCTGAACGTTTGTTGTTTGGGTATTGTCACGCAAGAAATGCCGGACTGAACGAGTAACACGTGCATGATGATTTTGGGTGCTCATGTACAGGTTTCGTGAATGAATCCTTTCAAAATGGTTGGCGAGGAAATTTGCTCTTTGAAGAGGGGTTACCAGGGGTGTGCCGTCTGTCTCTCGGAATGGTTGAATTTTTGAGGAATAGGGAGTTTTAAAATGTTTAGCAACTTTCCACAGTGAGTTATTGCTTGGTTTTATAGAACGTAGAAATTTATTCCACTCGTCATTACGCCAGGCTCTAATGAGAGTTTTGACTTTATTTTGTAAAAAAGATCGCAATTTAGAAAGAGTGTGGGTACGGTGTGAGGAAAAAAGACGATTTACTCTATTTTTTAGTGAGATAAGCATTTTAATGAATGACGGTAATTTGTTTGTGTGGTCAGGATTGTGTCGTGATGTGCAGGGAGTAGACACTTTGGCACCCTTAATTAGAAGGTCATTGAAGTGGGAGAGGGCCATGTTAATTGAATGTTCATCTGTGAGAATGGGCTTAGTGACGATGTGATCATTTACGTACACCTTAAAGGTATTCCAGTCGGTTAAATTCCAGTTGGGGGGATGGGTAACAGTTTCTGAAATTGGAGCCATACTAATCGTCAGGCTAATTGGGTTGTGATCAGAGGAAAGGATGGCATGAGATACAGGGCACGTAGAGTGGGGTAAATTTTTTGAAAGGACAATATCAAGTACGCTAGGATTGCGAGGGCGGCGAGGGATGTATGTAGGAAGGTCAGGCGCTAGTATACTAAAGCTTAGGTTCATGGAGATGTTAAAAAGGATTCTACCAGCTTTGTCATTAACATTGCAGTTCCACGCTCTGTGTTTAGCATTCAGGTCTCCCAATATTAAGACGCTGCGCCCCGTACTCATCAGTGCACGAATGTCCCTTGAAAAAGTGGCGGTTGGGCCACTTCGATATACAGAAATAATTAGAACTTCCCTGTTCCGGAAAAAACACTTTATGCCTACAGCTTCAACAGATAAGCCGGGGGAAGGGCAAGTAGTTCATGTTTCATGTTTTTACGTATATAGCTATAGCCACGCCTCCACCACGGCTGTTGCGATCGTTTCTATAAATTGCGTATTCAGGGATGGTTACAGAAGTAGAAGGGTTTAACTTAGTTTCATTGAGGCAGCATATATCAATTTCCATTTCCTGAAGTGTTAGCAAAAGCTCGGCAGTTTTCGTTTTTATAGAATTACAATTCCAGTGCAACAGTGAGCAGTGTTTTAGGACAGTAGAAGGTCTAATCAAAATAAGAAAAAACAGCTTCCACAATAACTAAAAGTTTTGACATAGGGTCGCGAACCTCCCGTAGTTTGTTAACAGTATTCTTAAAGGTACTTACTAGTTTATGAATATTGAACATGGTTTGTAACTCGCGAATACTTGAGAGCAGCGAGGGCGTTTCCGGGTCCTCAGAGGTAGCGTCTACTTTATTGGATGCCGGAGTTCTATTCTGTGTCCAAGCAGTGGGTTGAGGGGGTCGAAAGGAAGGTTTCGAACTTCCGGGGAGAGCAGGGAAGTCCTCTATAATTGCTTTATAGTCAGGACGAGTCCTCCTGGCTGAGGCCATCGGTTTTTTAGAGCGACGAGCGATTTGACTCAAATATGTTGGGCACGCCGGGTCATCAGCTGGGTGATCGCCGTTGCAGTTTGCACATTTAACTCTATCGGGTGCAATGTTCGTTGTGCACTCCCGAGTTTCATGGGAAAGGGAACATTTCCCACACCTCAAGTTTCTATGGCAGTTCGAGGCAACGTGGCCGAACGTTTGACAGCGATAACAACGAGTAACGAGTCGAGAGTTTTGATATTTTTCCCAGTGCACACGGTGATAGAGGATGGTTCTGATCGATGTTATTTGTTTGGTTAATGTACCCGGTTTAAAATGAATGAGAAAGATTGGATGACGCATGGCAATTTGACCTTGATCGTCCTTCTTCACGAACTGAGTGACTTTTTCAGCATGTACATCTTTGGAGGCGAGATCATCGGTGATTTCTTGTTCGGTGATCGATGTGGGAAGCCGAACGATGAATTTAGGTCCAACTTCCTCCTTTGGTTTGTATGTGAAGAATTCAATTTTGCGTTCTTTCAAGTAGTTTTGAAAGAAGACGTAGTCGTCCTTGACTGATGTGTAGACAATAATTCTATCACGTTTGCCTTTAAATTCTATTTGACCTTTGAGCTTCGGTTTAAGTAGATTTAGAGACACCGTACAGTTTAGGAACTGTGAGTACATTACAATTGGGGGCATATTGAATACGTTTTTCTTTTCTTTAACTGTAGCATTCGAGGCCAGTGGGGGGCTGACGTCCATCTCATCTTCGGAGAGATCACTATCGGAGATAGCGTCAAAGCGGTTGAAAGTCGGGACCGAGGCCGGGGTCTCACTAGACGAATTTTCCGTCTCCTTGCGGAGCTTGCGTTTTTTAGAACTGTTCTTTTTATCGCGCACTTCCGTAAAGTCGCTCATTATGCAGTTTTTTTTTCACTCCTTTTTTAAACTACTAAAGTTTTATACGTGTAGACTACGTGTATAAGAGAAAGAAATATTTTTTTTTTTGCGAGTTGGGACCCGGACGAGAAGTTCACTCATCCGAGTACAAACTCTAATCTTTGAAAGGGGAAAACATAGGGCCAAAGATCGTCTTGTTTTTGAACACTTTGAGAAAAAATGAGGTGGTGCTGAAAAAAGGGGAGGGGGGCTGGGTTGCCGTGTTAGGCAGACAGTGGTCTCAAACATGCGGATTGGCTTTATCTTCATTTTAGCCACGAGTTACCGCGTTTGCTAAATTCTATCCACGAATTAGCTGATTTTCTGCAATTGATCCGCCGAGCTAGCGGTTTACAATTTAGCTGGAAATTATTTCTAAATTCTAAGAGCGAATCACCGCTCTTACTCAATTTCAGCCCCGAATTAGAAAATTAGTGAATTAGCGTTTTTCTCCATTTCAGCTTCACATTTGGCGCTTTTTCTAAATTTGTGCTGCCAATTTTATCGGTGCGCCGCTAATTTCTTAATTTTAGCCACGAATCATGCAGTCCTCAATCTTAGCTGTAAATTAGGGAATTTTCTCAAATTGATCTGTTTTCCCCTTTTTAACACTGCACTTCTCAGTCATGCGGATGAGCGATTTTTCTCAATTTTACGGAGTTTCCTCAATTCTAGCGATTTTAATATATTTTTGCCTCTTTTATATATTTTTGATACAGCGGAATTTTATGCAAATGGGAAACGCTATCAATTTTTTGGCTGCCCATCCCTTCACCCCTTCATCGATGCACTATACTGGCTGCATTGTAGATGAGGGACGAATAGAGGGGAGGAGGGTCTATAGGAATCATCTGTGCCGCGACCCTTATTCAGCAGCCTTGGTAAAGATAAAAGAAATCTCTCCAATGACCAGCAATAGCATACGCCATCTTCTTAGGGGGGGTTTAAACCCCCAAAACCCACCCAGTGAACCCCGCCACTGAATGTGTAAATAGTACCTGCATCCTGATCCTGAATGTTGTTTTACATTTCAAGTTCAATGCTCGTTTTTCAGTCCCTGAAAATTCCCTTTTCGACGTTATTCATCGTCAGCCTCACATAAAAGAAACGGTTCTTCCGCCTTCAAGTTTTTCACACTATCAATAAACACGCGAGAGTCACTGAAGCCTATATCCCAAATAATTTAATATCCGTTTTACTAATTTCAAAAGAAACTGGTCAGAATTAATAAGTAACCTCTTTTAACGTTGCGACGCCAAGGCTCTTTACTTCTTTCATCAAGGTGGGCACATTCGCGAAGAAATATCGAGCTATAATTAACGCCTGTGCGCCTTTAATTAGCCTCCTGGCGAGCGTCATAAAAATGAATGGATTGAAAAGAAAAAAAAAAGCCCCCTCCAGCATTAACCACGCAAACAAATTTCATGTTTAATTTTGAATCAAGGCCAAAGATTTCCTAAGGAATTCAAAAAAAATTGTATATTACATTCTGATCACCCCCTTCCCATCATTCACGTTTAAAGTTATATTTAATGTATCCTTAACGGTTTCGAATTTCTTTTATAAATTAGAGACAGGTGAACATTAGGATTTCCTCTTTCTCCCCTCGTACCACTCATGAAAGCTTCGTTCATGATCCCAAGACAAATTTCTCTATCCCCCCCCCCTCTCCCAACAGTTCTGTCACCCTCTCTACCCCTTTTCGTCGTCTTATTTTGGCAAGAAACTCGGAAGCATTTTGTAGAAAGAGAAGGGAGCCTGGATGCGGTGTGTGAGTGAGTAAATGACTCGAAAGAGGTAGGAACCTCACCTTTTTTTTTTTTTTTTTTTAATAAAAAGATAAAAAGAAGAAGAAAAAAAACTTAGTGAGTGGCACGCGTCCGGTCTCGTTAAATGGTACCTTTATCAAACATTCACTTATGGTAGTCGCGGAATTATTTGTAATGTTTTAAGTCCATCAACTCCTCGCCGAAACAACTATTCATGAATTCCCATTCTGTTTTGTTTCACTCGCGGGTTTCATTGTTGGAAAGGACCGACTGAAATGATCAGCAAAGAAAACCTGCAGCACCTCCTTCGGGTAAATTACCAGAAAAAGCCTCTGAAATGTATTTACTTCGTTGACCATAATGAAAGGAAAAAAAAAAAAAAAAAAAAAAATGTAAATGTGTAAGTGCACGGCGTCTATTTACTTGCATAGGTGTCGCAGGGCGGCATGAATAGGCTGCAAGTCCCCGAACTACGCCTGGGAACTGAGCCCAGACGAAGACACTCTTGGATTGCAGGGTAAGTTTTTTTTTTTATGTGTGTGTGTATTTTCCCCAGGAAGCCCGCATTGATTCGACGAACGAAGTGTATTTTCTTGAAAACAAAAAATCGTCAACTTATTCAAACGACTGTTAATCCATAAAAACAAAAACAAAAACAAGAGGAATTTCCCCTGTTTAATCCATTTGTCTCATGCTAATTGCGTTTGTTGCTGTGGGAGAGAAAACAGACGATATTTCATCGGATTGGAAGAGCTCTATTCTCCGAGGGGAGAAGCTCCGCGGGGAGGGATTTGTTTTAGAACAAGCTTGCATTGATTCTATATAGTTTTAAAATAACGGGAAATGGTGGGATTATCTTGATGAAAAAGCGAACGATTTGGTTTCATTGATACAATAGAATTTTCTTGAAGTTTTATCGTACCCTCTTCAACCCACAAGCCCGCGAAAAACTTATCGTTAAATGCTCCCGACTGCTCGGGCATGAAGTGCTGAGAGAGAAAAAAAAAAACACCACCGAACTGCTCACTCTCCACCGGAAAATTCGTTCAGTGGAGAATTCAATTTTTTCGGCGGTTAATCTTTACTGAAGAAGGTAGCCATATTGTAAAATTACCACCGATGGTTCTGTGGTTGAGTGTTCTGCGGTGGTGTAGCTGAACGTATAGGTGAACGTACACCGTAGAAGAAATTAATTCTCCACTGAACTATTTCTTCGTCGGCTTAAAATTCGATGACGGGCCGAATAAAATTTACGGAAGATCGGTGGCATGATTTCAATAGTTGTTTTATTGAATGTCGGACGATCCTCAGCTGAGCATGGGTAAATGACCATCGAAAAGTAAAATGCTGAATATCACCGAACGTGAGAATTAAGGCACTTGTCAAAAAAAGACGGGATGCCGAACTAGGGAAGCGTTTATTCCGATCATGATTGGTTGCGCTTGCGATATCAAGGGACTATAGCCACCGAACTTCTGGAGATAAGCCGGAGAACTACGTGACTGAACATTGGCTCATAGAGGTGAGGTGTGATTTCACTGTAGGTGATTTTGTCACTTTGACTACTCCGTCACTATTGGCTCCGGTGACGACCACATTGAAATCACCGTTCTGACCCTCTAACGGTGACATTCCTTTTCACTTATAATCGCCTCTTCATTCGTCACTTCTATCGCTTCACTGCGCTAGAGTCTCTTGAATTAAAATTGGAGCCGTCACCTAGCCATCCTCGCAGGTTACCAAATAACACTTTACCAGTTCCTCTATTGCCCAATGAGCTCAGTAGCATTCTCCCCAAGTCTGTTGACTTTTTTTCTTGGACTTATCGTTAGTATTGAACCTTTAGTGTTAATATATTTTTATTCACGTCGTTTACCTGTGCCTGTAATACCCTGTGCGACAGTAATCTTGCATAATTTTACTTTATTTAAAACACCTTCCTAGGCAGGGGCGAAGCCAGCCCTTGACCAATGGGTGGGCAGAAAATATGTCGGACGTTATGGAAACTAGAGACCCCAACAAGAGAACTGGTAGCGCAATGAATCGTCAAATTCTTCCCCGGAAACTGAGTTTTCACAAAAAAGGGTCGTAATCCATCAAAAACTAACATCTTCGTTCGGAAATTATCTGTTTTAGCCTTCTATTCTCCTGATTTTCTATCCAAAAACTGACAATTCTATTCAGACTTTTTCTATTAACAGACAATTCGATTTCCCCGGAAATCGATACTTGGCATTCAAATATACAGGGTGACCGACTTTTCATCAACGTCTTGACTGAGTGACGTAAAAATTCAACATTTTTTAACCAACAAATAACGGGTTTTAACTCAAAACTGACGTTTTTTTAACAAAAAACTGAACATTTCACTCTAGTATAACTGAATATTTTACTTCAAAATTGACTTTTCTACGCCCCAGGCGAAGTGTTTACGCCTAAACTAAAAATTTCACAGCACAACTTTTAAAATCCAAGTCTTTACCCCCAAAACTGGTGGAGTTCGGCCTAAAAATGGTGGGTTTAACCCGAAACGGATCAAAAACGAATGAACGAATGAACAGACCACTCAGTACTAAAAACTGCCGATTTTATCCTTCAATTGACGATTTTAGTTCAAAAAAACAAAAAACGTACAATTCCTGGCCAAAGCTGACGTGCCTCCCCCTCTCCAAATTAAGATGCTACCACAAAACTGGCGAGTCTAACCTAAAACTAAACTTTACTGTTCCATTTCAAAAATGAATATTTTACACCCGAAACGACAATTTCCCCTCAAAATTAGATAATTTACAATAAAACTGACAATGTCACACTTTAACTTAAGTTTTCCCCAAAACGGGTGATTTTAGGCCATTCTGCCTTGAAAACAGGTGATTTCACAAAAAAAAGACAAATTTATCGCAAATGTGACGATTTTATAGTAATACAGACGATTTCGCGCCACAGCTGACGTGTTGCCACTTAACTGATGACGTTAATACAAAACTGGTCATTTTACCCCAAAGGTTACGATTTCATCCCAAAAACGTTCCTAAACTGACGATTTTACCCTGAAGCTTGTGGTTCCACCCAAAAAATATCACTTTACCTCAAAACTAAATATTTTACTTCAAAATTGACATTTTACTTTGTTGGGCACAGCTTTTCAGAGCACAAAGAGTCAATTTTGACGATTTCAAGGCTGGTATACCCATTGCCATTTTTAGGGCGCATAAAGTCAGTCTTTCCAGTTATAGGAGCGAATAGTACGTCCCAAGTCAAAGCGAGAACAGCCAGGTTGGCCATTTTCGGCGCTCCCGAATGGTCTATTTCGCCATTTTCAGTGCAGGAGTCACTTGTTCAGACATTTTAAGAGCTCGATTCGTCAGGTAATCCATTTCTAGAGCTCGTAAAGTAAATTCGGCAATTTCTAGGGTTCAAATATAGTGATTTTAGCTATTTTAAAGACACGAATCGTCAGTTTTGCCATTTTCAGGGCTCAAATACCTAGTCCATCAAGCCAAGGCCATGAAGTTTGACCATTCCTGGTGCGCAAATTGTCGATTTTGCCATTGTCAGGGAAGGAATCATCATTTTAGGCATTTCCAGGGCAAGTGAAGTCATTTTGGCCGATTTCAGGGCTTGACTAGTCCGTCAAGCCAAAAGCGCGCATTATGGTCATATGTGGCTCAAGAATGGCCAGTCTGATCAACTTTAGCGCACGAATGGTCGATTTAGCTACTTTCGGGGGTATTCACGATCTTTTTAGGCATTTTCAGAAGTTCACCAGTCGCCACCAATTTTTAGGGCGCGAGAAGTCCAGTTTTAGCAATTTTCAAAACGCGAATCGACAGTTTTGTATTATTGGGCGTTAGTTTAGTTACTTTAGCCGTTTTAATAGTGCAAATTACTAGTTTTCACTATTTTTAGGCAGTGAAAAGGCTGTCAAACCAGTTTTAATAGAGCGAACCACACCCATTTCTCTAGCACCTCTCATGAGCAAATACTGAATCCGCGTCTGTCTGCGAAAATGGTATTCTAGGACGCAAAAACGGCGCATTTGGTCTTTGAACTATGTCATCCTTGCGATATCCGTTTTGTGAGCGACAAAACCCGTTGAAATTTATTTTTTTTATTAGTGAAATCCGTGAAGTTATTTTTTTAGTGAGCGCCGGACGAAACAAAATGTGATTATCCTGAAAGATTTTGTACTTTCAGAATGCATCTAGGGATGGGCAACTGCCCCACTGAATCTGCATTTTTGAGTCTAGGGGAGGGCAGCTGCCTAGCCCTGCCCCCCGATCTGGCTATGCCTATGCTCCTAGTAAAATTCGTGCATTGCAGTTTTTGATCCATGACTCACCTTCATGTTTGCATTTGAGCTGTGGGTTCGCCGTTCATAGGAGTTTTCCACAGATCAAGTTGGAAAAAGAATTATATATATTTTTTAAAACCGATGCAAAAACACGTGAGCTAGACAATTTCGTTGATAAACCTGACTAAACAGTGATAGTGACATTAAAAAGTTATAGAACAGGCCCTCAGTAGTCACTTGAGTGACAAAATCACTGGTTTTTGTCACAGTGACAGCACAGTCACCGGAGCTAGTTGTCACTGTGACCGACAAAAGCTGTCACGTCACACCTCTATAAAGGCTCATTGATGACGAAGTTCGGAAGCAAACTATCGAAATTTTACTCGGCGGTTTTACACCGAACATCATCGGAGAATGTTACTCGAAAAAGATCGGTGGTATTTTCACCGCCGAAGGCCTCATTTTTTCTCTCAGTGATGAGTGTCGTCAATTTTAGCAGCGACGTAGCGTTTTTATTCTGTAAAAGCGATTCTTCTTGGTCGTGACTTTGAATTAGCGTTTTCCTCAATTTTTGCAGCAAATTTTGGATGTTTTACCTTTTTATCAGTGAATTAACACTTTTCCCCGAATTGAACTGCAAATTGCGTTTATAATCAAATTAGCCATGCTAATTACTGATTTTTCTCATTAATGACAGCAAATTATTTTGAAATTGGTGCTATGCACTAGCGCTTTTTCCGAGTTTTAAGCCCGAAGTTGACTTCAGAGGCCACGAAGTTGCGTTTTCCTACATTTTAGCCGCTAATTTGGGGTTAATCTATTGTTTTAATTTTAACCGCGTATTAGATTGTTTTCTGCACATTATGCGCGTCCCTCAATTTTTGCAGGGAAATGCGAAATAGCGTTTTTAATTCCTTGAAAGCGATTTTTTCTGCTGATTATAGCGATTATTAGCAGTTTTCGTTCTGCGTTATAATTTTTTTCCACTCTTAGTTATGGATTAGCGCATTTTCCCAGTTTTAAGCCAGAAGTTGCCTTCAGAGGCCACGGATTCACACTTTCCTAAATTTGACCAGCGAGTCAGCGTTTTACTAAATTTTATCCACGAATTAGGGTTTCTCTCAATTTTAGCTACCTATTAATTAGCGGTCTTTTCATTTTTTGAATCTGCAAATTATTGTTTGTTCTAGACTTTATCCGCGAATAAGCGATTTTACTCAATTATAGGCCCAAATTAATAAGTGATTCTTTCCAATTTCGGCCGAGAATTAGCCTTTTGTCGAATTTTAGCCGCTAATTAGCGCTTTTTGTCAATTTCATTCGTGATTTGACTTAATTTTAGCACCGATTTTATTAGTGATTTTTCTTATTATCACTTCAACTAATTTTAGCTCATAATTAATCATTTTTCTTCAATTCGTGAATCATAGTTTTTCGCAATTACCGTAGAGAATTTTCCATTTTAAGCCCCACTCTTAATTTCAGCCCTACCTAGCGTTTTTTTGTTGTTGTTGTTTTTTTTAACTTTTGCAGCTTTGAATTAGCGCTTTTTCAACATTTCAGCCACGAGTTTGGCCAAAGAACAGCACGTTAGAATTTTTGTTCTCATTTTATTCGTAAAGTGGCCCCTATCCACTGCGAAATGAGCAATTTTTCTTCATTTCAGTCCGGAATTTGCGTCGAGGAACCACAAATGAACGTTTTTTCGCAGTTTTAGCCACGGATATTGGCGCTTTTACTGAGCAAGAGAACCATATTAGTGCGCATTCTCAACTTTATCGGCTCAAGGACCTGAAGAAACTTGGGATCAGCGAATTTTATTTATTTTAGCCGCGATGTTACCTGCAGAAGGCGCGTTTTCTCACAATTTTAGGCTTCAAAGTAGCATTTTTGTGGTGAAATCGAATATTCAGCCACACCTATACTCTTTGCTGATCTCCTGTACAACGTTCCGTTCTCCAGAGACCCTAGTCAGAAATGTTAAGAAAAAAAAAAATTCTAGCACGCTAAATCCAATGACGGTACATCACAAATAAAACTATCTCACCATAGCGACCACCTCACGTGAGTTTATCCTAATGGCCCCAGGTCGTATGGGCTGAAAATCGTCGAAAAGAGCCAATATCGCTGTCCAACCGCACATCAAAACTCATTTTTAAGTACTCACTTTCATGAACATAAATAGAACCTAAAGATAGTAATTTGTCCATCTTTAAGTCCGCCCCCTCGCCCTTACGTCGGTACGCTACTGCTTCTGTGTACTTCTTAGCTCTTTGTACATGGTGCCAGGTTCCTATACCCATGCTGAAAATTAATAAACGCACTTACGTACAATTATATATATATATATATAATGGAACTGAATTGAACTCCAGTGTTGAAGAATCACGTTATTTAGTTTTGAACTCTTTTGCTAGCAAGTGTGCAGGATGTGAGGGGGCCAATTGTGGAGGGAGAATCGCCTCAAGAACAAAAAAAAAATTTTCATTTTCAGTGAAGAACAGAAGGAAGAGAAATGGTGGGGATGGTGGAAAAGAGAATCAGAGGAGCGCTCAGATTAAAGAGAAATGAAATATCCTGTGGGTATAGTAGAGAGAATATACGCGGGGGGGAAGAAAAAAGATGAAGTTATTTCCGGAAGGGAAGAAGAATAAAACTTAATTACGTCGAAGGATTCCCACTATTTCATCCGCGAAACATGTTAGGAAGACCATATGTGCTGAATGTCTTCATAAGCAAGAGAATTTCCAACGATCTTAACCGTGTCAAACAGCAGAAGAGGCCATTCATGTACACTAGAGACAATATTGCAATTTGTTCTTTCGCAAAGTTTCTATGCCCAGGTGTTCATAAATAGTGCCATAAAAATAGCCTCACTGGGGACGGACACCGTATAACCTCTGAATAAAACGCTCATTCGCAGCTAAAATGAAGAAAAATTATAAATTCGTGGCTAAAGTTGGCAAAAAGCGCTATTATTAGCACAGTTAAAACAAAGAAATATGCTTATCGCATATAAAATCCGTTAATTAGCCACAAAAAATGCAAAAATGAAGAAAAATAATCCGCCGCAAAAATTAAGCAAATAATTCGGGACTAAATAAGTGAGAAATATCACTAATTAGCCACACAAACAGAGAAAAAGCGCTGATATGCAGCTGAAACTGAAACAAACCCACCTGAAATTGAGACAAAGAGCTGGTTCGCTGCTGAAATTGGGAAATTCCGTTAATTCGCGAATAAAATTGACTAAAAGCGCTCAATCATCCGTAAAAAGGTAGAGAAAATGCTAATTCACGAATATTGAGAAATTCCGCTATAATTTGGGACAGAATGCGAGTACAAACGGTATAATTCGCGGGTAAAACTGGGGAATAAATCGCGGCTAAAATGTGGAAGTAATTAGGAAATTGAGAAAAAATGCTCATTCTCCTGGTACCTACGATGGGAAAAACGCTGGTTAACAAATAAATTTGAGAAAATCCGCTAATTTACGGCTAAACTTTACAAGCCTCTGTAATGCGCGGCTAAAACCCGCTAGGAAGAACCGCTTATTCGCAGATAAATTTTGAGAAAATCCGCCAATTCGCGGCTAAAATTCAGGAAACGTGGTAATGGTTAATGGACGACTAAAAAAGAGAGAAAAGTGGTAATCCACGCGGCTAAGAAGTGAAGACCAGTGTGAATTCAGTGCTAAAGTGGGGGGAAAAAAATTGAATATGTGCTGCTAAAATTGAGAATAAATGCTAATTCAAGGATATATTTGTGGCGTCCTTTCGTCATACCTCAACTTCTTCTGGAATTTCGTACAAGTTCTTCAGTTTTTCGTTAGAATTGCTGTCACTCTTTTTGTCCAATCCGTCTTTTCTCCTCCTTTCTCGTTCTACAATCTTGTTAGCAGCGCTCGTCTCCCACGTGGTCTTCATTTTCAATGTTTTTTTTCTTCATCGGCTTTCTTGTTATTAGTTTCTTTCATTTTGTCTGAATTTGAACCTTTTAGAACCAGCCCTTGACCCCTTTGAAGTTGATAGTTGATACAACTCTTTCCTGGTGTCCCATCCGGCTGCCCTTGAGAATTTTGTACACTTCAGCAGGCTCAGACATGAATCGTCTGACTGTTGAAAAAAAAGACGAGCGAAGACGGAGGGTATAAAAGGCGGTCATGACGTTGTGCGGAGTTTTCAGTCTACTGTGATTAGTCAAACGTTGAGTGTCTGCGTACGCCTTCGTCTCTCTCCGTCACTTCTTGACCTTGGACCATTTCCTCCATATACGCGCCTGTGGAAGTGGAAGAGCGAGTTCTCCCATAATTCAGGCCACTATGGACGAGAAGGTGATGACAGACAAATTGACTCGATGCTTTTTCTGTCTCGCCACCGCCGTTTTCAAACCCGACGGCCTGGTTAATTTCAAACTTTTATCCTGTTGTCACGTCATTTGCTCCAAGTGTGCCGAGGCACTTGACGAGCCGTCTCGAAAGTGCCCCGAGTGTCTTGACAATATCAACCGGGAGTTTGAAGATCACCGCATGCTGAGTGATTTGGCCTCGAGTGATGAAACCACTTTGGGCCTGTGCGATCATCCAGCTCACGGCCGTCGCCCTTTGGAGTACTGGTGTATGAACTGTGAGCATCGCGGCCCACAAAGAACTGAAATCAACAATCAATCACATCATTAAAGACAAAAAAGATGTTCCGTTCTCCAAACCACCGATTTTATGTAATAATCACCCCAAGGAAAGTATCACGCTGTACTGTTCTGCCTGCAAAGTATTTACATGCCGCGACTGCCAATTACTTGACCACAGGGGCCACGGTTACACCCAACCGAATACTATTTTGAATAAAACGAAATTGAAACTCGGAGAAGTGTACAACTCACTTCGTCAAAAACTACACTTGGTGATGGAGAAGCGTGGCCGTGTGCAAAAAAGAAAAGATTCCTTAGAGAACATAAAGAACACCAGAAGGGAGGAATGTTTTCAAATTGAAAAAATGTTGAAAGAAGCAGGTTGATAAAACCATGAAAGAGCTTAGGAAAAAAGTAGGAAAAAAGTAGCTTAGGAAAAGTACAGCGATTGCTCGGTTCTGAAAGATGAACTTGATCGTCAACTTCGGGACTATGAAGTTAGGATCGCTCCGAGTCATCAAGCTGTCGCTTTTCTTTGGGCTTTAATTTCGAAAGGTTCTCCCGAGGATGTTCATTATTACTGGAGATGCGTCGAAAAACTAAAGAACTTGTCCGAAATTCCAGAAGAAGTTGAGGTATCCACCGCTCAGTGCATATTCGACGGAATTGACGTTTGCAATGTAGAGCTCAAACTAAAATAGGACGTGGAGCAAACATTAAAAACGAGACCGCGTAAGTCAGAGAACGAAAGTCTATATTTTTCTAACAAAGAAAAACCGAACAACTGATGTTTTTATGTAAAAATGTGAAGGGACGCCACGAATTAGCATTTATTCTCAATTTTAGCAGCACATATTCAATGTTTTTTTGTTCTTTGTGCGAAAAATAAGCGAAATCGTTAACTGAAGTAATCCGTCCCGAAAAATTGTTTGTCAGCATCGACAAATAGCAAGATTTGTTTCATTAGAACATTTATTATTATTATTACTAGAAGAAAAAATGTGTTTTTTTCCACAAAAAATTGGTTTTAAGACAGCGAAATCAGAGGAATTTGTTGAATTAGGCCACCCCGCGAAATTTTGTTTTCATTAAAAAAAAAAAAAAAAAAAAAAAGTATAATTGGTGTTTTCTTGAGCGAAATTCGAGAAATTGGGTTATTGCTGAGCCAGGATCTGATAAAATTTTCATGGAACAAAATGTACCTGCTGGATTTTAAATGTTTGAATCCTTTTTGGGGGTATCTGGGGGTGGGCAGCCAAAATCGCCACATTTGGCGGAATCTTTGGGAGAGGTGGTAGGGAGGCCGATTGGGCCATCGAGGACTCACGTAGAGCTGATAGTGTTGCGCCAAGGGACGCGAGTGACTCACTGCCGGCTCTGAGCTCTTCAGCATTCCGAATAGTCCCAGCCAATTCCAAAAATTCCTTGCTGAGTTTATCGATTTCTTCGCTGAGGCTGACGTTGTTTGACGCAGGTTTATTGATGATTTCCCGGAGAACTGCTTCCTTCACGTTTTCTCCTGTCTTAGGGTTGTCAGTTGTGAGAAAATCGTCACTTGCCATTTCTATAATTATGGAAGGTCCATCACGGCTGCTGGGTGTGTCATTAGCACAATCTGCGCACACCTTATGGATATGTTTGCACATATTTGCACGGATTGCACTATCCATACAAGTGCATACAAACGAATGAGTACAAGCATCGCACCATCCGCATTTGAGATAGCACTTCGCACAGGAATTATTAATTTTCAAGACATTGTAGCACTCATGATGGGAGCTAGAGCTAACAGTCCATTCATTGGCGTCGATTTGCCTTGCTATCATTTTACCACTTTCTCTCCTATAGACTCCATGTCTGTGACGGAGTATCTGTAATTTCTTGGACAGTTTTCCATTATGGGATGAAATGAGCTCGTCGTAGAACTTGTCGCTAATAAAGTTCTGTAACGCATGGAGAGCTTTGTCGGGACGTTTAGTTTTTTTCCCCTTCAGGTACAAGAGTATTTGAACACTCCGTGCATGCGTTCAATGTGGGCGTTCGTATTTACCCCCGCATGAATTCTGTGACAATACGCCCAATTTTCTGTATTGCAACTATAGTAATCGCGCAAATATTCCCCGAACGCTCGGGTATAGTCGTTGGCCAGTAATTCGTTGATGAGGTTCTTGAACTTGAGGAAAAAAGATTCAATATTGCGTTCCATCTGAACAGCTTTGACCTGCTGGTACACCGCCCTTTTTTCGACTAAGCCACCTTTTATTTTGTCCAGATTTTTTCTCCATGCTCTATCAACATGCCAAGCACAGAACAGACGAAGACTTGGTTGGCCCATAACTCGCACCCACGCTTGATAGTAAATTTCTGTGATGTCCGTCATGAATATACGGCACTTCATTTTTTCTCCACAATACTCACGAATGTAGTTGAAGAAAAGTGTCATCGTTTCAATATCTGAGCGACTGCTGAACATGGTAGCAACTGGAAACCCCTCTTTTCGGTCGTTCAGTACTAAAATGGTAGTCATTTCAAAGCCGTATCCGTTGGTTCCATGAGTTCCATCAACGCAAACTACGTTAGATCCATGTTGTCTGAACATTTCCAACTGTCCCTCGCTCATGAGAATTAAAATGAAGTCATCGGGTTGAATATGTGGATGTTGAGGGTCAATGACTCCATTAAATTTGTGGTAGCGAACCCAGGGCTTCTCTGAAGTTAGATTTAGAGTGACCCATGCTTCTACACTTACGGCGTCGTTTGAATGACGAATAACGTCTTTATGCACGCCGAATTCCTTTGCGATGTTGTGCAAATCTTTGCGGGTCAATAGCAAGCTTCTTTGAAGTTGAAGTTTACTACCCTGCTTCCCTTTCTCCCTTTCAGAAGCTAAAATTTCTTCAAGCGGTATTTTCATGCGCATTTTAACGGCAAGGGACTTTCGATAACTTTTGCTTAATGATAGTCGAGCGACTTCAAAGTCATGACCAACGTGCGTGCTTGAATACACAACTTCAATCTTCTTGCTTTCAAGAGTGGTTACTTTAATGTATGCAGGATAACATGCTTCAATTCTTGGCGTAACCGAGTAGAAATGGAAGCCTCTTGCGGGATCCCAGAGGAATAGATCGGGATGCACCACTTCTAAAACAATGATACGTAACGGTTTTTTTTTGCCGCTGCTTAGTTTTTTCCAGCCCCTCTTTGCTGAATAACAACACACCGAAGATTTCTCTATTTCAGCTTTCCACTTCAAAAAACTTTCTTCGTTGTCGAAAGAAAGAATAGTTTTTTTTTAAAGAGATCTCATGGTCTCGAGACAAGTGATTTTCAATGCCAGGCCTGTCACGGCGCTTACTTGAACAAAGTGGGCACTGCAAGCCTCCATTTTCTTTCGGTTCGCCCAAGTGGTGAGTCTTTATGTGGAACGCCAAGGAAGATTTTCGATCAAAGCTTTGTTTACAGTAAAAACAAGTAACAACCTGTCAAATAGAAATTAAAATTATGTACCTACTACCATTTGTCCCCTAAAGGGCCAGTCTTGAACGATTTGCCTTCAAAAGTGATATTTGCGCCGTTTTCTTGATGGCATCTCTTTTTGTGCCTACTGAGGTTGTAATTGTCTCTGGCTTTGTGCCCACAAAAACATACGAACGTCATTGAAATAATCAAGTGGAAACCGGCAGTCTTAAAACCGTTAAAAACACTCAATGGACAAATATACGCGTTATGATTTGTTAACAAGCGCCCGCCAGTCCTTTGGGGAAAAGTAATCGTTCAACATGGGGCCGCTAGGGCGCTCTTGGAATCCCTCCACGGGTGCTTCTGACAGACGCAAGTGCTAATTCACGGCTGAAACTGTTAAAGTCACTGTTAAAGTTATTCATGGATAAAATCCGTTTAACCGCTCCTAAAATTCAGAAAATGCGTTAATCGTAGTTACAGTTGTCGAGAAAATGGAGAAAAACGATACATCTAGCCAATAACGCGTTTTGATGCTAAAATTGACAATAAAAGGCTATTATTATTATTATTACTTTATTTCCCGTCGGTCACGTAGACATGGGCACGTCAAAATTAAAGATATCAAAACATCAAAGATATGCGTACATAACAAACAAGACAAAGTAACAAACAACAAAACAACTTATAAATCTGTCATACAAATAATAATTTATAAGACAATCGTGAAGAAATCATTTACATCGTACAATACTTTGTCTATTACTCGAGGGTACATTTGAATAAAGCCTGCTAACTGATGATACCCACACGCACTGATCCCTGATGGCAGTTTGCTTATCTGCGTCTAAATTCAGAAAATCACGGAGCTGTGTAGTTGACAATTGACGAGACGCGCTAATTTGCAGCTGAAATGTAGAAAAAACACAAATCTCGGGTAATTTGAGAAAATCAATTAATTCGGCTCACGACTAAAACTGAGAAACAAGCGCTAATTTGTGGCGAAAATTCAGAAAAACGGCTAATTTATGGCTAAAATTGAGGAAAAGCTGATTCGCGGTTTATATAGAGGCAAGTTTATGAGTGTGGAATTCAGCCAAAGCCCAAATTTAACGCAACGTAAAAATTATACTCCTTTTATATATTTTTTTTATCGAGGTTAAGCGGCCTCGTAAAGATTTCCACAGCAACAACTTTACCGTCTTATTTCTGCACCAATCCTCTGGATTTAAAGGTCTCGTTTCAATCTCCAGGTAATTTCACATACGCGGCATGCAGCAGTATGATTTTTTTTTTTTTTTTTTTTCAAGTGAGTCGAAGGAAGAGCGTGAACTTTCAGGGTAAAAGTTCAAGAGGGTTCTAATGTTATTTCAGGGTCGAAATACAGAGGGAAAGTTGTTTGGTAAAACAACGTTATTCGCGTTTTAAAGAGAATACAACGGAACTCTGTTGAATAGGTACTTCCTTTCCTGTAAAGAAGCGTGTCTGCTAAGCGCGCATTGTTGAAACAATGCTCTCGAGAAGAGTTTGCAAATATATTGTTGATTCTCGATTTACGAACTGCGTGTGGCATGCGTGAGTGTTTCCACTAAACACGCGCATCATGTTCGCAAACGTTTGCAAATCTTGCTTGTAAAGTCAAAGTAATTCTGAGATTCGTTGGTTTGGGGCGGGTTACGAAAACCTGATGTACAAAATGGCTGGAATATTGTTCTATAAAAAGAGAGTTCATCACATTCACTTAGGACCCGTTCACACAAGCCACTAACGCGTGGCAGGATGTGGCAGACACTAACGCTCGCACTTTTAGAAATACATTGCCTTCAAATGGGAGCGTTCTAACGAGCCACTTTCCACGCGTTTGTGGTGCGTGGCTCCCATTGAAGGCAATGCATTTCTAAAAGTGGCGCGTTAGTGTCTGCCATTGAGTGTAAGCCAACCATTGAGTGTAAGCGAATAAGAACAAAATAAAAAATATTAAAAAAAAACACTCTGTTTGAGAACGGACAAGTTTTGTCGAACGGTGGTTCGTCCCACTGGACACAGTTCGAAGTCCGCTAGACAAAGCTTCGATCCGAGTGGAGGCCACACTGGTGCCGAGAGAATCGAACAATTAAACGACAAGGCAGAACTCTCATTTTTCGCCAATTTAGGGGGCACTTGGGCTACTCAGTGGCGTTAAGGTGGAAACCACAAGCATTGGTCATGTCATCATACTGGTCGAGCCAGTTCCAGATTTACATATACACGTAGACAGTCGCGGTCCCCTCAGTTTTTTATTATATGTATTTTGGTTGTTGCGAATCGGTGGGGAAAAATAGCTTGCAAGATAACAAAATCGAAAAAAATTGTTCGGAAGGGGGGGGGTTGAAGAGGGGGAGGCTGATTTATTGGACAATTTATTAGACGGTTTGGGTTATACAAATGAAATGCACTCATTCTAACAGCCAGCTGGAGCTTTTTCTTTCATTCCATTTTCTAACTTCGATTTTATTTTCCCTCATTTCCATTGTCAGTGACCGCGGGAGCGCTGGTCCCCGATCCTGACGAATGAGAAGAGCAGTCACACTCCCGGAAAACTACAATTAGCGAGCCGGGCTTGTCGTCTCTTTCTGGGACAAATGTTTTGTTTCAGAAGCAAGCCACACGTTGTTGCTGGAAGTTTGTTTTGTGATCGCACTCATTGAAGGAAGAATTTCTTAAATGCCCCTGAGATGGATTCTACAACCAGTCTCTCTGGTAAATTTCTGGACGTTAAAAATGCTCGCTATTTATACATTTATGAATGAAAACATTTAGTACTCCGCATCCATTGTTGATGGTTGAAGCCCTCTAGGAGTCAAACTTTCGATGTTGCTTCAGGTTTTCTTCTGACCCACGTGCGGAAGGCAAAGAAAACGTGCACAATCGTGGACCATGTTTACAGTCGCTTTTCGATTTGGTATACATGACCCGAAACGTGATTTTAAACTCCGGACATTAATTTTCCTAAAACGGGACACCCGTCACAAGTGCGACAAAACGAATAAACAAAGCCAAAAATAGTGCCAACAGAACGAGTATAAAGGCAAGTAAAGTGATTGAGGGGGCTCTGCTCCTTCCATTTCATAAAAACTTACCTTCCCACAGTTCAAAATGGCCCTCATTCAGCGATTCAACGGCAGTTTTATCTTGATTTCATAGGATATCTTACAATGTTATTATTTTTCTATACAACGCACTGAGACTGAAGTCGAAACGATCTGAATGAGAAGAAAGGCACAGAATAAAAACCCGACTTATACTCTCATACGAAGGAGTAACCAGGTTTTAATTTTCATGCAATTCATCAGGAAATAACAATCTAATTCGCGGGAATATTGCAGAAAAAATATCTAATTCACGGCTAAAATTGAAAAAATTGTAATTTTCGGCTGTGATTGAAAGTACGCCAGTCCGGGGCATCTGCAGTTCGGGGCTAAAACTGAGAAAAACGCTTCCACGGATAAAAGTGAACAAAAAAAAAATGTGGGGCAAAAATGTTCAAAAATCCATTAATTATTTGTGGCTGATATTGAGAAAAATCACTCACTAGCCTGCCTAAAATTTAGAGAAACGATAACTTTTTTCTCAAATTGGCAATAAGTGGTAATTCGCTGTAATAATACCGCTAATCTGCTGCTCAAAATGGGAACAAGTGCTAATTCGCTGCTAAAAAAAAAAGGTAAAACATTGCTATAAGTGGCAGCAAAAATTGAGGAAAACTCCAATTCGCGGCTAAAATTGAGGATAACTCCAATTCGCGGCTAAAAATGGAGGAAACTCACAAATTCGTGGATAAATTGTGTAGAAAAAGCTATCATTCGTGGGTAAAATGTTCGACTGTTTGAAAATACGCCAATTTGCGGATTTGTGGCTAAAATTGAGAAAAAACGCGAATTCCTGGCAAAACAAGTTCCTCTGCTTCCCGACTAAAATTGATAAAATATCCAATTTGCGGCTTAAATTGAGCACAAACTCTAATTGGCGGATAGGATGTATAAATACCTAGAACTCGTGGCTAAATTAAGGAGAAATCCATAATTTGATGCTACGTAATAATTTTATGTCTTGCTTGTTTAGTGACTCAAGGGGTCTCATAGAGATTTCCGCCCCGGGCCCCGATAGGTGTCGATCCGCCAGTGCACAGAAGAGGTCAACGATTGTTCAGGAAAAACGCGAATGAAAAGCTCATTTTTTTGTATAATGCTGCCACAATAAGGGTTGGTGCTAAAAACCTGAGTTCCAGTGCAAATTCATGAAGCGACATAAAACAAAAGTTTTTTTTTTTCATTACAAGGTTCAACTATAATCAGTTCCTCTATATTTTGGATCAAAATAAGGAGACACCGAGGAAATTGCGACCAGAGTAATCAGTTGAAATCGTGAAGAAAAAAGATAAAAGAAAAGATAGCGAAGGAACCCAATCTCTGTCTTTTCGATCAATGTATTCATTTACGATCGGATGAATAGAGTGAGGGGGGGGAGGTATTTTTCAACAACGCCCTATTATCGACTCACGAAGCGACCGAGACAAAACTTACCGAAATCAAAGCAACTAAGATCGCTATTTTTACAGCAAATTATAAAAAAACGGAGTGTTAAAATAGCTGCTTGTAGCAACTTTTTAAAATCAAGTAAGTTACTTTGGATGGAATGATTCCTACGAGGAGGATTCATTTTTAAGAATTATAAAGTTGGACATGTTAGTGGTTGCGATGAGTCAGATGAATAGGCGGATGTCGGTTTTTTTTTTTAAACTAAAATTTGTTCTTAGGAACAGGGAACGCATTTTTTTCCTCCTATAGGACCTCACCGACAAAATATTTCCGCGTAGAACGTGCAGGGAGATAAGCTGTTCATGGTGGAGAGTATACTGAACTGAATTGGGATCGAAGAGGTTAAAGGTAATCAGGGCAGCAAAAAGGTCAGTTTATAACCCGACGACCTGATCCACACACCCCAGCTTAAACGGTCATTGGAAATTAAGAATAGCCTAAATTGTAAAGATTTAACACCTCGACTTTCATTGAAGACCTCTTTCCTCAAGGTTGAATTTATATTTTGAGAACCTCATCACCCTTCGCTTTCACGATCAAATAGTAGAGGTGTGACGTGACAGCTTTTGTCGGTCACAGTGACAATTAGCTCCGGTGACTGTGCAGTCACTGTGACAAAAACCAGTGATTTTGTCACTTAAGTGACTACTGAGGGCCTGTTCTATAACTTTTTAATGTCACTATCACTGTTTAGTCAGGTTTATCAACGAAATTGTCTAGCTCACGTAGCTCACGTGTTTTTGCATCGATTATAAAAAGTATAATTATTTTCCTAACTTTATCTGTGGAAAACTCCTATGAACGGCGAACCCACAGCCTCAAATGCAAACATGAAGATGAGTCATGGATCAAAAACTGCAATGCACGAATTTTACTAGGAACATAGGCATAGCCAGATGGTGGGCAGGGCTAGGCAGCTGCCCTAGCTCCCATAGACTCAAAAATGCAGATTCAGTGGGGCAGTTGCCCACCCCTAGATGCATTCTGAAAGTACAAAAATCTTTCAGGATAATCACATTTTGTTTCGTCGGCGCTCACTAAAAAAATAACTTCACGGATTTCACTAATAAAAAAAATAAATTTCAACGGGTTTTGTCGTTCACAAAACGGATATCGCAAGGGTGACATAGTTCAAAGACCAAATGCGCCGTTTTTGCGTCCTAGAATACCATTTTCGCAGGCAGACGCGGATTCAGTATTTGCTCATGAGAGGTGCTAGAGAAATGATGTGGTTCGCTCTATTAAAACTGGTTTGACAGCCTTTTCACTGCCTACAAATAGTAAGAACTAGTAATTTGCACTATCAAAACGGCTAAAGTAACTAAACTAACGCCCAAAAATACAAAACTGTCGATTCGCGTTTTGAAAATTACTAAAACTGGACATCACGCGCCCTAAAAATTGGTGGAGACTGGTGAACTTCTGAAAATGCCTAAAAAGATCATGATTACCCCCCGAAAGTAGCTAAATCGACCATTCGTGCGCTAAAATTGATCAGACTGGCCATTCTTGAGCCATATATGACCATAATGCGCGCTTTTGGCTTGACGGACTAATAAAGCCCTGAAATCGGCCAAAATGACTTCACGTGCCCTGGAAATGCCTAATATGATTATTCCTTCCCTGAAAATGGCAAAATCGACCATTTTCGCACCAGGAATGGTCAAACTTCATGGCCTTGGCTTGATGGACTAGGTATTTGAGCCCTGAAAATGGCAAAACTGACGATTCGTGTCTTTAAAATGGCTAAAATTACTATATTTGAACCCTAGAAATTGCCGAATTTACTTTACGAGCTCTAGAAATGGATTACCTGACGAATCGAGCTCTTAAAAATGTCTGAACAAGTGACTCCTGCCCTGAAAATGGCGAAATAGACCATTCGGAGCACCGAAAATGGCCAACCTGGCTGTTCTCGCTTTGACTCGGGACGTACTTTTCGCTCCTATAACTGGAATGACTGACCTTATGCGCCCTAAAAATGGCAATGGCTATTCCAGCCTTGAAATCGTCAAAATTGACTCTTTGTGCTCTGAAAAGCTGTGCCCAACAAAGTAAAATGTCATTTTTGAAGTAAAATATTAAGTTTTGAGGTAAAGTGATATTTTTGGGTGGAACCGCAAGTTTCAGGGTAAAATCGTCGGTTTAGGTACGTTTTTGGGATGAAATTGAAGATTGGATTTTTCATCGTGGTCTGGGAGGTGTGCGACGGAGTCGAATCGAATTTCTTCATACGGCCGCTGCTCAAACAGTGAGCGTTTCGACTTTTTGGTGGAGGGGCCGGCCGTCGCTCTGGTCTTCGTCACTTTCCTCCATGACTTTTCGTGGTCTTCCTCTTCTCTTCTTTTCGCTGTCAAAATCCATATTTTGTCGTATCAGTTGGTCAGCGAGCTTCATCCTGAAGTCGAGAGTGTCCATGACGTCTTTTTTCGGTACTTTTTCTTCCTTTGCAGCCTTTCTGTACTCGATCCAGCTCGAAACGATGGCCAAATCAATAGCATGGAAAATCATTCTCAATGTCCATTTTTTGGATCGCACGGATATTCTTAGCTCGCGATGTTTTGATCAAGAAGATCGACGCCTCCCATTCCGTGGTTATATTTTCTTACCAAGGCTGGTCTGTCGATCTCAATCTTTTTTTGTTTGACCTTGTCTCACCTTTTCACCTTGTCTTGGGGCTCCTTTGCCACGAAATTAGAGGCCAGAACCACACTGCTGTTGTCTAACCATTTTATCATAACAACGGCGTTGTCTTCTGAAGCAAAAATCTCAGAAGATCCTCGCTTTTCCCTCAAAAATTGTTTGTCGAGGGTAAAAGGTGGATTGAAGAATCGGTTGATTCGTATTGTCCCCCCCAGCATTTACGTTCATGTCCTTCAATAACTTCAACAGGTGGAAACTCGAAAAGTAATTATCGAAGTAAAGTTCGTAAGGCGTGGGTGAAGGTGGAATACGGCGAGATGCTAGCGTGTATACAATTGCAGATGCCGAGCCTAACAGTTCTTTGATTTTGAAGTTTATTTCAGTTGTAGAACCTTGATAAATTATAAAGTCGAATGGATACCCCGACTTGCCACATAAAAATAATATTTTTATGCCCCATGGATTTGGCTTCCCTTTTACGTATTGCAGGACATTCAGCTTCCCACGGAAAGGTACCATTTGCTCATCAATAGCTAGAACACTTTCTAGAGACTGAGAGGTAAGCCTGGCCCTGATGGATTCGTACAATGGTCTCACCTTGAAAAATCGGTCGGTCACTGCTGGTGGTTCCAAATTGTTGACAAAGTGCAGGTTCTGTCGAAGTTGGAAAAATCGGTCCCTCGCCATTGTTTCTGGGAAAACGGAGATCTTCAGAGTCCGATCCCAGTAGTGCCTGACACGAGGAAATTTGAGAGCTCCCATAGTGATGTGAAGTGCAATTAGTTTTTTTTGCAATTCATCGACATCGGTTGGCACGAAGTTGTTGCCTTTTTGAACGTAAAAAGGCAGCCTTTTCCAGTAAACTGTCAGGTACATATAATTTGAAGTAATCTAACGGTGATTTAATTTCGGCAGCGTCATTTACAGGTAACGAGCCACCATCAGCCTGTACATTCCAGGTATCGACCTTCGTCCTCCCAGGAGAAAACTTATTTCCACTTTTTTGTTTTTTCTTTTCCTCCTTGAAGCGGTTGAAGTATGAGAGAATTCTCGAAATCTCATTATTATTTTCGTCACCTAGGACAAGTTCGTCAGAATCGATAGTCATTGTCGGTTCCACCTCTCTCGGAACATCGTCGAATAAAGGCTCTTCGACAATATTTCCCTGAGCTAAAACTACATCCCCGCCAATTCTAGCATGTCCCGTTGATTCTGGTCCCAATGAGATCTCATCATCATCGCAGCCATCGAAGTCAATTATTTCATTGATGAGATCGCGGTCCTCCGGATTATTGAGATCAAAAAATTGACTTACTGAAAAAAAAAAAAGAAGAATCAAAACAGAGAATAAATTTTTAAAAAATGAAAAATAGTGAAGATAGTAAAAAAGAATAGTAAATAGTGCATTTTCAAAATGAAATGCACTAAAAAACTCCTCTGAGTCCTCATGTACAGCAGGCTGTACACTATCTTTTATCAAGATTATCCAAGCTATTTGACATGAAACTACGCATCCATTCGCAAATATAGCAGGCTGATGGTGTTGAAAAGAGGGTTTTGTGACCAAATAGAAGCTACAGTCACCAGATAAGCCATTATTTCAACAATAATTAGCTACTTACCAGTTTTCTCCATGACAGTTAGCGCGTCGACCGTTTTATTTTATTTTTATCACTTCGAATGAACGCTTCGCGCCAGGCAGTGCTGCCAACTGCTCCCTCAAGGCCTTCTGAACACTAACGCTCTTCCTTGCCGCGAAATATTAAGCCTGAAACCGTCAACTCGCGGGAAAAAGTTGTGTACAGTAAGTTGAGAACACATTCGTTGATGATTTAGCGTTTGGTGGTTCCTCTATTGAAGATACGCGGGAAGTGAAAAATCAAGTCATCGAACTCCTCGCTCGAGGTTAATTTGAGCTCCGAAAGTGGGTATCAAATGAACCTTGTTTGCTCGAAGATATTTTGCCAGAAAATCAAGCTCAGCACCAGTCGTTTGACAAAGTGGACTCGACCTCGGACTGTTTAAAGCTCCTCGGATTGAAATGTAACCCCTCACGTGACACTTTCTCTTTCACGTTCCAAGAACCCGTCTCAGAACCTACCAAGCGAGGCATGCTGTCAATCGTAGCACGACTCATTGACCCATTAGGTCTGTGCTCACCCACGGTTCTCTGGGCCAAAACTTTGATGCAAGAAGCGTGGCAACTCCAAATTGACTGGGACGATCCGTTACCAGACAACATTCTTCTAGATTGGCGCAAATTTGTCATCCAACTCCCTCTGTTAAATGAATTGGAAATTCCTCGGTTAATTCCAGCCTTAAAATCCAGTGTATCTGTCGTGGGATTCTGTGACGCCAGCTCTATCGCATACAGCGCGGTAATTTATCTACGCTGCGAAAACTCGGAAGGCACGAAAGTCCAGCTGCTTCAAGCGAAAACTCGTGTCGCTCCCATTAAGCCGCTAACTATTCCAAAACTCGGGTTGTGCGGCGCTCTACTCCTGTCCCGCCTTCTCAAATCCCTAGAGGATTTTCTCAAAACTCTCGACGTCCTCAGCAAAATAAGTCTCTTTTCAGATTCAGCCACAGTTCTGGCATGGCTGAGAACTCTTCCTCACACTCTCAAAACGTTTGTCGCACACAGAATCGTCGAAATCCTAGAAAACACTTCTCCTTCCTTTTGGCGTCACGTACCGTCACATCTGAACCCCGCGGATATTTCATCTCGAGGACTGTCTCCTAAAGCTCTGAAGGAAAACACTCTCTGGTGGGAGGGACCTTCATTTCTCCTTGACGATCCACAAACTTGGCCTGACTCTTCTCTTCTGGAACACTCAGCTCCTCTCCCTGAAGTGAAAACCAAAACCGCTCTAGCAGTAGTAAAAGAACTCGAAACTGTTGATTTCATAACTCGTTTTTCCTCCCTTGAAGTTCTGATAAGAGTGACATGCAGAATTTTGCGCTGGTCTCCCAAATCAAACCGAAGTAAATCTCCAACAGAGCAACTTACAATAAGTGAACGTGAGGCTGCCCTAAAACGATGCGTTTTTGCCTCACAAAAGCTCTACTTCAAGGAGCTCGTGGCTGCCCTGAAAAGTAATCGACAATTGCCACGCAGTTACGCGAAACTTGCTCCTTTCATTGATTCCCTCGGGCTTGTTAGGGTGGGCGGCAGACTCAGGCATTCTATACTTCCTGATGAAACAAAATTTCCCCTTCTCCTTCCTCGTCAAGCCCCGCTTTAATCCCTCATTTGTCGTTTTTACCACCACGTCTCGCTGCATGGAGGCGCCCAGCTCATCCAATCGTTGATTCAACGCAAATTCTGGATCCTAGGCCTGCGACGACTCATCAAGTCCCAGAATCGTAGCTGTCTCAAATGCTACCGCTTTCAAGGTAAACCCCCTCAGCCGAAAATGGCCGACTTACCCGCTATTCGTTTCGAACAAATTCGGCCCTTTCTTAACACCACTCTCTACTGTGCCGGCCCATTTAAACTCAAGGAGCACCTACGACGTAATGCTCGAATAGCTAAAGGTTATCTGATCTTGTTTGTTTGTCTCTCCACCAAAGCAGTCCATTTGGAACGCCTCAGCTCTTTGACGACGGAATCCCTCCTGATGGCTCTGGATCGCTTTATCTCCCGTCGAGGACTGTGTGCAAACATATTCTCAGATCGAGGTACCAACCTAGTTGGAGCTTCGAACCATCTCAAAGAAGTGGCAACCCTTATCCGGGACTCCGCTCCGGAGATCGTGAAACTCCTGACTTCGAAGGAAATAAAGTGGCGTTTCAATCCGCCGCAAAGCCCTCATTTCGGCGGTCTCCATGAAAGAATGATTCGGGAAGTAAAGCGGCATCTCATTCGCACTGTCGGGGAAACCCCTCTTACCCATGAAGAGATGTCGACGTTTTTCTCAAAAGTCGAAGCCATACTCAACAGCAGACCGCTTGGATACGTGTCTAATGACCCGAACGACAGCGTCGATTACTTGACTCCAGGCCACTTTCTCGTGGGTAGTCCTCTCCTCGTTCCTCCACAGCCCTTAGATCCCGATGATCTTCGACTCAATCAACGATTCACTCTGATACACCAGAACTTGAGATCTTTTTGGAATCGGTGGTCCAAAGAATATCTCCAGGAGCTCCAAATCCGGACGAAGTGGACAAAAAATTCGCCTTCTCTTCAAGAAAACGACATTGTAATTATCAAAGATGTAAACGCTCCTCCTCTTATATGGCCTCTCGGCAGGGTAATTACCACGTATCCAGGCCCTGACCAACAAGTTAGAGTCGCAGATGTTCTCATCAAAGGGAAAACATACCAGCGAGCCATAAACCGTTTGCTGCCCCTGCCCCATCTCGATTAAACCTATTGCTAGCTTCAAAGTTCTCTACTTAGGTTAAGTTAAGTTAAGTTTGCCTAGAAAAGTCTCGTTCTCATTAATCTACATTATGTTTTAGTTTTACCCAACTCTAGTTAAGTTTACTCCAAAGTAAAAAGCTCTCGCTTTTGGTGGGAGGGACCTTCATTTCTCTTTGACGATCCACAAACTTGGCCTGACTCTTCTCTTCTGGAACACTCAGCTCCTCTCCCTGAAGTGAAAACCAAAACCGCTCTAGCAGTAGTAAAAGAACTCGAAACTGTTGATTTCATAACTCGTTTTTCCTCCCTTGAAGTTCTGATAAGAGTGACATGCAGAATTTTGCGCTGGTCTCCCAAATCAAACCGAAGTAAATCTCCAACAGAGCAACTTACAATAAGTGAACGTGAGGCTGCCCTAAAACGATGCGTTTTTGCCTCACAAAAGCTCTACTTCAAGGAGCTCGTGGCTGCCCTGAAAAGTAATCGACAATTGCCACGCAGTTACGCGAAACTTGCTCCTTTCATTGATTCCCTCGGGCTTGTTAGGGTGGGCGGCAGACTCAGGCATTCTATACTTCCTGATGAAACAAAATTTCCCCTTCTCCTTCCTCGTCAAGCCCCGCTTTAATCCCTCATTTGTCGTTTTTACCACCACGTCTCGCTGCATGGAGGCGCCCAGCTCATCCAATCGTTGATTCAACGCAAATTCTGGATCCTAGGCCTGCGACGACTCATCAAGTCCCAGAATCGTAGCTGTCTCAAATGCTACCGCTTTCAAGGTAAACCCCCTCAGCCGAAAATGGCCGACTTACCCGCTATTCGTTTCGAACAAATTCGGCCCTTTCTTAACACCACTCTCTACTGTGCCGGCCCATTTAAACTCAAGGAGCACCTACGACGTAATGCTCGAATAGCTAAAGGTTATCTGATCTTGTTTGTTTGTCTCTCCACCAAAGCAGTCCATTTGGAACGCCTCAGCTCTTTGACGACGGAATCCCTCCTGATGGCTCTGGATCGCTTTATCTCCCGTCGAGGACTGTGTGCAAACATATTCTCAGATCGAGGTACCAACCTAGTTGGAGCTTCGAACCATCTCAAAGAAGTGGCAACCCTTATCCGGGACTCCGCTCCGGAGATCGTGAAACTCCTGACTTCGAAGGAAATAAAGTGGCGTTTCAATCCGCCGCAAAGCCCTCATTTCGGCGGTCTCCATGAAAGAATGATTCGGGAAGTAAAGCGGCATCTCATTCGCACTGTCGGGGAAACCCCTCTTACCCATGAAGAGATGTCGACGTTTTTCTCAAAAGTCGAAGCCATACTCAACAGCAGACCGCTTGGATACGTGTCTAATGACCCGAACGACAGCGTCGATTACTTGACTCCAGGCCACTTTCTCGTGGGTAGTCCTCTCCTCGTTCCTCCACAGCCCTTAGATCCCGATGATCTTCGACTCAATCAACGATTCACTCTGATACACCAGAACTTGAGATCTTTTTGGAATCGGTGGTCCAAAGAATATCTCCAGGAGCTCCAAATCCGGACGAAGTGGACAAAAAATTCGCCTTCTCTTCAAGAAAACGACATTGTAATTATCAAAGATGTAAACGCTCCTCCTCTTATATGGCCTCTCGGCAGGGTAATTACCACGTATCCAGGCCCTGACCAACAAGTTAGAGTCGCAGATGTTCTCATCAAAGGGAAAACATACCAGCGAGCCATAAACCGTTTGCTGCCCCTGCCCCATCTCGATTAAACCTATTGCTAGCTTCAAAGTTCTCTACTTAGGTTAAGTTAAGTTAAGTTTGCCTAGAAAAGTCTCGTTCTCATTAATCTACATTATGTTTTAGTTTTACCCAACTCTAGTTAAGTTTACTCCAAAGTAAAAAGCTCTCGCTTTTGGTGGGCGGTTTGTTATTGCTAAACTGCTGTTCTTTAAAAAATTAGTATAGCAGAGACGCTCCCTACCCCAAACCTCCTATGCTCCCCACCCGCTCCCTCTCGGAATGAGTTTTTTCGCGATCGAGCCGGGAAAAGAAGGAAGTGTGTGTGTCTTCTCGAGGAAAGAAGTACAAAAAAACGCCTTCGCTGAAGTTGTCTCAAATCTCAAGGTACCTACTAAAAGTCAGTCTCATTCTCTCTCTTTCCTGTTCAAAAAATTTAGTTAACTCCATTTTCCGGTCTCTCAAAATTTATCAATCGCTCTCCCTATAAAATACAGTCCCCTCTGCTCTCCAGCAACAATAGGATAAAATCGGCAGTTTTTAGTACTGAGTGGTCTGTTCATTCGTTTTTGATCCGTTTCGTGTTAAACCCGCCATTTTTAGGCGGAACTCCACCAGTTTTGGGGGTAAAGACTTAGATTTTAAAAGTTGTGCTGTGAAATTTTTAGTTTAGGCGTAAACACTTCGTCTTTGGCGTAGAAACGTCAGTTTTGAAGTCAAATATTCAGTTATACCAGAGTGAAATATTCAGTTTTTTGTTTCAAAAAACGTCAGTTTTGAGTTAAAACCCGTTATTGGTTGGTTAAAAAATGTTGAATTTTTACGTTTCTCAGACAAGACGTTGATGAAAAGTCGGTCACCCTGTATATTTGAATTTCAAGTATCGATTTCCGGGGAAATCGAATCGTCTGTTAATAGAATAAGTCTGAATAGAATTGCCAGTTTTTGGATAGAAAATCAGGAATAGAAGGCTAAAACAGATATATTCCGAACGAAGCTATGTTAGTTTTTGATGGATTACGACCCTTTTTTGTGAAAACTCAGTTTCCGGGGAAGAATTTGACGATTCATTGCGCTACCAGTTCTTTTGTTGGGGTCTCTAGTTTCCATAACGTCCGACATATTGTGCCCACCCCTTGGTCAAGAGCTGGCTTCGCCCCTGCCTAGGAAGGTGTTTTTAAATAAAGTAAAATTATGCAAGATTACTGTAACACAGGTCTTGGAAAACGAAGTGAATAAAAATATATTAACAATAAAGGTTCAATACTAACGATAAGTCCAAGAAAAAAAGTCAACAGACTTAGGGAGAATGCTACTGAGTTCATTGGGCAATAGAGGAACTGGTAAAGTGTTATGTGGTAACCTGCGAGGATGGCTAGGTGATGGCTCCAATTTCAATTCAAGAGACTCTAGCACGGTGAAGCGATAGAAGTGACGAATGAAGAGGCGATTATAAGGGAAAAGGAATGTCACCGTTAGAGGGTTAGAACGGTGATTTCAATGTGGTCGTCACCGGAGCCAATAGTGACGGAGTAGTCACAGTGACAAAATCACCGACAGTGAAATCACACCCCAACTCTATAAAATAGGCGGCTCTCATCCTTACGCTTTCTGTGTAGGATGATCGTGCAGCTTTCTAAACGTCTTAATTATGTCTTATCTGAAGCGTATATAAAAGAGCAATCGTCACATTTGCAAGGCCATTATGGAATTCTGATGCTTTTCCAGCCTAGTATTTCAGATTTGTCGACCTCGGAATGATACTTCAAACGTGACCAGAGGTTGCGAGTGAGTATACCGTCGCTTCTAGTGTAGACGTTTTATCACCGTACTACACATAAACATTACACTGTTTGAAGAAGAAAACATTTTATTACAGAAAAAAAAAAAAATTGTTGTTTACTTTCTGTGATAGGTTGCTACTCACAGCATACAAATCGAGTTTGAAGACAATAAACTTCCTTCCCACTACCAAGTATAATTGCAGGCATTCCGCATACGATACCCGAAAAAAAGAGCCCATCCTGCGTCCCTGAATTAACTAAGAAAACTTATAGCTCTAATGGTGTTATCTGATTTTAACAAATTAGAAGTGAGTGTTTTTATCTAATGGTTGAGAAATAAAATTTGGTTTTTATTCATTTGTTTTCGTTGCCTCTATATTCGCAAACTGTAGTGTGTATCTCTCAATTTCCCACCCTCACCATGAAACGAATAAAGTTTTGTTTGGAGTAGCATTGGTTGTTTGTTGTTTTCAGAATGTTCCGACTCCTTTGCTCCAATTGTCTTCTCATTTATCCTCATAATGCTTTTTTTCTGTTCATAAAACATCACTTACATTGAATAACAGCGACGGTGTGGCGAGCGAAAGGGGAGGGTTATAAAAATTCTGTTTTAAACCAAAAAAAACCCTGAGATTTATTCCTGCAGAGTAAGGGAAACCCCTCATTTCATGCCGCTCGCATTATGGAATGATATAACGCACGGTTCGCGCGAAAGTATCGAGATCTACAAGGGAGAGGCAAAATATGTTGGTGTCTTCTGCCCTCTTCCCTCTTAGCTTTATAATGTCTGTAATAAAAAAGTATACTCGACCTTAAAGTAACGAAAATGTGCGAAATTATTCAAAGGAAATTGCTCGGAAACACCATTTGTGTTGCTTTTTTCTTGTCTATTCAGAAAAAGGGAGGAAAAATTAAGGCAACCAAGAGAACTTCAACGATAAAAAAAGTAGATAAAATAGTAATAACGACTGTAGACCAAATTTGAAACGAGAATCATGTCCTTCAAACCTTAAAGGATATATTATAATTTAAATTACGGGGAAAATTTTAAGGATGAGACGTATGGAGTGCTAAAATGAAATTAAATGCTATGCGCTGTGTAATATGTTATTTATTCTCCCATTAACGATTATTTCGTTTACTAAGTAGCTTTAACTCTTCTTTCTTCACAGGAATTCTGAAGTATTAATGGTCTTGATTAATTGGCTTAACTATCACTAATACTATACCCTTCTCACGTATTCTTGCATGCTCTGATATACCACCTACTCCCCTTCCCATTTTATAGTCCCTCATATTTCCTCGAGAAACCTATTAACGAGAGAGAAAAGAAGGCTCTCTATATTTTTCTATCGTGTACTCAGCGGTGCTCTTTGTATAGTAAAATGGGGCTCTCACGTTGCCCATTGATTCTATTGATTTTAAAGATCGCCGGGTAGTGCTGAGACAGGAAAGGGGAAAATCCAGCTACCGTACGAGAAAAAAATGTCAGGTCACTTCAACTTCAGTTTCCCCTCCACAATACAATCATGGTCTTTAACCGTGTGACGTCATTGTTGGTAAATTCACTTGTGATTCTGAGGAGTGAGCGATTAGGTATCAGCTGAATGTTCAAAAGAAACTTTTTCCCTCTTTTTCAGACAAAACATCTCAAACGTTATCATTGCAGAAACCCTTTTCTTCGTCTCACCACCTGTTACAAGACTCGCGATTAAGTCATTCAGTCGATAATGAAGCATACAATGATGCAAGCTACATCTCTTGTACACACAATTTCTTCTCCACCTCCCCCCCCCCCACCATCTGTGCATCCATTGTTCAGCTACAGTCACTTCAAATGGTCTGGAAAGACTTCTCACGGTGTGACTAGGGAATTTAGGTCATTCACCCCTCCCGCCACCGCTCACCAAAACCCTGTTTCTAGCTGCGGGAACACGGATCGACCCATTTCCCTGCTGAACAGCTGGGAGAGAAAAGGAAGAAATTTTGTTCTCTCACTCCCCCTCTCTCTCTCTCTCTCTCTCTCAGCTCTCAGGGAAAGTCGACACCGAATTTGAAACAAAAACTCGATTTTCTCCTGGAACTATTCGGATTTAGTTTACGTTCTAGTAGGCTGGTGCGGTTGTTAATGGGAAGTGATGAAAAAAATTATCTCTTCATTGCTTTTGGCAGGCTCTTTACAGTGTCGTTTCTCCTTCAAGATGGAATAAGCCCCCACCCCACCACATCCATTAGATTAATATAGGAGGATTTCAGCCTTGCACGATAAATTAATCAGTTTTCGCGGTCCTGAATAAACAGTTTAAGTGAATCCTTTTCATTTAGAGCTTCTAAGGTATAGCCCGAGAAATTTAAAGTGTTAAGACACGACTAAAGAAAAACTGTAATTCATTGTAATCAACGAATTTAATTAGTTATTAACGTACAAAGTCAAATCCAACAGAGGGAAGAGCACTTAACTTTATTGATTACCAACTTTCAATAATAGTCACCCTTTAATCTATATTTTTAAAAGGTTTTCAAACGACAAAAACCCTGCCTCAAACGATTAGAGTATACGAGCTTTCTGCGCCCCCTTTCACCATTCTCATTGTAATTGAATTCAAAAGTGTCTTTTTAATTCAATTATAAACTCTGACAAACACCAACGATGAATCATTTAGAAACCTCTAATCAAGCTTTAGAACTTCTCAAATTTCTATATTGCAACCCTCGTTTCCATTCCTTTGATCTCTTTTGTGATGACACCGAATATAGAAGCATTCCGAGAAAACATCTTCAAGTTTAACCACCGGTTAAAGGAGTGAGAAGAAGAAAATAAAGTTTTATGGATGGTTTCGAAGTAGAAAAGAAAATGTCTAATTACAAGGCGTGGATTTAAACTTGCCATCAAGGACATTTTAGAGACGAAAATTATAAAGTTTTCGTACGGCAATTCTGGGAACGCATAGTAATGTTTTAGAGGGAACGCCCCGTGAATTAAAGTTGGCTTACGCCCACATGCTGGAGCTGTGGCGTCAGAATGGGCGCCCCCCAGGACACGGTATCTTTTTGAGGGCGCTGCTGGCTGTGAGACTGCCCATTCCTGCATGCGGGGATCCCTGCAGCATCACTTGTCTCACTCAGTGAATGGGTTGAACTACTGAGTTTTTCTACAATTCTAACACCGTCCTACACACGCCAATTTTCCATTTTGTATTTAAATAATTAAGCTTTAGCGAGTGGGGGGGAGGGGTCGAGGGTTAAAGTAGCCTCGGTGATGGCTGCCATATTTAGTATAGAACACCTCTAACGAACGGGCCACTTTTTTTTTTAGCGCTTCTTAAGTGGCTCGTCATTTATTAAGCGCTTCTGAAGTGGCTTCTCGAGTGCTTAATCAACTGTACGTATATTATTGATAGTGATTGTTGGCAAAGCGCTGCGTGAGCATTGTCTTCCGTCTTGGTTGCCTTTATCTTGATTTTGCGGTGAAATCGAATTTAGCTCACTGAATACTTTTTTTCCTGACGGAAAATCTTTTTAGCCCAGTCGAAATATATCTTATACGCATGTCGTACGAATGGGTGTTATAATTTTAACACGGCATTATCCTATTACAATTAAATCGTTTGTCACGTGGATACCACCCGCGATATTTCATACAACACCCCTTCGTACCTCAGCCCCAGGAGAGCCTTTCGATTTATAAAGCCTATTCCGTACCCAATTACCCATGTTACCCTCGCGAGTTTCAATGGTGGGACGGGTTGATACAAGCCCACGGGCGTGAATGGCAATTTTTTTTAATTTCATTATTTTGATCTCACTGATTATGAAGCGAAATGTTACGTAATAGATCGATAAATCAAAATTTATATTCTGCGCATTTTTAATTAATTTTTGAATCCTTGAGTGGTGTGAAGGTAGTAGGAAGATTACATCAAATGCTCACCAGTCTTTTTTTATTTCCAGCTTCACAGTTATCCCTCCAGCCACTGATGATTGTTCCTTCTTCCTACGTTTTCTCGGAAAGCAATTCTTTTTAATTTCTAGATTCAAGACGGTCGTTTTTTTTTGGATTGAAAATGCTAGCGTGCGCGCGGGAATATGAGTACAAGTCATCATTTCAAGTTTTTCAGGAACGCCAGTTGAATGTGTCCACCGCGAGTTTTTCTCAGTTCTAAAAACTGCCGATTTTATCCTTCAATTGACGATTTTAGTTCAAAAAAACAAAAAACGTACAATTCCTGGCAAAAGCTGACGTGCCTCCCCCTCTCCAAATTAAGATGCTACCACAAAACTGGCAATTCATCACAAAAGTGACGATTTTATACTAATACAGACGATTTCGCGCCACAGCTTTCGTGGTGCCTCATAACTGATGAAGTTAATACAAAACTGGTCATTTTACCCCAAAAATTACGATTTCATCCCAAAAACGTTCTTAAACTGACGATTTTACCCTGAAACTTGCGGTTCCACCCGAAAAATATCGCTTTACCTCAAAACTGAACATTTTACTTCAAGATTGACGTATTACTTTGTTGGGCACAGCTTTTCATAGCACAAAGAGTCAATTTTGACGATTTCAAGGCTGGAATAGCCATTGCCATTTTTAGGGCGCATAAAGTCAGTCTTTCCAGATTTAGGAGCGAATAGTACGTCCCAAGTCAAAGCGAGAACAGCCAGGTTGGCCATTTTCGGCGCTCCGAATGGTCTATTTCGCCATTTTCAGGGCAGGAGTCACTTGTTCAGACATTTTAAGAGCTTGATTCGTCAGGTAATCCATTTCTAGAGCTCGGTTGGATTTTGTTTTTCCCTACTTGGATGACGCTCTAATCGTTTCAACCTCACTCGAAGAGCACACGACTCATTTGAAGACTGTTTTTGAAAGACTGGACAAGTACGGTCTGCGTATCAACGTATCCAAATCAATATTCGGTGTGGAATATATAGATTTCCTAGGCTACAAGATCACAAAGGAAGGATCGAAGCCACTGCCTGAAAAAATTCAAGCTATTTTGGACTTCAAACTTCCAGAAACTGTCCAAGATTTACGCACGTTTCTCGGCATGATAAATTTCTACCGAAGATACCTGAAAAACGCTGCTAAAACTCAAGCTCCGCTACATGATTATTTGAAAGGAGCAAAAAAGAAAGACAAAACTAAGATGTGCTGGACGGAACTTGCCAAGGAAAGTTTCGAAAAATGCAAAACTGACATAGCCAACACCGCATTGTTGGCATTTCCTAACTCAGATTCACCGCTAACTCTTGTCACGGACGCGTCTGATGTAGCGGTTGGATCAGTCCTTCAACAGTACGAAAAAGGAGCTTGGAAGCCGATACCATTTTTCTAAAAAAAAAATTGAATGAAGCACAGAAGTCATACAGCACTTATGACAGGGAGCTTTTAGGAATTTATCTGTCTATCTTTTAGGAATTTAGCTTTCAAACAAAAATATGAAAAAGCATCCCCTCGTCAGTTACGTCATTTGCAATATATTTCGTAGTTTTCGACCACCATTGAGTACATTAAAGGTCAAGAAAACACGATGGCAGACGCTTTGTCAAGGATTGAAGAAGTCGAATTCATTGACGCTCAAGAAGGGGACGACGAAATAAAAACTCGTATGAAGGCAGAAAGTTCGTTAAGCTTCAAGAAGTTCAAATTGGCTTCCGGAAAGCAAATCTGGTGTAACGTCTCGACTCCTTTCGTTAGACCTTATATTCCTGAGCCCTATCGAATGACTTGCTTCCACCAAATCCACGGTTTATCTCATTCGGGACTGAAGCCAACTGTCAAGCAGATTACACATCTCGATTCATCTGGACAGGAATCAAAGCCGACGTTCGTAAATGGGCTAAATCGTGCATTAATTGCCAAAATAATAAAATTCATAGGCATACGAAATCGGAATTACGCCCGTTTCTCGAACCAGATGAACGATTTGGTGAGGTTCACATCGACTTGGTAGGGCCTTTACCAACGTTCGAAGGTCATTCATATTGTGTGACTATGATTGATCGTTTCACCGGCTGGATGGAAGTTCAACCAGCGAAAGAAGTTTCTGCTGAGACCGTAGCTCGAATATTTTACGAAAATTGGGTTACTCGATTCGGCGTCCCCTATCGTCTGGTAACGGATAGGGGTAGACAATTCGATTCCTCATTATTCAGAGCTTTGACTCGAATTGTGGAGTAAAACTACAGCCGACCACAGCCTACCATCCGCAGGCAAACGGAAAAGTAGAGCGACTCCACAGAACACTTAAAGCGGCGATTAAAGCGCACAACTCGGCCAGATGGACACTAACTCTACCAACAGTCCTGCTTGGATTGAGAACAGCCGTGCGCCAAGACGTAAGTTATTCGATTTCGGAAATGGCCTGCGGAAAAACTTCCGGGCGAATTTTTTGAAGAATCCAATTGAACGATGATTGGCCTTTGAAAAAGGCCATGCTTTTTGAAGCATGGCCGCTTAATCTCTTGAGCAGCCGGGGCAAGACGATAGCGTAAACAAGTATTTTCCTCTCTGTGAAATAGCCAAGCTTTATTTAATGCCATTTCATTAAAAAAAACACACATTAAACCAAACATGAACTTCAAAACGCATCAACAAAAGATGGATTTTAAACGACTGATAAATTGATAAGAACGAACATGGCGTCTGTGATTTTACCTGTCTGACATTAGGTGCTCTACTCACAGGACCACAAAATAATATTCCAGCTTGGAGGAGTATATGACACTCTCAACACCCCAAAATCTCGGTAACTTAAGGATTGTATTTTTACTCAATTTTTTGCGGCCCACTTTACATGAAATTGAAGTCATCACATCAGGCAAACACAAAAATAACTAAACCCCTTGCTCGTGGTGCCTTATTTCCAGCACTTTTAAACGTAATTTCACACTTATTTGCTGTTTTTGATCAAATTTCCAGTTTTTATGGTGTGCTGAATCCGAATGTCGTTTCTCAGACCCATCAGGGTGACATAATTAATGGTACGAATATCGAAAACATCCTCATAGAAGTTATTTTAGTTAAGTTAGCTGGTGTGCTGAATCCGAATTTGCTCTAAAAACTCTAACTAACCGCCAATTAACACCATGCTAGTGATGTAGAGTAGATTCTTAACCAAAGAAAGCAGTAGCAACAGTGAAAAACAATACATATTAGCACTCATGAAGTAGCACTTGGGACCTGGCCTGGAAGGTACGTATCAGGTGTTGAAGGGCAGCAGCTTCTAGGGGGAAGTGAGGCCATATTGCTGCTCTCTTCGAAGGCCGATTTACCCAATTCATATAGGTACCTCCACATGAAGTTCACATTGTCACCTCCATAATACGGAGCAATTAGATACGTCTCCTCTACTTCAGCAGGCACTTTCACCGCCACAATCACAGCAGTGGATTGTCTGACTGACTGTCCCTGATGTCAGATCACACATAATGAGATATGAAGGATCAGGATCACGTCTCATACACCTTCATCTACAGCAGTACAATGATGGTACAATGATGGTGATGTTAAGGGGTTGTTCGGGACCAAAGATATAATTTTTAACTTTAATGAACATTTCAGATTAAAGGGGTATTCATGAAGAATGTTTAAACCTTGTATTTGTTATTTGATAAATTCTGAACAGATGGGTATGGCCATAGAAACGGAGAAGCTGAACACAAAAAATACCAAATAACAGGGTTTACGTCGATAACATATTTTATGTTAAACTTCAGAGCATGACTACCCCTTAAGTCTCTTTTTTGTCTGTTTAAATTTATTTTTTGTATGTTGCCCTTTTCTTCTCGTAAAAAGAAAGAAAGAAAAAAAAATGGAAAAAGTTAGAAAGAGGAGGCACTAACATGAGGGAGCGAACGGCCTTAGGTCAGCATCATGCTCAAGAAAAAAAAAAAAAAAAACAAAACAAAACAAAAACGATGTGGCAGAAAAGACAATTTCTTCTCTCCTCTTTTTTGAACGTTGACAGCCAAATTTTTTATTTTAAGGCGGCTCCACACTCTCGCCGTGAACGAGCGTGAAGAGCGCGAATGTGAGTGTGTAGAGTCTTCGCGGTCTTTACCCGTTTTGAGGCGGTATTTTTCCCCGCTTCAAAGGGTTCGCGGCCGTGAATAGAGAAGACCCTCCACATTCGCGTTTCGCAGCACCGTCAGTTTTTTATTTTTACTATTATTACTTTTTTTTTATGGGCACTTCGGCAACGATGCCATTTAGTGCCTTGTAGTTGTCAGCTATAAATTAGAGCTGAACCTTTGTTTTCACGTCGTTTGTACTATAACGTGTCTCGTGGTCTTTTCCTCGCCGACGAGATGTGGGATAAGGAGAAAGAGTTAAGTTCTTTCGAGAATTATCAATATGAGCCGATATTATGCGACCCCGAGCAGTATGCCACAAGAATAAAACGCAGGTGAGCGATGCTTGGGGTAGACTAAGCGTCCAATTGGACGTTCTTGGTCCTGATTTGAAGGTCTTCTGCAGTTCTATTTGAAATCGATACCTAGTATATTTCCATTCCATTCCAGAACGACACTCACACTGTACTGTTAAAAACGTAAGTGAGGAGGTAGCGTCACGGTTGCATTATTCACGCCGTGAATTCTCGGGGTGAGTGTGTAGGAAGCGTCGCGGTCGCGGTATTCACGCCATGAATTCACGGAGAGAATTCACGGGGTGAGTGTGGAGCCGGCTTTGCAGATGCCTAAGAGTTACCAACAGGCACCAAACGTGTTACGATTCAAATTAATGATAACACACGCTCGACACACACACACCTGCTCGACTCCTGCAACACAGCTGACCCCGCTCGATACCCGCCCCGCCCGCCAACCGCGCCGGCCCGCTTTCGGGATAGGGCTCGAAAAGCATCCGTAGAATAAGAAATTGACTGTCAACGTTCAAAAAAGAGAAGAGAAGAATTTGTCAACCAAAAAACAGCCAGTGAAGGAAAGAGGAGTTGCTCAAATTTGGCAGAAAAGAAGACTGCTGCTCCTTTCCCCCCCCAAAAAAAAGCCCTCTAGCCTTCTCTGAACTGAATTATTTCAATATCGGCTTTGATTGCGCGTCACATAATAGAAAAAAAATACAGAAATCGGGGGTTTTTGTAGATTTTTTTTATTTTTAGACTGTAGCGCCTCTTTTAGACGGTCGGGGGGTTGAAATTCAGATTCAGGACATCTCAAAACATGAGGAATGTGAGTGCACCATATTTTAAGAAATTATTACTCGCGATGGTGTGGCAAAAAAAACCAAGAATAACTTAATTAAATGAAAAAACTCCGTGAGTTTTAAAAGGCAGTCAAATTTCGGCATGTTGCCGGGGCTGTATCGTTGGACAAAGTTGAAATTCGGATTCAGCACACCTGAAAACATTAAAATTAGTCATCAAACTTAGTCTCGGAGTTTTTTTTTCCTGCGGAATTTACCTGCTTCCTGGACTATGAGCGAAATTTCCTTCAAGGTAACACGGGACGTTGTGGGCTTCGTGGACACAATGACGTGGCCATTTGTGACGTCCGTGCTTGGGGGATTCACGTGTCTATGAACAGTGTACGGCTATTCACTTTTCTTCATCCTAAGAAAATAAATGAAGGCGATAAATGGTCTCGAATAGTGGATGCACCGATACCGAGACGAGACCTACTTTTAAGAGGGCGAGACCGAGACCCTAGACGATACCACAATTCTCGAGATGAGACCGAGACTCAGCCTCGGTATGGGAAAAACGGTGGAGGGGGAGGTGGATGAGAGAAGGAAGGAAAAAACAAAAGATGGTCATGACATTCAGGGGTTTTTTCAATTCCAGCTACGAACGACCGCCTATTCTCAATTTTAGTCGCTAATTAGCACTTTATTTCTCCATTTTAGCCGTGATTTTGTGCTTTTTATCCATTTCAGCCGTGTATTTGCGCCTTTTTTTCCATTTAGCCGCAAACAAACACTTTTTCGCAATTTCAGACGCACATATTTAGAGCTTTGTCTGAACGTTTATGCGCGGACTCTGCGAGCCCAAGAGCTAAGTATGAGGGAAAGAAAGATGAATTCCCTTGTCCCTTTCGTACAATTCTCAACACGATCGATCCTATTCGATTGTTTTGTTCCCCTGACTTTGTCGTAGTTGACTGTGTATTTCCTTGATAGTTACACTAAAATTTTGCATACGAAGCCCTCAGATCTTTTTACTTTTCGAAACCGATACCGAGACTTTTGAAACCGAGACCGATACCGATAACAACTGTTCAGAACCGAGTCCGAGACCATTCAAGTCTCGTAACCGGTCTGCGGTCTCGTAAAACACTAGCTCAAAACCGCCGAAATATTTGAAGAGTTACTGTTCCCCTACTTTTCAGGGTTATCTCCCCCGGTGTCTATTCTCCAAGTTTAACTACACCACCTTAGTAGCTAACGAATAGTAAATTACAATGTTTTCATTAATTAATTCGGCAAAATTGAAAAGAAAATCAGATAAATTGACTTTTTATATCAACTGTTGGTGATGTTAAATAGATTCCTGCTGTACATGGTTTTGCGAGTGTCTCACAGCTTCCTGATGTAAGAAATGCGAGTAATTTTTATTGAAGAGCAAAACGTGAGTCAAGTTCAAATGGGCTGCAACTTTTTATCACTTTATTCAATTTCAATGAACGAGTTTTTCTTGAAAGACTCCGACAGACACGTGACAGTTGACACCTGTGCCACACCAGTGAACGAGGCCGCATAACATTACAACTCACTTTGGGTGATTGAAACAAATGCAAAATAATTATTCTATTAAAACAGTCGAGCTTAAATGTTTATGGCATGTTAATGGTATGTTGATGAGAATGTATAAACTTACTTTTTTTTTCTGTTGACGAAGGGGGTGTGGTAGCTTGTCCAAACTGGCCTTCAGGTTTCGAATGTCAAGTGATGTTGCAAATACTATACCCGCGGAATACGTTGAAAGTTCGTCTTCTGGCTTGGGTAGAACTGTTAACGTGAGCAAACATCCATCGTTGACTTGTTCTTCCCTTATTCAAATGAGCTAAATAATACTGTCTCAAATAAAATACAAACATACTTTATGGTAATTAACGTTTCGTGATGATGTAACTTCCACCAGTTTGCTGGACAGTTTAATTGAAATCGTTAGTTCTTCACTATAACAACAAATTTCCATATAATTCATTGTCAAACGTTAAAAAAAAAAACAACAAAATAATCCTCTCAATGATATTCTGGTACTCTCCCAACACTTTTCCTCTTGATTGATCCCCGAAAGGCACTCATTTTCTCACAGTCCAATCCTGAACTTTTTGTTTTGAAGAAAAAGAAAAACAACATACAGGTAAGGTAGATGCAGAACATAATTTCAAGCCCACCATTTTTGACGTGACATTTTCGTTTCTTTCCATTACTTTTCTTTTTTTTATGGTTATTATTTCTTCCTCTTATTTTCCATCGAACCGTAAAAAATGAATATGACGAATTTTAAGGCGGAGCCAGAGGTCCAAGGTAGAACAAAGGAATTAATTAGCGAAAAGAAACAATGAATGATTACAATTAGAAAACTGAAAGATGAAAAGGACGGAAGCGCACTTGGAGTAAAATGTATGAAAATTGAAATATCGCCTGGCAATTTGAAATTATGATTAAAGCGTATAGTTATTGTTCATGCTGAGATGAAGAAGGAACTTTTGCTCTTCAAGCAAAATAAATTGGCTGCTCCGTCCGTTTCTGTTCCCTCCACACTTTGCCTGCACATCATGCATCGTTTTTAACGCGAAGCTTTAGCTACTGGCTCTCTAGAAAGGCGAGTGTGCAGATTCAATTTTCTCTAAAATGTCATTTCAACCGGAAGCTATAAAGCGTGGGACAATGGGGAACGTTCTATACCTTTCGTTAATCATTTTGAACGGAGAACGAAGAGGGGGAAATTTGCTAGATTTCCATACAGCTGAGCTGCATAATATCAGTAGGTAAATTGCCGGAATAGAGTGAGCGTGTATAGTGTTATATTTCAAGAATGATTGCGACGAAATTAATAATCTCGATTGCTTTTTAGCACTCCTGTACACTCCAGCGCTCCCTTGTAGTATCGAAGCATAGGAAAAGTGGTCACACACAACTTTGATTAAAGCGACTTCATTAGTTATGAATAATGAAAAAAAAATATGTGTCTTAAAAGTTCATATAGCATTGCTAAAAACCGTTATTAATATTGTTTCCTAAAGTGTTCACCGCGAAACCCAACACATTGAATTGTTCCGTGAGCATTTTTTTTTTTTTTTATTAGATATCTTTTTTAATAGGTATCTGTATTATAACAACTGAGCCTGAGCACATCAAGTTAATTTACTTATAAACAATTTACAACATTATTGTAGTTCATGGCCCAGTGGCGTTCCTCCTACGAGCACGCACGCACCTCACTGTCACTCGCGACACCACAAGGTCCATGGTAGAGGTGTGACGTGACAGCTTTTGTTGGTCACCGTGACAACTAGCTCCGGTGACTGTGCAGTCACTGTGACAAAAACCAGTGATTTTGTCACTTGAGTGACTACTGAGGGCCTGTTCTATAACTTTTTAATGTCACTATCACTGTTTGTTTCCATCTGTCCTCCCCATCAACATGTGATTTAATTTGGGGCGGACGGTTGGGAAAGGATATTCCTAGGAACCCTGAAATCTTACAGGACAGGCCCCCTGTAGCAGTTCGTTTGAGCAAATGCCTAATGTTACCGGACACGCCGGTATCTGTGTAAATTTCATTCCCAGACCCAACAAACCCTATTTATAGGGCAAATGAGAGACACGATTCCGCAAATCAATTTTGTTTGCATCGGTTATAAAAAAAATATACAATTCTTTTTCTAACTTTATCCGTCGAAAACTCCTATGAACGGCGAACCCACAGCCTCAAGTGCAAACATGAAGGTGAGTCATGGATCAAAAACTGCAATGCACGAATTTACCTAGGAACATAGGCATAGCCTGAGGGGGGCAGGGCTAGGCAGTTGCCCTGTCCTAGACCCAAAAATGCAGATTTAGTGGGGCAGTTGCCCACCCCTAGATGCTTACTGAAAGTACAAATCTTTCAGGATAATCACATTGTGTTTCGTCGGCGCTCACTAAAAAAATAACTTCACGGATTTCACTAATAAGAAATAAATTTCAACGGGTTTTGTCGCTCAAAAAACGGATATCGCAAGGGTGACATAATTCAAAGACCAATTCGCCGTTTTTGCGTCCTAGAATACCATTTTCGCAGACAGACGCGGATTCAGTATTTGCTTAAGAGAGGTGCTAGAGAAATGGCGTGGTTCGCTCTACTAAAACTGGTTTGACAGCCTTTTCACTGCCTAAAAATATTTAAAACTAGCTATTTGCACTATAAAAACGGCTAAAGTAACTAAACTCACGCCTAAAAATACAAAACTGTCGATTCGCGTTTTGAAAATGGCTAAAACTGGACTTCACGTGCCCTAAAAATTGGTGGCGACTGGTGAACTTCTGAAAATGCCTAAAAAGATCATGATTACCGCCCGAAAGTAGCTAAATCGACCATTCCTGGCCGTTCTTGAGCCAAATATGACCATAATGCGCGCTTTTGGCTTGACGGACTAATGAAGCCCTGAAAACGCCCAAAATGACTTCACGTGCCCTGGAAATGCCTAAAAAAGATTATTCCCTCCCTGAAAATGGCAAAATCGACAATTTTCGCACCAGGAAAAGTCAAACTTCATGGTCTTGGCTTGATGGACTAGGTATTTGAGCCCTGAAAATGGCAAAACTGACGATTCATGTCTTTAAAATGGCTAAAATTACTATATTTGAACCCTAGAAATGGCCGAATTTACTTTACGAGCTCTAGAAATGGATTTCCTGACGAATCGAGCACTAAAAATGTCTGAATAAGGGACTCCTGCCCTGAAAATGGCAAAATAGACCATTCGGAGCGCCGAAAATGGCCAACGTGGCTGTTCTCGCCTTGACTTGGGACGTACTATTCGCTCCTATAACTGGAAAGACTGCGCCCTAAAAATGACAATTATAGCTATTCAAGCCTTGAAATCGTCAAATCTGACTCTATGTGCCCTGAAAAGCTGTGCCCAACAAAGTAAATAAATGTCAATTTTGAAGTAAAATATTCAGTTTTGAGGAAAAGTGATATTTTTTGGTTGGAACCGCAAGTTTCAGGATAAAATCGTCAGTTTAGAAACGTCTTTGGGATGAAATCGTAAGTTTTGGAATTAAAACAGTCAGTTTTGGGGTAAAATCACCAGTTGTGTATTAACGTCATCAGTTATGAGGCAACACGTCAGCTTTGGCGTGAAATCGTCTGTTTTGGTATAAAATCGTCACTTTTGCGATGAATTTGTCACTTTTTTTTTTTTTTTATTGTGAAATCACCTGTTTTCAAGGCAGAATGGCCTAAAATCACCCGTTTTGAGGAAAACTTGAGTTAAAGTGTGACATTGTCAGTTTTAGAGTAAATTATCTAATTTTGAGGGAAATTGTCGTTTCGGGTGTAAATGGAACAGTAAAGTTTAGTTTTAGGTTAAAATCGCCAGTTTTGTGGTACCATCTTCATTTGGAGGGGGAGGGCATGTCAGTTTCGGCCAGGAATTGTACGTTTTTTTTTTACTAAAATCGCCAATTGAAGGATAAAATCGGCAGTTTTTAGTACCGAGTGGTCTGTTAATTGCAATTAAAATCATTCGTTTTTGTCTTTAACGTTAAACCCGCCATTTTTAGGCGGAATTCACCAGTTTTGGGGGTTATTGGCTTTTTCTTTCATACGCTGCAACTCTTTAGCTACCTCACGTCCACGATAGCTCGCTGGGTGGGCGTTGATGCATGTACTAAAGATGCTCTTTGAATCGCGAATAATTTTGTTTTACCATAAAACTCGCTATCGGTATTTTATTTCGTCCCCATATTACCTGGAAACACGTTCTTTCTTCGTAACTGAAACTGGCTACACTCGGAAACCGTCAATTCAACCCTTAAAAACTGGCAATAGTTAGCATTAAAACTGAACATGTTGCCCCTAAAAAACCCAAATAATCTTGGAAATTCTGCCCCAAAAAGCAGATTATCCAGAAAAAATGACCATTTTTCGCTAAGTCGCTTTCTCGAACTAATCGTAAGACTGAGAAAAACGCTATTTTTGCGACTAAAATTCTAAAAAAAATCGCTCGTTGACAGCAGAAATTGAGGAAAAGCGCTAATTCAAGGCTAAAATGGGAAAATCGCTAATTCGCAGCTAAAATCGTTAATTATTCTCAGATGAAATTGGGAAAAAGCGCTAAATGACAGCTGAAATCAAGGAGAAATGATCATTCGCAGTTGAAAATTAAGAAAAACAGTCGCAAAATTACACCATCTGGAGCTGAATATCTGCAAAATTGTAGCCTTCCACGGTAACGCCCTGTCAAGACCCGCAAAATTGCAACACTTTGGAGGCGAATACCACTGAAATTGGTAGCTTCCTGTTTAAAAATCACGATATGGCGCATTCACGTCTTAATTTCGTCAATTTCAAAGTTATGGTTGTGTGTGTGTGTGTGGGGGGGGGGGGGGTTGTGAACGTGGAATCTGAACTAGTGCGCTCCGACCAAAAGTCACTATGCCATAACATTTTCGTGGTGGATTGCAACGTGTGTGGGCTCTGACAGTCTGACCTCGATGGAAGGTGTGGCGTCAAGGGCTGTCAATGCCCCCCAAGAGCACCAAAAGGCTCCCGTTTTCCCGTTAAAATATCCACAAGATTGTAAGTTTCGAATTCTAACTACAAAGTTTCGATTTTTTATTAAATTGCAAGTTTTGGGACTTTTTTACTTCCATGTTCCCGTAGGGGGGGGGGGAGTATGGTCTTAATTAACAAAATCGAGTCCGAGCTGACTTCAAATTCTGAATGCACAACCTCAAAAAAGGTTGAAAAGGAAGTATTTCACTAGCGTAATCTAAATCTAAAGAAAAATCTAAAAAAGCAAACGAAATTAAAGTTGCAAGCAAGATATTATTTTCTGAAAAAGGAAGCCCTCAGGGAAATAATCCCTAAATATTAGAGATCCTTATACAGGACTCCTGGGGGTAATTTCCCAACGAACCTGTTTATATATTGTGTGTATACAGGGGATTCCTCGACTCTGCGTCAGATTTTCCAATGCAAACTTAGTCATGCTTGAAAGAAAAGAAGCCAGGTAGTTGAACTTTGCGCTATTATAAAATCAACATCTTAGTCGAAAAATCGTTCAATTTATACCTTTACCTTATCACTGCGACAAAGCTTTTCAGCAGCCTCGAGAACATGTTCTGGTAAAAAATTGAACGCTGGAAACTTCGAAAGACGGTAAAAAATATTTTCCGTCGAAGACGGAGTCACTCCATTCACCTAAGCTATATGCGTCCCCCCCCCCCCAGATCAAGGTCTATAAAAAAGAAGGTCCGATTGATTGACGAGGGGAAAAGGTAAAAATTACGTCATTGAGGGCAAAAATAATAATAAAAACATCAGGGATTCTTCCTAGGTGTTCTCCAATGCGAATGGTTGTCATAGCGTCATATTTACTTGCATGTACTTGAATTTCTGTGAAGGATTCTATTTTTTTTTTCTTGGACAAAGTAAGTTTATTAAAGGTCGACGATGCATTCACGTTGGAGAGCGACAGATACCTGGAGGAACAGAGGATTAAGTAGTAGCGGCTAAGATATACGGACGACTTGTTCATTGTCGTGCTATCATTACGATGAAACGCGTGGTTTTAGCTGCGAGTAGATTCGAGGACGCCCACCTAATCATTTCATAACGTGCTCTACAGATTAACCCCTGGGGGCGACAAGGAAAATGAATGTCGAGTATTAGCGATGAGGGAAAGAACAGTGAGCAGCATGCCCACCATCCTTATTTTCTAGGCTACCGTAACCCGTACTCCTGTTTTCATAGTTCTATCAAAAGCGACGTCACTGTAATTCTGCTACGTACCGCTCATTCTAGTCTAGTATGTAGTAGAAGAAAAGAGTATGTAAGAAGATATGCGGTGCGTTCCGCACTCGTATCGCTGTAATTTCCGTTGGAAATGATTTTTTATGAATTCTATTGATGCGTGCCAAGATAGCAAGCAACACGACCAAACAAGATTATATAGAATTATGAAGTATAGTGGAGCAGAGCTGTTAAACATAAATTGAAGTCATCTGCCCAAAGTATCCCCCCCCGCACCTCATCAGTCATGATCAGACCTTCTTATATTGGCCCCGCGAAAGATTACGCGACCGCCCCTGGTGGCGTCTGAAAGAACATTCCTAGAGTAGACACACAATGACGGTAGTTACTGGTTGCTATTGCTACAGCACTGTTTTGCCTTCTGGTGGATGTGTTTAAAGCGGCTTGAAGTTACGCAGAAATGCGCTCTTAGTTTTTTCTAGAATTTTGTCGGCAGTTTAGGGTGGGCGTGCCGGGCAACCACCCGAGAGCGCCGTGTCCTGAGGGGCGCGCCCAGCAAAATGATGGAGAAGGGAAGGCGGACGAGAAAAATATAACTAAGAAGCGCATTTGCTTAACGAATATAATGACTATTAAATTCTAAACAAATTAAATAACAATGATTGGTAGAACTACAAAAGCCAGGGCGCACAAAGAGCTAATACACAGTAGATACTTGGGCTTAGCTATCAAGTAAATCGATGGAAAAAATTGGAGATTTTCCTCAATTTTTGCTGCAAATTAGCGATTTTTACCTTTTCAGCAGTGAGTCTAGCACTTTTTTTTCACTTTTAGCTGCAAAGAAGCGTTTTTATTAATTGCAGCCGCGTTAATTATAGTGATGTTTCTCAACATTGACCACAAATTAGCGGCGTATGAACTATTATCAGTTTTTTGTTTTGTTTTGTTTTTTTCACTTTTATCCATGGATTAGCGCTTTTTCCTAGTTTACTGCCTGAAATCGCCTTCATAGGCCATGGATTTATGTTTTCCTACATTTTACCCGCAAATCAGTGTTCTACTAAATTTTAGCCGTGAATTAGTGTATGTATTTCCAATCCCCCCCTCGCGCCCTCAGATTTTGACCCATCTGTGTATATTATGTATGTGTCGGGGAGAAGCCTTCTCATTTTGTCCTCGAACAAGTTTCGATTAACTCTGGAAAAGTTCACTTCTTTGTCTTCTGGCATCCGGAGCGTTGGGACACTTACTACGAGGTCTTCGTACTTGGCTTGGAACAGGGGGGGGGGGTCGCTGATTGGTATACCAGTGGTCGTGTGCTCGAGAAATCTAAAAAGCTGTTCACTATCAAAGAAGCCTTCTTCTGTCTCCAGTAAGCGTATGTCAGAACTTTTTGGCTAAGGTTGCAGATATTATTCGTGACGATTGGAGTCGTAGCTACCACTCGCCTAATAAAGCGGTCCGCTAACATTATTCTTCTGAAATGCAGAGGGGGTTCGTTTGCTTCTGCTAGGACTACATTCGTGGGTGTACTGGAAAGAAGTCCGATACATAATCGGATGCTTTTTAGTTGAATTTTGTTCGAGGGAAGTTTTTGGGGCGTTTCCATAGAATATAGCTCCGAAATCTAAAAGGGCTCGGATTGTAGCCCTGTAAAAATGGAGGCACAAAGATTGGTTGGTACCCCAGTTGTTCCAGCAAATAAAGCGCAATATATTAAGATATTTTTCTGCTTTTCCCTCAAGGTAGTTTATATGATCCGTCCACTTCAATTTTTTATTCACCATAAGGCCTAAAAATCGAACTTTTGTTTCGACTGGGAAAACGACTCCTCAAAGGGCGATGCTGTCTCCGATAAGGCTCTCCTTCGACTGAAAGGACAGACCACCGACTTCGTATTTGATATCTTGAAACCATTCTGGTGCGACCAGCGGATAACCATAGCGATTGTAGCATCTAAATTTGTCTTGCATACATTAGGGTCCGGGCTTTTCGTGATTATACAAATGTCATCCGCATATATTGTATGACTCTAACCTCGGGGGGACATATTTGGGGAAGGTCTGCTGTGTAGATGGCGAACAAAATACCACTGAGGATATCCCCCTGCGGAAGGCTGATCGTTGTTTCTCTGGGTCCGTAAATCGTGTCGTTGTATTTAACATAAATGATCCGCCTGTTAATTAGTGATAAGATGTTGTAGGCGAACTTTTGTGGAATTCGTAATGAATTTAGTTTCGTGTATAGAATATGTAACTGGACATGGTCGTAAGCTCCAGTAATGTCTAAAAAGGCACCTAGTACAGTCTTCTATTTCCGACAGCAGCAAGGCGTGGCGTTCGCTGATTGATTTGCCTTTTCTAAAACCAAATTGGCAGGATGGCAATAAAAAATTATGTTCCAGGAACCATTCTAGTCGGAATTTTACCATTCTTTCCAGAGTCTTAAGGACACATGAACTGAGGTTGATTGGGCGGTACGAGTCGCTTTGATCTTTAGGTTTGTGTGGCTTGAGGCACGGGACGACCATTGAAAACCTCCATTCATTAGAAAAGGATCCTTTAGACCATAGATGGTTGAATATATTCAATAGTAAGAGTTTTGAAGAGTGAGACATGTTTGCCAACATGGGGTAGAGAATGTTGTCCTTTCCGGGGGCCTTGTTATTGTTAGTCTTCAGGGCGGCCTGTAGTTTTGTGATAGAGAATGGTTTTAATAGGCTATGGTTTGCATTAAGGTTTACGTTGATAGGAGGGTCCACTTCCAACGGTGCCGATGGGGGTGTGAGCTTTGATAAGAATTCATCAATCCAACCTGTACTGGCGCTTGGAGGTTTGTTTGTCTGCTTTCTGTTTTTAAGTGCTTTGATGGATCGTCACATTGAGGAAACACTCGTTTTATGATTTATATTTTCACAAAATTCCTGCCAGGACTTTCTTTTACTCTCCTTTATTATGAGTTTTGCTTGTGCTACGGCCTGCTTGTAATCCAGGAAATTAGCTAAAGTGGGTTCCCTAGTATATCGAAACTGCGAGGCTTTTCTGTGTTCAGTTACCCTTGTACAGTCTGCATTCTACCACCGAACGCTGAATTTCAGATTTTTTTACTGGTTTGTACACAGGAATAGAAAGTTCTGCAGCTCTATTTAAATGTGTGATAAATTTGTCGTAATCAAGGGAGAGGGATGAGTCGAGTTGTTGTATAGCGAAGATGTCCATTACTTTATTATATTCCTCCCAGTTGGCTTTTTGGATGTTCCACTTACGATAAAAGTTAGCTATCATTGGTCTGTTGTCGTCAGTCCTCGTTTCGATGAGGACTGGTAGGTGGTCTGAACCGAATGAATCATCTGAGTACCCTCCAATCAAAAAGGGTGGCTACGTCCGGTGAGACAAAGGTTAGGTCAATGGCCGACATTTTTGTCTGATTTATAGTTTTTACAACTGTCGGTGAGCCATCGTTTAGCAGTATCAACCCACTTCTATCTACCGCGTCCATCAAGTTAATGCCTCTAGGATTTGTGTCGGTGCAGCCAAAAGATTGATAGCGGCAGTTGAAATCACCAGCTATTAAGCATGGTCGAGTAACGGACTTGAATAAGGATTCCCAATCTCGGGAAGAGATGTTATTTTGTGGTTTTTTGTAGATTGAAACGATAAAAATATTTTTATTGCAAACGGAAATTTCTATGCTCATCATCATGACTCCCTGGATAGTTCCGACATTCACGACTCTATAAGGGATATCATTTTTGACTAGGATTGCTACTCCTGCCTTACCATCACTTCTGTCCTGACGTAAATTGTTGTAACCTCGGAAATTGACATATCGACCCGGCTGAAACCATGTTTCGGAGAGGATGGCCACATCTATTTGTTTTGTACTTAAAAAGTGTTCCAGACTACCTTTGTTGCTTATCGCTGATCTTGAGTTCCACTGCACGAACTTCAAGGTGATTCGTTTTGCTCTCTTGGGTTTAGACCTAAGTGACTCGCTCTCGCTTTTATTTCCCTCATAAGTTCATTTTTACCAAGTCCTTTACTGGCGTGACTTAGGCGGTTTTTTTTTTTTCATTTTTCTCTGCGATTTAACGCAGACGCGGTTTTTTGTATAGACATTTTATCCTCGTTTTTCCCAATTTCGTCTGTGAATTAGCGATTTTTTTCGATTTTCTGCCGCGATATTATTAGCGATTCATTTCATTTGTAACCTGGATCGTCTCAATTTTAGCTGCTAATTAGAGCTTTTTCAATTTTTCATTGGAATTAGCGATTTTTCTCAATTTTAGCAGTTTTTAATTAGCGATTTTCTCAATTAACGCTGTTTTTCTAACTTTTAGCAGCTAATTAGCCATTCTTTTAAACACGATGACCCCAATTTATTGTTTGCTGATATCGAAGCTCGAAGAATTCAAGGAAAAATTATAGTGGAGTTCATTTTGTTTAATTATTGTGCTGATAAAGGAGCGGGAGTCGCTCTGAAATGCGCATCCATTAAAAAAAATGAACATATGGCTGAGGTTTCAATAATTTTTCTAATAATTGGCTGCAAAATAGTGGGTTTTCTCTTTTGTATCAACAATTTCAGTTGCGAATTTGCCATTTTATTATCCATTTTACCCCCAAAAATTAGTTTTTTCCCCACAATTTTACCCACGGGTTTCCCACTTTTACTTCGCTTTACTTCGTTGTTTTCTGTTTTTTTTTTTTTTTCTCCTTTCTGCCCTTGCAAAAAGCGGGGCACATCCCAGTCTTACCAAAGAACAGAAAAATCGCGTTTTTTTTAGGCATCTTGTCTATTTCGCGACTAAAGTTTCCTTATAGCTATAAAGTATGCTTATAAAAAACGCTACTTAGAGGCTAGATGTGTGGAAACGACAATTGACTGCTTCTGACGGCAAATTGCTGCCTCAAAATGAGAAAACTGGATAATGCATTGCTTTAAGCGCAAAAAAGTGCTAATTCATGGAAGAATAAATTGAGAAAAAACGCTCATTAGCGGCTAAAAACAGAAAAAGTACTAATTAATTGCAAAAATTCAGAACATTCGCGAATTCGTGGTTAAATTAAGATAAATCGCTAATTCACGGCTAAAATGGTGAAAGTGAAGCCTTCACACACGTCCCCCCAGTTTGCTCCATCATGCTCCGCACGTGTTAGAAGGTCTGGACTGCCTTAGTATTTGCGTTGATGGTTGTTACCTGACCTCTTAAGGAGTTGGTTTTCTGCCTCCAACGTTGTGGAGTCTGTGTTGTCTGATTCCTGCGGGGCAACTTTAGTTGTTCGAGAGGTGTGGGTACGTACTGTACGGTTCCCTCGCCGAGATCTATCCTTTTCGGTGTGGTCCATTGTATTTGTGGACTCATGAAATATTGCACCGGTTGTTCACATTGCGCTCTTAACTCGCGGAGCTCGTTGAGGATATCTTCGAACTTCATTAGTGGAATGCTTCTTTTCTAAAAAGCTAATGGGAATAATCACATGATGCATGGATCGAAACGAACCGGAGGGCGTGATATCCTCCCTGACCGTGTTACATAGTGAGGCCGTTGAAGCTCGTTGTTAACTACCGAAGGTGCCTCATTTTCGGTATCAAGTTGAAGATCAGCTGAGTGATCAGATGAGTGAGGGTTCGAGTGATGTTCCTTAGATGTTGAAAGTTCCGTGGAAGAAGTCAAAGGGAATGTATCAACTGGTCGTTTCAATACGTAGGCCGGTTTTACTCTGTCGAGTGATACCCGGATAGCTCGGTTGGGTAGTTGAATTTTCATTGTTTTTGAGTCGCGTTCCAATATTTTATGAGGCCCAGAATATGGTGGTTGAATTGTTCTCTTCCCAGTGTCGTTTTGTAAGAAGACGTGGGTGGAATTTGCCAGATCTTTAGGTACATAGGCTTTGGCAAGATGCAGAGGTTCCCTGATTCGGGCGATATCACGTTGTATCAATTTTGCTAGATCATCGAACGTATTTATGTTTGGAGTTTTCACAAAAAATTCTCCTGGTAACCGTAATGGTTGACCATAGAGAATCTCTGCAGCTGAGAGTCCTTCTTCTCCGTTGAGAGCTGTTCGGAGTCCTAAAAGAACCGAGGGTAGCGACCTAACCCAGCTAGAGGAATCAAGGTAGGCAGTCAACGACGTTTTTAGAGAACGATTCCACCGCTCGATAGCCCCGTTACTTTGAGGGTGATAAGGCGTAGTTCGAATTTTTCTGATGCCCAACATTTGAGTTAATTTGTAAAATAGTTCTGACTCGAACTGCCGACCCTGATCTGTTGTGACTTTGAGGGGCACACCGAATCGTGCAATCCAATGTTTATAAAATTTTCTAGCTATGGTATTGCTTTCGATATTGGTCAAAGGGATGGCTTCCGCCCAGTGGGATGTTCTGTCCACCATCGTGAGACAATATCTCTTTCCATCGGGTTGAGGTAGAGGCCCAATTATATCGAGATGGACGTGTTCCAACCTCATTGTAGGAGCGATGATTCCAACTGGTGAGTGGGTGTGTCGAGTGATCTTAGACGTCTGACAAGAGATACACTGTCGGACCCAATCTCCAATATCCTTATTCATCGATAGCCAAAAATATCTCTGAGAGACTAAATGTCGCGAGGCGCGGATGCCTGGGTGACTAAGTTGGTGGAGCTTCAAAAAGGTAGCCTTTCGATATGCTTCTGGCAAGTAAGGGCGAGTAGTGCCGTTTGAAGTCTCGCATAACAAACGAACTTCTGTACCCGGTATAGGCACGCGTTCGAATTGCAAGTTTGTTTTTGAGAGAAGAGACTTTAGAGTGGTATCGGCTTCCTGTGCCGAAACTAAGGAGGTGTAATCGTCCGACAAGCACATTCCTTCTATCCTGCTGAGGGAATCCGCGACCACGTTTTCTTCCCCTTTCGTATATTCGATTTTTGTCGTAAACTGTGATATGAAATTCAGATACCGAAGTCTTCGTGGACAGATGGTCGAAAAGTTACGAGCGAAAACGTGTGTCAGAGGCTGATGATCGGTGATTATTATAAAATCTCTCCCTTCCAACATGAAACGAAAGTGGCGAATAGCTTCGTAAATAGCGAGGAGCTCGCGATCGTACGTACTATAATTTTGTTGGGCTTTGCTGAAGGATTTAGAAAAGAAACCGAGAGGTTCGACCACATTACCAACTAATTGTTCTAAGACAGCTCCCATGCCGCAGTTACTGGCGTCTGTTCTAAGATATAACTTGGCGTCGGGTACTGGGTGTGAAAGTTGTGATGCATTTGCCAATAGTTGCTTCAGACTTTCGAACGCTTTTCGACTTTCCGGGTCCCATGGAATTGGTGTTTTATCGTTTTTCTTTGAGGACTGTAAGTACGCGTTGAGAGGTTTTTGAATTGTTGCCGCGTTCACTAGATTCCTCCGAGAAAAGTTTATCATTCCAAGGAAACGTCGTAATTCTTGGACAGTTTTTGGCGTAGGGAAGTCGAGAATCGCATGTACCCGGTCTTTGAGTGGAGATATCCCGCTTGCTGATACTTTGTGTCCCAGGAATTTTACTTCATTCTGACCGATTACGCACTTGTTCAAATTTACCGTAAGCCCATGGGTTTCCAGGAGACGTAGGACTTCTCGTAAATGATCTCGGTGTTCCGAGGAGTCTTTTGAGGCTACCAAAATGTCATCAAGGTACACGAAAACGAATGGTGTATTAATGAAAATTTGGTCGATGAATCTTTGAAATGTCTGTGCGGATTTTCTCAATCCGAAACTCATTTTCACGAATTCGAATAATCCGAAGGGTGTCAAGATGGCAGTTTTTTTGTATATCCTCAGGAGCAACGGGTACGTGATAGTATGCGCGATTGAGATCTAGTGTGGAGAATATTTTGGTTTCATGTAAGTGGTATGTGAAATCATGGATATTGGGGATGGAGTAACGATCTGGAATTGTGCGACTGTTCAATTGACGATAGTCTCCACAAGGTCGAAGCGAACCATCCTTCTTGGTAACCACGTGTAATGGGCTTGCCCAGGGACTTCTAGAAGGGCGACATATCCCCTCTTCAACCATTCGTGCGAACTCTTTCTTGGCTGCTTGATATTTATCAGGTGCGAGACGTCTTGCTTTACAGTAAGTCGGTGGTCCTCTCGTCTCGATGTGGTGGAATATCCCCTTGTTGTCGACTGGAGTTCTTGACATTGGTTTCGTCACAGCCGGAAATTCCTCGAAAATATCCTTGAATTTTATTTCTTGAGGTATCGAATGTATCGATAATGTCAAAGTTGGCATGAGGCGTCCTTTCATGCTCAACCCAGTGGTGCTGTCGATGAGTTCTCGTTTACGGAGATCCACTAATAGACCATAGTGAGCAAGAAAATCTGCTCCAAGGATAGGGTGTGCTACGTCTGCTGATACGAAACGCCACGGAAATGTTCGGCGAATACCAAGGTCTAGTTTCCTGTGTTCTGTCCCATAGACGGGTATCGGTGAATTATTTGCTGCCTGAAGAGTGAATCGTTCGTCTTCCACAATACTGTCCTTTATCTTTGGAAGCACCGAGACGTCGGCGCCAGTATCCACGAGAAAATATTTTGCCGAGCTCTTGTCAAAAATAAAAAGGCGACGGTGACTTTTAATGGCACCTTTCCACTGGCAAGGTTGTGAACATTTCCTTGCTTTTTCCTTGAAACGGTAATGGTAAAAACAAAGAGTATGTTTCTGACGTGTTGAGGATTTTGAACGTTTTCGGTGATAGTTAGGAGTAGACAAACGGCTTCGAGATTGTTGTATTTCCGATAGGCTGAGCCTGAGTTGTCGTATTTCTTGTGCGAGATTTTCTACACGAGGGTCGACGGAAGATATTTGATGGTAGTTCCCTTGATCCGATTCATGAATTTTGTCTGCTACCTCGGCGATTCTAGCGGTGTCGTCTTCTTCGAGTACAGCTAGAATGGTTTTCATTCGCGGTGGTAAAGCACGGAGCCAAACCGTCTTGAGCACCTGGTCGTTAGCATTATTTCCTGCTAATGCTTGCATCTGACGAAACAACTGCGAAGGCTTAGCGTCACCGAGATGAATTTCTTCCAGCAGACGTGTTAGCCTTCGTTCCTCACTCTGACTGAAGATAGTTGTAAGACGATTTTTGATGGTCGGATACGGGTTTACTCCGGGATCTCGAGCCAGGTCCGCTACCTGGGTGAGAATTTTATAAGGCAGTTGACCCAGGAGTATCTGAAACTGTCGGACTTCTCCGACGATGTTGTTCGCCGCGAACAAGGCTTCGACTTGGATGAACCAGAGAACTGGGTCTTCTTCCCAGAATGTTGGTAGCTTCGGTGAATAGGAGTTCATAGCGGCACCTGGTGCGTCGAGGATGTCTCCATGGGCTTGGTCGACCATCTTGAAGGAAGGACTGTCTACCGACGGAGTGAACTATCGCGTCGAGTTGGTTGCTGCTGTGAGGACGATCGCGCTGAGTTGCCGCGGTGAGAAAGATCACGTCGGGGTCACCAAGTGTTGTAGGATGCCTTTCCAACAACAATCTTTTGCGTGTGATCTGTCACCGAAACGCTATCTTCTGATTGGTAGAGTCGAGGGGTGGTACGTGCTCGGTACTGGCCCTCGGGTCTCTACGCAATCAGAGGTTGACCGTGCACTTTCCGGTTGAGTGAAGTCGAGGGGTGACACGTGTTCGGTGCTGGCCCTCGGGTCTTCACTCTCACAGGAATGAGCAGTTTTTCTTTAAGTTTTCTACACCCCGGTGAAGCGGAGTCGAGGGGTGGTACGTTCTCGGTACTGGCCCTCGGGTCTCCACTCTGGCGGAAGCGGTAGTCTACTTTAAAGATTAATAACACAAGACTTTTTACTCCAAAAGACAGGTTTGAAGACTGACTCGAGAATGCTTGAAAAGGGAAAAAACATCTCTTTATATACTGTTTTTTCCCCTCCGTCAGTTCATCCCTTCTTTATTTAGTTATGATGGAGACAAACTATAAAATAATGTTTAGGTGAAGCCTGCTTAGTAGAGACGCCGTCGAAGACTTAGTTAAACGAAGTGAAGCCTTCACAGTGAAAAATCGCTAATACACCGCTAAAATGGAAAAAATAGCTAATTCGTCGATAAAAGTGAATAGAAGCGCTGAAGTGAGGAAAAAACGCTAATTTGCGGCCAAATTAAGAAATACCTTTAGGAAATGCGCGGCGAAAATTGGGAAAAACTCCAATTCATGGCTTAAAATATAGAAAAATCTGTAATTAGCGGCTTCAATGAGGAAAAACTCTAATTTGTGGTTGGAATAAAGGAAAAGGGCTAATTGAGGGGGTATTTAGGGAAAATTTGTTAATTCACAGAAAATTGATAAAATGACAAACCGCGGTTTGCGGAGGAAATTTTGTGACCAATTAGGAAAAAGCGGTAATTTACGGCAAAAATTGAGAAAATTCGCGGCTGATATGGAGACAAATCGCTTATTCACCGCTAAAACAGAGACAAATAGCTGATTCACTGATGCAATTGAGAAAAATCGCTAAGTGTGGGAAAAATGCTAATTTGCGGTTAATATGGAAAAAAAAAACGCCATATCGCGGCTTTATTCAGAACAGTGAATTTATATAGCGGGCGCCGGTGAAAGATTCACCCGGGGACGCCAAATGCCTAAAGCCGGCACTGTTTGTCGGTATATTTATCGAATGGGAATTAGGGAGATCCATGAGGAGATGAAGACAGAAGTGGATCATGATCTGAACCCTGTGAGCGGGGTGGGGGGGGAGGCATTACTGATGTTTTTTTACCGGTTACTCTAAAACGGCGCGTTCTACAGAAGCATCTTCTCTGCAAATTGTTCAATAATTGTTGCATCGTGGCACGTAGTGATATTTGAAAATCTTCTTGTTTTTTTTTTTTTTACTTATTATTTCTCAATAATAAGTCTTTGTAATCGTATCGCAAAAAATTTTGTTTGTCCTCCCATCAAAATTTGTAGTTTTACGTTTCAAAGTGCGTAGAATCCAAATCTGAAATAAATAAAAAAATGTCCGTCCGCCGTCCGGGCTATATCTTGCCCTAGGGTTGCTCGAAAAAACTCGTTCTTTCGCACATAGACTCCATTTGGGGTCTAGTTGGTCCTAACATCTGATCAGTTTGATCAAATAACTCTTTGGGGTTTTATGGGCCAAAAGCGTGTCCAAAACGAGGATTTTCAAAGGATTTAGGATCATAGGGGTGTGGGGTGTCGATTTTCATGTAATTTCAAGCCGGATTTGACTACATCCTTGAATAATAAACCCATAAACAGTCTAAATAATAAGGCATTGTTCGATAATTCGCAGAGTTTTTTAATTTGAATTTGAGTGACCGATGGTGGGGAGGCGTTTACCGATGGTAACTACACTGAAAAAAAAGTATAGTTAAATTCAACCAGAATCTGGTTACTTCAGTAAGAAAATCGGGCTAAAATAAAGATTCCTGTACTTATAGTCACTCTTACGAAAATGCGTATACGTTTTTTGTTGAACGAATATAGTAAGGTTGCCCATATTGATTGTTTCAATCAACCTTCACTGAGATAGTAAAATTAACTATGCAGTCTTTTAGTTAACTCTACTACATAATTGTCGAGTTATGATACCTGTAAAGCGTGGTGCTTTCAACCAAACATGATAGTAAGCTTGGCGAAACAATCAGTCCGACCAACTACCACTTGTTGGGTAATACAGTAGATTCAATTCACCAGATGGTTGGTCTACCCCAAGATTTCCAGTTACAACAAACTGCTGCGAAGCACTTTTAACCAAACGTGATAGAAAGTGGGCCGAAACAAATAGTCCAATTAACTATCACTCATTTGGTAATACAGTAGATTCAACTTTGCAGGCGGTTCATCCATCCCGAGTTTTTCAGTTCCAATTACCTAAAACGAGCCGAAACAAATAGTCCAACCAACTATCACTTGTCTGGTACTATAATAGATTTAACTTTGCAGATGGTTTATCCAACCCGTGTTTTTCAGTTCCAATTCCTTCGTGTGATATACTTACACCCAAACGTGTAGGTAACGTGGGATTGCGACGTATGTCTTCAGCTTCACTAAAGGAGATCACTAAAATGAGAAAATTAAAAACGATTGACACAAATATCTTGAAATCTAAATATATATTTTTATTTCACTTGTTTTAGTCTACATGGGGTCTCATTTTATTGCCTCGGGGAGTGATATTCAAGGTATTGGGAATGGGGCTTGGAAAATCATTTAGGTTGAACAACTCAATTCTCTCAGTTTCACTGACCTCGTAGGAGCCTACATGACAATCTAAACCAAGAGTTAGAAATACCTCGCAGGAAAATAATATTAATTCCAAGTCCGACGTGACGTCGGTCGTCTTTCAGGAAGTGGTCGATTATTAAGTGACACAACCTCTTTCTGGCCTGATGATCCAGTAGCCCAGCCCCCGAAAATGCGTCGAAAAGATGTCGACCCGAATGAGTCTTCTCGAGTATTCGTCGGAGCTCCTACGGACATAGTAGAATTGGTTACTAATTATATCAAAATTACTACGGATAAGCATCACTTACGTTTCCGCTATCTACAGAAGATTCTATGGACGCGGTACTTCCGCTGCTTGTCGATTGACTAATGTTATCCACAATATCGTTGCAGGCCTCACGAGAGGGGGATAACTCACCGTTGAAAGGATCCTGTATGCATCATACGTGCAATGATTATTGTTTTGAATTCAAATTATCTTACTATAGTAACACAATGTCACAGTCAAATGTGATAAAAAAGTACGACATTATGGCCAAGATTTAAAACCATTTCCTTCCATAGACCCTAACTTATACAGGGTGGCCCATGTTGGGTGGTACACGCATTTTTGGGTTAAAGTACACCAAACATGGAGTAAAACACTTTTTTGTTAATGACCTATCATGATTTGCTTTTGAGTTATAATTTTTTTCAAATATTTTTTCCGAGAAAGAGCAGTTTTATCCAAAAACCAGCTTTTTCCTGAAATGCACTTTTCTGAAAATGTGGTGGCAGTTTTGAAATCTACGGAAAGTTTTTCACGGGGAAAGAGAAATGTCGATTTTCATGTAATTTCAATCCGGATTTGACTACATCCTTGAATAATAAACCCATAAACAGTCGAAATAATAAGGCGTTGTTCGATAATTCGCAGAGTTTTTTTAATTTGAATTTGAGTGACCGATGGTGGGGAGGCGTTTACCGATGGTAACTACACTGAAAAAAAAGTATAGTTAAATTCAACCAGAATCTGGTTACTTCAGTAAGAAAATCGGGCTAAAATAAAGATTCCTGTACTTATAGTCACTCTTACGAAAATGCGTATACGTTTTTTGTTGAACGAATATAGTAAGGTTGCCCATATTGATTGTTTCAATCAACCTTCACTGAGATAGTAAAATTAACTATGCAGTCTTTTAGTTAACTCTACTACATAATTGTCGAGTTATGATACCTGTAAAGCGTGGTGCTTTCAACCAAACATGATAGTAAGCTTGGCGAAACAATCAGTCCGACCAACTACCACTTGTTGGGTAATACAGTAGATTCAACTTTGCAGGCGGTTCATCCATCCCGAGTTTTTCAGTTCCAATTACCTTGTGTGATGTACTTTCAACCAAATGTGATGGTAAACGAGCCGAAACAAATAGTCCAATTAACTATCACTCATTTGGTAATACAGTAGATTCAACTTTGCAGGCGGTTCATCCATCCCGAGTTTTTCAGTTCCAATTACCTTGTGTGATGTACTTTCAACCAAATGTGATGGTAAACGAGCCGAAACAAATAGTCCAATTAACTATCACTCATTTGGTAATACAGTAGATTCAACTTTGCAGGCGGTTCATCCATCCCGAGTTTTTCAGTTCCAATTACCTTGTGTGATGTACTTTCAACCAAATGTGATGGTAAACGAGCCGAAACAAATAGTCCAATTAACTATCACTCATTTGGTAATACAGTAGATTCAACTTTGCAGGCGGTTCATCCATCCCGAGTTTTTCAGTTCCAATTACCTTGTGTGATGTACTTTCAACCAAATGTGATGGTAAACGAGCCGAAACAAATAGTCCAATTAACTATCACTCATTTGGTAATACAGTAGATTCAACTTTGCAGGCGGTTCATCCATCCCGAGTTTTTCAGTTCCAATTACCTTGTGTGATGTACTTTCAACCAAATGTGATGGTAAACGAGCCGAAACAAATAGTCCAATTAACTATCACTCATTTGGTAATACAGTAGATTCAACTTTGCAGGCGGTTCATCCATCCCGAGTTTTTCAGTTCCAATTACCTTGTGTGATGTACTTTCAACCAAATGTGATGGTAAACGAGCCGAAACAAATAGTCCAATTAACTATCACTCATTTGGTAATACAGTAGATTTAACTTTGCAGATGGTTTATCCAACCCGTGTTTTTCAGTTCCAATTCCTTCGTGTGATATACTTACACCCAAACGTGTAGGTAACGTGGGATTGCGACGTATGTCTTCAGCTTCACTAAAGGAGATCACTAAAATGAGAAAATTAAAAACGATTGACACAAATATCTTGAAATCTAAATATATATTTTTATTTCACTTGTTTTAGTCTACATGGGGTCTCATTTTATTGCCTCGGGGAGTGATATTCAAGGTATTGGGAATGGGGCTTGGAAAATCATTTAGGTTGAACAACTCAATTCTCTCAGTTTCACTGACCTCGTAGGAGCCTACATGACAATCTAAACCAAGAGTTAGAAATACCTCGCAGGAAAATAATATTAATTCCAAGTCCGACGTGACGTCGGTCGTCTTTCAGGAAGTGGTCGATTATTAAGTGACACAACCTCTTTCTGGCCTGATGATCCAGTAGCCCAGCCCCCGAAAATGCGTCGAAAAGATGTCGACCCGAATGAGTCTTCTCGAGTATTCGTCGGAGCTCCTACGGACATAGTAGAATTGGTTACTAATTATATCAAAATTACTACGGATAAGCATCACTTACGTTTCCGCTATCTACAGAAGATTCTATGGACGCGGTACTTCCGCTGCTTGTCGATTGACTAATGTTATCCACAATATCGTTGCAGGCCTCACGAGAGGGGGATAACTCACCGTTGAAAGGATCCTGTATGCATCATACGTGCAATGATTATTGTTTTGAATTCAAATTATCTTACTATAGTAACACAATGTCACAGTCAAATGTGATAAAAAAGTACGACATTATGGCCAAGATTTAAAACCATTTCCTTCCATAGACCCTAACTTATACAGGGTGGCCCATGTTGGGTGGTACACGCATTTTTGGGTTAAAGTACACCAAACATGGAGTAAAACACTTTTTTGTTAATGACCTATCATGATTTGCTTTTGAGTTATAATTTTTTTCAAATATTTTTTCCGAGAAAGAGCAGTTTTATCCAAAAACCAGCTTTTTCCTGAAATGCACTTTTCTGAAAATGTGGTGGCAGTTTTGAAATCTACGGAAAGTTTTTCACGGGGAAAGAGAAATGTCAATCTTCAAAGTTGTCAAAGCCTATCCAAGAAACGTGGTGATTTTGTCTCACTAATGCGAAAAATCGAGAATTTTTCTGCTTAAAAAGAATTGTACCGTGTTTCCACAAATAGCTCTGCAGATTGCCAAACCTCACGGTAATTTCTCCATTTACTCAGCTTCCTGACGGTTTACACACGATTTGAATTGCCCTACTCCTTCCATGGGAAACGCTAATAGATAACGCTATGTACTACTCTGAATCAGTTGATCTGTTGAAATGTACCACCAGCTGTGACACGTTTTAAGGAGACCTCAATGTTGAAGCTTGCCCCTGGTAGTGCGATTTTCTGTCCATCTGATCTGGAGAATGAAACGTGCAATGAGTATACGTGTGGCTGCGAATATTCGATTGAAGGCTTGATTGAAAAAATGTGCGACTTCTGGAATCTGAGGTAACTTTGCAGCTAAAATTGAGAAAACACGCTGGCTCACGGTGTATAGGGGCCATTTTCTGGGTAAAATGTAGAAAAAACGCTAATGCGCTGTTCTTGGGCCAAGCCCGCGGCTAAAATTGAGAAAAAACGCCAATTCAAGGATACCAAACTGGTGAAAAAAACTCTCAAGCTTGAGGGGAAAAAAAACATAATTTGGGGATAAAATTGAGAAAAATAGCAAATTTCCCACTGCTGACGTGACGTGGCAAAAACTTTTGGAAAAAGCGCAAATATGTGTGGCCATAACTGCGAAAAAGTGCTGATTCGTGGTCTTACGATGCAGTTTCCAGACCAAAATTAAGAAATAATATCTGATTCGCAGTGTGATAGAGGCCATTCTACAGCTAAAATGTAGAAATCGACGCAAAAATGTCGTTTTTGGGCCAAGGCCACAGCTAAGATTGAGAAAACACGCTACTAATTCAATGCAGTACAAGTCGCAAGTGGTAATATTGACAAAAAACAACTCTAATTCAGGTTAAAATTGGGCAAAAGTGGCAAATTCACAACAGAAATTGCGAACAATCGCGGATAAAGTTGAGGTAACACATCAATTCGCGGATATACAAAGATAGTCACTAATTCGCAGCTAAAATTGTGAAAACGCAAATCCGTAGCTTCTGAAAGCTTCGAGGCTGAAACTGAAAAACAGCGCTAATCCATAGCAGAAATAAGAGAAAAAAATGCCCATGCAGGGCTAAAATCTAGACAACAATGCAACAAAAATTGAAAACAAAAAAAATTAATTAAAAAAAAACAACAATAATTGCGCGCCTAAAATTAAGAAAAACGCTCATTTTAGGCTCAGTGCTAATTCGCTAATATTGAAAAAATCACTAATTAGCGCGGCATAATAAAAAACGGAAAACTGCTAATTAATTGCTGAAAATGTAAATAAAATGGATATTTTACAGCTAAAATTGAAAATAAGCGCTAATTCGGGGCTAAAATTAAAAAAAAAATCACTAATTCGCGGAAAAGTGTTAAAATTTCTAATTTAAATACACGTCTTGGAGCTTTCTTAAAGCTCCTTTGTGGCTAAAATTGAGAAAAACGGCAAACTATAGTCAAAAGCAAAGCAAAATTGCCAATGCGATGCTAAAATGTAAATAAAGAGCAATGCTAATTTGTGGTCAGTAAGCAATTAACTGCAAAAATTACAAATCAGCTGTATTTTGCTTATAAAGCCTAAAATTAGCGGTTTTTCTCAATTTCACTCTCGAAGTTGCCTTCAAATGCCGCGAGTTGGCTTATTTTCAATTTTTGATGCAAATTGAAATTTTTCACAATTTTCCTGAATTTTACTCGCGAATAATCGCTTTTTTTTTTTTAATTTTACCAGCGTTGTAGCGTTTCAAACACGTGAATTAGCGAATTTTCTCAATTTTAGCCACGAATTGGCGTTTTTCGTATTTTTAGCTGCAAGTTGGCTATTTTTCCCATTTTTAACCGCAAATTAGCATTTTTTTCACATTTTAGCACGGCGTTAGCAATTTTTTGTTACTTTTAGCTGTAGATCAGCGTTTCTTCTCAATTCGAACATCAGCGGTGTTTTTTTAACTTTATAGCCCGATGAATTTACCGTTTTTCTCAATTTTAGCCACACAGTTGCTTTTAGAAGGCACGAAAGGCGAGTATTCAAGTTGGAAATGTTACCACAATATTGTCCGCGAATTGGTGACTTTCCTCGAGTTTAACCGTGAACTGGCACTTTTTTCTCAATTTTAGCAGCGCATTAGCGCTTCTAGCCCGTGAACTCGCGAATTTTCTCATTTCTAGCTACGAATTGGCGGTAATTTAGTCGTAGTTCACAGTAAAAAAGTGTCACTGACCAACATTTTTGATACGTGAACTTCCTGATTTTAGAAAACCTTTGTTGTAGTTTGTTGTCAAACGACAACAACAAATCACACGGAGTACCGAACTCAATGTTTCTCTGACACACCACCAGATATCGTATCCCTTAGCTACAATCGCCAATAGTATTTTTTGACATTTTTCAGGAGGTCATACTGGTCCAGTTAATATAGTGAGCTTTTTTTTAAAAATCATATTTTTCCGTTCAGTTTTCTTAATTTCATCTATGAGATTTTAATGTTTCTACCAAGCATTTCCCCGCTTTTCCCCTCTGCTTTTTCTTTAGAACAGTCCCACCATGGAAAAGCGGCTGAAAAATGTTGAATAACTGACCGAGGTTTCCTGTGATTTAGATACGAAAATTAATAGAACACCTTCCTAGATTTTTTTTTTGTAATTCGTGCAGTGAAGAAAATTGTGCACTATCTACAAACGGGTTAATTCCTATAGTTTATCGAAGGGGTTGATTCCTGCTCTCACACCCTCTCTCTTCCTGTATTTTCTTAACCTCTTCCCCTAATCCCCCAGTGCGCTATCTTTTTTTTCCCCCATCTCATTCTTCTTCTTCACGTTATTTTCAGACGTTAGATCGACGGAAGGTTGTTTGGTGGAAGGCTGAGGAGTGAAATCAAAGCGCGGGGTGCTCCGCTTATATCGTCCGAAAACACGCGATGTTGCACTTTGCCCTTTCACCTTCACTCCCGTATAAGGGTAGAACGTCATAGAATGTGCTATTGGTCGGTTGGACGGGATGGAGGAGGGTGGAAGCAACGGCACGACACAGTACTGACAATCTGAGAGAAAATCTTAAAGTTTAAAAGGTCTTCAAGGTGAAATGGGGGTTAGGATGGAACGCGAGGGATAGGCCAAAATGTCAGCTTTCCGAAAAAAAAAAGCTCCTTCTATCCTAGTTCCTTTGTTAACTGTCAATGTAGTAAACTGCTATTTATTGATTCCGTTTTTATCCTCTTTGTCTTTTTTTTTCGTTCTTGGCATCTTGCCTACAACCGTCCTAGGTGGTCAAAAAGAAATAAATTACGTTTCGAAAATTTAATTACAACCAGAATGCTTTTCTAACGTGTGGTTGCCGCCCGTGCCATTATTACGGAAGAAAAATTAGCTTGCGCCTTCCCTCTTCTCAACCTATAAAGGTTCATTTTTATTCCATCTGTCCACTTTGTCAGGACGGTAAATCATCCCCCCCCCCTCCTCCCATCACAGTGTGTTGTAATCTTTGATAGATTACCCCGTAACTGTCAAAGTATATACATTCGGTGGAGGTCATCTCTCAAAGTTGAGTCAATAAGACTCACCTCCCTAACGAGACATGTCCCGTTGCCCTTGCTGATACATTTTTGCAACAAGCAGAATGAATTGGTTTGCAATTTTCGTCGGTTTTTTGTGTGTGTGAGGTGAGGGATGAACGAAATGTTTACTTTATTTGTTTTTTTCTTTTCTTTTTTTTTGTGATGCATGCGTTGACTTCCTCTTTCTAACCTCATTCTTGGTCTATTTGCGTATTTTGGCTAAATTACGGACATTCTTCACTCATTCATATTTTTTTTCTTCTTCTTCCGTCATGAGTGAGCAGACATCATGCGAAAAATCAATTTCGAATTGTTTTAGCCAGTCCTCCAATGACTAAAGAACATGAAATGGCTATAAGTAAAACTTGTTTTTCTAGCGAATATTTTCCTTTTTCTTTGATAGCCTTCACGGAAAAAATCCAGCTAAAAGTAATTTTACCCGAAAAATAAATGAATAAAATATGAAGAGGACTAAAATATCGAAACTGGTACTCCACAACACATCTAATCCCACCCCCCTTCCCCCCTCCTTGCCTACTTTTTTGTGTCGCCACGATTTTGAGGTCTCTTCTTCCCCATGCGTTTAAATACGCCCCCACAGTTACTGGTCGTTCGGGAAAACATTTTAGGTCAACACTATTTGTCAAAAAGTCCGCCGGGGGACTTGAAGTTTTTCTCAATGAGATGCTCACAAAAAAAAAAAAAAAAAAAAAAGTGTGAAAAGGAAATAGTTTGTCATGGTGCTTGAGAGGGGAAGAGTCTTGTAGGAATGAGTTAAGAATGAAGAGGGAAAAAAAAATATCAAAGATTGATTGGCTGAAGCAGATATGGAAGCGTGTGCTTTCATCTGATGAGAAGGTGTACGGAGGGGGGGGGGTTGTATTGAATCGGAAGGCCACTTTTTTTCTTCGAACCTTCGTCGTACTTTTAATTCGAACCATTTTCCTCTTTTTAAATGACTATTTTTGGCAAAAAAAAGCGGGTGCAAAGAATATAACCGACGCTATTTTGTGCAATACGTGAGAAATGTCCGTGTTTTTTTTTTTGCGATTTTTGACATGAAGCCGTCATTTTTATTTGTTCACGATTTTCACATTTGAATTCAGATCACTGAAATACATGAAAAAAATAAAGTTAAAAAACCTACAACCGAACTGGAACCTTTGAGGACCAATTGAATGGGCTAATTATAATTCGGAGGCTTGTCATTTACATAATGAAGAGAGTCGCTGTATTTCGAACTTGGTACTTCTGCCCTTTATTCGTTTTTCAAAACGAGCGCACAGTGATTCAATAATTGCTCTGTTTCTCCACAACCCGAAATCATTTTGAAAGACCGCATCACAATGAATGAAATGAGAGCAATTATATGAATTGATAAAAATATAACGCAGCCAACACACCCTCTTGGTTACTGCTCTCATAGCATTTATGTATTTCCTGAGTAATTCTCTTCAACTCGCTATATTTACGCCTACTGAATATCATCTCTGCAATCACTTTCTCAAGCGTTCCTTTCTCCCTCTTCACCATCCTCGTGAAAAATATAATTCCATGCGGATTTCCCTTATTCTAGGAATATTGTGATGTAACGAAATTATATTGATGCCCTGGGTGAGATCTTTTCGGGCAAGCAATTTCACAGAAAGCTTTCTCTAACTCAATTTTATTTCAGAATTCATCCAAATGTAGTTTGCTTGTTTGTTGGGTCGTCTGTCAACGCCCTGGGAATGATGTGTGTGACCTTGCCAGTGAGAAGATGTATAATTTGATTATAAGAAGATGGCTAGATCCAAATCGTCATTGCTACAAAAAAAAAAAAAATAAATAAAAAATAAAAATAAATCTGTATACCCACCACAAGTAGGCCCCTCATCAAGGTCTTATTGTGTAAATTTACTGTAAATGCACGCGGGACGGGACGGGTCGGGAAATGAAAAGTCTCGTCCCGTCCCGCATTTTTTGGGCCCTATTGTCACGTCCCGCACACTCAAGTCCCGTCCCGCGCGGGATTTCCCGCATACCCCGCGAGACAAAAAAGTACATGATCAAATACCCCCCCCCCTCACACTCTTCCACCAGATACCAATGGACACCCCAGGGGGGGGCACCCCCTTGTCCATTGGTGAATGCGCAGAAAATTGATTAGGTGGAGGAGACTTTCTACAAATAGTCCAGTCAATCTAAACCGAAAAATGCTAAATAAATGCAATAAATATGGGATTTTTTTTTTTTTGCGGGAATGTGTACGGGAGGGTCCTCTGATCAACGTCTGATAAAGTCCCGAGCTGAACCCACTGCCACAAGGGGAGGGGGGCTGCTTAAAGGTACCCTTTTGTGGTTTTTCGCCTTTATCTCAAAAACAGTGCGCCTTTGACGAAAACTTCTGGATACGGAATAGAAGCTCATTGAATTCTCTTCAACTTTTACCCTAAACGTTTTTTCAAATTCTTCACAGTTTTCGAGGTGTACGCCACTGAAACGTGACCTTTTTCAAAAAAATGATTTTAACCTCAATTTATTTCTCAAACTTTTCATCCTACTTTCTTACCTGTTACCTTAGAGCTGAAAGCGTACATTTATAAGCTATGGAGCATTCAATTTCCTTCAATAATATATCCATAAATGTCGATTTATCGGTGTACTATACAATAATAAATATAGGTTTGGTTGTTTCAAAAAATAATCTACAAGAATTATTTATCGAGTTTTATTGACTTAAAAAGATGAATGTGAATCAATATTTTGAGTATAAAAAAGTTAAGGGTCCTCGGCCATGGAGTCGTCATCATCGTCTTCCTCGTCGTCAAACGGGGTGGTATTGGTGCAGTTCCCCTGGCAGTTGCTGCATATCTGGGAGCAGAATATCCCGGCTTTCCTGCAACTACATCTTGACTCGCACTCCCCCGTGCAGCGACAGAATATCGAGTTCAGCACGTGATCTGGTGCAGGGGGGGCCGTGGTGGTCATAGGAGCCAAATCTCCTCCTTACACTCTCTTTCACCCCCATCTCTCTGGTGGGAGATGGTTTCCCAACCAAGTCTGTACTTGTTGGAACACCCGAAGGGAGTGCTGAAACGAAACACTTTTGGTAGGTGGGAGAGATGGTAGGCTGGTTTTCTTCTTTGTCGAGTATTTGACGAAGCACCAGTATCGATAGCTGTCCAGGTCATTTTGGCCAGAGGGTGCTTGATATAACTTCAGGAATGCCTGTTCCCCAGCCTCACCAACCTCTTCGGGTGTGGACTGCCGACTGTAAAATATCTTTGCTAATTTACTCATTTCGGTAGGAAACTTATTGAAACATTTCAGCATCTTAATCTTGCTCCTTGAGAAAAACGCAGAGGTGGTATCGCACCCCGTGAAGCCATGTATGAACAAAATAGCTTTACTAAGTGGTAGTTGTTGGAGTTGCTGGCATGAAAACAGTTTCCTCTCCCTGGTTTGAAGAAGAAAATGCTACTGGTAGGTGGAGTCAAAGCGAGGAGGATCACCAGCAGGTCCACGTCCTCTCCAACAACTACTACTTTAGGGTGCGCCACAGACTTATCCAATCCACATCTTACAATGGGTCCATCTGCATCACCTAGAGAGACGATCGCTTCTATCCCACTCTCGATGAAAATTTGAACGAGAAGATCAATGAGCCTGGTCTTGTTTTTGTTGTTCGCCAAGAAGTGCTCTTGTTGAACTGTCGCCACCATGTTCTTGTCGAAGAGTATGTCCACTGAGGGTCTTGAGGCACTCCTGCGCTTCTGTTCAGCTCTCTTGGAGGAATTGGGGTCTTCGTACCCATCAAAAACTACACTGCAGTGACAGAAATGATTTTTCAGGTACGACAAATACTGCTCAGCAATCGAGGAAAAAGTGCTGCCTGCACGCCACTTTACTCTGTGAAGGAGGAATCCACCATCAATCACTGCATATATGGTTTTGACATTAATATCTTCTCCTGTAAAGACAGGGAGCACTTTATGTAATGAGGACTTCTGAGTTTTTCTCATGCCTGCCTCATCAAAAAGAGACATGGGGAACGGAGATAGCTCGTATTTGAGCAAATTAGCTATGTCCTCGTCGGTCTCTTTGCTTACGACTGCTCTATGAAAAATCATCATCGGGTCAACCACAACTTTTTCATTATTTACCTTGATAGTGTTGCTCAATGTAGCCAGTGGGATTACTGTATTTTTTTTATTTTGTTTCATATCTGCCAAGCTCCGGCCGATGAAAGACTCCATTGTACGCATCCCTATTTCTGCTGCTTGGTGGCAGTTTATAGCATTTGTAGCCACACGTCCGGTCGAAATGCTCATCAGTGAAGGGTTCTCGGGAAAGGGAGGATGCTCTAAGAACCAATGAGCCATCTTTCCTCGATCTTCAGAATCTTTTAGTCTTCTTGACTGACGAAAGTCTACGTGTTATTCTCCACTTTTAAATTGAACTCCGCAGAACTCCTCAAGAGCTGAACAAATAGCAGTAGTCGCTGGCGCACCTTCTACCCACTTTGACAAAACAGAGTCACTGATGCCTCTCCCTCTGGTGAGCCCTCCCTCACTCTTCATTGAACGCATGACAATTTGCTCTATTGCCATGTCTGACCACACCCCAGCCCATGGAGTCCCGCTTCTGTTAATGGTAAAATATCCGCTTTCCATAAACTGCTCAACAACATGAGGATGACGATTTCTCAATGAAAGCATGTCTTGGACATAGATGTGGGTGCACTTGGCATAGTGGAAATGACCAGAGGCGTGAAAATAAGGAATCATCTGTTGTGCGCAAGACAAATGAGCCATCCAATTACCAGTTCGTTGCGCAGCAATGAAGTTTTTCATGATTGTTACCATGTTCATGTACTGTACCCACAATGCAGCAGTTGGTCCGTTACCTTTCAGTCTCAGTAACTCATTCTTTAGTTTCTCTTGCAGGTAAGCAACGGAGATATTGCCTTCAATATCTTCAGGTGTGCTGTGCTCCAATGATTTCAGTAGGTTGACAATACCTCTCTTCGCTTGCTGTGAAATAGTAGCATCTTCCAAAATGATGAACGCCAAAGAGGTCTGTACAAGTAGGTGACCACGAACTGCTCTGCTGTAGGCCTTCCCATTCAAAATTTTATCCACAGAATTGGGAGCAAAAACACAACATAAAACATCTTTTAATCCACTTCCTGTCATTGTGTGGCCTATGCAACCCAATAAGGACATAAGCATGTGAAACCCTCCTAAAATAATTTCAACGTTGATGAGACGCGGATCATTTGAGCCACAAGCCGTGATTTCGCGCGCCTTTAAATAAAGAGGTTGATCCATGGTGACCAAGCACGTTTCGAACCCATGTTCCATGGAGTTTTTAGCAGCATATTGTAGGGCTGTATGAAGCGTGTCATAATCACTTGGTGGAGAGTTGATGAATGGGAGAGGAATGACTGCAGTTTTGTCGGAATTAACAGATTTGCTCACCATTTGCATGAATCCCTTCCATTCTGGAATTGATGGTGCCTCACAGGGCCCTTTGTCTGTCATCCATTTACCTACAATCCATAAGACATCAGGACAGCTTGGCACTAGCGCATCTCTGGGGATCGGGTTGATCTGGTATAAATCTTGTAGAACGGCATTCCGTAGTGCTTGTTTGTTCAAGGCGTCGTAGGTCTGCATCTGTAAAACACCCAACTCGCCCACTTGTTTCCCCGGAGGAACCGTCACCAACCTTGACATTCTGTCTGAAACTGGAAGAACATGAGCAGGAGTCACACACTTGATGCCCCCCAAACTGTGAAATGTGTTTAATCCATCCAGAGTTGCAACATTGAAGCCTGCATTGTCAAAGACATTATGGCAGAATGTTTTAGGAGGTATTGGTTTTGGAGGTTGACACATGGCTGACAGTTCCAGTTGCTGTGCAGCTGAGTAAGATGAACTGAATCCCAAGGTGTTCAGCAAATCAATGAGGCTTCTGGACCCAAACTTCCGGTTGATGAAAAATGCTACACCAGTCAAAATTGTTGACAGAAATGAACGCGGGCGAATGAGGGATATGATGGCGTGAGAAATGGCAACCACTTTTTTTGCTTCTGCCCCATTGCCTCTCCTCCTCTCTGACACTACACTGTGTAGAAATGTTTTTAGTGATTCAGGGACTGACTCCTCAACTTCCTCAAAAAAATCATCACTTGATGGATAATTTTGCATGTCATATACTCTTGATTGGACATCACTCATTATAATTTGCGCAGCTGTTCGGACCAATCTAAGACGCTCTTCCTGCTCATTAGCCCCCCTATTCAACTTATCATACCAAGCTTCAGTCAAAATTCTTTTACCTGCATCTCTGAAAGTGACAACTGTTTTTTTCTTGTGATGTTTGGCCACAACTATCCTTTCACCATACTTCTTTTGGAGATGGGATATCACTATCCTTGGTTCTGGCTTTAACCCAGTGATTTTGTCCATCAGCTCATCCAAAGAGTATTGGTCTTCAACCTGTTCAGCCAGATATTGAAAAATCTCTTGCATTGCTACTTGGACTGACTCATCTTTTGGCCTTCCTCTTGGGTTTCCAGTCTTACCGACGTGCAACATTAATTTTCTATGGCAGTCTTTATGGTATAAAGCTCCTGCTGCATGCAGGTCTCCAATAGTGCTCATGCGTAACAAAATAGTGTCTCCCCAGTCAACATTTCGGGCACCAGCTCGTTTTCTAACTTTCTCATCAAAGTTACTTGTTCGCACTTTGAACATCTGGCGACGTGAGGCGCCCTTAATTTCTTCTCTACACAGGAAACATGCTTTTTTGAAATCAAACATGCGCTGAGTAGACCGCAGGCGCACCCCAGAAGTGGAAGGCTGAGATTTTTCTACTAGTTTTACAGCTTTTTTGATATCAGAAGGTCTTGTGTATCGCTTCCTACACTCAGAGTGAACATATCCTTCAGGCTGCCTTCTGAATTGGCGATCTTTCCCATCTCTTCTGGTGAGACTAGCACTTACCAAACTGCTCATTCCTTTGGCATTGATCCGGCTTATATCATTTCCTTGTGATGGATCATTACATATTACACACACTTTCACATCTACTTCCATCTCTTCTCGACTTTTAAAAATAGTTCAGGTTTTAACTATGATACACAACGTGGAAACACCGATCGCCAAAAAAAAAAAAAAAAAAAAAAAAAATTCCGCTCTACTGCTTATGATGCTTATGTGTTTTTCAGAGTGAAACTCTTTGGTCTTCAAAATTAATACATGTCATCAATGAAACATGACATGGCCATGGATGAAGGATTTTTATTCATCCTTGGTATTCTTCATTACTTTTCAAGTAGGAGTTGTCAATAAAACTCGATAACTAATTCTTGTGGATTATTTTTTGAAACAACCAAAACCATATTTATTATTGTATAGTACACCGATAAATTGACATTTATGAATATATTCTTGAAGGAAATTGAATGCTCCACATCTTATAAATGTACGCTTTCGGCTCTAAGGTAACAGGTAAGAAAGTAGGATGAAAAGTTTGAGAAAAAAATTGAGGTTAAAATCATTTTTTTGAAAAAGGTCACGTTTCAGTGGCGTACACCTCGAAAACTGTGAAGAATTTGAAAAAACGTTTAGGGTAAAAGTTGAAGAGAATTCAATGAGCTTCTATTCCGTATCCAGAAGTTTTCGTCAAAGGCGCACTGTTTTTGAGATAAAGGCGAAAAACCACAAAAGGGTACCTTTAAGCAGCCCCCCTCCCCTTGTGGCAGTGGGTTCAGCTCGGGACTTTATGAGACATTGATCAGAGGACCCTCCCGTACACATTCCCGAAAAAAACAAAATCCCATATTTATTTCCGCTCAAAACCTTAGATTGACTGGACTAAAAATGACAATATGGTCCCCCTTTTCAACATCATGACGGGTGAGAGGGGGAACCATGAAATTTTCTTCATGCTTTTGTTTTTTTCTATAACTCGAAAGATACAGGTTCCACACAGTGGCTGAACAACACCTATCGCAAGGACTGGGGTGGAAATCTCTAGGAGGCCCTTTAGTCTCTAATTAAACTAGGAATATACTTTTTAGCAGTGTTGAAATACATATTTTTCTCAATTTTTGCCACGAATTTGTCTCCGAAAACTGTGTATGTGCGTTTTCTAGATTTCAACTGCGAATGAGCGTTTTTTCTCAGTTCTAGCACATTTAAGCATCAAATTATAGCTTTTTTCTCAATTTCATTCCCGAATTCCCGAGTTTAGCTGTGAATCGGCGCATTTTATAAGCTTTCAGCCGTGAAATCCGCAAGTTAGGTAGCGTTTGAGTGCTCTTTTTCAATTTTATCCCTGAATTAGCGATTTTTCTAAATTTAAGCCATGAATTTGCGCTTTAATTCATTTTAAACACCAATTCGTGTTTTTTTTCCAATTGATTTATTAGCACTTATTCACAGTTTTAGCCGCTTGAGAATTAGGTATCGCTTTTTCTCAATTTTATTCCCGAAGTTGCCCCAGGAATCCGCGAGTTTGCGTTATCTCCATTTCAGCTGTAAATTAGCGTTTTTCACTAAATTTTAGCAGTCAATTAGCACATTTTCTCATTTTTCGAATCGGCGCTTATTGTAAACTCCTAGCCGTGAATTAACCATGAAGTTGCCACAAGAATCGACTAAGTAGATAGCGTTTGAGTACTCTATCTAAATTTTAACCGCAAATTAGCGTTTTTCTCTATTTTGAACGCCAATTCATGTTTTTCTAAATTTTACCCGTGAATTAGCGCCTTTCCAAAGTTTTAGCCGCTTAATCTATCCCTTTTTCTCAATTTTATTCCAGATGTTGCCCCAAGAATCCGCGAGTTGGCGTTTTCTGAATTTTAGCTATGAATTACCGTTTTTCACTCAATTTTAGTAGTTAATTAGCACATTTTCTCATTTTTAGCTGCGAATCGGGGCTTTTTATAAGCTCTTAGCCGTGAAGTTGCCCTCAAGAATTCACAAAGTAAATAGCATTTGAGTGCTCTGTCCGAATTTTATCCGCAAATCTGGGTTTTTCCATATTTTAAACGCCAATTAGTTTTTTTTTTCTAAAATTCATTTTCAATTTTATTCATGAAGTTGTTCCAAAAATCCACGATTTAACGTTTTCTAAATTTTACCCGTGAAATTCACGTTTTTCACGTTAGCGCTTTTTCACAGTTTTAGCCGATTAAATTAGTTAGAGCTTTTTCTCAATTTTATTCCCGAAGTTGCCCTAGGATTCCGCGAGTTGGCGTTTTCTCAATATCAGCTGTGAATAAGCATTTTTTACCCTCAATTTTAGCCGTGAATTAGCACATTTCATAATTTTAGCTGCGAATTATAGCGCTTTTTCTCGATTTTATCCTCAAAAGATCGCAATTTATCATGGCTTAGCTGTGAATTAGGGGGTTTCTGCACGGGTTTCTCTATTTCACGCCGTGAATCAGCGCTTTTTCTCAATTTCAGTCCCAGCCCTATGAGAATCCGTGAGTTGCGACGTTTTCGCAATTTTAGCTGTGAAATCTCGCTTTTTATCAATTTGTATGACTGCCAAATTGTGATACTTTATCACATTTTTAGCAGTGAATAGCGTGTTTCTCAATTTCTCAATTTTTTAGACTCGAGTTTGCGTTGTTCTTTTTTAACCGTAAATTAAAGTTTTTCTCAGTTTTAGCGGCGTGAATTAGAGCTTTTTCTTAATTTCAGTCCCAATGTTGCCCCATGAATCGGCGAGATTGCGCGTTTTCTCATTTACTGCTGTGCCTATTGTTTTTTTGTTTCAATTTCAGCAGTGAATTAGAACACATTTTCTTAATTTTAGCTGCGATTTTTAGCGTTTTTTCTCGATTTTATCCGTAAAATCACAATTTTTCATGCCTTAGCGGCGTGAATTAGCGTTTGTCTTCACTTTTAGACGCGAATTTGTACTTTTGCCCATTTCAGCCGAGAAATTAACGCTTTTTCTCAATTACAGTCCAAATTTTGCCCCGAGAGTCCGCGTTTCTCACTCTTAGCATTTTTAAAGCTGCTAAATTGTACCACTTTATCACAATTTTAGGCGTAAATGACCGTGTTTCTTCATTTTTAAGACGCGAATTCGCGTTGTTCTCTTATTTATCGTTGAAATAGCGATTTTATCAGTTTTAGACGCGTGAATTAGCGTTTTTTCTCGATTTGAACCCCGAAGTTGCCCCATGAATCGGCGAGTTGGCGTTTTCTCATTTTCAGCTGTGAATTATAGTTTTTATTGTCTCAATTTTAGCAGTGAATGAGGACATTTTCTTAGTTTTAGCTGCGATTTTTAGAGCCTTTTCTCGATTTTATCCGTGAAATCGCCATTTTTCATACCTTAGCGGCATGAATTAGCATTTTCCTCCACTTTAAGACGCGAATTCGCGTTTTTGTGTATTTCAGCCGTGAATTAGCGCTTTTTCTGAATTTTAGTCCCAATGTTGCCCCGAGAATCCCCTAGTTGGCGTTTCTCTCTTTTAGCTGTTAATTTTCGCTTTTTGTCAATGTTAAACATGCTAAATTGTAGCACTTTATCACAATTTTAACTGTAACTGTAAATTTTCATCCTTGAATTAGCGCTTTTCTCAGTTTTAGCTTCTTGAATTAGCGCTTTTTCCTAATTTCAGTCCCGATTTAGCCCCAACAATTCGTAATTTTGCGTTTGTCTCAATATCAGCTGTAAATTAGCGCTTTTTCTCAATATTAACAGCCATAAATTTCATCAATTTTTCTCAATTTCAGCTGTGAATCAGCGTTTTTCTCAATGTTAAAAGCGAGTTTAGCCATTTGTTCTCATCTTATCTACATAAAAAATCCCGATTTTTTGATATTTAAGCCATTCAGGGACCCCATCTGAACGGGGGCCCGGAGCGATCAGCCCCGCTGGCATCGTTTGGCGGGAAGGATACAAGATAAGAGGTATTCGATGTGTTCAAAATGGAAATTTTGGGGCCAAATACACGAATTTGCTGTTACAGTGATTGAAAGAAGGCAAACAGTTTATTTGATTTCTCTCGTTCATTTCACTTTTTCGTTTAAAAAAAAAACACGATTTCCCGTGGGACGACCGCGCGGGAAGTCCCGTCCTGAGCGGCAAATTTACGTTTTGTCTCGCGTCCCGTCCTGCAAACTATTTTCAAGTCCCCGTATCGCGCCCCCTCCCCCTGATCACGCGCATCTCTAACTGTTAATAATGAGGGGGAAAAAAAGTACCATAAATAAGCCTTAAGGCAGACATTCGGAGGCCTCTTTGCAGTGCTGAATAATTATCGAACGCAGTAGTTCCATTATTAATCAAGTAATCATTGGCTTAAATAGCATGTTAGACTTCAAGCAACATACATATTCAAATATGACTAGCTCGGATTAATTTCACAATAATTCTCCAGTCGTTTGATTGCCAGTTCTAATTTAAAACACGAAAATTAATAAGAAAACTTCAAAAAAGGGAATTTGTGACCATCAAAGTTATATTGCTTGAAGGATTTTTACTTGGTCTCGTATATGGTGAATTGGCTAAAAGTACGTCCATCATTTTTGGTGTACTGACACCAGAAAGAATTTCCATTTAAATCCATGACCGGGTTTTCGGAAGCTCAATTATTCCCAGAAACTTCATTTGGCTTCGTTTGTTTCGTCATTGTGGCAGTGTCTGAATATTCCTTGTAACGGTTAAGATAACTTCTAGTCTAAATTCGTGCCCCTCCACACTCGTCTTGACGCAGCAATAAATATTTATTCACCGTCATTTTGTTCGATTTTGCAGCTGGCAAATATTTCCAACACACGCGCGCATCCAAGGACCACGGACTATATAAGAGAGAATAAAATCGTGCTGGTTTTATTCGGCTGCTTATTTCACGCACTAAACAAATCTTTATATTTGTTTTATAGCACCCGCTATAAAGAAAGAAAAAGAGCCTCGTTCAACTTTTTTGCATCGGCTTTTCGTGTGCACGCCGTGATGTTTCCTCTGTGAGGGTGTTTTTTTCTTATTTCTCAAGTCACTGAGATGGGCGAGTTTTACACCTAATGGAAGTTAACCAACCGTGCTCTAAGTCGTACGTTATTAATTTATTAGTACGAAAATCATGTATCAACTAAGCCGATTACCTCCGGCGGGGGATAAAGAATTACATTTCCCCCGTCCTAGTTTTACGGAAAGTAAATTTGAAGTGTTGCCAACTATACTGTGAAATACAAGTTTACGTTTGTAGTTGAGCTCCGCCTGACGTTTTACGAAGCATTTACAAAAACATTGTAAACGAGTTGATTAAACATAAAATGGGTGGGTTCCCAAACGAGAAGGCACGGAGTAATGCTGAAATATTCTAATTGAAAAACGTAGAACTTTGAATGATCGTTGGCAATCGCTCGATTTCTCCCCCGTCGGTTCTCATCTACTTATTCACATTTAGTACTGTTTTACGTCTCGTTGAAAATGATAATCGTATCGACTTTCAATTACAGATTTTTCCCGTAGGTAAAGAAGTACACATAGGGCTAAAATTGGCATTTGACTTACTCTCTTATAGGCTTTACGCGTTGCGCTTATGCTGCTGATGTTGCCCCTCAGAAAAATCCTCCTAAAATTCAATTGACAAGGCGAAACTTTTGAGCCACCGTTGACTTCAATTCCACGTCGATATTGGCGATCAGAAAATACCGAAGTTTCCGTAAATCTTTTGTCCGCTCAGACTCTATTTTTGAATGAATAAACGGACATTAATTTACTGGTATATAGGTACACAGAAATGACATTGTGTTATACTTTCGATAGCTTGTCAAGTAATTGAAAATTCTCTATTACTTGACAGCAGTGGGTGGCTTATTGCCGCATTGCCTTACAACACTCAAGCACCTCTTTTTAAAAACATGTTTGATCCTCTTTTTTCATGGTAATATAAAAGTGCCTTCAATAGGGTGTCTTTGTCAAATATTTTTCAACATTCACACTTCAACTTTCTTTCGATTGTCACTGCCGAAAAGGACAAATGAACCACAAAAAAGCGTGCTCGTCCACCCATTTTCATCAATATTTCTTTGTGTTAAAGGGAGAAGCAGAGTGTGATTTACGGAGAAAAAAATAAAAAACTTCAAGTTAATTGGACCTCAACAGCCACCGGAGCATTAATTTTTCTATACGTGTGCCTGCCTTGAACTTTTTGGTTTATACCTAAAAAACTCCAGTTCTTCTGAACTGATGTTTCGTGTTGTACATTCTTTGCCAGGTGTACGTTTCAAGAGGCGGAAAAAAGTTTTGGCTGAAAGCCATTGAAAGTAGCTCTCCTCGCGAAGTATATCTATTCGTGGGTCTAAAAAAAAACATTTCATCTCGTTTTTTTCTACGTTAAAACCAGTCAAGCCCATCTTTCGCCTTGAATTCCAGTACTGTCATCTTGGACGTAACGACACGCGTGATTGCTTATATCACGTCAATTCTTCTTCATCATAGAGTTTTGTGTATACAAACTGCATTATTTGAACCGCATACGCTTCTCAATTCACTATAACGTCAAGTTCATGACGCTCATGAGTGTTCTGAAACTCTCGGGGTTTATTCGAAACTTTACCTGTTATCTCGCGGGTGTGGTGTCAGGAAAGATATACCTGTGTAATTAATTTTAGTATAGTATAAAGTTTGCCCTTCTCCTTTCCCCTCCAATCCATTTCCTTTGGGCTTAAAATTTCCATTTGATATACATTTTACAAACTGGAGAGAAACTTATAGTGTGGTATTATTTCAAAAAAAGTTTCTGAATTTTATTATAAAACCACCAGGGTTTTAAAAGGGGAGTGAGTGTCAGTGTGAGACGGAAAAAAAGAGTTTTAACCCCCGCCTGTCCGCCCCTGCGAACTCGGGAAATCTAACAAAACCCGTTTCTCCGCCAGGTATTGAACGAACGGATAAAGTGGTGAACGGGGGAAACAGAGGCGTTATCGACGACGATAAATTACAAACTTGGTCTGTTAACCCCCAATGTGCTGGTGGAGCATTTCATTGGAATGGCGGGTGGGGAAACCTGGAGGCGCATCGTGAGCGGTGTGAGAGGCGGGGGAGGCACTCCTCTTTCTCACACCACACCATTTGCGTTTTTAACGTGTTGGAAGAAGATTGGAAAAGGCAATGAGATCGTGGCTTGGGTTTCTGATGGAGGGAGAGGGGGACAATTTTGGTGGTGGCGGGGGTTGGATAATAAACTTGAGGGGGCTTAGTGGACATAGTACAATCTTGAACAAGGATCTATAAGCCCTCCTCATCATCAGCTCATATCACTTGGAGTTCAGGAATCAATGAATCGTGCTTATCGCCCAAAAACTCTAAAATGTCAATGATTGAAAAGGTCTAAAGCAAATAATTGCGCTTCGATTACAATGTTCTCCGTTTGAAAAACATTACTTTAAAAATTGCGTTCTAACGAGGACCCTCATGCATACTCAGGTTATCCCGTGCAACCCTTACTAATAATAATAGAAATAGAGAAACTGTAAAATATTACATTATTTTGTGTTAAAAATGCCATGTGATTTCGAATAATAGGGATATTTACGTCAACTTTCGTACTGTTTGTAGTTTTACTGGGATACTTGGGAAGTCAGTAAGCCAACACGAGAGAGAAAGAGGAATAATATTTATTGTACATAACGAAACAATTTTATTAACGCGAGCAAGCAAACAACGAGGAACGAACAACCATAACCATCTTCTTCTATCTATGTACCCCTCGGACCGTGTGGCGCTGTGTCTAGGGAAAACGCCTGCTGCTACATCACTCCCCCTTAATGGCGTCGCAAAAGCGTACAGTAGGGCGCACGATCCGACCAGAGCGAGTTTTGCCGAGTGATCGTGACGGAGTGATGGGAAGGTTGAGGGGTGACGCCATTAGAAACAGGAAGCGACGAACTGAGAGCTGGTAAAGTTTTCGTAGCGGCGGTAGTCGGAGACGTCGAGATAGGGTCGTGAAGGATGAAACCCCGTTTGGTTTATTCGAGTTTACTCGAATGTGTTTCGGCCTCCGCAACAGCAGCCAAACTTTCCAAAGGTTCATGGATGCCCTGTTCCGTGACCTCAATTACGTATACGTTTTCGTCGACGACATTTTAATCGCCTCTTTGGACGAAGAAGAGCATAAACTTCATCTTCACGAAGTTCTCCGACGTTTAGACGACGCAGGCATCACAATCAATTAAGATAAGTGCGTTTTCGCGCAGCCAGTCGTAGATTTCCTCGGCTACCACATAACGCCTCAAGGAATCAGACTTAAACACGATCGTGTTCAGGCATGTTCAATTTTTATCATCGGTGCATTTCAAAGTCATCTCAAATTCAGCAACTGCTCAATGACATGCTGAAAGGCAAACCAGTCGCATCCAAAATTCCTCTAAACTGGACAGACGAGGCCACTGAATCTGTCGAAAACTGCAAAAAACCAATAGCGGACTGCACCATTCTCGATCACCCTGCTTTCGACGCTGATATCTCACTAGCTTGTGACGCTTCCGACACACACGTTGGGGCTCTTTTACAGGAGCTGGATGGCGATCTATGGAAACCCTTAGGGGTTTTCAGCAAGGTCCTCACACCGACGCAGCAGCGTTACTGTGTCTACGACCGTGAGTTGCTGGCAATTTATCTCGCCGTCCGTCATTTCCAGCCACTTCTCGAAGCTCGTCCCTTTGTAATTTTTACCACAACCTCCACACAACCCTGGTCCATGCGTTTTTTCAGAAAATTGACTCAGCGTCCTCTCGACGCATTCGTCACCTTAACTTCATCAGCGAATTCACCACTGATATTCGTCACGTGGCCGGTGAACAAAATCAAGTAGCCGATGCGTTCTCACGCATTGAAGCTCTCGATCTATCCGACGATCTCCGTCTTCTCGTAGATGAGCAAGAAAAGGACGAGTCAATTCGTGACGTAGTCGAAAACGACTCTTTAAAATTCGAAAAAATCGATCTACCTTTTCTCGGCAAGCCACTTCTCTGTGAGCGCTCGACCTTGACCTTCCACCGTCGACTCGCCGAACCGTCTTTCAACGACTTCATGACCTTAGCCATCCCGGCGTCAGAGCTACCCGAAAAACTAATCACTCAGCGATACTTTTGGCTCAGTATGAACCGTGACGTCGTTCAATGGACTCGCTCGTGCATTCAGTGTCAACGTGGTAAAGTCCAACGTCACACCGTCTCGTCGCCAGGAACTTTCGCGCCCGTCGGCCGTTTCGAACAGGTCCATCTCGATCTCTTGGGTCCTTTGCCACCGTCGAACGGCATGAGATATTGCCTTACCATCATTGACCGAACTTCTCGCTGGCCAAAAGCCTACCCCATCGTGGACATCACCGCGGAAACGTGGCTTAGGCGTTCTATATAAACTGGATCCCTCGATTTGGTGTACCGGCTAGGATGACAACCGCGCGATCAAGGCAGGCAGTTCGAGTCCTGTCTTTTTGCTAGTCTGGCCAAGCTCCTTGGAATCCAACGGTGTCGAACAACGGCTTACCACTCTCAAGCCAACGTGTGCGTGAAGCGCTGGCACCGCTCGTTGAAGGCAGCAATCATGGCTCATCTTGACGGCACGAACAGGACACGGGTATTACCAGTCGTTCTCGGACAACGATCTACAATAAGAGAAGACACGAACACGAGTTGTGCTAAAGTTGATTATGGCATGGCCAACCTCTTTGCCTCCCTGGCGAATTTTTGGGACCTTCGGTCACTCAGCCCCACACTGAGGAGATTGTAAGACAATTCGCTGAAGCCTTGTCTACCGTTCGTCCAGCTATCTTTCGTGCTAGCTCAAAGACTTGGTTCCGGCATAAAAATCTCGACACTTCGTCTCACGTTTTTTTGCGCCGAGATCACGTGTCTCCACCCTTGACTTCGCCCTACACTGGTTCGCACCGAGTCATTGAGCGTGGTGCAAAAACGTTTCGGATCCACCTGCAGGATAGACAAGCAGTAGTGTCTACGGATAGATTGAAACCAGCTTTGAAACCAGCTTATGAGAGCCGTTTTGGGTACGTCCTGTTCGTTAATTGGGATCTGATAATACGCACGGTTAAGGTCTAAAGTGTTGAAAATATTTTTGCCGTGAAAGTTGTATTGAAAATCAAGAAGATTTGGCACTGCGTAACGATCAGGCACCGTTTTGTCGTTTAAAGCACGGTAGTCCCCACAAGGGCGTATTTTGCCGTTTTTCTTGTACACGACGTGTAAGGGGCTAGCCCAAGGGCTTTTAGATGGAAGACAGATACCTTCGGAGACCGTTTGACAAAAAATGTTTCGGACGGCATTGCACTTATCAGGCGGTAGACGACGCGCACTTGCAGTGACCAGAGAACCTTTGGTCTCAATGAAGTGCTGTACGGAGTGCTTAGGTTCTTTGAGTACATGCGACGGTCGGGTGACAAGAGGGAACTTCGTGAGAAGATCAGCGCACCAGAGAGAAGCTGGGGTAACCTGAATCGACTCAACAGGAGAGGTCACCAGATGTCCTTTTTTGGCTTTTTGGAGATCGACTAAGAGACCACAGTGATAAATGAGATCAGCGCCGATAATCGGTTTTGTAACGTCGGCTAAAATGAACTCCCATGGGTAGGGTCGTCGTAATCCAAGATCAAGCGTAAGTTTTCGTTCACCATAAGTCTCGATTTTGCTGCCATTTGCTGCGTAGAGCGAATATTTGGCTGGTTGAGTCCGAGAAGAACGTTTACGAACGGGGAACACACAGACGGCGGCGCCAGTATCGACCAAAAATGTTTGCCCCGTACTGTATTCGCTGACAAACAAGCAGCGGTTGGCGTTGACAGCAACGGCACCCGCCTCAGCCGTCGCTTCTTCTAGTTTGACGACCGACTGGGCCTCTCCTCACAATCACACGGTTTTGAGCACTTTTTGGCTCGTGCCTTAAATTTTCTATGGTAAAAGCAAAACGTACGTGTCTGTGTCGATGGGTCCGAGGAGTTGGACCGAGTACGAGAAGAGCTTCGGGACCTCTGAACGCGGAGAGCGGTGACTTCGGCAGTCTGTTGACGCACCATTGAAAAGAGTTCCTCGAATTGTGACGTAGATTCAGCCGGGGGCGGCTTCGACGTACGTGAATTAGGCCGACCTGAGGAGACAGTAACTTCATTTGTGCCGGGGGGCTCGTATAGGCCTCAGCGAGACGGTCAGCGACACACGCCATTTTGTCCAAATCTTTGGGATCAACAGCCACTAAGATGTCCTTTATAATTTCATAACTTTCAATAAGAACTTTCAAATGAGTAAGAGAAAAACTGTTCCGAATCGGCCGCGGATCACAAATGCCCCATTTTGTGGGCCAAACGCAACATTGGTGGGAAAAAGTCACGCGAATCGCCAATTTCAAGACAAAAATTTACGCGAAATGCCATGACAAGGGCAAAATTTATGCACAACGCCTCACCAAAAGGGCAATTTCGTGGTGAAATTATCCTTTTCGTAAGATAATATTGTCTGTTTCATGAGAAAACTGGCAATTTTATGGAATTCTTAAGCTTATGGGCTAATGGTTGATTTTATGAGGGAATTTTCAGTTTGAAAGTGTCAATTTCATGAATACGTTTTACGGGAGTGTAGGGACCAATTCGGCAGAAGTGGCTAAGTAGGCGCCGCCGGTTGTGGGTGGTGCAGGGTGGAGGGAATTGGGGCGGTAGAGCGGTATCCCACCAATAGGTGAATACAGCAGGACTGAACGCAGGAGGCGAATTTCAAATGTTAATGCCACTTTTGCGTTTGTTGGGCGGGGGGGGGGCTGTTCCTAAGGTCAACATTGCAATTGCGATGCCATTTAAATATTTCGTGTGAAATTTCAGCTTAATATCAACAAAACTGGTTACTGTGGCAAAATCACTGCTTTTATGCAACGCAATTACGGGCCTGTAAGTGAGACAAGTTTGACAGCTCATACTCCCTGGGCCTTTGCTGATGTTACTCTCAAGAGCTCATCCAAGGGCTACCCCCCCCCCACCACTACCGATGATTCGTGCCCTAAAAGTGGCCAAAATGCCTGTTCCACGCCTTAAACACGGCAAATATTACTATATGATCCCTATAACAGCCTAAACGGGCAATTCTCGCCCAACTGGCAAGTTCACTTTCCTAGCCTTGGAAATGGCTAAAAATTGACAATGTGCGCCCTTAAAATAACCAAACTGGAAATTCACGCCTTAAAAGTGGCGGTCATTCGCTCCCTATGTTCGGCTTTACGGACTATTCGCACCTTATACATTGGAAAACTGACGATTCGCGCCATGAAATTGATGATATTGATTGACCTGAAAATTGATACACAGACGATTTGCAAGTGACCTTTCATGCAGTGCATACAAACGAACGATTCATGCCAAAAAAATGGTGAAACCGACCTCTCGTGGCCCAAAAAGTTTCCAAAAAGGCGAATTAGCCTTAGCTCTTTTTCTCCAATTTAAGCCACGAATTTGCACTTTTTCTCAGGTCTATCCGCGAATTAACATTTTTATATTTATAGCCACTTTTTTACCACTAGTAGTTTTAGTTGATAATTAGCGTTATTTTCTTAATTTAGCTGCGAATTAGCGCCTTTTCTCAGTTTTTATCCGTGTAATGTGTTCAAACATACCCCGTATATGCGGACCAGGGGTGGTCAGCCCCCACGCAACACCCTCATAAACGCAACTTTGCGTTGTCGACCCATTCACAAAGCAATTTCGCAGTGTTGGCTCAGTCAAATAACCAATTTTGAGGGGATTGCCTCAGTAAAAAGAGTCAAATTGATGATTTGACTCATTAGAAAAAACAATTTTACTTATTTAATTCTGTCAAACCCCAAATTTCGCGGATCTGGTCTTTATTGAAACCAATTTCGTAGGTTTGGCTCCTTTAAAAGCGTTGTTTGGTAAGGGGTGGGGGCTTTTGGCTCATTTAAGACCAGCTGCTATCCGACAAAGTCGTTTGAACAACGTTTTTATCCTCAAAGACTAAGATGTCTGGGAGGTTCCCCCTCTCCACCACAGTTAGGTCTGCCCTTCATCATATAAGGCTTAACAGGGGGGCCGGGTATCCAAACTTGGCATTACTTCAGTTTTTGACCTTTAGCGCTTTTTCCGTCTTTTGTTGCGAATTTTTTGGTTTTGGCCAATTTTCAATGAATGAGTGTTTTGTATCATCGTCGAGACATGGTCAATTTTCTCGGCTCCAGAGCGGCGGCTCTCATCGAGGTCCACTCGGATCGAGGCTCTTTTTTCACGGACTTCAGGGCACAGTTGGTCCATGGGTGGCCATCTGTAAATTTTGCTTCAATAGACTCCCAGCCCCCTCCAACCAGGGCCCATTCAATGGCCCTTAGAGACTGACTACTCCAGCACAGATTACAAACATAATCCCTGTTTGTCCCAGTCGAAGTGCGATATTTTCCCTCCTGACATTCGAAATTCGATCTGTTTTTCTTGGATGTATACGGTCTCTACTTATCCAAAACTGCTATAAAGCGTTCTCTGATTAGCTCTAGGCGCTGGAGGTGAGGTGTGATTTCACTGTCGGTGATTTTGTCACTGTGACTACTCCGTCACTATTGGCTCCGGTGACGACCACATTGAAATCACCGTTCCGACCCTCTAACGGTGACATTCCTTTTCACTTATAATCGCCTCTTCATTCGTCACTTCTATCGCTTCACCGCGCTAGAGTCTCTTGAATTGAAATTGGAGCCATCACCTAGCCATCCTCGCAGGTTACCACATAACACTTTACCAGTTCCTCTATTGCCCAATGAACTCAGTAGCATTCTCCCCAAGTCTGTTGACTTTTTTTCTTGGACTTATCGTTAGTATTGAACCAATAGTGTTAATATATGTTTATTCACTTCGTTTTCCAAGACCTGTGCTACAGTAATCTTGCATAATTTTACTTTATTTAAAAACACCTTCCTAGGCAGGGGCGAAGCCAGCCCTTGACCAAGGGGTGGGCAGAATATGTCGGACGTTATGGAAACTAGAGACCCCAACAAAAGAACAGGTAGCGCAATGAATCGTCAATTTCTTCCCCGGAAACTGAGTTTTCGCAGAAAAGGGTCGTAATCCATCAAAAACTAACATCTTCGTTCGGAAATTATCTGTTTTAGCCTTCTATTCCTGATTTTCTATCCAAAAACTGACAATTCTATTCAGACTTTTTTCATTAACAGACAATTCGATTTCCCCGGAAATCGATACTTGGCATTCAAATATACAGGGTGACCGACTTTTCATCAACGTCTTGTCTGAGAGACGTAAAATCACATTTTTTAACCAACCAATAACGGGTTTTAACTCAAAACTGACGTTTTTTTAACAAAAAACTGAATATTTCACTCTAGTATAACTGAATTTATTACTTCAAAACTGACGTTTCTACGCCAAAGACGAAGTGTTTACGCCTAAACTAAAAATTTCACAGCACAACTTTTAAAATCTAAGTCTTTACCCCCAAAACTTGTGGAGTTCGGCCTAAAAATGGCGGTTTTAACCCGAAACGGATCAAAAACGAATGAACAGACCACTCAGTACTGAAAACTGCCAATTTTATCCTTCAATTGGCGATTTTAGTTCAAAAAAACAAAAAACGTACAATTCCTGGCCAAAGCTGGCGTGCCTCCCCCCCCCCATCCAAATTAAGATGCTACCACAAAACTGGCGAGTCTAACTTAAAACTAAACTTTACTGTTCCATATCAAAAACGAATATTTTACACCCGAAACGACAATTTCCCTTCAAAATTAGATAATTTACTCCAAAACTGACAATGTCACACTTTAACTTAAGTTTTCCCCAAAACGGGTGATTTTAGGCCATTCTGCCTTGAAAACAGGTGATTTCAAAAAAAAAAAAAAAATTATCGCAAATGTGACGTTTTTATACTGATACAGACGATTTCGCGCCACAGCTGACGTGTTGCCTCATACTGATGAGGCAAAACTGGTCATTTTACCCCAAAAATTACGATTTCGAAAACGTTCCTAAACTGACGATTTTACCCTGAAACTTGCGGTTCCACCCAAAAAAATATCGCTTTACCTCAAAATTGAATATTTTACTTCAAAATTGACATTTTACTTTGTTGGGCACAGCTTTTCAGAACACAAAGAGTCAATTATGACGATTTCAAGGCTGGAATAGCCATTGCCATTTTTAGGGCGCATAAAGTCAGTCTTTCCAGTTATAGGAGCGAATAGTACGTCCCAAGTCAAAGCGAGAACAGCCAGGTTGGCCATTTTCGGCGCTCCGAATGGTCTATTTCACCATTTTCAGGGCAGGAGTCACTTGTTCAGACATTTTAAGAGCTCGATTCGTCAGGTAATCCATTTCTAGAGCTCGTAAAGTAAATTTGGCAATTTCTATGGTTCAAATATAGTAATTTTAGCCGTTTTAAAGACACGAATCGTCAGTTTTACCATTTTTAGGGCTCAAATACCTAGTCCATCAAGCCAAGGCCATGAAGTTTGACCATTCCTGGTGCGCGAATTGTCGATTTTGCCATTTTCAGAGAAGGAATCATCATTTTAGGCATTTCCAGGGCACGTGAAGTCATTTTGGCCGATTTCAGGGCTTGATTAGTCCGTCATGCCAAAAGCGCGCATTATGGTCATATATGGTTCAAGAATGGCCAGTCTGATCAATTTTAGGGCACGAATGGTCGATTTAGCTACTTTCGGGGGTAATCATAATCTTTTTAGGCATTTTCAGAAGTTCAATAGTCGCCACCAATTTTTAGGGAGCGTGAAGTCCAGTTTTAGCAATTTTCTAAACGCGAATCGACAGTTTTGTATTTTTGGGCGTTAGTTTAGTTACTTTAGCCGTTTTAATAGTGCAAATTACTAGTTTTTACTATTTTTAGGCAGTGAAAAGGCTGTCAAACCAGTTTTAATAGAGCTAACCGCACCATTTCTCTAGCACCTCTCATGAGCAAATACTGAATCCGCGTCTGTCTGCGAAAATGGTATTCTAGGACGCAAAAACGGCGAATTTGGTCTTTGAACTATGTCACCCTTGCGATATCCGTTTTGTGAGCGACAAAACCCGTTGAAATTTATTTTTTTATTATTGAAATCCGTGAAGTTATTTTTTTAGTGAGCACCGATGAAACAAAATGTGTTTATCCTGAATTATTTGTACTTTCAGAATGCATCTAGGGGTGGGCAACTGCCCCACTGAATCTGCATTTTTGAGTCTAGGGGAGGGCAGCTGCCTAGCCCTGCCCCCCATCTGGCTATGCCTATGTTCCTAGTAAAATTCGTGCATTGCAGTTTTTGATCCATGACTCACCTTCATGTTTGCATTTGAGGCTGTGGGTTCGCCGTTCATAGGAGTTTTCCACGGATAAAGTTAGAAAAAGAATCATCAAATTTTTTTAAACCGATGCAAAAACACGTGAGCTAGACAATTTTGTTGATAAACCTGACTAAACAGTGATAGTGACATTAAAAAGTTATAGAACAGGCCCTCAGTAGTCACTTAAGTGACAAAATCACTGGTTTTTGTCACAGTGACTGCACAGTCACCGGAGCTAGTTGTCACTGTGACCGACAAAAGCTGTCACGTCACACTTCTACTATACGTGTCCTAAAAGGCTGCGCCTTTCAATTAAATTAAGGTGAGAAAGTTAAAACATTTAATTATTTTGTTCGTTTCGAAAATTCCTCAGGGGAAAATGTGCGTTTTTTTTCTTCTTATTTTATAAAATAAAAAAGTGCTGGAGATTAGTACAGACTTAGTTGCTCATGAAAAAGGTAGTAAAAAGGACTTTCTTAATTAAAAAAAAGGAGGGAGAATAAAAGACAAATAGAGATTGGCAACGCCCTCCACGACTTGAAAAAAAAAAAAAAAAAAAAAAAAAAAAAAATAAGGAGAAGCAAAATAAGAGAAGAAAGGTTTAAACATTTAACAGTCGAAGGACTGTCTCATAGAAGTTAGACATAAAAAAGTAATGTTCTTTTACTTTTTCCTGTACAAAAAGTTTATTCATAAATTCATCTTTCCCCGCCCTGACTTTAAATAAAAATGTAACGGAAAGATGAATGGATGGCGAAATAAGGGAAAGTAAACTCCCGAAAAGAACTGGACTTATGTCCGCTGATTGTAGAAAAGGGCAAGTTTTTGTCTCTCGGGGTGTAATAGAAAAGGCGGAGTTCGGTGGGTATATAAAGAATCGCTTAAAAAGTCTAGGAACTTATTGCCAAGGGGCAATTTTTATAGAAAAAGTAAACGAAGTTTATTCATAGTAACATTCGCCTTGAATGAAGCAAGAATCGAGGAGTGAGTAAGGGGGAGGCGTTTGGGGCCAGAGAATTTATCAAAGGCAAGGTGAAATCGTGAATAGGGTGAAAATTTAACACCCTGCTCATTTTTTTTTTTTTTTTTTTTTTAATCCTTCCAAATGTATTTATAATACTTGTATGTTACCTCGATGTGACAAAACCGACTTGGAATTTGGCATAAAATCAACGAATTCGGTTGGAGGGGACTCCCAATTAATGATATTTATGTTGGAAACTATTTTAACGGGCTGATAACATTTTTTTCGCGAGCTTTGACCAACAAAAAAAAAAGAAAGAAATGGAATAGTTTAAAATTCTCGGCATATGAACGCGTTAGGAATGCTTATAACGAGACGAATCACGCGTGCTTCAATCAGCGCTTCTTGTTTCTCGGTCATAAAATACAAAAAACGTCATTTTTCAAGGTGAACACCGCAGCTTTGTACTAGGCTCAATAGTGCGTTGATGTGTCTCTTGTTTCCTATAGTTTTCGGGTGAATGAAGAAAACAATTTTTCTGGTGAAGAGAAATTGTATTCATATGAGATGATGAGTTTAAAGAATAAATAAGGAATGAAACCTGTTGTGGTACCTACTATTGGTTGGGCGAATCATGTAAAACGCTCGAAAACGCTTCGTTTCAGAGGTTTTTTATTTTTGTTTAGCCAATCGACCATTTTTAAGTGAACAGGAGCGTTATGTAACATCCTTGACTGGCCATTGTAGCCAGAGGGAAATCCACAGCATTCTTGAAAAGTACGCACATGATAACATTACAGCACTACCACAATATTGACCTCCAATCTTGGGTAGCTGGGTCACAAATAACCGACCTCAGAGTATTTGTAACATTAGTCACCGCGGTATAGGTGATACCAACATACGAGTATCAAAATGTACTTATTTTTCGATGAGATGTTTTTTCTCAGTACCTACTATTATTGTCCATATCGGTAAATCATAGTAGGCAACATAATTTTGATCAAAAACGTGTCTCTACCAACGATTTTATTAGGGAGTTATAGTCTCTGAAGTTCATACTTTTTAATTGTATTTTATTTCTTAATTTTAGTTGTATAGTATAGGTAAGTTTAATTATTGTTATTATTAATTATTCTTATTTCACTTATTACTTATAGTTTCATACTGGTCATGTTGAGTTGAAGTGTAGTGGGTGTTGAAGCTTTGCTACGGGAAGGGCTCCACTGTAATTAATACCTGTTGGTGGTAGGTGATGAATGGTTCTCGGCTGAGGATAGGTCCTGTAATACATTATAACAGAAAGAATAGCGTGCTGACGAAAATAAATAATAAAGAAAAAACTACCAACAAGATGAGTATTGAACTTCTTCTTCCATGCTCAGAAACACTTTTCAAGTTGAAATTGGTTTAAACGTAGAAGAAATTAATTGTATAAATCGTTGAAGATTAATTTGTTCTCACAGCCCTTTCTGATGGTGAAAAATACGCCTGGACATGCGCACACGGCCTGGGTTTGGCTATGACTTCACTTTGTAGATCGCAGTTTGTACGAATTACGTCGAAACAACCCCTGATTAAACTCTGCCCGTTCAGTGGCGGATTTACGGGGAGGGTTTCGGGGGTTTAAACCCCCCATAAGAAGATGGCGCCTATTATAAAATGTGGACTGTTGAAGAGGGAGCTGCACAGATGATTCTTTGACCCGCAATTCGCAGCTATAAGTAAAAACAGCAATCAATCACTCAGAAGCCTCAACCAGTATTGAAAAAAAAAAAAAAAAAAACCCATTCCAGCGGTTTTTCGAGGTAACATCGGGACTGAAATTGAGAAAAAGTGCTAATTCACACGCAGATAACATGAAAAAGTCGCTAATTCGTGGCGAAAATTGAAAAACCCCCCTAATTCACGGCTACAACTAGGAAAACTGTTAATTACTGCCCGCTTAAATTGGAAATTAAACGCTTATCCGCGACTCCATTCGATTCGACTTCAGTCGACTTTTTTGACCGTCCACACTTGGTCGACTTTTCATGCGACTCAAGTCGATCGACTCCATTCGCTTTCGATTCGGCATAGTGTGGACGCAGCTTAAGATTCAATTCGCAGCAAAAAGCGCGCATTTCAGCAACTGAAATAAAAGAAAGTCGCTGATTCGTTGGATCAATTTTTAGAGAATCCACTAATTCGCGGTCCACCGCTGAAATTAAAAAAAAAAACAACATTTGATGGCTACTGTGAAAAATAGCGCTAAATCGCGGCAAAAATAGCGCTAATGGGCTGCAAAAATTGAGGAAAACGCTGTCACGGATACACGCTCACTCACGGCTAAATCGGAGACAAACCGCTTATTCCCCATTAAAATTAAGGAATACAGCTTATTCCCGTTTATAATAAATTGTAGAAATGCGTCAATTCGCTGCATAAGTGTAGAAACTATCATTTACAGCTGTAAAATGGAGAATAACTATAAATCGTTGATTAGGAGGCCCACTGAGAGCGGTAATTCGCAGGTAAAATTAATAAATAATTTGCAACTAAAACTAGGGAATATCTCGCGGCTAAAATTGAGAAATAGCGCTAATTTGCGGAAATAGAGGTGAAAAATCTCTAATCCACATGTCTGAGAAGTGAAGAAAAACGCTGCAAATTTACACACGGGTTTATTACTCATGAATGTAGTCAAATTCGGCTTGAAATTACGTGAAAATCGACACTCCACACCTCTATGATATCAAAACCTTTGAAAACCCTTTATTTTGGACACGCTTTTGGCCCATATAAAAACCTCTGGGAGTTATTTGATCAATCTGATCAGATGTTAGGACCAACTAGATCCCAAATGGAGTCTATGTGCGAAAGAATGAGTTTTTTTCGAGCAATCCTAGGGTAGGACATGGCCCGGACGGCGGACGGACATTGCAGAAATCGAATCTAGACATGTTAAAACGTACGCAGAAAAAGTTTGAGGGTTCGTTGTAAAAAAAAAAATGCTGACCGAAAACATAGGGGGAGGGGAGGGCATAGGGCTAACTCGAGGCTAAAATGGAGGAAATACAGTAACACGCTGCTGAAATTGAAGGGGAAACGCTTATTTGTTGGATACTGAGGGATACCGCGCGCTAATTCCGGGCTCATTGGCTTCTAAAATGGAAACAAACGCTAGTTTACGGAGCAATTTGACAAAATCCGCTAATTCGCCGATAGAATAGAGGAAACGCGGTAATTTGCTCGTATTAATAAGACTCTAAACTGGTAAATTCACCGAAATTAAAACTCTTAAATGTCCATCGGCCATCGCGTGGATATCTAGTCAGGAAACTTACTGTTTTGTGGGAATTTGTCAGGCTTTGCGCTTAAGCCGGTTAGCCAGAGTTTCGCTACCAGGTAAAGGGCCCTAAAACTTGCAATTTTGTAAAAATTAACATAATTAAGGCCCTAAACTTTCGTTTTAGAGGGAATTAAGACAGGAAAGTCGCATTATCGTGGATATTAGGCCGTGGAACTTCCAATCTTCTGGGTATTCATCATGCTCTGCGGGGCTTTAGGACCAGAAATGTCAAACACAATTCTTGGCGCTTATAATCTTGCAATTAATTACACGGCTATTTGAGAGGTCATGGGCGCTGTCGGGGTCAGTCAAACCAAATGACTTCAGACGTTTACAACTCTGTTGAATTAAGCCGTGGGAATCGCCTAATTCAATTCAGGAAGCAATGAAACTTAATTTCTCCTTAAAATGCTATGGTTTTTCGGATATTTGTCAGGGCCCTGTCGTGGTGTTGACACCATTGTCTAGGTTCCACGTTCACTAAACTAAAAAATCACCGAAACTTTCCAATTCGCGAAATCGTGAAACGGTGCAGTATCGTAAGTTTCCGACAGGAAGCTCTCAACTTCACTGATATTTGACTCCAAAATTTCACTATTTTGCACTTGTTCGTCAGTGCGCAAGCGTGAGAGGCTACATACCTACCCCGCGGGAATCAAGATAACTTTAAAAATAAGAACCGGAACTTACTAATTCTCCCTATGCTAACGGCTAGAACATTGTTTTATAAGAAGAAAGAGTTTATTAGATTTATGGTGGAACCCCTCCCGAGATAAAATCCTAGATCCGCCACTGCGGCCCGATGTACAAATGGGGAACGCGCTGGTGTGGGTTTTTGCCCAGTGCCTGCCTTAGACATTTAGCAAATCTTCAACAGCGCCAAAATGATTTGGCGCTTCTTCACAATTTCATCGGTGAATTAGCAATTTGTCACAATTTTAGCCGTAAATAAGCGATTTTTCTCCATTTTTGCCGTAAATTGGCGTTTTTTTTTTCCCTAATTGGCCACGAAGTTGCCTCCGAAAACCGCGGCTTTCCATTTTCTCAATTTTCTGTGAATTAGCAAACTTTCCACCATAGCCATTTATTTTTATGTTATCCGCAAATTGACGCTTTTCCTCATTTTAGTCGCTGATTAAGGATTTCTCTGCATTTCAGCCTTGAATACGATTCCCCCCCCCCCACAATTTTTCGCCATGAATCACCTAACGCTTTTTCTGAATTTGGTCACGGATTAGCGATTTCTTGTTCACTTTCTGGCACGATGTAACCTTCATAAGGCGAGAATTGACGTTTTCATCATTTAAACAGCGAATTAGTGTTTTTCCCTCACTTCAGCTATTTTTTTTCAATTTTATCGGTGAATTTTTTTTTTCGCTTTTAGCTACGACTTAGCGCTTTTTCTCAGTTTGTGCCACGAATTTGCGTTCAGAAGCTGAAAATTGTCGTTTCCATACTTCTAGCTTCTATAGTTAGCGCCTTTTCTACTCTTTATCCGCGGAAGCTCTCAGGAAACTTTAGCCACGAAGTAGCCAAGCATTTTCTTAATTTTTGCCGTGATTTAGCCCTTTTTTTCACTTGTGCCAGTGAATCAGTAGCTTACCGGGGTAACGGTGAGCCGGAGCGGAAAGCCCTGGTTCCCTTATCACTGATGGGGGGGGGGGCACCGAATAGCTCAAAGATGGTGTTGATTATCGGTATCTCGACGAAACTTCCAGACCGAAATTGAGAAAAAATCGCTGATTTTCAACTTAAAGCCCGAAAAACCCCCTAATTTGCTGTAATGAAGGCGTTTTTGCTTTTTTTCAAGCACAAAAAGGAGAAAAAACCAAGAAAAACGCTAATACGCAGCTAAAATTGAGAAAAATGGCAAATAACGCGAATGAAATTTCAAAAAACCGCCCATCCGCGGGTACAAGAGAGAAAATTCGATTAATCGCAGTCTTTGCGAAAAACGCTTATTCACGACTGACATTTAAAAGAATGAGTAATTAGTAGCTAAAATTGAGATGAACGCTAAACCACGGCAAAAAATCGAGAACCTCGCTAATTAAAATGCTAAATTTAGAAAAATCGCTAATTCAAGGATGAAAACGCTAATTCTCGGATAAAGTCTATAAAAACGTCTATAAAAATCGACTAATTTATGACTAAAAACTTCCTTCACTACGGGAATATGGAAGTAAAATGGAGAAAAACGCTATCTCAAGGCTAATATTTAGTAAAACGCCTATTCACGGCTAAAAATTCAGGAAAGCACAAATCCGTGCGGCTTCTGATGGCTTCGGGCCTGAAACTGAGAAAAAAATGTACTATTGCACCCATGGAGGAAGGAAAAGAGAGGAGGGAACATAAGTTGAAAAGGGTGACGCCGATTTTCGCCATATTGGTGGTCCCTCGGCCTTAATATTCAAGATATAGATAACAGAGGAGCAGTCGTGATAAAGTAGTCCTCAGCACAAATCCTCACGCGCCCTTTTAACTCGTCGCGCCATCTTCACGCGTCCTTTTAACTCTTCGTACCTCGATAATACGTGTGTTCTCATAGCGTTTCTCCTCGGAAAATTGAAAGAACTAACGAGACTCAGATAGCGTTGGGTGTCCTCGTCGTCGAAGAACGATAGAGGCAGACGTTTTTTTGCAACCCAGTCAACAGTTTCTGCGATGAGCTCGTGGTTCATCTGAAACAACGTATCCAAAGCATTTATCAGTTCCGTGTGTGCAATCTAAAAATGAGTGACACTCTAAAGATGTTTTCGACAGACATTCGACTCGTGAAAATGTGAACGATTGAAAATAGGGGTATTCAGGCGGAATTTCGATCATCCGGGCCATGTTTTAGGGCATTAAGAGAAGTACATTATTCAAAACGGTGAAGGGTGGGTCATTATAGAAAGTTTACGCCCCCATACATGCTGCATTCGCCAAATAACGAGCAAAGTATTTTTACATTTCCAGTTGGTCAGTCTCTAGGCTAGAAACCTGCCAGAATGCTAGAAATTGATTAATATTTTGCTTGTTATTTCGTTAACACCGAAACACCGCTTGTGTGGAGCCGGCTTTCGGCAAGGAAGTACGAAGTCCAATCAGAAAGATACTTTTTCTTAGGCTTTCACCTTTCAGAACGTGGCCAAATTTGAACTTTTTTGATCGGCAGCAGATAAATCGTGAGTTTTTATTTTAAAATCCAATTTCGGAATTTTTTACGCCAGCTCATTGTAGACCCCCAGGGGGTCAACCATGAGCTAGCGTAAAAATCCCGTCAACTGCTGTATCTACGACGTTATAACATTATTTGTGATGAAGCGTCCTTAGTTACCGCTTGCGTTAGGTTTTAACGCTAGCTCATGGTTGAACCCCAGAACGGTGCAGCCCGAGAAGGTCTAATTTAAATTTTAAAAATACAAAATAAGTAGGTATAAAAAAGGGTGAAACTTTCCATTTTTTAAAAATTTAGTTTCGTAATTTTATGTTTTGATTGAAGCACTACCGAAAATTTACCCTGAATACATATTATTTAATAAAAAAATGAAGAAATTTGGTCAAGTAGCTAAGGATGAAAACTGTGGAGAGAAACATGAAATCCAAATCCTGTGTAAAGCATAATTATCTACTTCAGGGAATAATATTAAACTTGAGTGTGACTGTGTGACTAGCATTCATACATCATCATAGGTCTTAAAATAGTATATACTTATTTTATAAATTTAGTCACTTACGTTGGCTGCTGAATGGGCTGGAACTTTCATTTTTACAAATTTGTCGAGTGACGTCTGCGAGGTACTTTTAATTTTAGTTGAAGTTTCCCCAAACATTTGCGAAAAAATTCCAGTGTGTCCGGTCTTTAGGTGCTTGCGGAGCCCAGAAGTGTTCCCTCCTTAGTCCTTACGAATTTCATCCAACAGAGGATTCAAATCCTTGAAGGTCTTAGTTCTTCATCGTTACCACGTCCTTCATCGTCGTCATCAGTAAAACCATTTCATTCCCATTTTCGAAACAAATTCAAGAATCAAAGTAGTTTCGTGTCGTCTCAGTCATCGTCGTCGTCGTCGTCTAGTAGTTGTACTTGTTGCGGAGGTTCTCATCCGATTTACAAATGTCAGGGTTTTCTCAAACTACCAATTTCGGATAGAATTCAAAAAGTCAAAGCAATGAATCTTTGTTTTTCGTGTCTTAAATCAGGACATTCACTCAAAAGTTGTCGCGGAGGTACGTGCAAAAATTGAAGCCGTCCTCACAATACATTGTTGTGCTTAAAATCCACAAGCGGAGTTCAGCATCACTCGGCGGGGAGTAGTACTTCCGAAGTCCCCCCTAATAAAAGTTCAGAATCTGTCGTTGCCCTTAATCAATCTTGTTCATCGAACATTCAGTCGTACTCATTGCTATCTACTGCATTAGTAGATGTTACCGTTTCGAACGGCTTCACATTAGTTGCTCGAGTACTTTTAGACTGTGGTTCCCAATCGAATTTCATGTCGAAATCGTTGGCCGAGCGGTTAAATTTAAAAATCGGCAAGGCTTCGCTGTCAGTCAAAGGAATAAATGCGTCGCCCACACAAGTTCATGGTGTCGCAAACGCAACTATTAAGTCACGTTGCTCAGATTTCGAACAAAATATTTCATTTTTTGTACTGTCCAAAATCACAAGTCTATATCCAAACATCAAGATAGATCCTAATTTTTTGCAAATTCCATCAGGCTTCCAGCTAGCCGATCCGTCGTTCAATCATCCATCCAGGATTGATATACTGTTAGGTGTTGACATTTTTGGCAGTTGATTAGAGACAGTCAATTACGGCTGAGCGAGAATCAACCATTTCTTCGCGATACCAAGTTAGGATGGATTGTCGCAGGGAACATAATATCTCTCCCGTCGGAAATAACGTCTAGCGGAAGTGTCTTGAGTCACGTTGTGTCCATTGATAGTCTAAACAATAGCATTCAGAAGTTTTGGGAGATGGAAAATTTTGGTCAGGAAACTTCACTAATAGGTGAAGATCACCTGTGTGAGAAACATTTCAAGGATACCGTAACTAGAAATCCAGATGGTCGTTATGTCGTACAAATGCCATTCAGACAAAATTTGCATTTATTAGGGGAATCTAAATCTCTCGCAGTTCGAAGATTCCTATCGTTGGAAAGAAAGTATTCAACTCAATCGGAAATTTGGGATCAATATGTTCGATTTATGAGAGAGTATGAAGCTCTAGGACATATGAGAAGGGCCGATCCTAAATCAGGTAACAAAGATGTCAAGGAGTATTTTTTGCCCCACCATGCTGTTAATCGTGAGTCCTCATCCACCACCAAACTTCGCGTGGTATTTGATGCCTCAGCTAAAACATCAAGTGGTCTATCTTTAAACGACGTTTCTTTGTCTGGGCCGAAAATCCAACAAGACTTGTTTCAAATTATTATCAGGTTTCGAAAACACATTTATTGTTTCACGGCAGACATTGAAAAAATGTATAGACAAATATTAATCGGAAGTAACCAACACAATCTACAACAAATAATATGGCGTGAAAATTGCAATGACGAGTTAAAAACTTACCAACTCACTACAGTGACATACGGAACAACAAGTGCCCCTTTTCTAGCGACTCGGACATTGCAACAATTAGCTCTAGATGAATCAGACAACTTTCCGTTAGCTCGGAATGCCACTCTCACTGATTTCTACATGAACGACATTTTATCTGGTGCAAGCTCACTCGACAATGCCCTTGAACTTCAAAACCAATTAATTAGAATGATAAAAGGGGAGGATTTCATCTCCGAAAATGGTCAGCTAACCACCCATCTCTATTGGAGTCGGTGCCTCCCGAGGACATTGAGAATAGCGCAATTTTCGCCTTACAAGACGACAATTTCCAACAAAAGGACGAACACGTCAAAACTTTAGGTCTTCTCTGGAATCCCTGTAATGATTCGTTCAAGTACCACTTTTCTTTTCCAGAGATAAATGAAAACACAGTGCATACAAAACGATCTGTGCTTTCGTTCATTTCGAAAATTTTCGATCCAATCGGCCTGTTGGATCCTTTGATACTCGCAGGAAAATTAATAATTCAAAAAATTTGGAAATCAAAAAGTAATTGGGATAGCAAAATTCTTCGACCTATCGAGAAAGAGTGGTCTAATTTCGTTTCGACAGTCAAGTACATAGAAAAAATTAATATACAAAGATGCATTTTCCCTAAACAAAATCATAAATTTGTCGAAATTCATGGCTTTTCCGATGCATCGGAAAAAGCTTTCGGAGCTTGTGTTTATTTCAAGGTTGTAAGTGAAGATGGGTCCGTATCGACTAGCTTAATTGCCTCAAAATCAAGAGTGGCCCCATTAAAGACCATCTCACTACCACGGCTCGAGTTGTGCGGGGCTCTTTTACTCGCGCAACTGACGTACGCAGTAATAAATTCCCTCGAACTTCAAATATAAAATATATTCTACTATTCGGATTCTACCATAGTCTTATCCTGGTTAAATTCACCGTCATCAAATTATAATACTTTCGTAGCGAACAGAGTAGCTAAAATACAGGAATTGACAAAAATAACTTCGTGGAGTCATGTCATCTCATCGGAGAACCCAGCGGATCTCGTCTCTCGCGGACTCGACGCAAAGCAACTGGCTTCAAGTGAATTTTGGTTTCACGGCCCTTTATGGCTTCGAGGTCAATCAGAGAAAACAACAATCAAACCATACGCTCCATCAAAAGAAGATCTTCCGGAAAAAAGAAAATCTGTGTCCCTTACCCTCTTTACAGTACAAGAATCGTTTCCATTGTTCAAATCAATTTCGTCTTTCAAAAAATTACTTCATGTTTTTGCATTTGTCCTGAGATTTATTCATAACACGCGTCTTATTCACAACAGGTATCAAGGTCCTTTGTCAGCAAACGTACTGAGTACAGCAGAAAAACACCTTTGGAAATTGACTCAAAAAGAAAATTTTGAAGAGGAATATCAGTCGCTCAAACGTGGTCAGACCGAACAAAAGAAAAGTAAACTCATTTCTTTGAACCCTTTTATTGACTCTGCCGGCCTGATTAGAGTGGGCGGTAGACTACAAAACGCTCCACTGACACCTGACCACAAACATCCCATCGTTATAAGTCCTATCCATTCCTTTTCAAAGCTCATAGTTTTACAAGAACATGAAAGGCTGTGCCATGCAGGTCCTCAGTCATTATTGGCCGCTCTACGGCAAAAATTTTGGTTGGTAAATGGAAGAAAACTAACAAAACAGATTGTCAGGCAATGCATGAAGTGTTTCCGAAGCGCACCGAGATCTGCCAACCAACTTATGGGATCTCTCCCAAAATTCAGAACAGAGCCTGTGCGACCATTCACTCATACCGGTGTAGACTACTGTGGTCCATTTTTCGTCAAATTTTCAAGGTTGAGGAAAAGTAATCCTATTAAAATGTACATAGCCCTTTTCATTTGTACATCTACAAAAGCAATTCACCTGGAATTAGTAGAAGACTTAACGACTAATTCATTTTTAGCAGCATTCACTCGTTTTTGTTCCAGACGAGGCATACCATCGTCTGTTTATTCCGACAATGGAACTAATTTCATAGGGGCTAACTCACAGTTGAAAGATCTTTACCAACTTCTTCAATCAAAAAGCCATCAAGATACGGTAGCCAGAGCACTAGGTCAAAAGAATATTGTTTGGCACTTCATTCCACCGCGTTCCCCCCACTTCGGAGGCTTATGGGAAGCTGGAGTGAAATCCGTCAAAACCCACCTGAAGAGAACAGTTGGTTGTGCTAATCTGACTCTCACTGAAATGCACACCCTTCTAGCTGAGATAGAGGCGTGTCTAAACTCCAGGCCTCTAACTCCACTTTCGTCGGATCCTTCGGACCTCCTCCCTTTAACTCCAAGTCATTTTATAATTGGAGATTCCCTTAAGGCTTTACCCGAAGCAGATTTATTGTCCCTAAATATTAATCGTTTGTCCAGGTGGCAATATCTCCAGCAGTTGAAACAGCACTTTTGGAAGAGGTGGTCACAAGAGTATCTAAATGAACTTCAGCAAAGGAGAAAATGGAAGCAGTCATCAAAAAATCTTGAAATTGGACAACTGGTTCTTTTAAAAGACGAGAACATTGCCCCCTTGAAATGGAATCTGGGAAGAATAATCCAAGTTCACCGTGGACAAGATAATTTAATTCGAGTCGTCACCCTCAAGACGCAAGACGGAGTTTTGAAGAGGGCCATTACGAAGATCTGTCCGTTTCCTGAAGAAGATGAAAACCCAACATCCGGAATTGATCACTCAACTTCGGGGCGGCAGCATGTTCAAAATACTGATTAATTTCCCCATATGGAAAAAATTATTATTATTGTTGTTGTCGAAAAAAAAGGCTTTTGAATAATAGAGCAAATAATCGTTCTCATCGTTTTAATTTTCTTGCCTTTCTCTTCATAGTCGTTCTTAACTGAACCATCGTCAAACATTTCTCTATTATTTCTTATATACTTATTTCTTATTATTAAATATTAATCTTATGACTTTTACAATCATGTTCTTTTACAAACGCACAGGAAGTATGTACGAGATGGTTTGTGGGTGCAGTACTGCTTTTAGCATTATTTGATTTTCACACTCGTTTTGAGTTTATTGCGTCGAACTGCAGCCTCCCTAAAGGCGCGTATACATGTACGAGCCGGACACGAGCCGAACTCAACACGTTGTGTTCGGCTCGTGCATGTGTACGGGGTTTTATGCCGCCGCGAACTCGTTACGAGCGCAACACGGACCGCTCGTGGGGGATCCACCTCCTGTCGGTATTTTTTGACGAACACAAAGGAATTGGTTCGTCAGGTTGGTACGTGATCGTGTCAAGTTCGTGGTTCGTGGCGTGTCTAGGGTTACCAGATGGAAAATATCAAATCCAGGACATTTAGTTTGAAAAAAAAGGACAAAACAAGGACGCTGATTTTTAAAAAAGGACGCTTTAATAATAGCAAAAATCACACTTCTATGACAAAGAACATAGTTTTATGACCAGAATAATAGGAACTTGTTGTTTTTTTTTTTTTTTTTTTTTTTCGATACCAAGACTGAGTCTCGGTCTCGTCTCGAAAATTGTGGTCTCGTCTCGGTCTCGGTCTCGCCCTCTGAATGATTGGTCTCGTCTCGGTATCGGTATCGGTCTCGAAACCGAGACCCGCATCACACCGCCGTTCGCTATTCGCCGTTAAAATTGAGACAAATTGATAACTCGCGGTTAAAATAAAATTCGGCGACTTCGGTGCTAAAACTTTGAATCGCTGGAACGGGAGGCAAAATTGAATAATTTAAAAAATGTATTAAAAAGTCAGTCTCATATTTCCAGCGAGATACTTCTATGTGCGCCCTGGCTTCTGTAGATCTCTAGACAATCCCAACGCTCCTTTTAAACTAATTTATTTCGAATTTTATAATTTTAAAATATTCGTAGGTACATCATAATGCGCTTCTTAGGTAATTTCTTCTCGTCTGCCTCCCCCCCTCCCATTATTTTGGCTATAGACGCGCCCCCTAGGGCCTGGCGCCCTCAGGCGATAGCCCGGCTCGCCCCCTCCCCCTTAAAGGGCGAACTGCAGTGACCCCCCTCCTCTAATCACTCCTCGTCTACCACTCGGCATACATTTTCTGGCCTTATTTTTGCACCAATCCTGGTTTTTAAGGACTCGTTTTAATCTTCAGGAAATTCCGCATATGCAGTAGTTTTCCTTTTTTCAAATAAGTCGAAAAAAACACCGTGAAATTACAAGGTAAAAGTTCAAGGCGAATTTAAAATAATTCTGGGATGAAATTTGAAAAAAGGAAAACTACTGCATATGCGGAATTTCCTGAAGATTAAGACGAGTCCTTAAAAACCAGGATTGGTGCAGAAATAAGGCGAGAAAATGTATGCCGAAAAGAAGGCGACGGGTGATTGGAGGGGGGTCGAGGAATCACCCGTGCACTGTTTTTGCCCTCTTTACCCACTCACTGCGAGCAGCAAGTGCATGTAATTGTATTGTCCTCTTGATTCTCATACTAGCAGAGTGTTTTCCAAAATGTTCGTTCTTGCGGAGTTTGAAAATCACAGTGGTTAAGCAAAATTAATTTCATCAATGGCTTGCTAAAGAATTGGTGGTGGCGGGGGGGGGGGAATTATCGAGCTCTGTCGTTATTTTCATAATGACAGAAACAATTGCAATGTACATTTTGTGAGCCACCAAGGTTGGAAACTTGTCTACCGCACGACACGTTCTGCATTGCTGGTTTTTAGTATCAGCCGTAGTCAGGCAGGTTTTTTTGTTTCCTCCATTCAATGTAATGCGTGCAAAATTGACCAGGAATAAAAATTGGTTGTTATTGTGCATTTTTTTTTGGGAGTATAAATTGTTGAATAATCAAGATTTTTGCTTAGATTAATTTTTGAACAATAATCTGCCCGATGCCACTTCATCTCAAAGCAGCGAAGGTCCGCATCCATATTGTGACCGGGGGGTGTTCGCCTTCTATCTGTTCGATTGAATTGCCCACGAATCCCTCATTAATTATTCGTATCTAAATGGATGCATGTTTTTCCGGTCTCGCGGGATAGATGAATGCAAAATAATTTGTCCAAAAACAAGAAAAATTGTATTAAGGCCAGCCTTGACGCAGATGAGTGTTATTTCAACATAATCGCAGTTCGATTGAATGCCTGGGAATTTTTTTTTGTATTCCAGCTTTCCAATTAGCCGTTTCTTCTAAAATGTCACTGACATATTTTCACGCGCAGTTTCCTAACAATTGTTTACCCCTGAAGAGCTGGGAGACATACCAGGCTGAAAAAATATTGCCATGAATGCTCTTTTGTTTGATATTTTTAGTTTTGAAGTAAACTTCAGCAATTAAAAATCGTTGTCTTTTACCCAAACCAAACAGGGAATTTGTTGTTCCCTAATATAATATGTAGGTATATTTGAGAAAGGGCACGCTAAATGACTCAACTTGAGATCGGGGTATAAATGACCCGAAAACTTCATTTAAAAATATAAAATTGTAAAAATAAACACAAACTAGAAATATTTTACGAGATGAGTCCCCTTCTTTCTAAAATTATAATCCCTTCTACACAACTCTCTCCACAGCGACAAATCCTCAATTTTTTTTTATTTCGTGAACGGCGTCCTCTTCTATCTCTGTCCTCACCTCTTCTCAAAACCCTCCCCAAAGGAGACGTTTTCGTGCCAACTTTTCGTCAGTAGTACGGTTCCCGCTGAAGTTGTGTCCCTCGTGACTCGGAGAAAAAAAAAAAAAAAAAAATTGCGAAGAAACCTTAGAATCGGATGGGAAAAGGTTGTTCTGGAGTTTCCGGGTGTGAGTGGCTGAAAGTTGTTGTTTCCATAGTGGGTAATTAAAGGGAAGGGAGGAAAAATACTGAGTTTTCCCTCCAATAAGAGTATTGTATTTGCCCTACATTATCGTCGTTGCCAACCAGCCCAGTACAGCGGCGGTGGTTTGAAATCGCTTCGAAGCAATACCACTGTATGACCGACGACGAGGAATTAGTGGGCCGGTTAGCCGGTAGAATGAGGCCAAACAGGCGCAGGCGGGGGTGGACCGTCGTCCTTGGCAAAGAACTACAGCGGTAAAGAAAATTATAAAATAAATACGATGACCCGATGACCTTTTTTTTTTCGTATTTCAAACGAAAATGTATTTATTCCGGGATTACGTGCATTTGACTTGATTTTGCTCGGTAATTGAATACATTTGAGGTACTTTTGCAAAAGATGAAAATAGTCTGTCCATTGAGCTTCACAGTCTCCTGTGAAGAATAGGCGCACTAAAAAATCCCATCGTATTTCACTTTTATATTTGAGATGAATTGCTCCACCATTCTTACCATCCTACTCTGAATTGAGTTTTAAATCTTATTGCACCCTATTTTCTTTGTTACAGGTGAGTACACACGCGGATTGATCACATGAGCGTACCGTATAAACCAGTGAGTGGTTAATACATTTTCTTTTTCAATCTAAGTGCTTTCATAACTCCCGCAATATGTTATTACTATAATTAAATTATTTCGAGGGATAGAATTCCCGGTACTGCGAAAAGTTATAATTCATTGAAGCGTTTCCCAAGTGTCAGCACTGCTGACAACTGGTGCTACAGCGTATACTCCCTTGTTGATTGACTTTTGAATTTTACAACTAATTATTCAAGAGGAAGTTCGTATAAAACTTCCCCTATAGCTTTTAGAGTTCATTAAATTAGGATCCATGATCAACGAATGAACGTAATTTTACCCGAGCCGTGTAACGAAAACATTTCAGAATATCTTCCCTTGTTTCATAGTAAACAACTTTCCAAAACAATGCACTGCGGCAGGAGTGCGGCAAGACAAATAAAATATTATTGCACTTGGAAACAATAGTCATTAGACAATTTAAATAATTAAATTAAATGTCACGACACCCCCCCCCCCTTGAATACTAAATACTTCCTAACTGACGAAGATACAAAATTTGGAAATATAGCTGGCTCCTAGGGCTTTTAAGATTAGCTTGTGGTCCTATTTTTCATACACGTATTTGTTTTTTCTCTATTCCAACCGACAGCAAAAGTAGCCGACCTGTGATTAGGTTTAACCTTTTTGTGGTAAAAAGGAAAAGGCAATTTTTTTTTTTTTTTTAAAGGAATTGCTATGCGTTTCACAGTGTACTTAGAAGTTTGGGTTTTTCACCAAAATACATCTTTCAAATTGACTGCCTTCTCGTATTTTCAACTAATTCAAGCTGATAGGACAGCAACCGATTCATTTTTGAGGTCGTCAACGTTGAAAAGTGTGATTTTCAAGTTGTGTTGGTAAACACGCGTGAACGCAGTCAACCAACCCCAACTCGCAAAGGGTCGATACCGCTCAAGCAAATTTATTCAGGCTTTAATAAATTGCATTAGATTGCCAAAAATTGAGTGAATGTAGCAATTTGTTTCATTAATTTAGATTTTCTCTTTACAAGAACTCGGTGTGATGAGTTCAGTGAGTGAATATTCAGGAGGATAAAACTCAGGAGGTGGCTTCAAATGATAAGCTGTTGAGAAGAAGATTGGCAAATCTGGGAGACAAAAATAGTATAGGAGTGTTAGAACTCGAACTAAAAAAAAAAAAACTTTCACTAAATTTGATTTTAAATTTATTTCAATCAAAATCAAAACGACGACTAATAATACTCATATAGAATAAGGGGAGGAGAAAACAATAATAATTGGGACAGGGAAAGGGGATTGAAAACGAAGGGCAGGTGTGTATTCCATCCGACTTGGAATCGTCCTCGCTTCTTGTGATCTCAGCATGATTAGGGGATTCTGGCGAATTTCCTGGCAGATGTGTTCTGGAGGCGTGTAGTCATGATTGCTCAGTCGATCCGTGATAGGTCGTAATTCTTAGTCAACTCTTCTAGGAGAATAACCGAACCAGGGGCATAGGTACGGGGGGGGGGGTGATATGGGAGATATATCCCCCCCACCAGAGCTACAAGGAAGGAGCACTATTGGCGATTCAGATTATCACTTGTAGCGCTAGCGTCGAGGCGCAATGGCGGAAAAGAGCCCTACTCTTACCACCAACGTATGGGCTAAATAATGGTGTTTTTGCAGTTTTTAAGGAGTTTACAATGTTTTCCGTCTTAATTATCGCCGCACTTGATTGAAAAAGGATTTGAGGTTACGACCTTCTACGAACTGCTTTCAAAGGATTACATTTCGGGAACGTAGTGAATTTAGTATCCTATGGTTTGTACCTATAATGGACAGTACGTAGTCATTATCTCTTATTGTTGTCTCAAAATGTTGCCTATGTGAATCAATATAAATTTGATAAATGCCCGGTCTCATCAAGGAGCTAAAAAAAAATGGGAAGTGGAGTTAAGCACCAAATATTGTATACGCGGCCAAATAGAGGACGCCAAGGCGTAGGCCGCCGTGGGCCCAACCGAGAGCTCGCGGGCCAAAAAATTGGCCCGCTGACTCAGCTGAGCCTTCCTAAATGGCCCGCCCTTGGCATACAGTGGTAAATAATCATCTTTGATGTTGGATTTTGGCGCCCCTAGGATTTTTGTGGAAATGAAAATCGCTATAAATTCGCGCCTTCTCGTGGTCGGCTAATCTCCCGCTTAATCCAGACCAAAACGGAAAATAAGGCTAATTGGGGACTGAAATTGAGATAAATGGCTAATTAACGACTGAAATTATTGAGAAAAAAAAAACTTATTCTCGGCCATAAATAAGAAAAAGTGCTAAATCACGGATAAAGTTAAGAAAGCTTCACAGCAAAAATTGAGAAAAAGCTTTAAAATCGCGGATAAAGTGTAAATTACAGTCATTAGCGTTTAAGATTATGAAAAACGCTAATTAACGGATAAAATTGTGAAAAATCAATAATTCGCCAATGAAAAAAAGCGCTAATTCGCCCCTAAAATTACGAAAACATGAATTCTCGGCTTATCCAGAACGGAAGTTCGTGGCTCAATCTGAAAAAACGCTAATTCATTGCTAAAAGTGAAAAAAAAAAGCTAATTCGTGGGGAAAATTAAGAAAAGTGCTAGTTCACGGATACAATTGTGGGAAATCGCTCTTTAGCAGTCAAAATCACGTATTCAAGGCTAACGTGACGAATAAATAAATAAAAGGGCCCAGATGCTAGATGTAAGGAAACGAAAATTTTGAGCTTCTGAAGGCAAGTTCGTGGCTCAAACTGCGAAAAAAACGCTAATTCATAGCTAAGAGCAAGCGAAGCAAATCGCTAAGCCATGCATCATGGATGCAATCGAGAAAAATCGCTAATTAGTGGCTGAAATAAAGAAAAATACGAACTGACTGCAAAATTCAGATAAATCGCTATAACTTACGGCTAATAAGGGTGAAAACTTGCAGAAATGACCAAAATTGCTAATTAGCGGCTAAAATGGAGAAAACTTGCTAATTTATCAATAAAATTGACTAATTCGTGGATTAAGTAGAGAAAACGTAAATTCGCGGCTTCTGATCGTAACTTCGTGCCAGAAAGTGAAAAAAATCGCTAATCCGCGGCAAAGTTTCAGAAAAAGCGTTGGGTAGTTCGCGAGGAAAATTGGGGGAACTTTTAATTCGTTGATGAAACGTAGAAAAATCCCTAATTAGCTGATAGACTGATGAAAAACGCTAATTTGCGGCTGAAGTCAGGAAAAAATGTATGTTTACGGCGTTATATTGAAAACATTTGCTATATTCCCCTGATTGAATAGAGCAAATGGCAAGTCGCGGTTTCTTGAGACAACTTCGTGGCTAAAATTAGAAAATTTAGCGCTAATTCACGAGTAATAATCACATGGCTCATTGCCATGTTATGCACACGCTATAACATTGACAAATAAAAAACGCTTTCAGGTTAAATTGGACAAAAATGGCAAATTCACAATTGAAATGGCGTAAAATCGCACATTCGCGTATGAAAAAGGGAATAGGATGCTGCATGGTAGCCAAATTAGCACAAAACGCTATTTCACAGCTGAAAACGTTAATTCGCGGACACAAAAATGAAGAAAATCACTGATTCGCGGCAAAAATTGAAAAAATCACCAATTAGCACAGCTAAAATGAAGAAAACCGTTAATTTTCAGTTCAAATTGGGGAAAAGTGCTAATTTGTAATGTGTAGTTCTGTGTAAGCCACAGGATTGAAAATTGCCAACACGGGCTCCGACAGTAGGCGAGTCTTTAAATCTTCAAACACTAGATTCTGAGATTCTTCCCGGATGAATTCGGAGGTTTTGCCCGTCAAATCTGTTTAAGATTTCGCTATGGTGGAGAACCTGTGAATAAAACGTCTGAAATAACCGACTAATCCTAGAAAACGGTGAATATCTCGGGAATTTTGAGGTGTGGGGAAGCTTTTGATTGCCGGCATTTTTGATCTACCATGGTTCATTCCATTTTAAGATATTATTTAACCTAAATAGTCAACTTTCTAACTCCTATACGACACTTTGTAGGGTTCAACGTGAGTTGCCCGTATTGAAGTCGTTCAAACACGAGTCTAAGGCGATATAAAAGATCCTTCCAGTCTTTGGCTGGGACTAGAATGTCGTCAATGAAACATTGCATCAATTCCTTTCGCAATGGCCGCAAGCTCGCCAGCATTTCGTGCTCGTCGGTAGGGCTCTTCGACAAAAGATGAAAGGTCTTATCTTTCGACCAGAGTCCTTCGATGACCTGTTCACGAACGTCTTCTAATGGCAAATTAAGAGCCCGACACAACCTGACCTTATCGTGAAAGTATGACGACGTTGGTTGTCCTTTTTTTTTTTGGTTTAAGCTATTCAGCAACTTCCAGCGCGTGGTTGTGGTCAAACTACTGCAAAAGGTCTTCTTAAACTGATCCGCAAAGTCTGAACAACCTGCTAATTCGCGACCGGAGGACCAACTCCTAGCGGTTCCCGACAGAGTAGACCGCGCTGTTTCAAGCCAGTACTCCTCTGGCCACACTTTCGACGGCGTCCAACCAGTCATTCGCGGTATGAGCGACTTCAAGCCCGTAAACTCCGGAAGAATTTTAGCCAAGTCCGGAACGATTGTCTCGTCTCGCCAGACATTTCCCTACGGAGTCTGTTAATCTGACTCACCAAAAGCATCAAGATTTGGCTGAGGGCCAGCGGAGGGTCGTCCAACACGTCTATAGGGTCGGCCCGCTCTAACGACCTAACTGTACCACTTCCTTCTCTAGTCAACATCATCGTTGGGGCGGATTGTATCCCACTTCTGACTTGTTAGAAATCGAACTAAAAAAATAGCCTTTCACTAAATTTTTATATTTCTTTCAATCAAAATCAAAACGACGGCTAATAATATTCATATAGAAAAAGAGGAGGAGAAAACAATAATCATTGGGACTGGGAAAGGGGATTGAAAACGAAGGGCAGGTGTGTATTCCAACACGGTGGTAGACTGGCGGCCATCTTACCCCTTTTTTTAATTATTAGGTAAGCAGTGAGTGCTCTGTTTATGTTAACAGTTTTTAGTGCATTTCATTTTTTTAAAGTTCCTCCCTGAACAGTTGAACACACACTCTAGCCAGCGAATGGAAGGATGACGTTAATGACGTAGCTGATACCAGAGAGAACTTTAATCGCCTCTCAGCGTAATTTACCGTGCTTATTTTTGTGTTTTTATGGCTAATGTACAATTTAAAAACAAAACTAGGAAGAACAATATAAAGGGCCCCTGTCATGTTTCCACCGTCAGTAGTTTTTTTTTTTTGGTGATATGGTTTTCTTGCCAATTTTCGTTTTTCTTGGAAAAAATTGCTATCGCTGTGCCGGGATATTTACTTTTTTGTAGTAAATTAACGAAATATTATAGGAATTACATTTTCGGTATTGAATAGTCTGTGTTTTGGAGCTGGATTACTACTTTTAACTGGAAATTCACGCTCTGCTATGAAAAATGGTGCTTTTTGTAGCAAAATGTGCTGAGTATCGTTATCAAAATTTCAAGGTTCTTGGTTTTTAGGAGGTGTAATGTCCAGTTTGAAGGGCTAAATAATTTATGATTTCCTAGTCTAGCTAAAGATTCGAGAGGGTCTTCACTTCAGTTATTTTCATAGTAGGCGTGTATGTTGTTTCCAACGTATACGGGCACGGAAATTAGTCTTATAGTCAGCAGTTTCTGCGGCTCTGACCTCTTGTTATGAGGCTAAACTGGCCGTTTTTCCAAATGGATTGTAAGTTTGTCGAATTTCTGTAGTATTATAGTCTTGCATGCATGGAACTGTAGCCGCATGAGCACAGAACCACCATTGGAAAGAGCACAGAATTTCCTTTCAGATGATTGTAAGGTTGGGGTAGTTTGTGAAATTTGGACGACCTTTAACTCTCGGCTGAATAGCCGCTTCCTTGAATTTCTCTATATTCTTACTTGTTATTCAGCCAGCTGACATTTTACTGACAGCAGGTCTGTATAGTACAAAGGGATGGTGTGAATCGTTTTTCGTGGCCTGGGTCCTGAAATGCTTTACGCGCAAAACTTTTTAATTTCATGGGCATTTTAAAGTTTGCAAAAATGACCTATTTTCTGATAACACAACCCAAATTACTACCGCTGCCGTAGCGCTGCTAATAATTTGCCCTCTTGCCTCCCAACCGCTATATCCCTTGTTTAAATGGGAGGTATTCGTTTATCTCGAAGAAAATAACCCCAAGGAATAATTTTTCTTTCTAAAAAATTAAACGCGTCGAGCGTTGTTGTTTGCTCAGTTCCTCACTCCACGGGGGAGTGAAACTGTGTGTGATAGAGTGAGAGAGGGGTAGTGAGTGTGAATGAGAGAGCAGTGTTGTACAGCTTCGACTTTTGTCTTGAGCAACTCTACAACGGAGGAAACATTTTCCTTCTGTAAACAAGGGGATTCAGAACTTTGCGTTGAATGAAGAAGTGGGGGGGGGGGAGAGAGGTCTGTGTTTCCCCTCCGGAGAAGGTCCAACCTTCGCTGAACAAAGTTTTTTTTTACCTGCATCGTTTTAATTTTCAACAAACAGTTTACAACATCCTGCCTGAATATGCAGGCTTATCGTTAGTACAATGTTGCATGGTAATTTGGTGTTTTTCCATCTTTTTGAGGAGTGCCGGAGGACAACACAAATGGAATCGAGTTATCTTTTCTTTGACATTGCTCCCGTCCACATAGAAAATTGAATCGTGGACTTATTTTCCAACGCGATCAATTTCCATGCTTGAAAAGTTACTCCACGACTAGATGTGTGAATTTTCCGTTACCTCTACGTAATTCCAATGGTTTATTTAATGACACATTTCAAAGGAAATCAATCACTTGATTATTCAAGCGATGCACAAACATAAAAATAGGATTCTCGCCCGCCGCGTCGCTCCGTCTGCACAGCTCTCGCAACGTCCAACGATTTGGCTAATCTCAATTGAAAATTAAGTAAATTAAAATAGCTTGAAAACATCTTGGTTAACTGGCACCGAAAAATCCACTGCGCCATTGGCAAATTCCCCATAGCAAGACTGTATGCGTCCGTTGCTTATGCCACATCCGAGAACACAATTCTAACTAACTTTCATAATAACTCTTTCTGTGGATAAAGTGTTAGCATTCATCCTAGACGCTACAAAAGAGGAACTGTCACATAGTCAGCTTGTGGAGATTTTGATTGATTGACGCATGATGGCTGGTATTAGTGATGCGAAAAGCAAGAACAAGACCAAGACTTGACAGCCTTGGTCATGGCAGTGCCTATTTGTCTCCGGTGGAGTGAACATCGTTCTTTCTTTCTTCCGAGAGCTTTTCACCGATATTTCCTGCTTAATTAAGGGAGTAATTAGCTAATAATTCAATTTTAATCTAGTTTCGTTGTGTTTTGTTTTGTTGTCTATTATTATTATTATTTATTTCTATTTACTGTTGTTTTATTCGTTATTAGGCCCCACGGGCTATTAAAGACGTGGTGGTAACGAAGGGGCGCGTATGCCTAACAATGCTGGGGGGACGGGTCCCCCCAAAAAAATCAACTGACCCAAATAATTCTATGCCAATTGTAGAAACTAAATATGAATTTCGCAGATGTTTTTTCCACTCCCTCCTTCTCTCATAGTTCTGGGAAAAGACCTTTAGACTCAGACGAGCCTTTTTCATACACTAAAGCAATTATAAAAGATAAAGCGGAACTTCAAGCAGAAAGAGAACAACAGCGATTAGAGTTCAAAAAACGGGTTGTTTTGAATCGGTTTGATAGCAATGATTCGGGTCCTTATTCTGTATTTGTTGAAGGAGAGGAGAAAAACTTAGGAAACGCACACCCTATGTTGTTTGGTGAATGGTTATTCCAAGATCCTAAGATAGACAATAATTGTATAACGGGCATCTATGTTACTGGAATCAACAGGATAAAAATAAATAGTACCTCCACTGGTGAAATAGCAAACTATCTAACGGAATGTGATATTTTGAAAAAACAAAATCCAATTGTTTATATCCCAGATTGTTAAAAAAGGGGTTATTCGAAACGTGGATGCTAGCTTGAGTGAAAAAGGGATATTGGAAAATATAAAATCCCCCAATCCCCCCTATTGCTGTAGAAAGACTCCGTAAATTTGAAACGGTTAAGGATAAAGTTAAAGTTACTCCTCTGCTGACGTGTGTAGTGTCTTTTAGAGGACAAGCCATTCCTGAAACAGTATCAATATATGGTAGTTACTGCAGGGTTCGGCCATTCATTCCGTCAGTCCGCCAGTATGGTAAGTGCCTTCGGTTTAATCATACTGCGGTGCTATGCCGAAGTAGACAACGTTGCTTGAAATGTGGTGATAATCACGTTCTAAAGGATTGCCCCAAATCGGACAGCGAAGGAAGTTGCCCTCTTTGCTCTCTACGTCATCTAGCAAACAGTAGGGAATGTGAGGCCTACAAAGCCGCTGTAGAAGAGAACCGGAAAAAGTACTTGGACGTCTCCTTTTCAAAAGTAGTGTCTACAAGTAACAAGTTTGACGCTTTAAATAATCTCAGTGACTCCCTCGAATATGACCAAAACTTTCCTGCTCTTCCTAGTTCAAGCGAATCTAATCGGCGCCGCTTCCGCAAAACGTTTGTCAGGACGCACCGTTCAGCTAAAAATTCCGGGCATTCCTCAGTCCCTTTCGTTAAAGAACAACAACAATTAATTACTGATCCTCGCGAGAAAATCCAGATGGTACCTAACCCTCATGCGACCTCAGAGGCAGAAAAGTATAGAATTATCTTGAAAAAATCAGCTTCCAACATCCGGGGCAGCCACTTATCTCAAAAAGAGATGATTGACAGCATCGGAAAAGTTTTGCTTAACATGGTCCAAGAAAATAAAGATATCGATGATGTGTCCCGCGGTGATTATTCCAGGGGTCAAAATGAGGAAGAAATGGACTACTAATATGGATGGTTTAAATAATCTTAAGCTATTGCAGTGGAACGCACGTTCTCTCAAACCAAAACTAGGACTACTAGAAAAATGCTTAGAAAACCGCGATATTGACGTCATAGCTATTTCAGAGACAAAGCTTCGCCCTTCCCAGCGTTGTCATCTCCCAAACTTTTCTGTTCTACGTAGGGACAGACTCGATGGGAATGAAGGTGTCGCCATTTTAATAAAAAATTCGGTGACGTATAGACAGCTTCACATAGACAATCCAATACCCAATATTATGGTTGTTGGTGTACAAATACCGAGAAGAAATTTCGCCCCCCTGTCCATTGTTTCAATTTACAGCAATCCTATCCACAATATTCCATACAGCGCCTGGAACCAATTGATTAGAAATATTCCAAAACCAGTCATTCTGTCTGGTGATTTCAATGTCCATCATACTTCATTTGGTTCTGACTGGACCGACAACAAAGGCAGAGCCCTTTTAGACGCTCTCGAAGAACACAATCTCGTTTACCTTAACGATGGAACTGCCACTCTTTTCCGAGGCCCGCATCAGACTAGAAAATCTGCTGTAGACATCACTATTGCAACCCCTGATATAGCATCTGAAGCAATATGGGAGGTAATGGGTGACCCAATGGGTTCCGACCATTACCCTATTAACATAACGATAGGTAATTCACCCTCTTCCTCTCCGGTGACTTCTGCGAGGAAGTGGAATGTTAAAAAAGGCTAATTGGTCTCTTTTCTCACAATTCATGGATAAGTATACTTCTGAAATGGACTCTAATACGGAATAATGCCTGTGAAGCAGCTATCCCTACCCATGCACAGGTCTCCAAAAATTCGAAAAAGCTAACTAAACATTGGTGGACGTCGGAGTGTGACAAAGCAGTACGAGAAAAGAAAGCGGCCCTCGCCACATATAAACACTCACCATCCTTACCAAATTTCGTTTTATACAAACGCAAGACAGCGGAGGTACAAAAAGCAATATTGCAAGCAAAACGTTCCTCCTGGAGAACGTATTGCTCTTCTTTAAATAGTCAAAAACCTGTAAAAGAAATATGGTCAATGCTGAAACGTTTTAAGAATATTTGGTCTAATCCTAATCCCCACGTCCTTCAAGGAGAAGGGACAGATGATTTTATCAATAATTTATTCCCTCAAGGTCCAGTTCCAAATAGTCATTTTGAAGCGCCAGCGTATAATTCTCCTATCACAGAACTTTTTTCAATTAGGGAATAGAGAAATGCTCTGAAAACGGTGAATAACTCTGCGCCAGGAATGGATCAAGTCCATTACTCCATGCTCGATAACCTACCTTCTTCTTCTAAATTGACCCTCTTAAATATATTCAACAGAATTTGGACTAAAAAACTAGACTTCCCTCACTCGTGGAAAAAGAGTCGTATTATTCTAATATTAATACCTAATAAAGATACAGGCCACGCCCTAACATCATGTGTACTTAAAACCTATGAACGAATGATTAAGAACAGGCTGCAGTGGTGGCTGGAAAGCAATGGCAAGCTGCCAGAATCTCAATTCGGATTTCGGAAAAGTAAGTCAGTCCATCACGCCCAAACCAAGCTAATTTTTGATATATACAACGCATTCTCAGACCATAAACCTTTGCTCGCGGTATTCTTTGATATTTCTGGAGCATATGACAGCGTCGACGTCAATGTTTTGGTCCAAAAAATGATAAATATAGGAATTCCATCAACTCTCATTCAAAATATCTATAAGACTTTAATTTCACAAGTGAACTATTTACAGATTGGGGACTCCATTTTTGGCCCATTCTAGACTTATCGAGGTCTGCCTCAAGGAGGTATATTAAGCCCACTTTTATATTGCGTTTACGCTTACGACCTATAACAGGGGTTGCCTCCCCAGGTTAGCGTGACGCAATTCGCGGATGACGTATGCATTTACACATCTCAGAAGTCGATTGAGTCGTGTATTGAGGTTCTAAATAATGGTGTTCACTTATTTATGGATTGGGCTGCCAGTAACGATCAGACGATTTCTCCAGTGAAATCAGTAGTCTGCCCTTTCTCAAAACAAAGAATCCTGCCTATTGGAAGTGAAATTAATTTTGGGGGGTATGGCGTTGAGCGTTGCACACACAGTAAAATTCTTGGGCATCGTCCTGGATCGAAAACTACTATGGAGATCACACATTGATTCCCTACTTATTAAAGGGGAACGGTTATTCAATATTCTGAGATGCTTTGCCGCCAATAAGTGCGGCGCTGACCCGTCCACTGCTTTGCTTTTTTATCGAGCTTGCCAACGCAACACCTTGGATTTTGGAAGCATCTTCTATGGCGCTGTGAGTAACTGCCACCTCCGGAGGCTTGACATTTTCCAAAACAAGTGTATCAGACGATGCTTAGGTTGTCTTCCATCCACACCAATAAATGCCATGCAGGTGGAAGCATGTGAACCACCCTTAAATATTCGCCGGGAAAGGTTAGCCACAAACCGTGCAACAAATCTTTATTCTCATTGTAGCTCTCTTTACAAGAATACACTCAGTAAATATCAAAGTTCTGACTAAGCGTTTTTGGCAAAAATTGAAATCTCCTCCTTTGATTGATGCGTACTTGAGAACAGTTCAAGATATCCGTAGCATACACTCCTCGGATAAACATCCTTTCTCCAGTATAAGCTTCGACTCTATGAAACTCCAAAATCGAATACTTAATCTCCGGGATTATTCAACCTTCCCAAAAGCTTACGCCGACTCGGTATTTCAATCAGACATAGCCAACATACACGAAAAACTTTATCTAATATTTACCGATGGTTCCAAAATAAATGGTGAAGTAGGATGTGCAATTTATGACCCGAAAGGCAACACAAGTGAAATGTATAAACTGCCCCCCAAATTTTCCGTTTTTTCAGCTGAACTTTACGCCTTGTTCAAAGCGCTAGAATACATAAAGAATAACATTAATCTTGCTGAAAACGTATGCATTCTGTCTGATTCGTCTAGTGGTATTCATAGCATGGAAGGACTAGACAAAACTTCAAATTCGAACTATATAGTTGCAAATATCTTGGACAAGCTAGGCGAAATTGAGTTATCCTGTGGTATTAGGATATATTTCGGATGGGTAATGGGCCACTGTGGTATAAATGGGAATGAAATCGTAGATTCCTTGGCTAAAGCAGCAGCATCTAATGGAAGTGAAGTAAATGTTAATCTACCAATATCAGATGCAAAATGCTACCACAAATCACGTTTCCGAGAAGAATGGCAGAACTCGTTGCTGGTGGTGACATCAGGAGCATTTTATTTCAAGATCAATCCTTCCATTAGGCAGTTCCCATGGTTTACAGATATGAACCTAACCAAAGCTTAGTGTTCAGTCATTACTCGTTTACGCACCAACCATGGTCTGTGTGGTGCTTACCTACATAGGATCGGACAGAGGGAGCATCCCAATTGCGTTGTTTGCGGCGATGAAGAGGACTTATGCCACCTAGTAATGTTGTGCAATAAAATAATATTCAAGCCAAAGAAATAAATTATTCATGAACCTCTCAAAAGTAATTCCGCAACCGATAAATTATGAATCTCTGATTGGCAGTTCCACCCTCACAGTTTATAAAAAAATTCTTGACTTCCTCAAAGAATGTGGCACGAGAATTTAACCAGCTGCATGATATGATGCTGTGTGATGTTGTAGAAGTATTGAGCTAATAGACATCCGTCTAAAGCCAAAAAAAAAAAAAATGAGGGAAATAAATCAGTAACTTTTATGGTGCGAGGGATTTGACCGCTGTCAACGATGTAGCCGCATAGTTGCCAAAACCTTTAATTTCACCCCGTAGATTATCGTTGATTACCGGTTCAGCCAAGGAACTTGAGAAATTGGTGAGTACTAAAAATTAGCCAATTCCTACTAAAAATAGTTATTCCAAACGTAAAGATGCATAAACAGACTATAATACGCCAAAAATAAAATATAAAATAAAATTCTGACGATTCGCGCTGTGAAAATTGCTAAACTGACTATTTTCTGGTAATTTTCACTGTATAAATGGGCGGTCTGACTCGTATTAGGAAATGGCTAAACTGACATTACGCTCCCTGAACATGGCCAAACTAACTGCGCGACTTCAAAAATGACGATTCGCGCATTGAAAATGTCGAAGCACACAATGTCCCGGCCTGATAATAGTAAAATCGGGCACTCTCGCGCCGAAAATGACCAACCTGAACATTCGCTCAACATGAGTGTTCAATACTGACTATTTGCGCTTCACCTCATCGGACTATTCATGCCCGAAAACCGGCTAAAATAACCATTTGCGCGCTAAGTATTACCAAATAGTTCCGACTCTGAATAATTTGCAGCTATGCGCACTTAAAAGGGCTAAGCTAACGATTGGCGCCATGACAATGCCCAAAAATGATGATTCTTGACATAAAAATGGTTAAATCGACGATTCGTGCACCCAAAAACGGCCAAAAACATGAAATAAAATACTCATACAGGCCCTATTATTCATAACTGTCTACACAGGCAACTCAGGCCGTGAAAATAAATGGCAAAACCAACCGTTTGTGCTCGAAAATTGCCAAACTTCGCAAGACCAAACTTGGCACCTCCGCCTCCAAAAATGACCAATCTGACCACCATCGGACTTTAGAATGTCAATTTGAAGATTCATGCTGTAAAAAAAAAATCGTATTGACTATTCCTCGCCCTAAAAAGGGTCATCCCGAAAACATTCGTCCTAAAAACGGCAACTGACCATTCGCGCCGAAAAAGTGGTTTGGTTTGATGGACTTTTCGATCCTAAAAAAAATGCCTTGTTGGACTATCCAAACTCAAAAAATGGTAAAACCGACTAACAAAATATTTGAAATTCGTACTCCAAAAGTGACCATGGGTGGATGCACCCTAAAAGGAGATTGAAACGAGACGTTAAAACCCAGGATAAGGCGAGAAAGTGTAATCCGTTTTGGTTTGGTGAGGGTTGATTGGACGGAGGTGGATGGAATTCACGAAAAATGACCCGAGCAGCTCCTTTTATAACATTTTTTGCCTACCTATTATAATTTTTCTCGTAAATTGTAAACCTGGACTGTTCCGTTTCAAAATTGAGTCCATTGTGTACGAATTTCGTCGCCAATGTAACATTCCGTGTCATTCTAATTTAATTTCTTGTGAAGTCAAGAATAAAATATAGGTATCATGCAGTGATTTTAGGAATTATTTTGAAACAAGCAGTTGGTCTGTTTATTATATGTATATTCATACAAAGTCTGTTGATGTGCGTTGAAACGCACGTTAACGTAGTTGACTAATTATCTCTTTTAATAAAAAACCAGGATTGTGCCTTCTTCACGCCCTGGCTTGATGCCTTGAAAGGCACATGACCAGGATTAAGCCTGACATGACGGCCGGGAGGTGACCCGACACGTGCAAGTCCTGGTTATCCTCGCTCAGCCACACCAGCTGGTCAAAGCTGGTGCGTTACCGGTGTGGACCGCTTGGCGGTGGGGAGTTTTACAGGTGGTAAAGTAGGGGCGAGGAGAGATACCCGTACGATGAGCGCATGATGCTACCGGCGAGCTGTTGCGTTGAAGACAGGTGAGAGCGTCGGTGGAGGTGATTGGTCGCGGGGGTCTAGTCGTCGGTATTCAGTGGTATCCAGTGGCGCGTGTGGTTGGCCGATGTCTGGGCCAGTTCCTCGCTGACTGCACCACGCGTTGGCGAAGTACAAGAAGCGTCGGGCCGAAGACTTACTAGCGACGAGATGTGCTAGGTCGGTGGGGATATGCCACCGATCTCGTTGACGATTGTATAGCGAGCAGCGGAGAATGACGTGCTCCGCTGATTCGGCCTCGTCCCCGCATGGGCAGTCAGGGCTGTCTCGACAGCGGTGGAAGTGGAGCTTTCCATTGAATGAGCCGTGGCCCGAGAGTAGTTGGACGGCAGGATAACTTAGAAAGCACCACTTCCAGCGCAAGCGCTCTTGCACATCAGGAATGATGGCGAAGGTGTGTCGTCCGATGGTGGCGGTTGCCCATTCCAGTTGCCATTGTTGAATAGCAACGTGATGGCAGGCACGGTGGTAGTCCGCCTCTGAAAGCGCTGCCGGGATGGGGTCAAGCCAAGGCGGTTTGGGCTGAAGCGTTTGTAGGGCTCGTGCGCGGATGTCAAGCTCCAGATCAAGGGGAAGGACACCTGCGAGTACATGAAGGGTCAGATGCGCTGTGGTCGTGTACGCTAGAAGGGTGGCCAGGAGGAAACGTCGCTGTATGGTGCGCACTAGACGACGGTCAGCCGGCCGAGCTGAAGGCCACCAGGCAGCACATGCGTATGACACTTTTGGAACGAAGACCGCCTTGTAGTAGCGCAAGCGCTTCAAGAAGGTCGTCCCCCATCCCTTGCCCGAGATACTCCGGAGGAAGTCACAGCTGCATTGAATTGTACGCGCGAGGTATGTCAGATGCTGGGTGGGCAGTCCTGACCTCATGATAACGACGCCGAGATACCGAAACGGGTGAATGAGCGGCATAGTCGGTCCGTGCTCTGTTCGTATGAGCCGCTGAGCAGGGAAAAGTTGAGTCCCTCTGAAGATCGTGATTGACGACTTTGCGTAGTTGATGTGAAGGCGACGGGAGGTACACCAAGCCTCAATCAGTGCATCAACCCGCCGAAATTCCTGTCGGAAAGTGTGATGGTCGTGCGCGGTTATCACTACAGCCAAGTCGTCAACGAAGGCGGTTGCTAGTAGGCCTGCCATCTCGAGCCCATTTAAGAGTGGAGCAAAGCCCAAGGCCCATAGTAGGCATGCTGGTACAGCCCCTTGGGGGCAGCCGCTGGAGAGTTCGCGTTCCACTGTAATGCCGTTGTCACTTAGTTGTACTTGGCGTGAGGTAGCTGCGTAATAGAGCGTATATATTGGCTGGGACCCTGGCAGTTTTAATATCGTGTAAGGGCTGGCCACCATACAGCATTGAAGGCTCCAACGTTGTCGTAGCATGCGACTGCTGTGATGCGGTTGGTGGAGGCAGCAATTTGCTCACGTAGATTTGGAATTGTATGCTCTGTGGAGCGCTCAGGAATCCCTCCGAACTGCCATCGATGGCAGGCGTCATATATTTCCGGAATGAGGCGGTTGACCAGGAGTCGCTCGAATACTTTTCCCTCGATAGAAATAAGGGAGATAGGTCGGTAGCTCGAGGGTTCACTTCGGTCACGGTCCGGGTCTTTTAGAATCAGACTGATGTTGCTGGTTTTCCAGGAAGTCGGAAAGTATCCATCGTGGAGGCATTGGTTGAAGATGTTGGATGTTGGCTATGGCAGTTTGGGAAGGTGGCGCAACATATGACCCTCAATTCTGGATGGGCCAGGGGCTTTTCTCAGCGGGACACTGGCAAGTACCGCTGTGACCTCGTCCGTCGACCATGGTGGAGCGTCGGGTGTTATTGGTGGGGTGGTGATGTCTTCCCGAATTTGGCGATCTAAGGCTGTATCCCGTGAGGGGTCGTCCGCAGGATAGAGCGCCTCAAGGAGAGCCCGCAGCGTCGTGGGTATATCCCGGGTATTGGCCACAGCAGCGAGAAGAGATTTTGGGCCGAATCTACCGCGGTGAAGGTTGTAGGGGAAGGCTCCATGGGTTGGCAGTCAGCTCCTCGGTGACGAAGCCCCTCCAAGATCGGTGCTTCTCCCTGCGAACAAGCCTCTTGAAGACGCGGCGTTGAGTGGTGTAGGCCAGGTGGGCTGCTAGACGGTCTTGCCCTATTCCTTTGGGAGATTCTCCGGCGAAGGCGCCGCCGTGTCTTTGATCGTTCCTCGTCTAGTGTAGCTGTCCACCATGGTGCAGCTAGTGTCGTTGTTAGCGCTTTTCGAGGGATCGATCGGTTGGCAGCTCGATGGATGATTGCCACAAAGTCGCTTATTTGTGCGTCGACCGTGTCGTCCACATGTTCGTCGGCTAGTGTGAATGTGTGTACGATGTCCCGTTCAATATGGGCTCGGTATGCGGGCCAGTTGGCAGAAGCATAGTCATAGTGTCTGGGTGGGCCCGTGGCTCGTAGGGGGTTGGGTCCACCTGGGATAATAATAATAAATAATAAGATAATAATAAAGAATAAAAAACCAGCTGTGCCTCTGGGTTTTTCTTTCACATGCGTTCTCTTCCACGGGTTTTTCGCAGAGCAAAACTTATAAAAGGCGTCATGGTTCATGGAAGAGAAGTAAGAAGAAGAAGATGATGAAGAGAAAGAAAGAAACAAATTACCTAAGCACGCTCTTTGAAACGTAAAAAAAGGATTTTTTCCCCGTTTTACGGGTTTGACAGGGGGTTCAAGGAGACACGGTGCGCTTCCGACACTACTTTTACCTGGATTTCCCCTTGCGGTAAGTGCACGACCCCTTCCGCTGTCATACCAATCTCCTGAATTATTTAAGAACTTATTCTTTATCCCTCTTGCTTGCTTGGAAAACTTTTGGTCGTTATAGACAGCATCCTGGAATCTTCTTGAAAGAAAGTTGATAAAAGTTGAGGCGCCCTAACCGGCAAGGGTACGGTTACCGGCTTTGTCACGTTTCAGTTTGTTTTCAAGCTTTATTCACTTTAACAATGAACAAAAAAGATGTTGGGGGCAGGATCCACCAAACAATCGCGAAGGATTTCCTTGGCAGTCACGGATCCGAGGCTCAGAAAAGTTGAGCCTTCTCCTCCACTTCAGTTAGTGAGGTGAAGACGGTGCTATTCGGTGAGAGGGTGGGGGGGGGGCGATCGAATGCTTCACCGATTGAGTCAATCATTCTTTTAAGGGTGCGAATAGCCTCTTAATTGGCAATTTTTTTCGGCGCAGCAAGTCACATCAGGCGTGCCATGAATACCTTCATTTAAGCCGTATTCACATTCGTACAGGGCGTAAATACAGTATTGACGATATTCGGACGCTAACAGTCAGTTTTGCCATTTGTGTGTTGAAAATAGTCCGTCATACCATTTTTAGGTTGCGAACGGTCATAATTGCCATTTCCAAGGGGCAAAGTGTCTGATCATTTATATAACAAGTGAATATTACATTAGCCAGTGCGATATTTTCAAGGCAAGAATCGTCAGTTTCGCCTTCTTTTTTTTTCTTTTTTTTTTACAGCAGGCATTGCACGTTTAGGTATTTCCCACGCACGAATGATCAGTTTTGCCCGTATTTGGGGCTGGAATCACCTGTTCGGGCATTTTAGGGCGCAAATTAGACAAAAACAGACAGTTTCTTAGGCCGTTTTTGAAACGCGAATATGGTCCGTCAAGCCAGAGACGCGAATGATCAGTATTGGTGATTTTTGGCGCGCGAATTGCCATTTTTGTCGCGCAAATGGTTGATTTTGCCATTTTTGGCGCGCAAATGGTTGATTTAGCCAATTTCAGCGTCAGCTTAGCCATTTTTAGGGCGCTTCAAGTCCGTTTGGCTATTTTTTTAGAGCGGGAATTTCCGGTTTGGCATTTTTTAGGGCGCGAATATATAGTCGGTTCCGCCATTAGCTAGGCGCTAATCGTCGGTTTAACCTCTTTGAGGTACGATTGCAGTCAGTTTAGCTGTTTTTATGGTGGGAATAGCCGTGGTTTGGCTATTTTAAAGCAGTTAATGTCTGTCAAGCCATTTCTAGTAGAGTGAAACACACAATTTTCCAAGCCCCTCATATATTAGCAAGTCTGATCGGCGGCTGAATCTTTCTATTTTGGGGTCTCTCTACACAGGGAATCCGAAAATTAAGACAGAATTTTTGTTTTGTCACCGTCCGCTCGTACTAGTGACTCCTGAAGTCAACAGAATCGGCTGAGACCGACGACTTTGACGTGAAATATTCATTTCTGGACCGTTTAAAGGACAGTATTTATCTGTTAAAAACGCTTCGGGGGGGGGGGGGGACTTATAAATCACGTCTGCCTCAGACCAGAACCTTTCACTGTTCAAAAACCGGAATGTTTTGACATTTCTTTTAGTTTCTTCTAAATATCCCGAAAATGAGTTACTTTTGAGGAAAATCTTCACTCACAAAACTTGTTGATCATTAAATTTCGTACAACTTTTATGTGTAAAGTAGTTTTCCACGACGAATATGGAACGGACTGCAGCCTATCGAAATTGTTGTTCTAAAATGGTCGAAGGTCCTAAAATCACCTTTTTTCGACCCAAGTGTACCCATTGTGCTTCACTTTGAACTATTTTGTAACTTTTTTTTGTGATTTTTTTGGATGAAGAAACGAAAAAGAATGTTTGATGGAGGATTGAAAATTGAGTGACGATTGATGGTTATAGTCGTTGATGGATAAGGGTCGGTAATTGAAGATCAGTCGATGTGAGCTGAGGGTTGATTACTGATTATGTGCGACGCAGAATTTTGGATTTAGGCTTCTGGAAATTTTGGTGTTTGAGGAATGAAGACTGCGGGATTGATGATTCAGGGATTGTGTGGAGGACCACACGATACTTACAGGTTCCCAAGTACCTGCGTTCATCAATAATGCATACAAAAAAATAAAAAAAATAATAATAATAATAAACAAGATTTCTTGCTGGTTAAAGGGTAACATGGGCGCAAAGTAGATTTTGTATCATGTGAATCAGCGATGTTTCTTTAACTTTCCTCGAGTTGGCGTTTTCCACAATTTTAGCTGCAAATAAGCGATTTTTTCTAGCGCTTTACTTAGTATGAGCTGAAAATTACTCAATATTAGCCGTAAAATTCTCGAAATGTTTACCACAAATTAGCATTTTTTGTTCACCGTAACCATACACTGCGGAATAGCGATTTCGTCACAGTTTCAGCCGCAAATTCGCGAGTTTTTTACTCATAGCCGTGAATTAGCGCTTTTTCTCAATTTAAGCCTCAAAGCCTCCCGAGGAAGCCGCTAATTAACGTATTTCCAATTTTTGACGCAAATTTAAATTTGTCTCAATTTTAGCCGTAAATTAGCGCTTTTTCGTAATTTTTGCAGTGCAGTAGCTATTTCTAGCCTGTGTATTGGCGAATTTTGTTCATTTCGCACTGCAAATCGGCAATTCTTCCTTTTTGACAGTGAATTAGCACTTTTTGTTTCAATTTAGGCTGAAAATTAACTTTTCTCTTTATTCTAGCCACTAGCCAGAATATTTACTGATTTTCTCTCTATTAGCCGGAAATTGGCGGGTTCTTTTACATTTTGGCATCGCATTAGTAATTTTTTTTCAATTTTAATTATAATATGTAGAGTAGGGCTTCATCTCAGTTCTATCCGTGAATCAGTGATTTTTCTTTTACTTATAACCATGAATTTGCCGTTTACCTCAATTTTAGCCACAAAGTTGTCGTCAGAAGGCGGAATTAGAAATTCCAAAACACTTTATCCGCGATTATTTTCCTCGATTTTAGCCGTAAATTCGCGTTTTTTTCAACTTTAGCTGCTTTGAAGCGTTTCTAATCTGTGAATTTGCGAATTGACTTAATTTTTCAGCCACGAATTCGTGATTTCCTCAAATTTTAGTCGGGAATAACACTTTTTCCCAATTTGAGCTGAAAACGAGAGTTTTCATTTTTTTATGACTGGCTAATTATAGTTAATTTTTCAATATTAGCTGGTTTTTTTTATTTACACTTCAGTCCCACGTTGGCATTTTTCCTTCAATTTTTGCTATTAATTAGCGTTTATTGTTTAGTTTTAGCCTCGAACAGAAGCTACGCATTTGCGTTTTGTCAATTTTTCAAGGTTTAGAGACTTTGTGGGTCGCGCTCTCTTCGGTATACAAAATAACGGCCTACGAAAAATTTAGAGATCTTTTATATAACGACAATGAAAAATTGGGAAAATACGATCTCTCGATCAAACTGACTTATGTTGTTTTTTTTAACATAATATTTGTTATTTTTTAAAATAAATTGAGCTTAACCAATTTTGGCCACGGGTTAGCGCTTTTAATCAATTTTAGCAGTGCAGTAGGGATTCTTTCGTTTGTTTGGCGATTTTCCTCCATTTTAGCCACGATTTGGCGTTTTCCTCATTTTCAGCTGCAGTTTAGCCATTTTTTAGCAGCCAATTAGCACTTTTTTCGCAGTTTGAGTTGAAAATTAGTGTTTTTCTTAAAGTTGGCCCCGCTAATTAATATTTTTGTCAATTCTAGCCGCGTAGTTTTTTTAGGTTTTAGCCCGCGTGAGCAATTTTTTTCTACGGGTTAGCGCTGTTTCTCAGTTTGAGCCTCGATTCTTTCAGAAGCTATACAGATTTTCGTTTTCTCAATTTCAGCCGCGCATTATTGATTTTTCTTCATTTCAGCTGTGAAATAGCGTTTTCTGATAATTTTGCAGCGAATTAGCGCATTATCTATTCTCTTTTTTTTATTAATAGGCGATTTTTCGCCAGTTGAGTTGTGAATTTGCCATTTTGGTCCACTTTAAACTCGAATTAGCGTTGTTTTTCGCAATAATTGCCACGAGTTTTGTTTACTTGTACAGCTTTGTGTACTTGGAGGCTAGGGCTCTGTATGACCCATTTTTGTGCCAAGTTTTCCATCCGCTAGCATCATTTTTGCGGCAGTTGTGCTAACAAAGAATTCGGAACTTCCACCTTCCACCATGACTACCCTTACCTCTCCACTTTTTCGAAAAATGAAAACGTCAATCGAAGGCTGTTATTACACCGGGTTTTCGTGCCAAATATGGTGTCACTAAGTTAGGTTATACTGGTGAATGGTGGCGAAGAAGTGGAAACTAAAGAACGTTGAAATTAAAAGTATTTGTATTTGTACAGCACTTTTAGCGCTGAAAGTGATGAATTTTCGTGAAATTTAAGGTAAAAAAGTTAATCGTGCTTCTTCCTGAATGAAAAAAGTGAGGTATACCGCATTTTCAACCTGCTTCAATTATGTGGTGAAGGGTGAAGGAGTTGACGGGTGAAAAATCCTAGGGCCAAAACAGGGAAGGAAAAACTCGAGGATGATCAGGTCAGCTGCAGCTCCCCCTGCGTGCCTCCCCCTTTTCCCATTTTGCAAACTACTGCTATGCTCTATACCGCCTCCCTCACCCAGTTCTCGCAGCTGCTCTTGCGGCGGTGGTGCAGCCCGTGACCCGGTTCGATAAAATGATGACGGTGAGAGGAGGCGATGTGACCGGGTGGAAAGAATGCCTTCGTACATACAGCGTTTCACGCCTGGAGGAAGATGAAAAAATTGAGTCCCGTGGTAAAAATGAACGATGAACAGACGGATATCAAACTGGAGAAGTAGTGGCCGCCGGGGCAGTAAAATACATAGGTCTACCCTTCTCTCCCAGTGGGAGTGTTGGACATGCAACAAGTGACCCCTTCAGACTTCAGGAAGCATGTTTCTTGGCCGGGAGAGACGAAGAAAAGCTCGACTAATTATCCACCGTTTTGATAGAACGTGGAAGGATTTTTTTTTAACCTTCATTTGTCCGGTCATTTTCCTTCCTCACCCCACGTGTGAAGATTAAAGTTATACCACGCGGGTTGTTCCTAATGTCTTTTTCTCGCATAATTGATTCTTTTTCTTTTCGAATGATTCGTCCAAGCCTGGCATGAGTTTAGGAGCAAAGCAGGAAGAGAGAGATAGATATAGGGTTATCAATATTTTTCAGGCTCAGTTCGTGATAAAAACCCTTTGATAAACAAAACGAATTACAATCCGGACCAATAGCGCCAAATAAGAGAATCATAGTGCAGAATCCTCACAGATAAAAAGGCTTTTCATTCGAGTCCAAATCGTTTATGCAGGTCACATGAAGCGTTCAATATTGGGTTTTGAAACTCAATCGCTCCAGGAAGCTGCTTCAGTCTTTCAATTATACCGGTTTCCGCTTTTACCTCCCCCATTCATCCTTACTCGACGATACAGAGAAAATGAGTCTCTGAAATTGATCTCGGGTCTCACTGGTTGGAAGTCTCCCACGCGTTCTTCACAAAATACAATGAATCGAACAGAGGATTATTTTTAGATGTTCTAGACATAATATGTACGCATACACAACTATATGAACAAACATTTCATTGCGTTTTTCCTCGTTTTTATTTTTTTAATTGTATTAGTTGCCATCGGGCGAGAAGCTCATGGTACAGCTAGTATTATTATCACAACTCTGTGACAATTGAAGAACGACATAGGCGTCGAGTTCTCGAACTCCTGCCCCCTTTGAAAACAATTTAGGGGAGATCGCTAAAGGCAAAGGGACCGCTGTTCTATGTTCCTGCTTTTGACATTCGTGAATGTCTCAGACATGCGTAGTGATAATCAACAATTCACTTATCAGAAATTCTAATATTATTGTAATAAAAATATGTAGGTCTGTACCTATTAGGTATTGGAGATAAAAATTGTTTTACCATTGATAATTTTTGTCCTTCCCTCTACTTTGAAGTGATTGTTTTAACTTTCGTGTGTCGGTAAATATTTATGGGATCTTCTTTTTTCCCTTTTTCACGCTCTCAAGTTTAAAACACAAGGGACCCTGGAAGGAAAATGTTAATCCATTTCACCACTAAACGTTAAATTTTCCCTCGGATTTCTCCACTTGGCTCCTCCTATACATCCCCTCTCCACCCGTTACCACTGAAGGCACCATCCCTTCTCAAAAAGATTTTGTAGAAACCTCGCAGTCTTGTTTTTGACGACACAAACAGTTTGCCCCACAGGGGAAGAAGGGATTTTAGCGATTTTCCCTTCTCCATCACCACGGTCCATTTAAATAAACCCCACCCCCACCGCCATTTACTCTCCTGTTTGAAAGAGTTGGTCTTAACGGGGTCGTTGTGGAAGGTATGCAGATAAAGAGAGGAGGAGAAAGGGTGTTATAACGCGAAATTTCTTCACAGTTTCAACTCACTCCATTCTCCCCCTCTCCCCCCTCACGACACCACTCATTCATTCGAGAACCCCGTGTGGGGGCTCCTTTTATTCGAAAATTTTCATTTCATCAGAAAAATTGAAGTTTTCTTTAATAATGTCGGGGTTTTTGTTGACTTTAGTTTGCCCCTCTCGGATAAATTTTGCGAGAAATTGTATTTCCTTTTAAGCAACTCTTAAAAGCTTTCGTTTAACAATTTTTTTCCAGAGTTCAATCTTGAAATCATTCTGCTGTCAAGAGCAAGTTTGTTAATAAAGCTGTTTCTTTCAAAAGCTTGAGCGTCGCGTCATGCTTCTTCCAATGGCACGAGATTTCAACATAAAAGTCCTAAGCACATCGATTTATTTTTTCTTATACTTTTATAAATAATTGCTTAGCCCAACATAAAATTGACGAATAGGAAAAAGGGTGGTATCTTGACCTTTCTGGCTCGATGGACTCCCCCCCCCCACAGAGCTACAAGTATGCGAACGAAGGAGCATTAGAACCCTAACAAAGTGCCCCATAAAATCTCCAAAAATGAGCGTTTCACGTTGAAGTTAGGTTTAGCAGATTTTCTGGAGTTAAAGCAGCCCGAAAAGGTCCGAGTACGTCCACACGTTCAGACACAACGCAGAAGTGTACCGAGGTACCGGTGGGGGGGCGGGTTTCACCCCGGACCCTCTATTAGACAAAAATCGGTAATATTCGTGGCTATGTAGCTGCTAAAAAGCGCTGATTCGTGGTCTCGCGATGCAACTTCCAGACTAAAATTCAGAAGAAAATCGCTGATTCACGGTCGAATAAATTGTGGAAATCAACGCAAAATTGTTGTATAAACCCCGCGGTTAAAGTTGAGAAAACACGCTAAAACGTTGACAAATAAAAGACGCTTTCAGGTTAAAATTGGACAAAAATGGCGAATTCACATCTGAAATGGCGTAAAATTGCCCATTCGGGTTTGAAAAACGGAATGCCCGCAAAATTAGCACAAAACGCTATTTCACAGCTGAAATTGGGAAAAATCGCTAAATGAGGAAGTAACACATTTTCCAAAATCGTATCAAAACTCATGAAAACACGATCCGTTCAAATAAAATCAGGCCCTATATTTTTTTATTAATTTTTAAAACTATTGGGTTGTGGGACCCATTTGAAATAGGTAGGCTATATAGACTGATGACGTAATAATAGCATTCGCGTGACCACCACAATAGCTTCCCACAAATCAAACAATAGGACTTAAGAGAATTGGTAGGACAAGAAGGGGCAAGACATGATAACAGCCAGGATGCGGAGGGTTGGGAGGGGTCACAACCCCTTAACCACGTCACGAGTCACAGACCGGCCGTTTAAGGTAACAAAAAAAAATTGACAAGTTTAATTAATCCGCTATAAATTGAAATCAATCATTTACGCACTAGTATTCAATTCCTGGTCATATTTAGTCATTGTCTTTAGAAAAAAAATGTCTCCAGCGATTTTAATTTTTTATGTTACTTCCTCATTGCAATTTGCAGACGTATCAAGTTATGAAAAAACATTAGTTCGCGGACACAAAATGAAGAAAATCACTGATTCGCGGCAAAAATTGAAAAAATCACCAATCAGCGCAGCTAAAATGAACATAAACGTTGATTTAAACTTCAAATTTGGGGAGTGGGGATTTGATAACGTCAAAACCTATTTAATGAAATGGATGGTGTGAGGAAGAGGCGGGTAAGACCAGTGGCGGATCCACGGGGGGGGGGGGGATGGGGGACATTTCCCCCCCCCCCAAATGCCGAAGTCTTGAGTTACAGCTCAACAGTGAATAAACGGAAATAAACTCTTTTGGCTATAAGGTTAAGGGGCCGTTGGACCTATTGTTCTCAGACGGCATCATTTTTCTTGGGTTCTAGTTGGAATTTTTTCATTTTTTTTTTTTTTAATAATTAGTTCAGGAAAAACTCTAAAACGTGGAGCTCACGTATTTTCAATCCGGTGATCAGGTAATTTATAAATGATTAAATAAAAATAAAAAAAATAAAAAGGAGAATTTGCGAGCTTGAGAATTTTCTTTGATTTTTTTTTATAATTTAGAAATTTTGCGCGGAAAAAAATTTCCAGCCGTTTTCGAGAAAAACGTGTAAATAGATGACAAGCTTTTCAACAACAAAAATTACCAACGTTCCCTTTAATAGTTCAGGCTTCTACTCATAGATCTCGCTTAGTTAGTGGTGCGTTTCACATATGTCACTCACTAAAATTATGTCCACTCGTCTCCTCGGGGGAATAGGTCTCGTCCACCCACCGATGTGGATGACTACCATGGGCTTCTACACACGGTGGGTGGGGGTGGGTGTAGGGTTAATGGAAGGGGCGGAGTGAAATTCAAGTTTCGAGCTTTACATGGCCGTGAATTTGAAGGTATCAAGGAACAAATCGCCGAAAAACGCTCATTCCCGGCTATCGCGGCTGGGGGGGGGGGGCTATTCTCCAACAATAAGCAATACAGGGTGGAAGGGGATAAGTGTGACAAAAATTTTTGGATGATAGTAGGCCTCATTTGCCACCGAAATCACCGTATACACCATGGTCCGAAAATCAAAACCCTTCGAGATATGATTTTTCTAACAATTTTGAAGGCTTACATCATTTTTTTAAACTAACTGCGAAAAACTCGCATTCAGTTTGAATTTTTGCAACTTTTGATGATGGGTTCGGAAAGAGCACACTATTTCCTGTCAGGATTAGCAATTTTCGATAGATGTTAACTATTTTATGTGCCCTTAAATGCGGCTCAAAGTCGTTCAAATCGGGGATATTATTATTTTAGAAAAAAAGTCAGACCCTGTTTGTCCACACTAGATCTGAGTGCCCGGACAACCCGTGATTCAGAAAAACAAAATCTTCAAAGTGTCCTTTACAAAAATAGTCATAAGCATTTTCCAAGTTGATTGATGATTTTTCGTCAGAAATGACGATTTCTTAGAAAAAATAATGATTTTTCTCTTCAAAATCACTTGTTTTGACCTGAAAAATTTGACCAAGTTTTGTGATTTCAGCGTGATAAAAAGCACTAAAACCTTATCCAAAGCTATACGTTGAATCGAACTGATTATGCACGCCTACCAAAGTAACAAAAAATGTCGCTCCGGCAGCTGGGGTGTCGGATAGAGTACATTTCACGATATACGAATTTCGTTAATTTAACTTAATTAGCGATTATTCAGCAAGAATGGCTATAAAAATGTAGAGTTACAAAGTGAAATGTCAATTCATGCCGGATAATAGCTAAATAACTAAAAACGTCGAAACTTGTAGTAGTGTAATGCACTTTACCGGACACCCAGCTGCCGGAGCGACATTTTTTGATACTTTGGTAGGCTCACAAATTGAATTCCACTCCAAGGATAGCTTTGGATGTGGTTTTATACCTTTTTAGCGTGTTAAAATAACAAGGATTGATCGAATTTTTCATATCAAAACAAGCGATTTTGAAGAGAAAAATCATAATTTTTTCTAAAAAATGGTCATTTCTGACGAAAACTCACCAATCAACTAAGAAAACGCTTATGACTATTTTTTGTAAAGGACATTTCGAAGGTGTTTTTCTGAATCACGGGTTGTCCGTACACGCAGATTTAATGCGGACAAACGGGGACTGACGTTCTTTGAAAAAAATAAAATCCCCGATTCGCACGACTTTAAGCCGAATTTAAGGGCACATAAAATAGTTAACGTCTATCGAAAATTGCTAATCCTAACAGAAAATAGTGAGCTTTTTCCGAATCCGTCACCAAAAGTTGCAAAAATTCAAATTGAATTCGAGTTTCTCGCAGTTAGTTTAAAAAAATGATGTAAGCCTTTAAAAATCGTTAGAAAAATCATATCTGGAAGGGTTTTGATTTTCGGACCATGGTGTATGTGGTGATTTCGGTCGCAAATGAGGTCTACTTTCACCCAAATTTTTTTGTCACACTTATCCCCTTCCACCCTGTTTTTTTTTCGCCAGCCATGTGTCTATTTCATTCATTTGTTTGAAGAAAATTAATGAAACAAACATAAATGACTGCGAAAAAGCTATTGCTTCGAAGTTAGAAAATAGACTCTCCATGAAATGGAGAATGAAGAAAATCTCCAATTCACGGCTTTAATTAAGAAACATCGCTAATTCACGTCTTTAAATTGAGAAAAGCGCTAATCTGCGAATATGATAATTTTCAAAAAATGCTCATTCGAGCTGGAAGCGATTTATGAGTCCCTCAAACCGTTCGATGGACAAATCGAAGCCGGTCACGGCAAAACGTCCCCAAAAGGCCGTCAGCGGCTCTAAAAGTGGCAGAAAATGAAACCGTAATGCCTTGTCACTGGTTTTGGTCACTGCTCTCGACTTCCAAAATAGACCCTTAAGATTTGCATATTAGTCCACTCAATGAGTACATCGAAAGTGGTGTTTGATTTTTTTCTCTTGTATTGTTTTGGTGGGTTAGAAGATAAGTAATCTGAGTTTTCGTCGTGCTAACCCCTGTGCTGAATTCGGGGTAGGCGAAAAACCGTTCATATTTTGGGTTGTAGGCGAATAACTTCTTTCCTATGCATCATCCTAGCTAAACGATAGCTATGTTCATATTAGTAGATTACAAAATACTCTAAATTATTCACCCTTTGGTTTTATTTGTGCAACCAACATCAACAGAGCTATGAGGTAAAACAAAGGGGTAAAATATTCGAAAAAAATTAATAAAATTTGTCAACACAAACGTTTATACGTAAGAAAAGATGCCCACCAATGTGTAAGAGAATTAATTGTTATTCATGTACACGCCAATTATGAGAGAAACGTAGAGTACTTGTACCTACCGTGGTCTCCTGATCGTATACATGTAAAAATTGTATCTATATAATTCACGGGCGATCAGGGCAATAAAATGACTTGAAGTCAACCCAAAGAATGCCCATTTTTTTGTTTTGGCGAAAATCTTCACTCTTCCCCCTAACCGCCAGGACTGGGCTATACATACTTGAGCTGCACTTCATGATCTATAAGTCATCAGCAGTCTTCACTGCTGTGGCTTTCACTACAAGACGTAGTCTTCTGTGAGCATTTGCTGTTCAAGGACAAGATAAAGTTAAAATTGTGGGTAACCATGATTCAATTTTACCTCTTTATTGCCGATTCATAGCTCCGTTGATGTTAGTTGGACAAAAAAAAACCAAAAAGGTGAATAATTTAGAGTATTTTGTAATCTACTAAAATGAACATAGCTATCGTTTAGCTAGGAAGCGTAGGAAAGAAGTTATTCACCTAAAACCCGAAAAATCCCAAAAAAATCGGCCTGTCCTGAAGTTAGCACAATGGTTAGGACGACGAAAACTCAGATACCTTATATTCTAACCTCCAGAAACAATACAAGACAAGTCCATGGCCCCGCCCCACGGGCAAGTCCGTAAATCCCGCCAATTCACGTTTAAAATGGAGGGAAAAGGCTTACTCGCGGATACATTCTAAATTGGTCAGAATTTTTCCGCTATTTGTACATTGTTTAGAAATTCAATATGAAACGATTCCTGCGTCAGAGCCGGATTTTTTTAGTCCTATGCGTTCGATCGAAACACATTCAAAAATGACCACCTCTTCACGAACAACTTAGCTGAAAGGCTACTTTAGCTGCGATTCATGAAATTCCCCGTCACAAGAACAATGAATTCAAATCACAACTAGAGTAGAATTGTTTTACAATTTACATAAATTCTAATGTTGATGATTCCCAAGATGTTGAGACATTGCCTCTGCTAATCGCAGAACCCAATGAAGACCGGTAATGAAATCAAATTCTTGTGAAAATACATGCATGTTTGTATTTTGGAACATGTTTCAATGTATGAAGATTTGCCACCTTTGATCATCGAAGAACAAGAAGCTATGAACAGTTCATCTGTATTCGAACTTACTGGTCGGAGACTTGTTGATGTTCGATTTTTTATTGACCAATTAATCACCCTATCGAAACATTCCCCCATGGAGTGTGGTTTACAACGCATGGATGGGATAGGCGAGACCCAATTTGGCTTCAAGTCGGGAATTAAGACGAAGTGTCGGTGAGTATGCAATATACCTACCCTTTCAATAGAACTAACGACGGATTTATTGACTCCGTGTATACTGACAAGCATGATTCTTGAAAAATGGACGTCAACATGGCAATAGCTTCAGGGTCGCTTGCAGCTGAAATTGGTCACAGCACATTGGAAGAACTTTTTGGTGCTGCCGATGTGCCTTCTATGTCTTCGAAGACGTACATCAAGTGCCAACGAAAATTATCAGAAAGTACGTAGCTATAGTCTGTCCACAGACCCCCCCCCCCTATGCTTTTCTCTACACCCACCAATGGCCAAAGATAATAAAATTCGAACGAAATTGTTCAATAGTATATTGTGTACCAAGGGTGGAAAGTCGGTGTTTTCCGCAACCGAAAAAAGATATGGATGACCGAGGCTTGCCGAGGTCATCCACTTTTTGAGGTTCGGAAAACACTAGCTTTCCCCCGAGGTTCACACAGTATTTTTTTTTTTTTTTTTCGCCGAGAAACTTAAAAAAGGATGATTAATGTGCCTCATCATTGAATCTGATCAGGACAGCTGATTCTGTTCGATTATAATTATAGCGTACCCCATTTGCACAAAATTCTGCAACGGGGCTATTCATTTCCACCCGTCTTCACCACTAACATATGATTTAATTCAGTGAAGACGGGTGGAAATCCTAACACATACAAAAAGAAGTCCTATATGGAGGAAGAAATAGTAAATTGGAGAGGCCTCAAAATTATTTTGGTGAGGTGAAGTGGTCGGGGCCTATTTTATCCCAGCTGAATGCTATTGGATGGAAGGCTCCAGATTTGATTTTTCTATCACATTTTCTCGCACTGGGGCCTTATTCTGAACGATCGGGAAAAAATGCCGCTCGCGGGATCCAAAGACGCCGAATAAGAAATAACATTAACCCGCCAAAGCAACCGCTTTTTGCGGCATTTTCACACGGCTTAGGAATACGGCCCCTGGTGCGAGAATGAAATCCATTCTCGTACTGGGGTAATATTCTCACCCTAGGGCGAGAAAGTCACCCATTTCTAAACGCTGGAGGATGCTTCAGCGAGCGGGAAAGGGGTTATTCTGGGGTATGTGTAGAGAAAGGTTTTTAAATTTAGAAATATGTGAAGCCGGGTTTCCGTCATTACTCCCTAAAATAGTATATTCAATTCTTTTGATTTCGTTCTAGAGCATTCTAGAGATTCTTCTAATAAATAACGGGTCAATGTTTGTAAACCTTTATTCATAAATGTTGGTGAAATTGTTATATAAAAATTGCCGTATTCGGCAAATCGAACTCTGCTGATTTGCGTTCACTGATCCCACCAAATCCCAGATATAAATACATAACTAAATAATCAGAATGCTTCTTGTAGTGTAGCTATGCTGTCGTGCCGCCTTTGGAAACAGATTCATGTCCCACGCAGCACAAAATATTCAATGAATATTCTCTAAATCTTCGGAAAATAATGTAAATATTCGAAACCTTCGTGTAATAATCTCAGATTATACATATACAGCTTTATTTAATATTCCAATAACTTTCCAAATCATGAAGTTCTGAGAATAATCTTCCCAATTTTACAGAGAATATCATCTGTCGAATGTTCGTCTAGGATAATCTTCGAATATGCTCGTGCAATTAATCATAGAACGTGCCCTGAGAATTTTGGGCTTTTGTGTGGTAGTTCCACGATTGTGTCACACAAACCCCATTCGCGACCTTCGCGTCCAGTTTTTTCTGCACAGTGGTGCCCCCCTCACCCCCTTTGTGCACAAATCTGGAATGCAATAAAAGGCTGCATCTTCAATGTTTCCCACTTTTCCACGGTATTCGTACCTGACGGTCATAATTTTCTGATCGAGTGGAATCTGGGGAAAAAACACTTTCTTACTCTCTTACCAGCCAATGTTCCCATTTGGGAACGTCGTAATAAATGATCATAATTGGTACATTTTAGTTTTTTTTCAACAAAAACCCCTTAATATAAAAATAATAAAATAGAAAACAAGCGAAAAATGGGAAGTTTTCACCAGCTTCAAGTTGCAGCGTTTAAAAGGTTAAGATCAACAAAGTCGCAAAAGGAAACATGAATTTCGGGAGTGACTGAGCTAGCTATATCCCGTCACGGAATTGATGTCGCGTTTACGTCTTCGTTATCCGGCGCTCTTACCTCGTAGAGGCGTTTCCAACACGTTTTGCGACCCCTGTATGTTTGATCCTTCTATCTTTGTCAATTATTTCGATTCGATGTCCTGATAATGGTGACCAAAAACCCATTCTTATTAATGAAAATAAAGAAGAATAACGTGAATGCGGACTACATATTTTCAAAACGTGAATATTGTGTAATTTTGTTCTTATGGACATGCATGTACTCTTCTGAATATTGCAGTTAACAGCAAGTATGAGTATTCCAGATATAGCATTCTGGAAATGTTCCATGGAATAATCGAATCAGATAATTCTAGTAGGGAAAAGTAGGCATGTTTGATCCAGTGTGTCAATTCCTGTGCCTACGGACTACGGAAATATCAGAAATATTGAGGCCTCCTCGAAATGCCCTTCCAAAGAACTAGCCAGTAGCTCTTTGGCGGAGCATTTCAAGATGCCTCAATGTTGTTGATAAAATGCCCATATACACAGAAATTGACGATTAGGAAATTTCTGTGTGGGGTACCATTCCCCCACTAATCCTCCTACGTTGGGGTGGGGACCACAATATGTGACTATTGAAAAAAGAAAAACACCATACATAGGCACTTCGTTTCCCTACGGGAGAACATAGAGGTGGAAATCGGACTGACCCCGCGGGGTATCCTATGAAAGAGCACAGCTCAATTAATAATTACAAAAAAATGTATAAGGTATTTTTTTAGAGGGTGTACGTGCAATTTCAAACATGGCAGTTCCCCTCCCTCACGTTAAATATTCCTTCATTGACTTCAAAGTTATGGTCAACGGTACTGCCGTGGAAGAGAAAGCAATGCTTGAAAATTGTGCAAGTTCCCCATTGATGAAATATAACTCTAAAAATTGACGATAAAATACCGTGAGTGGTTGAGTAGATCAATCCTGGGACTATTCTGCGTTACGCGAACCGCCCCTTCCCCTCCTGGATAAACCGTTTAGACAGATGAAAACCCCTTGGGGCTCAGTACTTTCCCTGCCCAAAAAATCTGGCTTCGACACTCAAATAAAGGTGCTGTCGGACAGATCAATCGGTAAAATAAGTCGCCTATTTCCTATATAAAGTGCGCTGAATCCATTGAATTGAATAAAAAAAAATAAAAAAAATTTAAAAACATAGTTTGGTATATCGTTCAGAATGCCAGCGGTTGCCACTGCAAGGTCAATCGAAGATGCACGAGTGAACCCGAATATTTCTTGATCTCCCCATTCAACCTTGGCTTTCGTTTCCCTACCCTCTTTAGTTTTTATTCCCGGCACAGTAGTTCACCAACCTGTCACATTAATTTCCAAAAAAGCGCCCCAAGCGTTATTGCGTTTTCTCACTCGAGGTCCAACGGCCCCTTAAAATGTTCCAACTTCGGGGAAAAGTTCCCATCAACGTTGTAACCTGACTTTCCTTGGCTTGGGAGTTGGGCGGTTTTTTGTTGCTTCAACAAGCGAGAAGGGACTAAGGGAGGTGGTGAGAATGCAGCGCTAGGAGCCGCTTATCGTTCAAAAGTCGATTCCAGCAGGATGGATGGTTTATCAAGTCTATCACATTCACTCGAAGATATCACGAGCACGACTCTCCCCCCGCCCTGGCCACTGTGCGCATGAGGTATTGTTTTCATTTATTAAGTGTACTGAGTAGGGTGTCTTATTTATACCCCGAGTAATAACACCTAATGGTAAGTTGAAATTTGAACTGAAGTTATCCTTTTTTTTATTTCTAATTTTAATTTTTGCGACCGTTCCTGTCGGCGTTTTTTGTCCTTTGGGCGACGTTTCGTTGGGGGATCCTCAACGTCCTCAGGCGTCTTTTTTTATTTAGCTTGCTTTTGTTTTTCTTTACATGTGGTTTCATATTTTCAATAAGCTAAATAAAATAAGGTGCCTGAGGACGTTGAGGATCCCTCAACGAAACGTCGCCCAAAGGACAAAATCCGCCGGCAGGAACGGTCGCAAAAATTAAAAATCATAAAATGAGGAAGTTTCACATTTTCCAAAAATATTTTTTTTCGATTAGGCGAATCAATCCTTCCACGTAAATAAATAAATGAAAATGTAAAACCCTCCAGAAACATTTTTTATTTCTTAACAAAAGTTGGCATATTTGAAATTCCGCCGAAACGAACATTTTCCGCAACATAATATCCCTGGTATTCTCTGTCCTTTTCATGCCTCTAAATAGCTCATCTGTTTATCCTCCATTATTTTATTATTGACGAACTCTAGTAGAAAATAAGGCAAAAAATCACAACAAACCTCTCCCCTACAGCTACGTTACAGGCGATTTTTTTTCGAAAGGCGCATATGACACAAACATGCTAGCTGGCGTGTTTGAAATGACCTAAATCTTCAAAAATCGCGTATTTATTAACTGCTGGATTATTTTACGAACGGATCACGATTTATGCTCTATTTTAGCATAAAAACATTAAAAAATAGATTTATGAATAAGTTCTGACCCATGAAACTTCCTCATTATCCTATTTGTATAAAATATTTATGTTTCACTCTCCCCCCCTCCCCTGACGGAAAACGCTCAAAAACAACGTACGATTGAGTCTTTCTTCCTGAAACCAAAGAAGAGGAGCCGCGATGACAACGAGGCACAGAGTTCAACAGATACAGAGACAGAACCTCAGTGCAGGGGTACGAAAAATACCAAATTGGACGACACAGGGAGCGAACTACCTCCACAACCGGTTGCCCCAACGGTCTCTGGTGACACAACTAATTCACCCGAAGGACCCACCTTTCAAAACCCGATTTTCGAATCCCGCCATCCGAACGATATAGGTAATTATATTGGCAAAGAAATCGACGACCAAACGAAAACGGCGTTGATAACAAATCCCTGGTCACCCCCCGAAAATTACAATTGGCCTCATTCCGAACGCGTAGTGTCAGGAAAGATTATTAAAAACTACCTGAATCGGAAACACTTATTAGCTTACAAGGATTGGTTAGTTTACTCTGACGTTAAAAAAGGACTATTTTGCAAATACTGCCCTTGGTTTACCAACCGAAACGAAGGGGGATATCAGAAAAATGTAGCGCTGAAAGCTTTAGTGACCGAGCCTCTAGTAAATTTTAAAAAGCTTACGGGTAAGGATGGGCACTTGGAAACCCATTGTAATTTGCAATACCACAGAAACGCTGTGCAAGCGGGTAAGGATTTTTTGAAAACTACTTCGAATCCCCGGTGTGACGTGAGGAATCTTGTGAATGATCAGCGTTTGACCCAGACGCAGGAAAACCGCGAGAGGCTTCGGCCAATAGTGGAAACCATAATGCTGGCTGGAAGGCAAAATATTTCACTTCGGGGTCATCGCGACGATGGCTCTCTATTAACGGTATTTTGCCACGGTAAACAATTATTTGCGGTGAATTTTAAAGTCATTGCGTTAGTATCTACCGACATTGTTGACGTTAGCGAAAACCGTATTACGGTAAAACAAGGTTCCGGTAAAAACAAACGCTATTTTACATAATAATTAGGCATTTTAACGTGCTTTGTGCGTGAAATGACTTTAAAATTCTATTTACCGAGACCGCTCGGTACAAATGAACACGTTAAAAATAAAAATTCGGTAAAGTAATATGCTTAACGTCACAAATTGAACACTTTTGGTTGGATAGCGGTAAAAATTGAATTAGATGAGATTATGTAGCTCAACAAGTTAGTGAAAATGCCCCAATAATACAATGCCATTGAGTAACGTAACATCCAAATTCCATCGAAACATTCCGCCAATAGAAAATCATAAGCTATAATTGGACTAAGTGATCTGCGAACGGATTCAGGAACTAATAATGTTGGCTTCGTTGATGGTTGCTCGTATTAGACCAGTATAAGTCTCAAAACGTTGTAGTTCAGTGGAGTTATACTCATTCAAGTGATTTCAAATTCGATGTTTCTGAAGGATGTAGGTATCATTTTTATAACTATATGAGGTAAGTGATAACATTTTTGTGATTTTTGCTTTAATGTGTAGATTACTTTATGAGCAGATAACTGACCTCAAAACATATTAAAGCGTAGGGGTTTGGAGACGGAACAGATTATAGTTTTGAAGTATCCGAAGCACCAACGGAGTGCTTCAATAATTTAAAATGGATTGGTTATTAATAAACTAATTGGATTTCAATATTATATTGATTTCGGGTTCGGGGTTTACCGTTAAACACTGGTTGCTTTTAATGTAATTTTTCTTCCATTTTTAACGTACATCCATGCTTTACCGAAATTGTGAGTGAAACACTAGAAAGGGGTGGGCATATAAATTTGATGACGACAGGAGAAAACTCTTTCACCGACCTATAACGGTTAAAACCTAATTTGTTACCGTTACACATACGGTAGGTCTCCCAACTATTTACAGTAAAATCATAAAGTTACCGTATTAAGAACGGTATGACTTACCGTCTAACCCCCACTACACTTTCTTTCTGAACTGAACTGACTTGCTTGTTGCTTTTAGTTGAGGTTAAGCTCTTATCATCAAGATCAGAGTGGTGTTTTGCTTACGGGTTGAGCCTATTCTGAGTTCAAATAGTCAGCCGCATTTTTTTTCTGTTTATATACTTTCTTCTAAATTTTTGACTTTCTTTTATGTGTTTTATTTTTTTCGGTAGGTTTTTAATTTGAGTTTTCTTTTTATACGTTAGTGACAGTTTCGGCAATTTGTTGTGAAGTCGAAGAGCTCATTTCTTCGAGGGGACTTGAGGCGATGTAATCGCGAAAATAAAAGGTGAGTTGTAGCTCGCTGACGAAGCATTTTTTCTAGAAAACATCATGTTTTCGCTTGTAAAATTGTCTCACAACAACTTAACATATCGGTTGGGAGACATTTTGTGCTTGGAATTGGATACGGAAAATTTAAATATTCTATTCGACTGGACAGAATTTTTGTCCTCCTCGATCCATCAAAGGTTCTAGTTCTGGGAACTCTGTATGAAACTGTTGCATTCAGTAACCATTTTTAAGCTTACAGAGTGAAAATTGCTTATGAATCCAAGTACTTCGAACTAAATAACTTGCAGTTTTCCAAGCCAAGCACTTTAACTGCGGCATTTGACCACAACGGTGATTATTTAATCACTTCACGAAACTCAGTTGCCTGACTACTTGAAATGTTTTACTTACAACTAAATAACCACCTAAAATGTTGGATATTACGCATTCCTGCACAATTAGTGTGATTCGAACGACTGATGTATTTTGTTTTTTAATCTGCTTGTAATTTTTTTTACTTTATGTATTTATAGGCCTAATTTGAAATAACACTTATCGAGCAATACTGTTATACCTGTATGTTATGAAATAATATTATGCCTTATTACATTTTTGATCTGAACATGTCTTTTTTATTCTTCTTTTTCTTCTTCTTCTTCTTCTTCTTCTTATTCTTCTTATTCTTCTTCTTCTTCTTTTTCTTCTTCTTCTTCTTCTTCTTCTTCTTCTTCTTCTTCTTCTTCTTCTTCTTCTTCTTCTTCTTCTTCTTCTTCTTCTTCTTCTTCTTCTTTACTGTTAATTTACAGTTTGACTTCGAGCGAGGAAAGGGAAACTCACGTTTCCCTTAAACTAAATTTATGTTCGATGAATTTTAAAGAATAATTCGGGTAGGTATTCTACCGACATTTAGCGACCGATATACGACTGTCGCAGCCGGTTTCGAAACATACGCAGCTGGCGATTCGTCTCTCTCCGGTGCTGACCTTCTTTTTGCCTTTGGCATCCTCGTCGCCAATTGTAGTAAAGCACGCTCTCAATAAGACATTCGAATTGAAAGCAAAACATTGACTAATTTATTTGTATAAATTCATATGACTCATTATCATTAATATCCAACATTCGTCACCTCACAAGTCTGTACGGATTTACTTATTACTGTGAGTCATGATTTCAATTGTTCTCTACAACGGGGATCTTTTAATATTTTCTGCTTATTTGCTGAGGTCTATGCGTGCCTCATGGTTCCTTTCTACCACCCACAATGCATCAAAAGATCAAACTAAACAGTTAAATGTTTTGCCATCTATACGAACAAACGCTTGAATCTGAATAAACGTAAACAAGAACAAAAAAATACAAAAATTGTCACGTTCGATTCTTTGTGTTCTTGAAAGAAAAGCGTATTTTTATTTTGATCGGTAAAAAGCTCCCTTATTCCGATACGCTCATTTTTAGACCGTTATAATCAAGCATGAAACAGTGTTGGGATTATTCTCAGAATTATTCCTCAAGAAAGTCGATTCATACAGACAATTTCTGCTGTTGAGTAATTGTACAGTTCACAGTCCAATTACAATTTGTTTCTCGAATCTCGACTGCAGCTCCACTAAAAAAGGAACGTACTTTCGTTTGCTCTTGTTCGAGAAAATGTATCTCTAATTTATCTTCTATACACATCACGTAACCTCAGCGTTATTCCAGTGCTGAGTGAAGTGGGAAAATGACAAAGCGCTGCGTTTCACTGCTACGCAGTGCCATCTTTAGGCGGCGGGCTGATTCGCGGCTAAAATGAAGAAAAATCGCTTATTCACGGCGGAAAATGAGTAAATTATCGGTTTCCAACGGCCGCTTTGTGGATGAGGTAAAGTTATTCATATATCTAAAGCAAAAGAAATTGCTAATTCGTGGCTATAACATCGAGGAAAACTCATATTGTCGACTAAAACAAGTAAAAACCACCAATTCACAGCTTAAATTGAGAAAACGCCAATTCACCGATAAAATTGATAAAGCCTCCATTGGGCTTCTACGCCATACCCAGATCTAACTGTGCACTTCACACCCGTACTACGCGGGCGATTCGCTTGGTGCGCGGTTTGTTGAACGCACACCGCCGGGAACGCCCACACGAAGCCGAGTGTGCCGTGTCACAGCTCGCACGCAGCCTTGTAGTGTAATGGGCCGCTAATTCGCGACGCTAATTCTTGGCTAAAAACGGAAAAATAGCTAGTTCACGGGAGAGGCCCTTGAATTTAACAAAAAATCGCCTGTGAAATAGATACTTTCAATGAGCCAACCCCTTGATATGAAAATGGGTTTTCAGCAATTCACGAAATTTGGTTCTCTCAGCAAGCTGAAAACGAATGAAATTTAGTTTTCAGCTAGCCCAAAAACACAAGAAATTGGGGTTTTATTTCATCAGCCAGAAACCCTAACGAAATCAGCGTTTAAGTGAGCCAAGGGGCGCGATCTTCGCAAAATCTGGGTTTTAATTTAGCCATAAAGTCATAAGTGAACCCAATGAATTGGCTTTTTGAGTGAGTCAAACGGGCAAACCCATAAAATTGTTTTATACGGTGAGCTAATCCCACAAGTTGATATTTTAGCTGTACTTAGACGTTCTCTATTTCGTGAATCGCATGCGCGTTGATTCGAAACAAGCAAATAATAAACTTGCGATTGGTATGATAAATGTGAAATGGCCATGGTCTTTAACAATGAATACTGGAACTCATTTAGTCGTAATTCGATAAACGTGTGACGAATAATAACAGTTCTACATAAAATGTGTTTCGCAAGGAGCAAGTTATTTTATTTCCACTCACATTCAATCGTAATAGCCTCGGCCATTAGGGATTAATCATTACTCGCTACGCAGTATACAAATTGCACGCTGAAATTAGTGACTATAATTAAAGAAGATTTCATTCATCGTATTTATATAAAATAACTTTCTATTCCGAGAATCATTTGTCACTCTTGTAGGCATTTCCATTCAACTCACTAGTAGTTTCAGCGTAGTTTCAACTCAAGTGTAGTTTCAGCGTCCTCTCCATAAACATTATGTTTCTATTCAGAGAGGACGAGTGAAAAAACTTACACCACACGAGTGTGTATTGCATTGAATGGAAAACGCCATTAGGGTGTTTTTATCAATGCACTTATTCCTCAGATAAAGTTGGGATAAGTTTGGTTTCTAATGGCCTTTTTGCAAACAATAATGTAAAGATATTCGAAGGACTCTTATTCCACGAGATATCCAGTAATAATTGATAAACCCACCCTCAGCCGTTAGTTTGGCCGAAGAAGTCTTTTTTGAAACAAAATCTTATTTTTCGGTCCGCGCTTCATCTTCTTGATCATCGTAAATTACTTGAATCCATAAAGAAGTGCAGGAAGTGGATGAGTATTGTATTTCCGGAAGATTTTTCATCGGACTGCAGATACCTATCTGGACCTTTTGCAAGGATAAATTCTAAATTGACTAGCCTACATATTTATGGAAGCTATTTCTTTCCCGCATACTTAGCAACAAGTGTGCCTTGGACGTGCTATTAGGCGGTATTATGCACTTAAAATGTCACTGGGAAGATTACTTCTGAGTTCAAAACTTGAGAGTTAGTGGTGCATAAGAAGCCTCGGCTATAAACGAGATCAATACTAATGAATGGGAAACTTGCATGAATGTCCGATTTGGGAGAAAAGTATACCGGTGAATTGGCACATGGACAGAAGGATGTCAACGGTAGTTGCAGCCCAATTGGTGCACTTGGTGATTTGTAAATAAATTTCAAAGTTCCTCAAGAGGGGATAGATGGTACAAAGGGGAAATGACGTCAATCCCTACTGCATGTGATTAGGGCTCTCTAACATTTTTTGTCTACAAATAACAAGAAAAATTGTCCCCCTGAAAATGTGTCTTACCCAGGGGCGGATCCAGAGAACATTTTGGGGGGGGGGGGACACGGAATTTTGAAATTAACTGTATCAGGATGAGAGAGGACTTGGAATGGTTACGAGAGGGGGGGGGTGGCAGACGAGTTCCCTCGTCCCCAGGTCCTCTTTCCAGTCATCCCAAACTTCGCCCCTTCATAAATAAATACAAAAAAAGGAACAAAAGCGAATCTATATTAAAAGGTGAAAAAATAGACTGGAAAAATGAGACTAGACGAGAAGTTTTTAGAGCACCATTCTGCGTTTTCCGGATTTTGCGTAGCGATCGATCACTTGATCTGGATCCAAAGTTATGTCGTAGTGAACGTGGAGGAGCGCGAGTCCAATCAGTCTTTTTTCCATCATCGTTGACCGTAGCCACGTTTTGATGCGTCGAAGTGACGAGAAGGATCTCTCGGAGCTTGCGTTACTGACTGGTAAAGTAATGAGTATGCGTAGGAGGGTGGAAGTTATTGGGTACATCTCTTTGTCAATGCTCAAAAAGGCTTCTAGAGCTGACACAGGCAATAAACAGCCTTTCTCCATTTCACCTTTCCATTTTTGTTGGAGGTTTATGAGTTCACCATCGAATTTCACATGGTCGAGAGCCTTATTTCCTGAAAAGAACTGCGAGAACTTTTCTACGAGTTTATTTATGATTAATTTCATCTCAGGAAGGCTGATGCTGACCAAAGCTTTAGGAAGTATCTTCGGTAAGTCAAAAACGTCGACCACGTCCTTCGGAAACCGTTGACGAAGATAGGATTCTAAGCCATCAGTTGGGTGATTTTCCCTTCTCTCTTGACGACTGCAGGTTCGGGGCATGCGAAGCTCAATCATCAGCTCCTTTGCCATGTCCTGTATCCTCTCAAAAATCCCGTGAAAATGATCTTCACAAGTGGCTCGACGATGCTCCAAGCACTTAATCAAATCTAAAATGACAGAAGATGCCTGATTCAGATCAATATCTTCCTTTTGAAGAAGAACACTTAGAGGGAGAGTGAGGGCCAAAACGTCACTCAAGCAAAACAGTCCGACCAAAAATTGTGATTCACAGATCGCAGAATAAAGGACCATTGCCTTTCCTGACGTTGCCTTGTCTTTCCATTCGCTTATTTTCGACAGTGCTTCGGCAATTTGTGGAAGATGAACGGTGAATTGCAGAACGCCATCATGTCTTTCAACCCACCATGTATCGCATAGACGACTGAGTTTTTTGCCAAGAAAACTGCGAAGAGCAACGAATCTTTTGGGAAACGAGAAGAAGGATGTTACTTCCCGCATGACACTGACCGCTTTGCTGATAATCGAAATTCCACTGGCCTTTGATAAACTGTTATTCAACTTATGATTGTAACAAGGCGTCATGACAGCGTTCTTTGCAGATTTTTGAATTTCTTTGACAGCGCCATTGTCAGATAGCATGACAGAACAGCCGTCCGTTCCAATGCCAACACACTGGTCAAGAGGCAGACCTAAACTAATTATTTGTTCCACGACGATTTCACCCAGTTTTTTCCCAGTTAGCGAAAGTTCTGTTCCGGTCTGAATCACGCTATCAACCTCTTCACTAACCTCACTGTCACTCCCAGATTCTCCAGAATCGTGGTCGTTGGAATCTTCAGGGACCGACTTAAGATGTAAAGCTTCGAAAGCATCAATAAACGTAATGAAATCTTCCCGCACCGAAACAGCACCGAAATCGTTGAAATGCACGTAGCGTAGCACAAGACTGATTTGTGATTTACAGGATAAATCAGATGTCTCGTCAAAAATAACGGAGAAAAATCCAGAAGTATTTACTCGTTCCGTTATTATTTTTTGAATTTCAAGTCGACAACAATCTATTAGGTCGTTTTGTACGGTTTTACTTATGTAAGTAGCCCGGGATGACGAAGTCTGTAGGTGACGCTTCAACCTATCGTCACCAGACTCTACTCTAAAACGCAGCAGAGCTCTAAAATTTCCTTCGTTTAAGAGTGGATCGCCCTTCTTTTTTCCCAGTGAACCGGAGAGATGGAAGAATGAAAAGAAAGAAAAAGCTTTGAAAGGAGGGTGTTGGATATTAATGATAATGAGTCATATGAATTTATACAAATAGCCCGGTCAATGAATGATTCTAGGTGGAAAGTCAAAACGTACAAATCCAACTGTGCCACGTTGTTTGGGATGCCTAGTTGTATAACATACCAAAAGTCCTTGAACCTAGGGTTGGCGCAAAAGGGGAGGAGGAAGGGTCAAAGGTCCTTATTTATGGTTTTTTGCCTATATCTAAATGGGGGTTGGTCTTTCAAAACATTTATGCGTATACAAAATTCTCTACTTTTTATTATCCCATGGTTTTTTTGCCATTTCAAATCGTTAGCAAGATAAACTTAGGTATAGAACAGTTAAATTAGGATTTGGCCCAAACACCCGAAAGAACAGGAAAACGTTTGGTGCACACTGTTTGATATCCTTCCCCTAACACAGCACACAAAATTCCCAACGATTCTGCGTCGGGTTAAGGAGCAGCTGTTGGTAGACGTTTCATTTCTATCGTTCTCACGAAATAATTCTTGAACCAATTGTTTTAACGCAAAAATGTTCCAGACTAAAATTGAAGAGCATAAAATTTTACACAAGAAACTATCATACCACTATATTCCTTCCCTTTGTCTTCTGGTAGAAATAGGAGAAGGAAACTAAAAGCTGACGTAAAATTGGCCGAAGTCTGGAAACTGGAAAAAATTATAAATATTTGGTGCGATCTCATTCGGACCCGCCACCCTCCATTGTGTAAAAATTTCACGTCGGGTGTTGCCAGTGCTTGAGCTGGAGCTTGGATTTGAGGGTCATTTTGTTCGTTTTACTGAAATATCTCCAAAACCATCAGTGCTGACTAATCAATCTACTAGGCTCAATTTGAAGGCCACAAAAAAGCCACTTCAAGGTCCCATGCACGTTTTTCCTCGATCGTATCGTATAGCGGAAGCCGCGTGAACAACGATGCAAAATTGAACAGGCGTGCCTAACTTTTTCAATGTCAAAACGATTTCATCGAAATCAGGGATGCCTATTAAAAAAAAATAGTAGGAGGGATTCTAAACGCATCCATCTGAAGAACGTTTAGCAAAACTGGGCGCCTTCCGTTATGAACTTATTCTGCCAAATTTTCGATGGATAGTTTAGCGAAAATAAAAAGAACGCTATTTAACGCCACTTTAAACCTCCGTTGAGAAGGCTTATGATGATTTGTGCCGTTGGATGCGACCGTTCCACAATGAAGAAAAGTGTGCTCTTTCAGGATTCATCGTCAACATTACCATAATAACAGCTGGAAGGAGAGATATTTCAGTTTTACTAAAAAAAGAGGAGTCTCTGCCAAAAAATAATGAATGAATTAGGCTACCTAAGCGCGTATGCGCTTTTGAGTGCATACGTACACTCAAAAGCGGTATTTTTTAGTAGGCAATTAGGCATCAGCTAAAGCTGTACGCCGAGCCACTTGTTTTTGAGTCCATACTAGACCCCATCTCAGACTGGTATTTCTACAGTAATTTATTTTTCGACATTTTTCTCCTGGAGAGTTATGTCTCCCCTTTTGGTGGCACACGTCAAGTTCTAAATGAAATTCAATTCTACAGAACTTTATTTTCGATGGAATTAAGAGCAGAGACGATGGCCGCAAAATTTTGCCATAAAATGTGTTGCAAAAAAGTTTGTTTTCGAAAATCACTTGTTTCGAGTTCATATATCTTACTAACGGTTACAGACGGTAAAAACCCCTAGGAATAAAATATGTATGAAATTGTGTGAGCTATACTTTTGTATACGCATACATGCTGTGAAAAACCAACCCCTTCCGAGATAAAGTCATAAAACCAAAATAAGAGACCTTTGCCCCTCCCTCTCCACCCCTTGCGCCATCACTAGGGGGCAAGAACTTTTAATATGTCATACCTCTAGGCAGGGGTGGGCAAATTACAGCTTTTTGGGTAATTAATTACAAATTACAAATTACTCCCAAAAAAGAGGATTAATTACAAATTACCAATTACTTTTCACTTCCACGAATAATTACAAATTACAATTACTGTAATTGAATTACTTTTTCAATTACCAATTACCCAAGAGCTGGATTTGTGGAACACGCAAGCGTCTTGCTCTTGTTCACTGTCATTTTTTTAGTGCGTCCAGCCAACAATCGAACGTCAGAACAGATCTTTGAGATAGGAAGCAGGAACAGCATAGCCCCAAGATGCCAAGCGCGTCGCATGAGTAGGGTTGCGAAATGTCCGGGGTCAAATTTGCTAATTTTGCCCCACATCCCGGCCTGCGAACTGTCACGGGGAATCCCGGATATGGGGAATAGATCCCCCCCCCCCCCCCGAGACACAAGTATACGAACGAAGGAGCACTAGTACCATAACGAAGAGCCCATAAAATCTCCAAGAGCGTTTCACGTTGAAGTTAGATTTTCTGGACTTGAAGCAGCCCGAAAAGGTCCGAGTACGTCCAGCTTTATCCTTGGACTTCGGACCCAACGCAGTAGTGTACCCAGGTACGGGGAAACCCTCTATCAGACAAAAATCGGTAATATTTGTGGCTATGGCTGCTAAAAAGCGCTGATTCGTGGCCTCGCGATGCAACTTCCAGACTAAAATTAAGATCAAAATCGCTGATTCGCGGTACATAGAGGCCATTCTTCGAAAAAATTGTGGAAATCAACGCAAAAGTGTTGTATTTGGGCAAACCCCGGTTAAAGTTGAGAAAACACGCTATAATACTGACAAATGAAAGACTCTTTCAGGTTAAAATTGGACAAAAATGGCAAACTCACAACTGAAATGGCGTAAAATCGCCCATTCGCGTATGAAAAAGGGAATAGGATGCTGAATGGCCGCAAAATTAGCACAAAACGCTATTTCACAGCTGAAATTGGGAAAAATCACTAATTCGCGGCAAAAATTGAAAAAATCACTAATTAGCACAGCTAAAATAAAAAAAACAAGTTAATTTGCAGTTCAAATTGGGGAAAAGTGCTAATTCTCAGTTAAAAAATTGAAAAAATTGCTAATTTGCAGCTTAAATTGAGTCAAACTCCAATTCTTGCCAAAAATTGACAAAACTCGGTAGGTAATGCACGGGTTGGAGACCCTACCATCACGCTGCTAAAATGTAGAAAAAGCGATAATTCGCAGCTAAAATTGAGAAACATCACTAATTCTCGAATTAGTGGTGAAATTTATAATTTAAAAATGATGATTTTTTGACAGAAATGGATGGATAGAAGTAAATTTTTTGGTTTGAAAAAAAAAAAAAAAAAAAATCATTTATAATTTAAATTCGCACCTTCTGAAGGCATTTTTGTGGCTAAAATTCAGAAAAATGGCAAATTAATGCATGGCTGTAGTACAATGTTAAAAAATACGCTAATTCACGGCTAGACTAAAAAAATGTGAAATGTGAAAAACGGTAAAATGTGAAAAACCGCTAATTTGCGGGTACTATTTAGAAAATAAAATAATAAGCCTGGTCAAAATTAAGAGAAAGGTTAATTTTAAGCCTAAAAATTAAGAAAATTGCTAATTCGAGGCTAAAAATGGAAAAAATCGCCAATTTACAGCTAAAATTGCGCCAGACGCCAATTTGTGACTGAAATTGAGAAAATTCGCTAATTCACAGGTTTGAAACGCTACGACGCGTCGCCGCTACAATTTAAAAAAAGCGCTAATTCGCGGTTGAAATTGAGAAAAATTCTTATTTGCACCAAAACTGAATACACGCCAATTTGCGGATTCTGAAGGCAACTTTTCAGGCTGAAATTGAAATAGCGCCATTTTGTGGCAATAGGTGAAGAAACCGCTTATTCGCGAGTAAACCGAGGAAAATCGCTCATGCATTCCCCCCCCCTCCCCTATTTTGCGGCTAATATTGAGGAAAACGCCAAAAGTCGTGGATAATTAAGAAACATCGCTCACGGGATAAACACGATACTTTGCTGCTAAAGTTGAGAAAATGTGCAAATTCATGGTTATGGGAGGGGGTGGGGCAAAACCGCTAATCTGCGGCTGAAATTGAGAAGAACGATACACTCGGCCAATATTGAGAAAATCGCTAATATGCGGGTAGAGTCCAAAATTGCCCTTAACTGAGAGAATGAGGCTATGATGAGGCCAGCAAGATGTCCAGAGAGTGTGCTGGCTGGGTGGAATGATGACTAAAATGTGAAATTACCTCCCTCCTCTCACCCTTATGAGATTTCAATCTGATCCCCCCCCCCCAGGACAAATTCCTACCTACGCCACTGGTTTGGGGTTTGAAACTTTTGTACCGTTTCTGAAATCCTCAAATTTCAAATTGGCAACCCTAAGCTCGAAGGATATCGCTCGTGTCATAATTACTTTGAAACTCGTATTTTTCAGAGTATTTCATGCTAAATCTCCTCCAAATCTCCAAGTAAGGCGCGAAATAGTACCCGCTGAGTTTTCGAAGTAATATTGACTCTGAAGATGGAAATGTAATTGGTAATTGTTAATTACAAATTACTTCGAAAAAGTGCTTTTAATTACAATTTACCAATTACAATGGCGTGTTGTTATCAATTACAAATTACCAATTACTAATTGTAATTGAATTACGTAATTGAATTACATGTAATTCAATTACTGCCCAGCCCTGCCTCTAGGTACAACAAATAACGTACCGCAGTTAGTTTTTGTACGTTTTGACTTTCCGTCTAGACCCCTATTTTAGGCATTCGTTGACTGGACTAAAATAATAGTCAATGTTTTGCGTTCCAATTCGAATGTCTAATTGAGAGCGTGCTTTACTTCAACGAACGCCTATAGGGAAAAACACTCGAGGCCAGAAGCAATGAGCAGTGAACTGAGGCGTTACATACTCTTTATTATTGTATCAATAACTTTCGGTGGTTGAACTCGCTTAGGAGTTGCCGGAGATTTCAAAGAAGCGAGTAAATTTTCCAAGAACAGTGTCATTTTCACTAATTTAGGCTCATTGGAAATTTAAATTTATTGTTCTCGCAACAAAAGGCGTGACACATTGTGCGTTTCACTCCAAGACATTGTGTGTAGCCTCATTTCCTCCGGATTTTGACGAGTTTATTTTTAAAGATAAAAGACGCAGGTGCTTTAATAGGAGCAGAGGGGAAGGAAACAAAAAATAAAACAGGAATTGTATTAGTCATTTTACAAAGGAAGGGTCGAACTTAGGTTAAAAAAAGAATGCTCGCAATACTCGTCCTAAAACCCTCGAAGGTATGTTTAGAATGAAGGGATTGCAGGAGAAGAATCTTTGGACCTTTGGGTATTGTGTAACGCGACGATTGAGACGGGAGACAAACTTAATAAAAGGCATTCTTAATCGATTTGTCAAAGGCCCGAGGTGTCTCTGAAATTTTTATTGAAAGATAACTTCTCTTCTCTAAACGACTGTTTCAAACCACTATCGTTGTATTTGAGTTGAGAAAAAAAGTACTCATGCCGATGTTTTTAGTGATCTTTGGAGATCATAACGCCAGTGATAAGCGTTCTAAAATAAAAAAAAAAAAAAAAAATGGGGAGCTACAGAAATGGAAAGACTGGGGTAATCGAGGAGGAAGGTATTTTCCAACTCGTGAGTTTCGAGAGCCTCCCTCATACCATTTCAATTTTCTGAATAGCTTTGAGAAAAAAAACTTCAATTTCCCCTCCCTTTATCCATGCGCATTACTATTTACCTTTATTTTCTTCCTCTGTAATGCAACAGAGTAACAGAGAGCGGCTACAAGTACGACGACCCAGTGCCCTCGGGGTTTTTTTTTTTTTTTTTCCTCCCCTTCACCCGCTAGCAAAGTAGCAGCCTACTCTTCTGCCACCTTTGGCTGCCTTTTCATTCGAGTTAGGCCCTCCGTCGGACGCGCTTCAACCATTATTTTTTATTTATATAAAAAATATAACAGCGTGTACTTCCCGTCTCGTCATTCCCACCTTCTTACCCAGTTAACTCCCTTGTGTACTTTCACCCTTACTGCGCGCGGAGGGTTTCTCCCTCCCTGTGAAGAGAGAGTGTTGAGTTTTGTTGAGTTCGCGGCCGGCAAGGGCTCCGGGAATAATAGACGCGTTCGCGCCAAACAACAACAACAAAAAATCTCAAAAACGTGGGAATCCGTTTTTTTTTTTTTTTAACTGTGCGATCTCACGGGAGCCGGTTTCATTAATTCCCATTTCTTTTTATTGCGAACAAAAATAACAAATTGATATTTTGATTCTCAGATGTAAAAATTAACTAATCTCGCTGTGCATGCAGAGGGGCAGTGGTAGTTCTCAAGGAGGAAATTCTCCCCGCCTAAAACCTACTCGTTGATTTTTTTTCTCTCTCTCTCTCTCTCTCGCTCTGTTGTGTATTATTTCGGGTCGTATTTCGCTTCCATCGTTTCAGTTCGGAGCGTGATTTCGCGGTCGATGGTGAATTATCGGTTGATTGGTTGTACGAGAATCGAGTGATTTCGAATGTACAAATACTGTTGACCCACACTATAAGGAATATTTCTTTGAGGTCGTCTAAATTTGACGAGTAAATAAGACATCTCTTTATTTATAGCTTTAAGGGTTATTATCTTCTGCACAGAACAAAATTTATGTGTATTTTTTATTAAAAATAATATGGGATCGGTTCACGTTAGTTCGAGTGGGGTTTTCGGAAAATTCAACCCTGTTACTTTACTCTACTGTATTTTACTTTATTCGTTATTTAAAATCCCTTGAAGCGTTCCCATCTTTTATTTAAATATGTTTTTCATCTCATCTTATTTTTTGTTTTATTTGTTGTCGCATGAATACAAAATTCAAGATATCCAGCCTTGAATTTTACATTAGGCAGTCTGAGTTGAAAAAAAAAAAAAAAAAACAACAACAACTAATGATCAAACATAGCTCATTATAATTCTTTGTTTGACGTCAGTTAAACGAGAGAGGAAAAACTGGCATAGAACCCAACAAGCTGCTCACATACTTTTAAAGATAAAATTGATATTTCAGGCGACAGCCTTTTATTCTTCTTCAGCTCCACGCATTCATTGTGAATTGTTGGTTACTTAAGACGGTTTTGGCGGGTTTTTCTGGACAAAATAGTATGTCTTTCTTAAAAACGCAATGTCTACGTTTATTCTTGTATGCTTTTTACGGAAATACGCAAAAAAGATATGTTCTGTTTACTTTTCTCTTGAGAATATTTGTTTACTGGGTGGCTTGAGAGCGGATTGACCATATTGATTAATATTTACGCCACTTGAATGAGACCGTCGCGTAGAATCCAAAGGAAATCAGTGTAAAAGGAACAGGAAGAAATTGAAGACATCCTGACGTCCAATCGGGTCCTGAATTTTTTATGTGTCTCTTTACTCTTTTTTCGATGAATTATAGAGACGGTTTATTGAAGTTGATCGTATACATGAGTGTTTAGCCCTTCGCCCTTATCACTGGCACCGACGTTTTACCTGCTCCCTCTTACCATCAATCACAACATCCTCCCCGATGGAAACACTCTCGGAATATGGAACGCGAGTATCATCACACAATGTTGTTCGCTGAACCGTAAATTTCTTTAAGCGGCAACAAATCTAAGAAATGAAAAAAACTTAATTAAAAAAGATGTTGAAGCGTCATGTAAGTGTTTCCCATACAGTTATGAACCAATCAAATTCATTTTATTGTACTCGTATTGGTTCGTTCTCGGACTGTAGAAATTACTCCACAATCGTGCGTGTACTCGAAGAGCTGAATAAAGCTTCAAGAGCCTGTTTTCCACACAACAAGCCAAAGCCTGCAGCCATGGGAGCGAATTATGTGTAAGAGCTCTTTCACCCTTCTCATTCACCTTCAACATGGTCTTTAATCCTTCAAAACCAACCCAGCCTATGCCATGCCCTTTTGGCCCCTCGTACTATTGCCTTTAGGAGTTTTACCCTCCCCCCCCCCAACAAATTTGCATAATATCACTTTTTGCTCTCTGTGTAAGCTAATGCATACATATAATAATGCATAAAAATAACTAAAATTACCTAAACCCGCCGAGCTGGTCGTCGTTGTACTGAAAACAAAAACGTCGTTACTCGGTAATACTTAAGTTAAAAAATAGAGGGTGATCCTGATGGGGGCCTCAAGCATGATTATACGACACGGCCATCAGACGTGAAATAAAATCACCCCTCCCCCCCCCCACCAAGATACCTGCCAACCATTTCCATGAATGAAAACTTTTGTCCCGAATCCGTTAAGATGAATAGAATTAAACAGTGTACACGTAACGTTTTAATGACTTGTGTGAATCATTAAAGGCTATTAGGTGCGGGAGGGGGATTCCTCCTGGGGCTATAGCAACCGTGAACTTTCAACTGACCTCTAAAATCAAATTCGGGCAACTTTAAGGCACTATAAAACACGAGTACTGCAACACGCCTAATCAGCGCCATATTTGGTCCTTCATATCATTATCATTTATCACACGGGTTTCTTGATAAGTAGGGTATTTATATTTATTTTCCGAGTTTCCTGCAAGTTTTGGCCGAGTTTCGTGTTTTTTAAACATTTCCTTCGTAATCGGTAGTTGCAATATTGCAGTATATTTAACGGCAAGTATAAAATGTCCTTTATTTCACCCCTGATGCCGGTAAACATCGGTCAACAGCTGAATAATGAGTCGTAAGAAAGGTATTCAATTTGAGCATCTTGTTTCTTCTGGGTGGGAGAGTCGGATTCCCCCCACACCACCACCAAAGAAGCTGTAAAACTGGGCGTTCTTCTTCCTGACGTTATTTTCGATTGCAAATAAGGTCTACTTTCATCCACAAAGTCCGTGCTTGATTCGGAACATCCTGCATAAAAATGGTCAAGGGCCGAGACGAGTTTACAGTAGGTCTATTCGTTTGTCGTCCCGGACTACTCCGAGCAGCACGAAATTTTGCAACCTCGCGGGTTATCATGTGAAATAACGCGAGAAAATAATGAAAGGTTAGTACTTTCAGAGCTAATAGTACAGCTCCGGACGACAAACGAATAGACCTCATGTCCAATCTCGTATTCCTAGGTGTTTAAACCGCATCTACTGTATACATAATGAAACAAAGTGATAATTACAAATTTTTAACAAATTTGAGAGCAGAAGCCCCCCAATGAAAAGTTGAAAACCTACGCCCTTTCATGAAAGCTTGTTCGTAATTGAATAAAGTAAGATTCAAGAATAGTTTTTCATTAAATTCGTGTACTTGTAGTGTGCCGAAAACTTGATTGGGACTTAAAACCCAAAATCGTGTCATCGTTGATCATAACGGAAACTTGGTATATGTTTCATGCCAATGACTACAGGCGTAAATGCTAGACTAGGTACCCAATCTCAAGTTGTTATACCCACCGTCCATGCCCATAATTACCAAAATATACTTTACAGTGTCAAGTAGTAAAGGCGAGTTTTCAATGTACTTTTCTTTTGAAATGCCTCAATCCTCCATGACTCATAAAATTGTTCTTCTGGTTCAACATTTTTAGAAATATAAAGGTAATAATATACTTCGAATAGTCCATGGTAGACCACTATGGACCACGGTCCAACGGTGGTAGTTACATGGTACGTCACACAATTGTTTGATTGAACATCAATAAAAATCAAAACATTCAAGTCCGATCCAATTCAAGTCTGATTTTATTGATAATCCGTGGTCCAAATCAAGGTAAATTCACACTTAACAATGATGAGACGGGTCTTCCCAATTTGCGGACCAACAAAACGAATTCTGTGGACCAGCCCATAACTCGCCCTAAAAAGTGATCTGGATGGGCTAATTTTCTGTGTTTAAACTCTGTTCCGGTGTGCGGAGAAAGGGGTCAGCAAATTATCGGATCGTCATCAAATTTTGATGGGTTGTACTGCCACCGGAGCAGAGTCTACATACTGAAAATCATCTCAGTCGGACCACTTTAGGACGAGTTATGGGCTGGTCCGCAGAATTCGTTGTGTTGGTCTGCGAATTAGGAGGACCCTGATGAACAGGGCCGTTTTTAGGGAGTAGGCAGGGTAAGCGACCGCCTAGGGGCCCCGACCCATGGGGGGGGGGGAGCCCGGCTTGGAATAAAAATAGTTACAACACTCAGCTAAATTTTTACAATTTTGAGGCACTTCTGTTGAAACGATTAAAAATCGTGTTCTAAAATGCCTAAGCCTAGAAAATAATGGTTTTTAATGGAGAGAAAATCCGGGAAATTAGGGTTTTACAGAGCTAAAAATCCGAATAATACGGTTTTTGAAGAATTCAGCCCCACGAAATTGAATTTTCCAACCATGAAAATCCGCGAAATTGGCTTTGAAGGCGCCTTATCCACAAAAAGGGGTCTTGAAAGATCCAAACATGTGAAAGTGAAATTGGCGTATTTGAGCCAAACACCCGAAATGTCCATTTTAAATAGCCAAATCTAAGAAATTTGGTTGCTAAAGTGGACCAAACCGTGGGTTTTAAAAGAAGAGAAATCTGCCCAATTGACGCTTTAAAGGGGCAAATCCTGGAAATTCGATTTTTAAAGATCTCGCGAAATTGCTTTTTCGAATGAGGGAAACCTCGCGAAATTGTCTTTTGAAGAAGACATAATTACGAAATTGGCTTGTCGGTTAAGCCAAACCCTCGAAATTGATGTTTGAAAGAGCCCGAACCCACGGAACTTGTTTATTCAATTGAGACGGACCCCCCCCCCCCCCTAATTGCTATTCTAAAGAGCTAAGTCCTATAAATTCGGATCTTGAAGGGTCTCTCGGTACGAAACTTGAACGTGTTTCAACTTCGGCCCCAGGAACGACGTGTCTCAATGAAGGCCACTCTTACCCACTGTGCTTGCAGAATGCCTCTGCAGTTCGGCGATTCTCCATTTTCGATTAAATTGATTGTGTCCGGCCAAGTTTGTGAATATTCCCCGTCCAAGTCCTTCGTTTCAGCCGCTTATTTGGTGCACTTTGGACGGCTGCAGAGCCGAACAGACAGGTAATTTCATTGGCCGTACTAGCAAAATATCCTTTCCATAAAGGTGCAAAATAGGTACTGTTCGGTTTAATCTGCTACTAATCGCAAAAAAACTCCCGCAGTTTCATGGCTGAATCGCCATTTTTGAAAATCATTAATTTTATTGACAAATAGTCTGTTTTGGGGGGCTTTTTGGAACTTTTTGTACGTTGTAACTTTCTTGGGGTTGTAGAATTTTCATAATGAAGGCAAAGAAATGAAAAATCTTCTCCCACTTGTTTTATTTGAACTATCTTGACCGCGGTTTCGGCAACGCCATCATTTTCAAACGAGTCAACGGATAAAACACAACTGGTGTTGATAATTTTAGGGCACCAATCTATTTTTAGGGCGTATAGAGTCAATTTTTGGAATTTTTGGGGGGTGAAGTAAAGGCGGGAGTGCTCAGTTTTGGCCATTCTTGGCGCGCTTTTGCCATTTTCATGGCGGGAGTCATCTGTACAGGCATTTTTAGGGTGCGAATCGTCAGTTTTTAGCCATTTTTAGAATGCGTGGAGCCAATTTAGCTGTTTTTTCGGACGCCAAGTATCCAGAAAGCCAAGGCCACTTTTCGTGCGCGAATGGCCGATTTAGCCATTTTTAGGGCGCGAATCATGTACTTTTCAGGTATTTTCATGGCTCCCTAATTGAACGTATCTAGCAATTTTTAAGGCACGAGTCAGTTTGGCTACTGTTAGAGCGACATTCGCCAGTTTTGCTATTTTTAGGTCGTAAATAGTAAGTTTAGCCATTTTTAAGGCGCAAAAATCTTCATTTTGTGGTGCGACTGTAGTCAGCTTATCCGGTTTTTTGTGGGGTTTTGGGCTAGTTTAGCTATTTGAAGGATGCAAGTGGCTATCAAGCCAGTTTTTTGTAGAGCAAAGTATGCAATTTCTGAAACCCCTGCCTTTTAAGCAAAACCTGAATCCGCGTCTCCACCGGCTGCTAGGAGGCCCCCCGATAGTTCTCGTCTCGGGGCCCCGCGAGGGCTAGAAACGGCCCTGCTGATGAAACAGTGACTTTTCAGAAAAATGTGCTCACTGTTATTTTTAATTCTCACATGTTAAATTGCCTCGAAATTTTAAAAATCACTGTGGTAACGTTACGGTGCCGATCGGAGCACTGAATCACTGTCACGTGCCGGTCTAGTATCAATTGATCAATCGAGCGAATAATATTTTCATTTTTGCCAGACAAATCGCGTGCCAGGTCCGCACGCGGAAAAACTATGGTAACGGGGTATACCTCACCCACGTACGTAGTCATGGTTTTTTGGCGAGCGGACCAGTCCGCGCGGCAGTTCGCGTTCGGTATGGCGAGGCCTTAAAGGTATTGACACTTCGGGGATCAAGACATCGCTATTATCTGACATTTTCTGCCCTAGGTATTCCAATTTATTTTGTCTGCTGCAGTCTAGAGATGCACAGTTCCTAGAGTGAAAGGGCCTTACATGGTTCGTTTGTCGCGTCGTAAGTAAAGATAATTCGGTCAAACGTAGTTCGCGTTAAGGATTCCTCTAACGAGTCATTAACTTTTTTAAAGCGGTTCAACGCTCAATGAGGCGACGGATTTACCGTGTTTATTTCCAAATGAAGAAAAACAAAAGCAACATTTCAAAATCTAATACAATAACCAAAATACAGGGTGGATGCGTATAAGCGTAAAGAAAAAAATTGGGTACAAGAAGACCTCATTTGCGATCGAAAACACCCCATAAGCCACGGTCCGAAAATCAAAACCCTTAGAGATATGATTTTTTAATCATCTTTTTAGGATAACATCATTTTCCTTGACTAAATGCGAGTAACTCGCTTCCCGGCTGCTATTGTAGCTGACTTTCTGCAACTTTTGACGCTGGATTCGGGAAGAGCACTCTCTGTTCTGTCAGGCCTAGCTATTTTCGTCTAAAATAACTATTTTCTGTGTCCTTAGCTCGGCAGCTCTTCCAAGTCGTGCGAAACGGAGATTTTCAATAAAAGGGAACCCCCACTTGCCCGTACTAAAACTGCACCTATCGACTTCTCATGGATCAGAAAAGCTTTTTCAACGTGTTACTTTCGAAATTACTCATGAGCGTTTGTTTCATTTATTGGCGATTTCTCGGCAGAAATTACAATTTTTTTTTTAGAAAAAAGAGTGATTTTCCTATTCAAAAACAATAAATTGCTTTTACCTGCCAAATTCAAACAATCCTTGTGAACTTCAACATTCTCAGCGTCATGAAAACTTCACCTGAAGTGGTCCATTGAACGTAACCAACTGTGAACGCCTACCAGAGTATCAAAAAATGTCGCTCCGGCAGCTTGCTGTCGAATAAAGTGCATTTCACTACAACGCAGTTCGACGTTTTCAGTTAAGTTGCGATTATTCGACAATAAATTACTGCTTAGTGTGACTATAGCTACTTTTATTTAGCAATTTCTGCCAAATAATTGCTAATTTACTGAAATTCGTAGAAATGAAATGCACTCCATTCGACGAATTTGATGCTTTGGTGAGCGTTCATATTCAGTTCCATTCCAAGGACCGCTTCAGTTGAGGTATAATGATTTTTAGCATGCTGAAATTCGCAAGGATTGTTTGTATTTACAGGTAAAAACCAGCGATTTTGAATAGGAAAATCACTAATTTGTCTAAAAAATTGTCATTTCTGCCAAAAAATCGCCAATTGATTAAACAAACGCTCATGAGTAATTTCGAAAGGGACACGTTATTGAAGAAGTTTTTCTGATCCATGGGAAGTCGATAGGCGTAGGTTTAGTGGGGGTTGACTTTTATTGACAAATTAATCATCTCCGTTTTGCACAACCTGCAGGATCTCTCGAGGACACAGAAAATAGTTATTTTTTGACGAAAATATAGAGGCCTGACAGAAAAGAGTGTGTTCCGTCAAAGTTGCAGAAAGACAACTGGGAAGCGAGTTATTCGCATTTAGTCAAGGAAAATGTTATCCTAATAAGATGTTTGAAAAATCATATCTCGAAGGGTTTTGAATGGGGAACTTGCACATTTTTCAAAAGTTGGTGTTCCTTAAAGAGGGCCCTTCCACAAGCCTATTGCTGACATTAAAATTTGAAATAAATCAAGGATTCATTTATAGATAATTTTTAAAAATTTTGAGTGGGAGTTCGATTACGTCAGACCTTATTTATTAAAATGGATGATGCGGTGAAGAGGGGGTTAGACGCGTTTACTGGAGGGAAATTTTTCATGTTATTTGTAAACAAACAATTTTAGAGTTCCCTCAAATGCTTCACAAGTAAGGATTTACGTCATTTCCCCTCGCACCATCCATCCCCTCCTGAAGAACTTTGAACCTTTTTTTAAAAATCTTAAAACGCACCAATCGGGTTGCAACTTCCGTTGTTATCCTTCAGTTCACGGGTCAAATCACCGGTATGTTTTCTTCCCAATCTGAGATTCATGCAAGTTCCCCATTTCAGACCATGGCTTATGGGGTGAACCAATTTACCCAAACGGGGTGTCTAACCCTATGTAGTTTTGTTAGGGCGTGAGGATTTTCTGTAACAACAAGTAACTACAGAAGTAATCATCCAACAGTATTAGGGTTAATTTTTATCAATTCAGCTCACAAAACTGCGCAGGAATTAGACGTCCTGTTCGGCAAATTGGTTCACTCCTTAGGGATGACATGGCCAACGACTACTCTCCCTAAAAAGATATTGGGCACCCCATATCTTTTCGGACTATTCGAAGGGCCCTGATTAATGACCTGAAGCACTTCATTTTCTATCTTAATAGGCGTCTTTTTCTGGAAAGACAACTTAATCCGTTCACTGACATTGCCAAGCCTTAATTAATGACGAAAAACTTGCAGCATACTTATGACCTGCCCTCAGGATTTTCTATGCTTTTGACTTCGGATAAACCCGATCCTCCTGAGTTCACAATTGTCTGAAAAGAATGAATCGGTTGGGTAGGGGGATATTTTTATTGGACAAAAATGTCAATTTCCGTAGCCTTACTTCGAGCTTCAATGACGTATTAATCGTTTTATTTTCACGTGATGAATTTAGCCCGGCAAATATAATCGGAATGGCGTTAGGCTTTAACTTTCGCCATCCATCTGGCCTTCTTTTCTCCCATTCGGAGTCTTCAAAGTGAATCTGCTCAAATCAGAGGAAATAAAAATCATTATAGGGGTAAGATAATAATAAAGGTAGTTTTTCACAACGAGTCGAATCATTTTTTTTTATTATCTGTCCTGTTTCTCACCCTGTTGAGTATCCAGGATGCATAAATTAATATTTATTTGCAAAGCAGAAAAGCCCGTTATTCCCAAAGCAAATCCCGGATGCCAAACAAGAGTATTATTGGCTTCGTACGGAGTTGACAAACATTGCCATTGATGATTTCATTATAAAAACGGCAAAAAATAAGCGAACAACTCAAGTAACGGGGCTACAACTAAATTAAGTATAAATCGTATATATATATATTTCACAAATTCTCGAGTAATTATTAGTGGGCTCCCATTGTTCCCTCAGACAATTTTCGGTCCACTTCTTTCTCCTTTCTGGTTCTGACGGATTTTTTTTTTTTTTTTTTTTTTTTTTTTTTGGCATTGGTGTTACACCATACAGCCACTTGTATTTTCAAGATCTACTTTAATTTAGGAGGAATTTAAATTTTGGTGGTTGTACACTTGCAATCTAGAAATGAATGTTTTCACTAATGATAAAATCCAGAAGCGCTTCGAAAGTGATGGCAATTTTAAACAAAATGTACTGTAAATTAAAAGGAGCGGTTAATTTTCCGTAAAGTTTATCGAAAAGCAGCTTTCGCGCGATTGAGTATTTTGTGCAGATCATAATGATATGTTCGATATCGTCGGGGGAGCCACAAGTACTGCATTCCCCAGTCGTCTGCCTCCTTATTCTGCTTAGATAGGTGCCACAAATTCCATGGTTCGAACGAATCCGACTGACTATTCGCACTTTTTTACGGTTCAGCTGTATTTGATGAAACCAGGGTTCATCTCCTACTCTCGGAACTAACAGTTTAAATTTCACGCCTGTGTTGACTCGGTCGTAGTCGTTTTGCCAATTGGCTAAAAGACGTTCCTTGGCTAAAAAGAAAACATCGGAGTAGGGAATACTATATTTAACTAATTCTCCTTGATCGGCTGCAGCCCGTGCAAGACTATCCGCCTTTTCATTTCCTGGGACTGCCGAATGACCTCTAACCCATACTATTTTTATTTGCTTATTTTGAGCCTGGATTTCGGACGTTAATTTTAGAATTTCCAAATGTAGATGAGAAGATCTAGATGATAGAGATATACTTGGAAGACTATCAATGAGGCTTTTACAATCCGAAAAAATAGCGACCTTGTTGCCCGATACCGTTTTAGCATGTTTTAGCGCCTCGATTACTGCCACTAACTCGGCGGTGTAACTAGAGGCCAAACTCGGAAGCTTGAACATCTTTTCTATTCCCAAAACTGGATCAAAAATTGCAGCACCGCATGATTCCCCTGATTTTGAACCGTCAGTATAAATAATGTGGGTGTTCGGCAATAGATTGGCTATATCGTTCTTGAATGAGATATTGGTAAGCTGAGGGACAGGTTCCGATTTGTAATCTGGCATGAGCAATATAGGTATAACAGTGACTAGATGGTCAAAGTTGCTTGAAAATACAGGAGGGGAACAAGATTGATGCACAAGAGGACGTGTTCTTGAAAAGTCAACGAAACTGTCCACTACCAATGGTGCCGTTCTACGCTTCCAATACGCATACGTTAACACCTTTTCCGTGAGTCTGGACATTTTTGTCGTGACTTCGGGGGCAATTGCAACTGCACGGGTAATAAAACGATCTGCCAACATCCGTCTTCTATGTACTAAGGGAGGTTCGTTTGCCTCTGCGAGAACTACATTTGTCGGAGTGCTGCGAAGGTAACCGAAACAGGTGCGAATGCTTTTAAGCTGAATTTTGTCCAGTTTGGTGAGAGTTGATTTTGGGGCGTTACCAAAAAAGATTGATCCAAAATCCAGAACTGCTCTAATTGTTGCTCTATAGAAAATTAGGCAAGTGGACTGTTTAGTACCCCAATTGTGCCCAGAAATATATCGGAGGATGTTTAAATATTTTTCCGCTTTACCTTCTAGGCGATTGATGTGATCAGTCCATTTAAGCTTTCTATTCAACAGGAGACCCAGGAAGCGAACGTTATAATTCACCGGAAAAAGGATTCCCCCAAGCGTTATTTCGGAAGCCCAAGGAAGAGTTCTCCTACGGCTAAATGGGCAGATCGTTGATTTTGTGCCAGATATATGGAGACCATGTTCTTTGCACCACTCTGTCAGTTTCAATATTGACAAATTTAAATTTGCTTCGCACTCCCTCGGCTCAAGACCACTGGAATATAAGCAAATGTCGTCGGCGTACTGAATTATAGAAGTACGTACGCAAGCCTGCTGTATATCAGCTACGTAAATTGCAAAGAGAATGCCACTGAGAGTACCACCTTGAGGAAGCCCTATCCTCGCTACTCTGGGACCAATAATATTATCGTTGAATTTAACATGGATGTTTCGATGATTAATCATAGCTAGAATGTTGTGGGCAAATTTCTGAGGTAGTCCCAAACCTACCAATTTCTCATATAAAATGTCAAGCTGGACATTGTCATACGCACCTGTCAGATCCAAGAATGCCCCCAATACTGTTTTATTAGTAGTAAAAGCAATATCTATTTCTGAGAGTAAGAGGGAATGACAGTCGTTGATTGATCTGCCTTTCCTGAAACCGAATTGATGAGCAGGCAAAAGGTTATTATTTTCCAAGTACCATTCTAGTCTGAATTTAACCATACGTTCCAAGGTTTTAAGCATGCAGGAGCTAAGAGAGATGGGTCTATATGAATCACATTCATTATTTGGTTTCTGTGGCTTTAAACAAGGGATTATGAGAAAATTGTTCCATTCATCTGGGAAAGTTCCCCGAGACCAAATATGATTGTAAATGTCCAGAAGTAAAAGTTTGGACGAATGGGGCATGTTAGCCAGCATGGGGTAGTGGATGTTATCCACTCCTGGAGCAGTGTTTTTATTTGTCTTTATCGCCCTATGCAACTCGCTCTGTGAGAATGGTTTCAGGAGAATGTGATTTTGGAGTGAACTGTATTGATCTGGCAATGGTGGATCCTCTCTAGGAACATATGCGGGGGTTAGTTTGGCTAGAAACTCGCGAAGCCATTCTGTGTCTGCGACGGGGGGGTTGTTTGATACTTTTCTGTTTTTTATTGCCTTAATAGTCCTCCACATGCTTGCAACTCCTGTTTTGTGATCAATGTTTTCACAGAAATGCTGCCACGCTTTATTCTTGCTTTTTCTGATTACCAGCTTTGCTTTAGCCGAGGCCTGTTTGAAATAAGTGAAATTGGTACTATTGGGTTCAGAGGAGTAGCGAGCCAAGGCTTCTTTCCTCTTCTCTATAGCCCTTGTGCACTCCTCGTTCCACCAAGGGTTGCATCTCCATCGAGCTTTACTGAATTTATATTTGGGGATGGACATTTCACATGCTTTGTTCATGTTGCATATGAAAGTGTTGTAATCCAGGGCATTTTTAGAGGCTAATTGATCAGTAGTTAGGGTTTCCATAACTGCGCTATATTTCTCCCAGTTAGCTTTCTTCAGATTCCATACTCGGTTAGGACAAGGATTAGGTAGACAATTTAGAGCGAGGCTTGCCTCAATGAGGATGGGCAGGTGGTCAGAGCCTAGAGTATCACTAGTCACTCTCCAATCGAAGATGGGTGCTAGATCAGGCGAAGTAATGGTGAGATCAATAGCAGATATACTTCTTTGATTTGCGGATTTTACAACTGTTGGCGAACCGTCATTAAGTATAATCAAATCGCAACTGTGTGATGCGTCCATTAGTGCGACACCTTTAGGAGTTGTTTCAGAGCAACCGAACGAGCGATGATGACAATTGAAGTCGCCGGCGATCAAGCAAGGCCGTGGGCAAGATCTGAAGAACGCCTCCCAGTTACTGGAAGAAATATTGTTTTGGGGTCTATTGTAAACTGATGCTATAAATACGTTTTTATTTCCAAGTCTGATTTCGCAACAAACTGTCATTACCCCTTCTGGGGCAGTACAGGCTGCGACTTTATAAGGAATATTATTATTGACAAGGATAGCAACTCCAGCTTTTCCGTCATCTCGGTCATTTCTCAAAACGTTATATCCTTGAAAATGAATATATTTGTTAGGTCGAAACCAGGTTTCGGACAGAATAGCTATGTCTATTTGATTAAGAGATAAAAAGTTATCCAGACTGCCTTTATTGCTAACTGCCGATCTTGCATTCCATTGAACGAACTTAGATGGGGCCATAACTTTTTATGTACCCGGGCTGAGGTTCAGGTGTTTCGCTCTAGTCTTGATTTCTTGCAAGAGTTCTTCATTGCTTAGTCCTTGTTTTTCTAATTTTGCCAAACTGATAAAAATTTCAAGGAGAGTTTCGTAAAACCCGTCCCCACCCCCGGTATTTTGAAGGGGTGGAAAAACAGTTTTATTACTGATGGCCGGTACCTTTTTTGAAACCACGGTGCTAAAAGATTTGTTGTTTAATTTGTCCTTAGCTTCAGTGAAGGATAGGTTTTCATGAGTCATTAAGAAGCGAATGGACTTCTGCCTACTAAATTCGGGGCACTTGCTTTTAGCTAAAGCAGAGTGCTGACCGTTGCAATGAATGCATTTACTTGGCTTGTCTTGTGAGCATTCTTTAGAAGAGTGGGGTTCTCCACAATTACTGCAACGTGGAGAGCTTCTGCACTGGTCGCTTTTATGTCCAAAACGGAGACAATTAAAACATTGATTAATGTTTTGTACGTAGGGTTCAACAATGCACCTGACATAGTGGATAGATATGTAGTCTGGCAAAGATTGACCTCTGAAAGTAACTAATACTGTTTGGGTAGGGATAAATTTATTTTTTCCTTCTTCAACAACCTTTCGTGAAAAACGCTTGGCCCTAACCACGGCAACATTGTCGGATGCAAGGGTCTTGATATTTTGTGCTATTACTTCGTCCGACAACTCGTAAGCCACCCCTCTAATAATGCCCTGCTTATGTAGCATAAAAGTCGGTGCGTACGCATTGAAATTTTTCGCTTTAAGGGCGTCCGAATTGATTAAAGCATTTGCACTTTCGCGAGATGATAATTCTATTTTTATGCGGTTTCTACCTAGCTTCTTAATGTTTATAATGCAATTTTTTATTTTGCCGTGATTATCAAATATTAGTTTGCCCAAGGTCATAGGATGAAGCCGCCCTATGCCCTGTGCGTTGTCATCATTACTTTCAACAAAAACAATGAACGGACCTTTGTCAACAAATTCGTAGTACAGTTTGGGCCGGATTGATTGATTTTCCCCAGTTTTCATGGAGTTGGTGCCGTTATTTCGTTGAGATTGTCCTTCAACAGTATCCATTTTTTCGCTCTCTTTAAAATTTATTGTTTTGTCGTTATTGTCCGAGTTGGCGTTCTTGTCCGGAGGAATCTTTCCTCGGTCATCCCCTTCGTCCTCCATCCTGGAGGAGGATTTAAGTAAAATAAAAAGTTACCTTTTGTCTTCTTCGAATTGGAAGAAAGAAAAAAAAAAAAAAAAAAAAAAAGAAAAGGAACAAAAATAAGTAAAATTTCTGTATGGTTGATCGATGAACACGAAAGACTTGTTTTCTCTCACACCGCGATAAATAACGCACTTTAGACACCTCCTTTCACCTCAAGAGCTGAAACGAAACTGAAAACTGAAACTGAAACTGAAACGAACTGACGGATTTAAAAAGCCGGACTCCGTCAACGGTCTTTCGATGACAATTATAATGCAGAACAAATAACCATTTTAAAAAAATATCACTGCACAAGAAAAAATTTGAGACTCTAATGACATTTTTTTCATGTTATCATACTTGTTTACCCTGACGACTGCTTAACGACCGAGAAACCAAATATGGCGCTGATAGCGTGTTGCAGTACCTGTGTTTTAAAGATTCTCTAGTGAGGGTAGCTGGGTTGAACTTGCAGCATACTTATGACCTGCCCTCAGGATTTTCTATGCTTTTGACTTCGGATAAACCCGATCCTCCTGAGTTCACAATTGTCTGAAAAGAATGAATCGGTTGGGTAGGGGGATATTTTTATTGGACAAAAATGTCAATTTCCGTAGCCTTACTTCGAGCTTCAATGACGTATTAATCGTTTTATTTTCACGTGATGAATTTAGCCCGGCAAATATAATCGGAATGGCGTTAGGCTTTAACTTTCGCCATCCATCTGGCCTTCTTTTCTCCCATTCGGAGTCTTCAAAGTGAATCTGCTCAAATCAGAGGAAATAAAAATCATTATAGGGGTAAGATAATAATAAAGGTAGTTTTTCACAACGAGTCGAATCATTTTTTTTTATTATCTGTCCTGTTTCTCACCCTGTTGAGTATCCAGGATGCATAAATTAATATTTATTTGCAAAGCAGAAAAGCCCGTTATTCCCAAAGCAAATCCCGGATGCCAAACAAGAGTATTATTGGCTTCGTACGGAGTTGACAAACATTGCCATTGATGATTTCATTATAAAAACGGCAAAAAATAAGCGAACAACTCAAGTAACGGGGCTACAACTAAATTAAGTATAAATCGTATATATATATATTTCACAAATTCTCGAGTAATTATTAGTGGGCTCCCATTGTTCCCTCAGACAATTTTCGGTCCACTTCTTTCTCCTTTCTGGTTCTGACGGATTTTTTTTTTTTTTTTTTTTTTTTTTTTTTTGGCATTGGTGTTACACCATACAGCCACTTGTATTTTCAAGATCTACTTTAATTTAGGAGGAATTTAAATTTTGGTGGTTGTACACTTGCAATCTAGAAATGAATGTTTTCACTAATGATAAAATCCAGAAGCGCTTCGAAAGTGATGGCAATTTTAAACAAAATGTACTGTAAATTAAAAGGAGCGGTTAATTTTCCGTAAAGTTTATCGAAAAGCAGCTTTCGCGCGATTGAGTATTTTGTGCAGATCATAATGATATGTTCGATATCGTCGGGGGAGCCACAAGTACTGCATTCCCCAGTCGTCTGCCTCCTTATTCTGCTTAGATAGGTGCCACAAATTCCATGGTTCGAACGAATCCGACTGACTATTCGCACTTTTTTACGGTTCAGCTGTATTTGATGAAACCAGGGTTCATCTCCTACTCTCGGAACTAACAGTTTAAATTTCACGCCTGTGTTGACTCGGTCGTAGTCGTTTTGCCAATTGGCTAAAAGACGTTCCTTGGCTAAAAAGAAAACATCGGAGTAGGGAATACTATATTTAACTAATTCTCCTTGATCGGCTGCAGCCCGTGCAAGACTATCCGCCTTTTCATTTCCTGGGACTGCCGAATGACCTCTAACCCATACTATTTTTATTTGCTTATTTTGAGCCTGGATTTCGGACGTTAATTTTAGAATTTCCAAATGTAGATGAGAAGATCTAGATGATAGAGATATACTTGGAAGACTATCAATGAGGCTTTTACAATCCGAAAAAATAGCGACCTTGTTGCCCGATACCGTTTTAGCATGTTTTAGCGCCTCGATTACTGCCACTAACTCGGCGGTGTAACTAGAGGCCAAACTCGGAAGCTTGAACATCTTTTCTATTCCCAAAACTGGATCAAAAATTGCAGCACCGCATGATTCCCCTGATTTTGAACCGTCAGTATAAATAATGTGGGTGTTCGGCAATAGATTGGCTATATCGTTCTTGAATGAGATATTGGTAAGCTGAGGGACAGGTTCCGATTTGTAATCTGGCATGAGCAATATAGGTATAACAGTGACTAGATGGTCAAAGTTGCTTGAAAATACAGGAGGGGAACAAGATTGATGCACAAGAGGACGTGTTCTTGAAAAGTCAACGAAACTGTCCACTACCAATGGTGCCGTTCTACGCTTCCAATACGCATACGTTAACACCTTTTCCGTGAGTCTGGACATTTTTGTCGTGACTTCGGGGGCAATTGCAACTGCACGGGTAATAAAACGATCTGCCAACATCCGTCTTCTATGTACTAAGGGAGGTTCGTTTGCCTCTGCGAGAACTACATTTGTCGGAGTGCTGCGAAGGTAACCGAAACAGGTGCGAATGCTTTTAAGCTGAATTTTGTCCAGTTTGGTGAGAGTTGATTTTGGGGCGTTACCAAAAAAGATTGATCCAAAATCCAGAACTGCTCTAATTGTTGCTCTATAGAAAATTAGGCAAGTGGACTGTTTAGTACCCCAATTGTGCCCAGAAATATATCGGAGGATGTTTAAATATTTTTCCGCTTTACCTTCTAGGCGATTGATGTGATCAGTCCATTTAAGCTTTCTATTCAACAGGAGACCCAGGAAGCGAACGTTATAATTCACCGGAAAAAGGATTCCCCCAAGCGTTATTTCGGAAGCCCAAGGAAGAGTTCTCCTACGGCTAAATGGGCAGATCGTTGATTTTGTGCCAGATATATGGAGACCATGTTCTTTGCACCACTCTGTCAGTTTCAATATTGACAAATTTAAATTTGCTTCGCACTCCCTCGGCTCAAGACCACTGGAATATAAGCAAATGTCGTCGGCGTACTGAATTATAGAAGTACGTACGCAAGCCTGCTGTATATCAGCTACGTAAATTGCAAAGAGAATGCCACTGAGAGTACCACCTTGAGGAAGCCCTATCCTCGCTACTCTGGGACCAATAATATTATCGTTGAATTTAACATGGATGTTTCGATGATTAATCATAGCTAGAATGTTGTGGGCAAATTTCTGAGGTAGTCCCAAACCTACCAATTTCTCATATAAAATGTCAAGCTGGACATTGTCATACGCACCTGTCAGATCCAAGAATGCCCCCAATACTGTTTTATTAGTAGTAAAAGCAATATCTATTTCTGAGAGTAAGAGGGAATGACAGTCGTTGATTGATCTGCCTTTCCTGAAACCGAATTGATGAGCAGGCAAAAGGTTATTATTTTCCAAGTACCATTCTAGTCTGAATTTAACCATACGTTCCAAGGTTTTAAGCATGCAGGAGCTAAGAGAGATGGGTCTATATGAATCACATTCATTATTTGGTTTCTGTGGCTTTAAACAAGGGATTATGAGAAAATTGTTCCATTCATCTGGGAAAGTTCCCCGAGACCAAATATGATTGTAAATGTCCAGAAGTAAAAGTTTGGACGAATGGGGCATGTTAGCCAGCATGGGGTAGTGGATGTTATCCACTCCTGGAGCAGTGTTTTTATTTGTCTTTATCGCCCTATGCAACTCGCTCTGTGAGAATGGTTTCAGGAGAATGTGATTTTGGAGTGAACTGTATTGATCTGGCAATGGTGGATCCTCTCTAGGAACATATGCGGGGTTAGTTTGGCTAGAAACTCGCGAAGCCATTCTGTGTCTGCGACGGGGGGGTTGTTTGATACTTTTCTGTTTTTTATTGCCTTAATAGTCCTCCACATGCTTGCAACTCCTGTTTTGTGATCAATGTTTTCACAGAAATGCTGCCACGCTTTATTCTTGCTTTTTCTGATTACCAGCTTTGCTTTAGCCGAGGCCTGTTTGAAATAAGTGAAATTGGTACTATTGGGTTCAGAGGAGTAGCGAGCCAAGGCTTCTTTCCTCTTCTCTATAGCCCTTGTGCACTCCTCGTTCCACCAAGGGTTGCATCTCCATCGAGCTTTACTGAATTTATATTTGGGGATGGACATTTCACATGCTTTGTTCATGTTGCATATGAAAGTGTTGTAATCCAGGGCATTTTTAGAGGCTAATTGATCAGTAGTTAGGGTTTCCATAACTGCGCTATATTTCTCCCAGTTAGCTTTCTTCAGATTCCATACTCGGTTAGGACAAGGATTAGGTAGACAATTTAGAGCGAGGCTTGCCTCAATGAGGATGGGCAGGTGGTCAGAGCCTAGAGTATCACTAGTCACTCTCCAATCGAAGATGGGTGCTAGATCAGGCGAAGTAATGGTGAGATCAATAGCAGATATACTTCTTTGATTTGCGGATTTTACAACTGTTGGCGAACCGTCATTAAGTATAATCAAATCGCAACTGTGTGATGCGTCCATTAGTGCGACACCTTTAGGAGTTGTTTCAGAGCAACCGAACGAGCGATGATGACAATTGAAGTCGCCGGCGATCAAGCAAGGCCGTGGGCAAGATCTGAAGAACGCCTCCCAGTTACTGGAAGAAATATTGTTTTGGGGTCTATTGTAAACTGATGCTATAAATACGTTTTTATTTCCAAGTCTGATTTCGCAACAAACTGTCATTACCCCTTCTGGGGCAGTACAGGCTGCGACTTTATAAGGAATATTATTATTGACAAGGATAGCAACTCCAGCTTTTCCGTCATCTCGGTCATTTCTCAAAACGTTATATCCTTGAAAATGAATATATTTGTTAGGTCGAAACCAGGTTTCGGACAGAATAGCTATGTCTATTTGATTAAGAGATAAAAAGTTATCCAGACTGCCTTTATTGCTAACTGCCGATCTTGCATTCCATTGAACGAACTTAGATGGGGCCATAACTTTTTATGTACCCGGGCTGAGGTTCAGGTGTTTCGCTCTAGTCTTGATTTCTTGCAAGAGTTCTTCATTGCTTAGTCCTTGTTTTTCTAATTTTGCCAAACTGATAAAAATTTCAAGGAGAGTTTCGTAAAACCCGTCCCCACCCCCGGTATTTTGAAGGGGTGGAAAAACAGTTTTATTACTGATGGCCGGTACCTTTTTTGAAACCACGGTGCTAAAAGATTTGTTGTTTAATTTGTCCTTAGCTTCAGTGAAGGATAGGTTTTCATGAGTCATTAAGAAGCGAATGGACTTCTGCCTACTAAATTCGGGGCACTTGCTTTTAGCTAAAGCAGAGTGCTGACCGTTGCAATGAATGCATTTACTTGGCTTGTCTTGTGAGCATTCTTTAGAAGAGTGGGGTTCTCCACAATTACTGCAACGTGGAGAGCTTCTGCACTGGTCGCTTTTATGTCCAAAACGGAGACAATTAAAACATTGATTAATGTTTTGTACGTAGGGTTCAACAATGCACCTGACATAGTGGATAGATATGTAGTCTGGCAAAGATTGACCTCTGAAAGTAACTAATACTGTTTGGGTAGGGATAAATTTATTTTTTCCTTCTTCAACAACCTTTCGTGAAAAACGCTTGGCCCTAACCACGGCAACATTGTCGGATGCAAGGGTCTTGATATTTTGTGCTATTACTTCGTCCGACAACTCGTAAGCCACCCCTCTAATAATGCCCTGCTTATGTAGCATAAAAGTCGGTGCGTACGCATTGAAATTTTTCGCTTTAAGGGCGTCCGAATTGATTAAAGCATTTGCACTTTCGCGAGATGATAATTCTATTTTTATGCGGTTTCTACCTAGCTTCTTAATGTTTATAATGCAATTTTTTATTTTGCCGTGATTATCAAATATTAGTTTGCCCAAGGTCATAGGATGAAGCCGCCCTATGCCCTGTGCGTTGTCATCATTACTTTCAACAAAAACAATGAACGGACCTTTGTCAACAAATTCGTAGTACAGTTTGGGCCGGATTGATTGATTTTCCCCAGTTTTCATGGAGTTGGTGCCGTTATTTCGTTGAGATTGTCCTTCAACAGTATCCATTTTTTCGCTCTCTTTAAAATTTATTGTTTTGTCGTTATTGTCCGAGTTGGCGTTCTTGTCCGGAGGAATCTTTCCTCGGTCATCCCCTTCGTCCTCCATCCTGGAGGAGGATTTAAGTAAAATAAAAAGTTACCTTTTGTCTTCTTCGAATTGGAAGAAAGAAAAAAAAAAAAAAAAAAAAAAAAGAAAAGGAACAAAAATAAGTAAAATTTCTGTATGGTTGATCGATGAACACGAAAGACTTGTTTTCTCTCACACCGCGATAAATAACGCACTTTAGACACCTCCTTTCACCTCAAGAGCTGAAACGAAACTGAAAACTGAAACTGAAACTGAAACGAACTGACGGATTTAAAAAGCCGGACTCCGTCAACGGTCTTTCGATGACAATTATAATGCAGAACAAATAACCATTTTAAAAAAATATCACTGCACAAGAAAAAATTTGAGACTCTAATGACATTTTTTTCATGTTATCATACTTGTTTACCCTGACGACTGCTTAACGACCGAGAACCAAATATGGCGCTGATAGCGTGTTGCAGTACCTGTGTTTTAAAGATTCTCTAGTGAGGGTAGCTGGGTTGAACTATACGTTTGAAGAGATAGCTTTGCTCTTTCCATTTCTGAAAACGGAATGTTTCTTCATGTGGCCCAAGGAATCCCCTAAATCTTCCCGATTTTTTTGTTGTTTTTGTTCCAGAGATACCAATTATAGTCAGGCCATTGATCAGACCGTCTTCGCGAGACGCCTATAAAGAGAGGACACTTACAGATTAGAATCGTGACACGTTTGAAACATTATAGTTATAGTGAATCGAACAAAAGGTTGAAAGCGAGGAAGCCGATTTATCGTTTATAAGCTAAACCCGAAGTAACCGGCTGGATGGACGAGCCGCAGGCGACCAGTCGGGGGCGCCGGGCCCTGAGAGTCGCATCTAGAAAAACGAGGGGGGAAAAGCGGATGACAAAAAACGCCCTTAGAAGCTCATTCCATTTATTAATATTTCATAACGATAAACATCGAAATAAATTAGTTAAAAAGAAGCATTGGCATTGTCGAAGGAAATTTCCCAGCTAAAATAGAGAAAGTACGCTGATGCCCATTGGATGGAGGTCCTTAGGCGGCTAGAACTGAGAAAGCACATTTGTGCTATTCTTAGAGCAAGTACGTGGTTAAAATGATCGAAAGTGCAGAGGTTTCTAAATGCAACTTTCAGAACGAAAATAGAGAAAAACGCTAAATAGGGCTAAAATGGATAAAAATGGTTAATTCACGGCTGAAATTAAGAAAAATCGTTAATTAATAAAATCCGGCTAAAAATCGCCGGATAGAATTGAGGAAAAATGCTAAATCACGGCTAAAATTAAGAAAAATCGATATTTCACCTCAAGGAGTAAAACTATACTTAGCGGCTAAAATACAGGAAAATAAATTCGCGGATAAAATTACAAAAACGCCAGCTAAGCAGCTGAAATACAGAAAAGTCGATAATTCACCAATCTAATCGAGTGAGACAAAGCGCTAATTCCGCGGATAAAGTGCAGATAAACGCTAATTCACCTCTAAAATTACGAAAAAACCATTTCGCAGCTTCGTGAGCGCCAATTCAGGGGTATATAGTAAAAAAAAATCACTAATCCGCGGCTAAAATTAGAAAAAGTGCTAATTCATGGGTAAAATTGAGAAAAATTGCTGATTATAGCGGCTAAGGTAAGGAAAATCACGATTTCACAATTCGAAAAAAGTCGCTAACTCCCGGCAAACATTGAGAAAAATCGCTAATTCATTGAAATAATTGAGAATAAGCGCTGAAGTGAGGATAAAACGCTAAAACCCGGTTGAAATGAATAAAACGCCAATTCATGGCTTCTGAAGATGGCTAATCCGAAGCGAAATGATGAAAGAGCGCTGATTCGCGTATAAAATTCTGTAAAAGAGCAAAATTTCGGCGAAAAATTTTGGAATCAACGTCTAACCAAAGTGCAAGTTGTTTTAAACAGTAAGGTTCTATGATGGTTGCAGTGATACTGGATGAGGGATGAAGTGGTTGGGCAGATGGTTGGTGACGTGCCTGAGAGAGGTTGGTTGGCGGTTGTGACGTCACATTTCCAACCCTCGTCCGAGTCGATCAGCTGGTAATTCACCGATGTTTTAAAATGCAATTTAAAAAAATCGCTGCCTGCACCTATTGAGTTGCGGTTTTCACCATTCTCTTTTGATTTAGCACCACTATCGACTGAGAACAAAAAATTCATAGCTAACAGCGAAATTGTGTGGAGGACCACACGATACTTCCAAGTTCCCGTTTTTCGAGTACCTCAATGAATGCATCAAAAATACCTGGGAAATGATTTACCTTCAAAATTTGGCCGCGGGTTAACGGGTTTTTTCAATTTTTGGCACGAAAGTTAAATTAAAGAAGCCACGAATTGACGTTTTCTCCATTTAAACAGTGAATCAGCGTTTTTAAACAATTTTAGCCGTGAATCATTGATTTACCTCCATTTTAGCCGCGAATTAGCGTTTTTCTAAGTTTAAGCCATGAACTTGACTTCAGAAGCCAACCTACTTCCAGCCTCTAATTGGCGCTTTTTTAGACATTATCCAAGGAATCTTCCAGGAAACTTTAGCTGTGAAGTAGCAAAGTATTTGTCTTAATTAGAGGAAATACGCAAATCTCCATTTTTTTTTTAGGTCAACAACCACAAAAAATAATCCACGTCAAAATTATTGAGAAATTTACTGCTAAAATTGAGCAAAATCACTAATTTGGTAATGACAATGACAAAAAGCGCTAATTAGCTGTGGAAGTTGGGATGATCCTGATTTGCGGGCAAAATCTGAAAATCACTGTTAATCAATTCGCGGCTGAAATGAAGAGAAATCGCTTATTCACGGACATGTGGCTTCTAAAGGCAGCCTCGGGCCTAAAACTGAGAAAAAAACAGTAATCCATATAGCTAAAAGTGGAGACAACATTGAAAATGCGGGGAAAAAATAGTTCATACACCGCTAACGTGCGGCCAACATTGAAACAGATTACAAATTAACGCGACTGGAATTAAAACAAACTATAATTTGCAGCTCAAATTGAAAAAAAAAATGTTAATTCGCTGCTGAAAAGGTGAAAATCGCTAATTTTTGTGAAAATTGGGAGCGATCCATCTAGTGGCAAAAATTGAGAAAAATCGCTAGCATGACATAAAACGGTAATTCGCCGCTAAAATTAACAAAATGTGGTTATTAGCGGCTAAAATTGGAAAAAATTCAATTTTCGGATATAATCGAAAATACACCCGGGCACCTATTGGGGCGGCCACCCAAGTTCAGCAGCAAATTAGCAATTTTTCTTATATTTTAGCAGATAATTACCACTGTTCTCAGTTTGATTTGCGAAAATTCAGGTTTTCCTTTCGTATTTTCCTCAATATTAGCCTAAATAGCAGGTTGTGTCCACATTTTTGCTACGAATCGAATTTTTTTGGTCACCATGCACTTTGCGATTTTCCTCAGTATGGTTTTTTCCCTATAATAGCCATAAATTGGCGCTTTTTCTCAATTTTAACCTCAAAATTGCCTTCAGAAGCCGCGAATGGACTTATTTTCAATTTTGAATGCAAATTGGAATTATTCACAATTTTGCCCTCGAATTAGTGATGTTCCTCAATTTTTCCCGTGAATTAGCGCTTTTTCTTAATTTTAACCACGAATTGGTGTTTTCCGCACTTTTAGATGCAAATTAGCGGTTTTTATCTATTTTTAGCTTTGCGAAATGGCTTCTTTTTTTTCAACAATTTAGGCTGAAAAATTTGGCTTTCTCCTAATTTTGATTTTTTCAAGCCGCAAATTAGCATTTTAGTACTATTTAGCACAGCATGAGCAATTTTGTTTAACTTTTAGCTATATGTAGATTAGCTTCACAGTTCTAGCCTTGAATCAGAGGTGTTTTTAACTTTACGCCATGAATTCGCCCCAGTGGCTTACTCAGAGGGGGGGGGGGGCAGGTGGATCTGCGGGAGGCCGTTTTTAGCCGAGTTATTGCGAAATTTCAGCAATACGAAGGACATTCATTGCAACACCCGTCCCCCGCCAACGGTCCTTAGTAGGCTGTGGACTGCCGGCATTGCCTCCTCCGGAAGGATTTCTAGGTAGGCCCCTGAATTTGCGTTTTTCTCAATTTTAGCCACAAAATTGTCTTCAGAAAGCGCGAAGAAGAGTGCTCAAGTTGGAAGTTTTACTACAAGGACCTAACGAAACAGGGGACGGTGTATTTTCTCCATTTTAACAGCGAATTTTCCAAAATTTGAGCCCTCAGAAGCGCTCTCGAAGGCTAATCGAGTATCCAGCCCACACTCTTTATGCTGATAAATCACTTATTGTAACGTTAGGAGAGACTGAAATTCGTAGAAAGGAGCCAAATCACGGTTTCAGAGCAGCTTAATCCATGAATATTGAACCTAAAAATCGTCATTGTTCCGTATAAGCTTTCCTGGGGCCCCGGGGCGGTGCGCCACCCTCGCCACTATCACAGTACGCTATTGCACGGAGTAGCTACTGGTTGGGATCTTAGTGATATCCCTCAATCCCACCACAATACCCTCCACCCGGCACCATCCACACTAAGCAGTGCACGCGCTGTGAGGCCCATTTTATGCCACCTCTGCCGAATTGGTCCCTATACTCCCGTAAAACGTATTCACGTTAATTCACGTTAAAATGAAATAAAAAGCCAGTCCGTCGTGTTACTTGATAGCTATAGCCCCAACTATTGGCAGTGTATATTAGTGCTAAATTCAAGCGGAAATGCAAAAGTTTGAGGGTTCTTTATTAAGTGTGTAGTTGGTCGGTGGCCAACCCCGACTGCGCCAATATAGCAATATAGTAATTATTGCAACATAAAGCGCCGAACATTGGGTTTGCAACTACCTACGGGTCCTAAATTTAGTGAAATTACAAATTGCCCGGGTCCAAAAATTGCAAGTTTCGGGTCTTAATTTCGACGAAATTGTGTTTCTGGGCTAAATATCCGTGAAATTGGAAGAGCTCAGGCTCGGACCTCGGGCTAGCCAGCCAATAAGAACGGCGCGGCGTGTCGTTAGGCAGCGACATTTCTGCCTCCTCCTTACAAAATTATCTTTCTAAACATTTGGCAGGAACCACTTAAAAGGATTCCAGACTGATTTCAATGTCTTCACTTGGGAGCTGAATAACCCGGTATTTTATACATTTAACATAGATTTTCTGCGTGGTAATTCACAGGCACGCACTGCCCCGATTGGGCTCCGTGACGGAGCAAAAATTTATTTTCTTTTTTAATTTCATATTTCGGAAAAACAAGAGGGATTTTACCTACTTACGTAATCCGCACCCTCCGCGACCGTTCTATTCACGCCGACTGAGTCTGACCTCACTGAAAAGTTATTTACCCTTTGGCAAAAAGGATACTTTTTTTTCTAAAAAGTTAATTAATGTAAATGAGAGTGACCCTCTTTAACCTTTTTTTTGCTCTTATTCGTTTTGGGACAAAGCAAAAAGGTATTAACTTTGTTCAAAAGAAAATGATTGAATGGTCCAAAGCCTACAACTTTGTTCTCCCTTCTCTTCACTTCTTAATATCTTTATTGATCATAATAGCGTCATAAATTTCACTACTCCTTTCCCCCTGGTTGAACTTTTTCATGAATATTTTTCCACATAGTAGCGCAAAAATAGAGATAGATGTTCTAGCCGGAATATTTCCTCACCCTGCCCATTTTTGCAATAAAAAATGTATTTGGGTGGAAAAAGAAAACCAAAGCTTCGAGCTGTGCCCACAGGCAGCCCGTACTAGTGAAGGAAACCCTGTTGGTTTGTAATTCGTTTATTTTGTACTAGCAAGTATACCGTCCGAGAGTATTTTCCTTGTCAAAAAATAAATCCAACGTTTATAAATTATTCACCGTCGTTCGTCCGAATGAAAATTTAAGGAGAGCGATGCGCAGAGAAAAAGAATAGTTTTACAGTAAATCGCTGGAAAAAGGGATATAAAAGAGAAACGGGAGAACTGAAAAGGGCCACTAGAAAGGTCACTGGAAAAACCTTACAATCATGACCTTTTTATACGAAAGGATAAATGAATACGGTTTTGAAATTTCCAGAAGCGACGAGCGTTTTCAGAATCGAAATATTCTAATTTTCTTAATTAATTTTGAAACGACAATTTGAATCAAAGCCATTCACCTGTGCCTCGTCATCAATTTGTAATCGCGTGATTTTATTTCCATACCACGCGACATCGCGCGATTCCTGATGTAGTATAGCCGTGTGGAGGGGAAAATAAATTCTGTGACAATCGAACCTTGTGAGGCTGTTTAGGGGGAAAAGGGTTGAAGACAAATGTGCGTATTTAAAAACGCCGTGTGCCAATTTGTTTTCCACGATAAATAGGGGGAAGAGAAATGCTCACCGGGGGGGGGGGGGCGAGTCACTCGTGCTAAATCAATTGCCTCGTTTCAATCCCTTCAAATCCACGAGGGAAAGAATGATCTGAAAGAAATCAACGATTGGGAAGGGAAGTTTTTCTTCGGAGAATGCGATATTGCCTAGAGACGCTTTTCAATTTTGATGTATTATAGAAGTCAGATTTAAATTTGTTAGAAAGGGAAAAATGACAGATAATTCATTGATTTTCCCGATACATTTTTCAAGTTATTGCGTCGGGAGGTTTAAAACGCATGTGGGTATTGGAATTGTAACAAGTAACGCGTTACTAAGCTTTGGCTCTGTCGCGTAAAAATAAATGTTTGTTGAAGGGAAGATCTCTGTGTACATGAAACAAAAATTACCTCTCGCCCCCCCCCCCCACCTTTCGACGAAGCTCTGAGGCTTCAAAGGCATTTTTCTTTTCTTTTTTTTCATCCTAAGGCAGCAGCATGGGAGAGTCCCGATATCAAAGCTGTTACACTGCACTTCTTTATTTCTTCGTTGTAGCGAAAAATTAGCTAAACCATTGCGCGTGAATTCTATTATCACCTTTGCAACGTCAACTATAGCAGTATACCAGCTCCCTGGGGTGGTTTCATGATAATAAGTTTGTCTTCCTGTATCTCATTCGGGTTAACGCATGCACTCAGTGTTGTGTTTTATGAAAAAAATGACACGAAATTTCTCTGTCACGTGCATTAAGCTTTTCTTTGGTTGAATATATTCGGCTTTTATCATTGATTTTTCCTTCAGTTCTTTATTCAAAACAAGTGCTTGACACCACTCTCGAAAATTACCTGCAATAGTGTGTTGTTTTGTGAATAAGGTCGTCATAGTTTCTGGCAGTTATGGAACGGAGGGGTGTTTAGCCCTCGCCTCACCAAAAGTTCTCCTCAAGTTATATCTCCCAGGAGGTATAATTAGGCGGGATTAACCTCTTAAGAGTTTATAATCTGTTGCATATTGTTGGAGGTGTTCTTTTGTTTATCTAATAGGCTCTTTAATTTGTAATTATTATTATCGTGGGTCCGAAAGATCTCGTATACAATTTTTGCAGTAGGAAAATTATTTAGTTGCTGTCGAATAGAATAGAGCAGAATAGATACCTCCTTTACCATCCGACTTTCTAATGACTGTCGAGTGTCAACCTAGCTGCGCTGTGCTATTCAGTCGCGGTCCCCCCACCATCAGCCCAGCAGAAGAGCGCTCGACTAGGTTGCCATCTTTGAAAGTAAAAGAAGCAGAACGTGTAGCAGCTCTAGTCTCTAGAGTACCGTGGTAGGGGCGAGGGGGCGGACCGCCCCGGGCCCCCTGTCAGGCGGGGCCCCCGAGAAACTTAAATGCTGAAAAATTATGATTTTTAGGTTCATTCATGAAAAAGGTTGGACTACGATTTGTTTTGTTTTTTTACGAATTTCAATCTATGTATATCCGACCTGGAGAATATAACGTTACAAGTGACATCAGCAAAGAGTGTGGGCTGACTATTCGATTGAGCCCCCGAGAGTGCTGTTCTGGTAGCTCAAATACAACAGAAACATGCTCCTCCTTATGAGGGAAATTCACGGCTAAAATAGAGAAAATACACCGCCCCCACTCCCAAGTTTCGTTAGGTCCTTAAGCGCGCTATATAATGTACTGATCCGCAATTTGCAACGCGCTAATATTCGTGGCTATAACTGCGAAAAAGCGCTGGTTCGTGGTCTCACGATGCAACTTCCAGACCGAAATTGAGAAAAAATCGTCGATTCGACGGCCATTCCACGGCTAAAATGTAGACATCAAAGCTTCTGGGCCAAGCCCGTGGCTACAATTGAGAATGAGAATACACGCTACTAATTCAATGCTGTACCTACAAGTAAACAAAAATCGTGGCAATTATTGCCAAAAACAACGCTAATTCAAGTTTAAACTGGACCAAAATGGCAAATTCACAACTCAAATGGCGAAAAATCGTCTATTAATAATAAAAAAATAGAATAGATAATGTGCTAATTCGCTGCAAAATTATCAGAAAACGCTATTTCACAGCTGAAATGAAGAAAAATCACTAATTCGCGGCTGAAATTGAGAAAATGAAAATCTGTATAGTTTCTGAAAGAATCGAGGCTCAAACTGAGAAACAGCGCTAATCCGTAGAAAAAAAACAACGCGGCTAGAATTGACAAAAATATTAATTAGCGCGGCCAACATTAAGAAAAACACTAATTTTCAACTCAAACTAAGAAAAAAGTGCTAATTCGCTGCTAAAAAATGAAAAAAATGGCTAAACTGCAGCTGAAAATGAGGAAAACGCCAAATCGTGGCTAAAATGGTGGAAAATCGCCAATACAAACGAAAGAATCCCTACTGCACTGCTAAAATTGATTAAAAGCGCTAACCCGTGGCCAAAATTGGTTAAAGTTGTAGCGTGCCAACAGCTAACAAACCTCAATTTTTATTTTTAAAAATAACAAATATTACGTTCGTGGTGTCACAATTTTAATTTGTTATTACCCCCGCCACATGAAAACAAAAAAAAATCTGTTCATTCAGTTCTAGACATTCTAATAAAATCGAGTTACATAAATATTCTTTAAAACGTTTAGTCATTACTCGATAATTGGTGACCCACCGCGTTTTCTACCTGGCCGCCGCACCCGTGTCAATTATAATCTAGCAGCGGCAAATAGCACCGAAATCTCTACTTACGGCTTCCTACCCCTCAAACTCGACTTCGGACTTCGCCGTGACCTGACCTGGACATTCATCATCGCCGATGTTGACGTACCTATTATCGGCTCCGATTTTCTGGCTCATTTCTCACTTCTCCCAGACTGCCGAAATCATTGTCTAGTCGACTCGATCACCGGTCTCACTGCCGTTGGCGTCCTCACACCGACCAACTTAAAAGCTATCACAGACACGTCGTCTCCTTTCGACTCAGTTTTAAAAGAATTCCCGGAGCTCACTCGACCGTCTGGTTCTCCCCGCATCGTTCGTCACACCACCCGTCACTTCATAAATACGACGCCAGGTCCTCCTATTTCCTCTCGCCCCTGTCACTTACCTCCAGACCGCCTTCGCATCGCAAAGGAAGAATTCGATTCAATGCTACGTGCCGGAATCGCTCGACGATCGGATGGACCTTGGTCTTCGCCTCTCCACATGGTACCCAAGAAAGACGCAGGCTGGCGCACCTGCGGCGATTACCGCGTCTTAAACGCCAGAACCAACCCTGATCGATATCCCATCCGCCATATTCACGATTTTTCCCACCGCCTCGCTGAATGCACCATTTTCTCCGTCGTTGATCTCGTTAAAGCGTACAATCAAATCCCTGTCAACCCAGACGACATTCCAAAGACCGCTATAACGACACCATTCGGTGTGTTTGAATTTCCTTACATGGGATTCGGACTTCGTAACGCCGGACAAACATTCCAGCTCTTTATCGACGAGGTACTCCACAGTCTTGACTTTTGTTATGCTTACATGGACGATATCCTGATTTTCTCTCGCGATGCAAACGAGCATCAAGTTCATCTCCGTGCTGTCTTCCAATGCCTCTCGCAACACGGCATCCTTGTTAATGCCAAGAAAACCGCCCTCGGATCCCCTTCAGTCCTTTTCTTAGGCTACCAAGTCACAGCAGACGGTATTCGACCTCCTCTAGAACGAATCCAAGCACTTCAAGACTTTCCCCAACCATCCACAGCTCAAGGTCTCCGCTGATTCCTCGGCATGGTCAATTTTTACCGTCGCGTCATCCCTTCGGCTTCAGAACAACCAAGCTCCTCTTCACGCCATGCTCTCTCAACTTCGTGGCAATCAACCAATTCACTGGACCACGGGAAACTGAAAATGCTTTCACCACCTGCAAAACCTCCTTGCCCACCCCGAACCCAACGCAGAGCTTGCTCTCTTCACTGACGCCTCCCAAACAACTATTGGCGCATCGCTTCAGCAAAAAGTCGGTGACTCTTGGCAGTCATTGGCCTTCTTCTCAAAAAAGCTGACCCCACGTCAAGCGGAATGGCCTGCTTTCTACAGAGAACTACATGCGGTCTACTCGGCGATCCAGCATTTCCGCCACATTCTGGAAGCACAACATTTCGTTGTCTACACCGACCACAAACCCCTCATCTACACCTTTAGCCAAAAGAAGGAGAAGCTTCCACCCATTCAATTAAACCAACTCTCTTTCATCGCCCAATTCTCCACAGATATTCGACACGTCAGCGGCACCGCCAACTTAGTCGCCGATGCCCTCACTCGCGTCGATTCCATCTCCGCAAACTCTGCACACACTCGCCCGTGCGCAACTTGAAGACGATGAACTTCGCGACCTCATGGCATCACCTTCGTCTCTTCAGCTCAGTCGCGTCAACGCACACCCGGCTCGGACGTCACCCTTATCTGCGAAACGTCGACACAAATTCCTCGTCCTTACGTACCTTTCTCCATGCGCCGACAAATATTTCATTCCCTTCATGACCTAAGCCACCCCGGTTTCAAAACTTCTACGAAGCTTGTCACCCATCGATTCCGTCACGATTGCCGTACATGGACGCAGGCAGATGCATCCCTTGCCAACGTGCGAAAACAACACGTCATGTTCACTCTCCAACCGGCCATTTCCAGCCCCCCACATCCCCGCTTCGAACACATTCACGTCGACCTCATCGGACCGTTGCCACCTGCTCAACAATTTCGATATTGCCTCACTGTCATCGACAGATTTACGCGATGGCCAGAAGTATGTCCCCTCGAAGACATCTCTGCTTCCACCGTTGCACGTGCTCTCGTCAAAACCTGGATATCCCGATTCGGCCGCCCCGCACGGATCACGACAGATCAAGGGCGACAGTTCGAATCCCAGCTATTCAAGACTCTAGGAGTCACTTTTGGCACCGAGCGCATCCGCTCCACACCTTATCATCCATGCTCCAACGGCGTCAAAAATTGGAAATACTCCAAGTCGCGGCTTCCTCGGGCAACTTTGAGGCTAAAATTGAGAAAAGGCGCTAATTTATGGCTATGAGTGAAAAACTCGCAAATTCGCGGCTAAAACTGAGACTAAATCGCTATTCCGCAGCATGTGGTTACGATGAACAAAAAATGCTAATTTGTGGTAAACATTTCGAGAAAACCGGTATTTTACAGCAAATATTGAGTAATTTTCAGCTCGTACTGTGTGAAGCGCTAGAAAAAAACGCTAATTTGCAGCTAAAATGGTGGAAAACGCCAACTCGAGGAAAGTTAAAGAAACATCGCTGATTCACAGGATAAAAAATCTACTTTGCTGCTAAATTTGGGGAAAAGCGCATATTTATGTCTATAAGGGGGAGGGGATTACCCCGCAAAACCGTTGCTAATTTGCGGCAAAAAGCGCTAATTTGCTGTTAAAGTTGACAAAAAGCACTCATTCGCGGCTAAAATGGAGAAATCGTGGTTTATACTTGGCATATGCGCTGTTTAGCGGACAGGTTGTGGAAATAGCGGTAATTTGCATACAATATATGGAAAAGGTCTTGGCTAAAATTAGGAAAAGGCCTAGAGGTTATCAATAAAGGTTTTTAAGTTGAATTTAAAATGAACACGCTCTTCTTTCAACTTTAACTAAAAACGAATTGGTCTTTTTTATTTGTCTTCAAAAAATTAACTAACAATCTTTTTTTTTTTTTTTTTTTTTTTTTACAACAGGTGAACTAAAAATTATTTGATGCACCAACCTCATTGTTGCAATTTTCCAACACTTTCCCTCAACAATTAGTTTCATTAATTTCCATCAGTCCCATATTTTTCTTCAGATAGGACAGTCTTTGTTTACTAATTGATTTTGTCATTGCGTCCGCAATTTGGTATTCCGTTGAAACTTTCTGTACCGAAACTTCCTTTTCAGCAACCAGTTCTCGAACAAAAAAATGTCTGATTCTGATATGTTTCGTTCTCTTGTGAAATTCTGGGTTGTGAGCCAGTCGAATTGCGGCTTCGTTATCCACTTTGACAACTGGGACCTTCTCCATTCGAATAATATCACTGAAAAGTCTCTTGAGCGAAATCATTTCTCTTGCAGCCTCACTCGCTGCTACCAGTTCAGCCTCCGTTGTCGAAATGACCACTGAAACTTGCCTTTGACTTTGCCAGCTGATAGCTCCTCCAGAATACAAACAAATTATTCCCGTAGTTGATCGCCCGGTGCCAACGTCTCCACCATGATCTGCGTCGCCGTAGCATTCCAATTCCCCAGACATATATCTGCTCTTGTACGCAATGCCACAACTTTCTGTTTCCTTCAGGTACCTGAATATGCGCTTTACTCTTACAACATCTTCGTCAGTAGGATTTTCTAGGTGTCTGGCGGCTATACCCACAGAGTACGCTATGTCCGGTCGGGTTCCTGTCATGAGATACATAAGTGCGCCGACGGCTTGTCTGTAGGGAAACTTAATGTTTCCTGTTTCCTCGACTTTCCCTGACTCGAAACCTTCCTTTATTATAGTGGTTGGTACAGGACGACAATCGCTCATTCCGAATCTCTCCAAAATTTTCTTTGTGTACGATTTCTGTCCCACCTTAATGTTACCACTTCGGTCTCTCGCTATTTCCAAGCCCAAGTAGAACGTCGCTGGTTTCACTGTGATTTTGAATTCGCCTTCGAGTTTCTCAAGAAAATCGTTTATGTCAGTCATGTTCGTACCAGCTATCACTCTGTTTCTAAACGTATCTCAGCTCGTCATTATTAAGAACCTTAGTAATCATTGAAGAAAATTGTTTGGGATCTGCCTACTGTGACGTCACAAATATTTAAACAAAAATAAACATGAATAGGGAAAAAAGGCTGGAATGACTAGCTGTTTCATATTGTCATCCGGCAGAGCGCTTTTTGGTCGTTTGAATCAACGCGCAAAGTTAGCTAGTTGGATGTTACTCAATAGAAAAGAGAGAACAATAGACAATCTTACAAATCAGCTATGCGCTTATGAAAATGCCTTAGCTAATCAGAGCGGAAGTTCCTCAATGGTCGAAGCCCTCAACGTGAAAGGTTTTGGTTCGAGAGAGACGAGAGTTTAAGCCTAGAAGTTCAGAGATAGTGTGTTTTTACTGTAAAAGACCTGGACACATTTTACGCAATTGTAGAAAGTGGATATCTGACGGTCGACCCCCAAGAAGTCAAAACCAGGCAAACATATTTGAAGAGGGAACTGACGTTAATATGTTTCTAATGGCTGTGCATGAAGATTCGCCCTTTGGTCAGAATGTTGACGATTGGTTTGTCGACAATGGTGCCACTAGCCATGTGACAAACAGTAAATATTTTTTTGTTGATTTCGAAAAGTTTGATAAACCCCACAGAGTTGTGTCAGCCGGTGGGAGTACATTAGAAGCCGTAGGGAAGGGGCGGATAAAATTCAAGTCGATCGTGAGTGAAAAGAAAGAATTTTTCATCATGTTTTCAAACGTATGGTTTGTTCCAGGTATTCAGAAAAATTTTTTTTCTGTCCTAGCCGCTCAAGACTTTAAGTCCGATAATAGCGTTTTCACCTCTACGGCCCGGACCTGTAAATTACTTATAAATGGGGAAACGTACCTTACTGGCATCCGGCAAATCAATGGAGGATTATACAAGTTGAAAATAACACCAATCAAACCGAATCCCAGCGCTGAAGTAAATTTCTTGAGTGGAAGAAACATTTTGCAACTCTACCATGAGCAATTGGGACATCAAAACAAACGTCACGTAAAGAATGTCATCGCTAGGGAGCTGAATATAAAGGTGGGCCTTGACGATGAACTATGTGAAGGGTGTGTTTATGGCAAGGCTCATAGGATGAAATTTGGCACAAGACCTAAAGTATCTGCACCTGGTGAGCTGATTCACGCTGATGTGTGTGGACCATTTGAGAATTCATGCTTGGGTTACAGATATTTTGTTTTATTCAAAGACGGTTTTACGAATTTCAGGCACACCTATTTCATAAAAAAAAAAATCATGTGTTCACGAAAAATTAAAATTATTTATTGCCGAAGTAACAGCAGTAGGACACAGAATAAAGTGTATTTTAAGTGATAACGGGGGCGAATTTGACAATCAACCTGTACGAGACTTGCTCAGTAAAATAGGCGTAAGACAGAGATTTACGATGCCATACACGCCGGAGCAAAATGGAACGAGCGAAAGAGAAAATAGAACGATTATTGAGTCAGCCAGGGCAATGATGCATGCGCATGAAGAAATTCCTCAACTCCTTTGGGCAGAACTAGTTAATACGGCTACTTACATTTTGAATCGCACGGGACCTTCTAGGATAGAAGGAAAATCCCCTTACGAACTTTGGTACGGGAGGAAACCTAGCATCAAGCACCTAAGAGTTATTGGTTGTACCTGCTACCCTCATATTCCGAAGCAAAGACGCAAGAAGTTGGACGAAAAGGCGGAAGAAGGAGTTTTAATTGGGTATGAAGGTGATTTCGAGGGTTACCGGATATGGTCAAAGAAAACTGGAAAGCTTATTCGATCAAGGGACGTAATATTCAAAGAAGATACACTGAGCAGCGCAGACTGTAGTGTAGATTTGTCAGCGTTTGACGAAAATTTGAATAAAAATGAATACTCCATGAAGCTGAAGGCAACGCCAAATGAAATTATCAAAATTAATAACCAAAAGATTCCATGGGATGCCAGTGAAAACGAGGGCCCAGACTTCGGAATCGAACAAAGAGAAGAAGAAAAAACACAAGAGCAGGAAAGAGTAAACGACATGAGTATTGAAAGCGAAGAACAATTAGTGCAGGGTGGTGAGGATCTTGAAGATGAAAATAACGAGACGATGAGAAACGAAGATGAAGAAGAGGAAATAACGACAACTGGATCAGACAGACAGTTGCGTGATCGTTCGCTGATTCGCCTACCGACAAGATTCAAGGATTTTATTATGTCAGCTGTAAGCGTTGTTTTAGAATATGACGAACCGACCTCATTCAACGAAACTGTATCTTGCCAGGAAAAAGATAACTGGGTGAAAGCGATGGACAATGAAATGGCATCATTGCGTGAGAATCAGACCTGGATACTGGAAAAGTTGCCTACAGGAAAACGAGCTCTGAAGTGCAAATGGGTTTACAAAGTTAAGACAAATCCAGGCGGAACAATAGAGAAATTCAAGGCACGATTAGTTGCGAAAGGCTTCCTTCAGAAGAAAGGGCAGGACTATGAAGAAACATTCAGCCCAGTAGCCAGGACTTCTACGATCCGAGCAATTCTGAGCATAGCAGCCAACGAAAATATGTCGTTGCTGCAATTCGATGTGTCTATCGCGTTCCTTTATGGTTATTTACAAGAAGATGTGTATATGGAACAGCTAGAGGGATACGATGACGGTACCGGAAGAGTCTGTCATTTAAAACGAAGCCTTTATGGTCTAAAACAATCACCGAGATGCTGGAATAATCGATTCGATCAATTTCTTTCAAAACTCGGCTTTGAGAAGAGTGACGCAGATCCATGTTTATACTTCAAAGTGAATGGAAACGAAAAACTAATAGTGACACTCTACGTTGACGACGGACTGATAGCTGGTACGAACATGACTGACATAAACGATTTTCTTGAGAAACTCGAAGGCGAATTCAAAATCACAGTGAAACCAGCGACGTTCTACTTGGGCTTGGAAATAGCGAGAGACCGAAGTGGTAACATTAAGGTGGGACAGAAATCGTACACAAAGAAAATTTTGGAGAGATTCGGAATGAGCGATTGTCGTCCTGTACCAACCCCTATAATAAAGGAAGGTTTCGAGTCAGGGAAAGTCGAGGAAACAGGAAACATTAAGTTTCCCTACAGACAAGCCGTCGGCGCACTTATGTATCTCATGACAGGAACCCGACCGGACATTAGAATTCCGGTAACCCTCGAAATCACCTTCATACCCAATTAAAACTCCTTCTTCCGCCTTTTCGTCCAACTTCTTGCGTCTTTGCTTCGGAATATGAGGGTAGCAGGTACAACCAATAACTCTTAGGTGCTTGATGCTAGGTTTCCTCCCGTACCAAAGTTCGTAAGGGGATTTTCCTTCTATCCTAGAAGGTCCCGTGCGATTCAAAATGTAAGTAGCCGTATTAACTAGTTCTGCCCAAAGGAGTTGAGGAATTTCTTCATGCGCATGCATCATTGCCCTGGCTGACTCAATAATCGTTCTATTTTCTCTTTCGCTCGTTCCATTTTGCTCCGGCGTGTATGGCATCGTAAATCTCTGTCTTACGCCTATTTTACTGAGCAAGTCTCGTACAGGTTGATTGTCAAATTCGCCCCCGTTATCACTTAAAATACACTTTATTCTGTGTCCTACTGCTGTTACTTCGGCAATAAATAATTTTAATTTTTCGTGAACACATGATTTTTTTTTTATGAAATAGGTGTGCCTGAAATTCGTAAAACCGTCTTTGAATAAAACAAAATATCTGTAACCCAAGCATGAATTCTCAAATGGTCCACACACATCAGCGTGAATCAGCTCACCAGGTGCAGATACTTTAGGTCTTGTGCCAAATTTCATCCTATGAGCCTTGCCATAAACACACCCTTCACATAGTTCATCGTCAAGGCCCACCTTTATATTCAGCTCCCTAGCGATGACATTCTTTACGTGACGTTTGTTTTGATGTCCCAATTGCTCATGGTAGAGTTGCAAAATGTTTCTTCCACTCAAGAAATTTACTTCAGCGCTGGGATTCGGTTTGATTGGTGTTATTTTCAACTTGTATAATCCTCCATTGATTTGCCGGATGCCAGTAAGGTACGTTTCCCCATTTATAAGTAATTTACAGGTCCGGGCCGTAGAGGTGAAAACGCTATTATCGGACTTAAAGTCTTGAGCGGCTAGGACAGAAAAAAAATTTTTCTGAATACCTGGAACAAACCATACGTTTGAAAACATGATGAAAAATTCTTTCTTTTCACTCACGATCGACTTGAATTTTATCCGCCCCTTCCCTACGGCTTCTAATGTACTCCCACCGGCTGACACAACTCTGTGGGGTTTATCAAACTTTTCGAAATCAGCAAAAAAATATTTACTGTTTGTCACATGGCTAGTGGCACCATTGTCGACAAACCAATCGTCAACATTCTGACCAAAGGGCGAATCTTCATGCACAGCCATTAGAAACATATTAACGTCAGTTCCCTCTTCAAATATGTTTGCCTGGTTTTGACTTCTTGGGGGTCGACCGTCAGATATCCACTTTCTACAATTGCGTAAAATGTGTCCAGGTCTTTTACAGTAAAAACACACTATCTCTGAACTTCTAGGCTTAAACTCTCGTCTCTCTCGAACCAAAACCTTTCACGTTGAGGGCTTCGACCATTGAGGAACTTCCGCTCTGATTAGCTAAGGCATTTTCATAAGCGCATAGCTGATTTGTAAGATTGTCTATTGTTCTCTCTTTTCTATTGAGTAACATCCAACTAGCTCTGAATGAGAAATAACTTTCTGGGAGCGTGCCAAGGATCTTACAAATAAGCAGGATTTCAGGTAGATCGACAACCTTACCTTCTTTTGAAAGTTCTAGCTGTAGGTCGGTCCACAAAGTTTTTAGCTTGGAGAGATGAGTTGACACGTCATCTGACGGGTCCATAGTATGGCAAAAAAATCGCAAGCACAAATCGTAAGCTTTGTCTTCTGTTACGCCATCGAATAGTCGGTGAAGCTCTGTCCATACTTCGTAAGCTGAGCGGAATCTCATGATTTTTTGTAACGTCTCACAGCCAAGTTACTGATGATCACAGTCAATGCTTTGCTGTTGTACTCCTTGTACTTTAACGACTCTGTGTCATACATAGTCGGTCCATCGTCACCAGTTTCACCCGCTGGGGCCACTGGTTCTTTCAACTGCCCCTCAGTAACTTCGAGAGCCCCAGGAATCCCACTTAGAATCACCGTGATTTTGTACTTCCAGGTTGGCCAGTCTCTTCTGCCCTCCAATGGCTTGATGACTATTCTCGTAGCATCCATTGTTCTTCTTTGGTTGCAGCTCTCTTTCAGTTGCGTAGGCCCATAACCAGTTGAATTTAAAATGAACACGCTCTTCTTTCAACTTTAACTAAAAACGAATTGGTCTTTTTTATTTGTCTTCAAAAAATTAACTAACAATCTTTTTTTTTTTTTTACAACAGGTGAACTAAAAATTATTTGATGCACCAAACTCATTGTTGCAATATTCCAACATTTTATGTATAGTTAGAGACTTTTAGGGGCCTCTTGAAGATTTCCAACCCGGGCCCCGATACGCATAGGTGCGCCAGTGGCTCTTAGTAGTCGGTCATTAATGGGTGACAGACGCCCTTAAAACGGCGAAAAATGTTCCACTAGTGAATCTTGGCTAGTTTCCTTGGGGAAGATGTTCTTTTCATGGGTATGATATTGATAGTTTCAATAAGGTTTTGACTCTTTGTGAGGGCGTGCGAGCAAATTTTTTGCCAGCTGGTAATTTGTCTGCATGTTTGTCTATTTTTCCAACAAAGCGGTTTTTTGAATCTGATCTATTTTGCATACATGCCTCATGAGCCTGGATTTAAATTATCATTGTAGCCACAATGTGTACATTAAACCTGCATTTGTGATTTTCGGAGTGATGACAGAAACCGAGTCAGCTGCGCAGGGTAATTTTACTTATCTCCCCCCCCCCTCCAAATTAAGATCTGCCTCTTTTACTGATCTTCGAACCATTCCCTAGAGCCAAGCGGTCTTAACAAACACCCTCTTCAACCTGTTCCTCACGTCTTCTTGTCCCAACGTTAATTGGCGACACGGATGTGAATCCAATTTTCCGAAAGGATTTACAGCGTTAACAGTTGCGAAGTAAAAGGGACCTGAAAAGGGAGTGGGAGATCACCACTCAACCATCGCTTATCGTCGACTCAGGAGGGTAATTAGAAGGGTGTAAACTGGTTTCATCCTCGCGTATGTCACACGCAGAGAGGGTGAGCCTGTCCCATTCCTTTAACGTTATACCCTTGCTTTCGGTAAGAGCAATGGTGTGGTATTGTGTTTAGCACGCAGGGATAATGTAAACTTAATCAAAGGCCTTTATGAATAAAAGATGATCGATCACCCCCTTCACTTTAAGTGAAAATACATGCACTGTGATGTCTCACTGTGCACAGTGAGACATCAATCACGATTTGATAGGTTCATTTAATATGAATAACAGGGGTAAACATTGCGTTTCCTATTTCATTTTCTTGCTGAGCCTTACTGAGCTAGTATAAGTTGGAACAAGGACGAGGTACGCAAAAAAGCACAGATAATTACAGCCAAAACATTATTATTTGCTATTTTATTTTGTTTGATGCTCCAGTATTACATTAACCATTAGACCTGCAATCTTTTCTGACCTTACAAGTCCTTCAAGACCACAAAGCGTAGTTAAAGAGAAAAAGGCCTTTAGGAAAAAGGCTAAATAAGAAGAGAGAAAGGCTCTCCCTACTACCATCCAGAACTTGCTTGTCTTAACTAACTTTTTCCTGGGGTTGGGGATAGACATTTTTAAATTAAAAACATGGACTAACGAAATAAATTGGTTTCACCTAGTTATCTTTCTAATTTCCTGAAATCAGAGTGCAGCTTGCCGTAAAATTGGATCGGAAGGCTTGATGTTCAAGTTTTTCCGCTTACTGGAGCTGCATAACCAAGAAGTTTGAACGTCCCCGTGTAATTCGTAATAAACGTGAGCGGAATTATTTGCTTTTATTGTTTAGTGGCCTATAAAAACACAAAATTAGAGAACCAATCTTAATTCTGCGTCATCACCAGAAGCATTTGACGACTTGAACGTCCGAACTGCACGCTCCGCCAATCCATTGTACTCCTGGGATGGTATGGTGTTATTCTCGCACGCTCAACGTTGTTTTTCTTACAGAACTCCGCGAAATTATAAGAAGCAAATTGAGGACCGTTGTCAGACACAATCATACGAGGCAACCCATTTCTGAAGAAAAGCTTTTACCTTCAATGGGCCCGCAAAATCCACATGAACCCGTGAGGGGTTGCGACCCCTCCCAACCCACCCACCGGGCTGTTATCATGTTTTGCCCCTTCGTGTCCTTCCCATTCTCTTAATTCCTGTAGTTTGATTTGTGGGAAGCTATGGTGAAGACCATGCAAATGCTGTTATTACGTCATCAGTCTATCTAGCCTATTTCAAATGGGTCCCGCAACCAAATAGTTTTAAAATTAATAAAAAAATATTGGGCCTGATTTTATTTGAACGGATCGGGTTTTCATGAGTTTTGGTACCCAAGCTAACACGACAGCATGATTTTGAAAAATGTGTTACTTCCTCATTACGAAATTGGCTTGTCGGTTAAGCCAAACCTTCGAAATTGGTATTTCAAAGAGCCGAACCCACGGAACTCGTTTATTCAATTGAGACGGATCCCCCCCCCCACCATTGCTATTTTTAAAGAGCTAAGTCCAATAAATTCGGATCTTGAAGGATCTCTCGGTACGAAACTTGAACGTGTTTCAACATCGGCCCCAGGAACGACGTGTCTCAATGGAGGCCACTCTTACTGCGCTTGCAGTCTACCTCTGCAGTTCGACAATTTTCCACTCAATATTAAATTGATCGTGTACCCGGCCAAGTTTGTGAACATTCCCCGTCCAAGTCCTTCGTTTCAGCCGCTTATTTGGGGCACTTTTGACGGCTACAGAGCCGAAAAGACAGGTAATTTCCACTGGCCGGACTAGCAAAATCATTAATTTCATTGACAAATAGTCTGTTTACGGGGGCTTTATAAATCTTTTTGTACGTTGTAACTGTCTTGGGGTTGTACAATTTTCATAATGAAGGTAAAGAAATGAAAAATCTTCTCGCACTTGTTTTATTTCAACTATCGTGACCGTGGTTTCAGCAACGCTATTATTTTTCTAGGTGTCAAAGAATAAAACATAACCGGTGTTGATACTCTTAGGGCACGAATCTATTTTTAGAGCGTGTAGAGTCAATTTATGCAATTTTTCGGGGGGCGAAGTAAAGACGGAGTGCTCAGTTTTGGCCATTTTTGGCGCGCTTTTGCCATTTTCATGGTGGGAGTCATCTGTATAGACATTTTTAGGGTGCGATTCGTCAGTTTTTAGCTATTTTTAGAGTGCGTGGAGCCAATTTAGCTGTTTTTCGGACGCCAAGTATCCGGACGGCCTAGGCCACTTTTCGTGCCTGTTTGCGTGCGTGCGTGCACTTTCGTGCATCATGTAATTTTCAGGTATTTTCATGGCTCCCTCATCGTATGTCTATCAATTTATAATGCACGAGAAGTCAGTTTGGCCACTATTAGAGCGACAATCGCCAGTTTTGCTATTTTTAGGTCGTAAATAGTAAGTTTAGTCATTTTTAAGGCGCGAAAATCTTCATTTTTTGGTGCGACTGTTGTCACTTTATCCGATTTTTTGTGGGATTACCTAGTTCGGCTACTTGAAGGATGCGAGAGGCTATCAAGCCAGTTTTTTGTAGAGCAAAGCATGCAATTTATGAAATCCCTGCCTTTTAAGCAAAACCTGAATCTGGCTGCTAGGGCCCCCCCCCCCATAGTTCTCGTCTAGGGGCCCCGCGAGGGCTAGAAACGTCCCTGATCGCCTGTATTGTTCTACTGGTGCCTCGAGGTGGATCGATAATAGGGAGTCTCGATAGTAAATCTGCAGGTTTGTTTTCCCTACCCGGAGTGTACTCAACTGTCCAGGTGTGGTACACGTTGTTGTCTCTCCACAATAGTTGTTTTTATTTATTTCTTGTTCTCGGTCTAATCGATTTTCTGCCTGTCTAGGCCATCATCAGGACCATTATTAAAATAAGTTTTCGTGTGTCTTCCACACTCGTTGACAGAAAATCGAAAATCGATTAGACCAAGAACAAGAAAGAAATAAAAACAATTATTGTGGAGAGACAACAACATAATACCACCTGGACGTCTGAATAACTCCACGACAACATGGCCAATTACAATTTTAATGAGTACTCAAATGTGTATTGATAGGAGCTAAGCGTTAAAGCCCAATGAGACAAACGCTTGGCGGCCATCTTTGGAATTACACAATGTTCCCCTAAAATACGAAGCAAAGGTCTATGGTCAGTATGGAGCACAAACCGCCTGCCATACACGTACAGGTGGAATTTGAACGCAGCAACAATGAGTGCCAATGCTTCTCAATCGATGAATCGACGTGAGTCACATTTGTTGAAAATTCTAGGCGCAAATTAGTACCGTCTGATACTTGTTAGCCAAAACTGCCCCTATTCCTGCTTCACTAGCATCAGCCGAAAGAATCAGAGGTAAATCATCCCTAGAATGGACCAACGTGCTTGACGAAGACAATTTCTCTTTTAGTTCTTCAAACGCCTTTTGATGAACACTAGACGATAGTTCAACACACAACGACTGTAAATTTAGTAAAAACTTGTCAATTTCGTTACATTGGTTGGAGCTGGCATTTATTTGATAGCTTTGATATGTTCCTCTGTTGGGTGGATTGTATGCCATCTTTGTCAAATCGATGGCCCAAATACACAGTGGTGTCCTGAAACCACTTACATTTTTCTGGCTTTAATTTGATCCCGCTTTCTTTTAGCCTGCTCAAACCTGTCTGCAAGCTCTGCAGATGTTCTTCTGCGGAAGCCCCAGTTATGGTAATATCGTCTAAGAAACATGAAACATTGTCCATACCAGCTAATTATGCTGCACATCGTCTTTTGAAACAATGATGGTGCTAAACTGACACCGAAAGGTAAGCGTCTGTATCTGAAAAACCTCTTAGCAATTGCTACGACTAGGTACTGGCGAAGTCACAAAATTCCTTCAAAATCTGTTCAATTGAACTTTAAGACACCGCTGTGACCGTCAAATCTGAGAAAAAAAAAAGAGGATTACAGCCAGGTGAACATTTCGATTTTGGGTTTTGGGTAGACCTGCCAACTTTTGGTCTATTTGCCAGTCCATTCATTGCTTTGAACGTGGTCAAAAATGACGACGATAATTTGTTTCGTTTTCATTCCATTTACTCAGAAGTTACGATTGGTCTCATTTATTCTCACTTCACGGAGGTACGTACGTGGGTACGTTGGTTTTGTTTTGTCTGAAAAGCTTTTCAAGAGAGACAATTTTGTATAATTCACTGAGCTACCTATCAATCCTCTTAACTCATCGAAAATAACGGGGCTCAGTCACACGTAGGCTAAACGTAGGGCGCAAAAGGTGTGAAAAGAGGTAAAACTTCATCCTGAACACGTGTTATACGATTTGAGTTGGAAATCCAAATTATGCTCTTTATCCACTCTTCCCCCACGCTCATCATTTCAGAAAAGGAAACCCCCTTCGGTGAAATGATATGGCGTCAAGAAGGAGCTAAGGTGAGCGGGAGGGTGTTACGTGATTCGAATCCAATTTTTTTCAACAACCATTTCATCCCACTCGACAACTGTGCCATATCTGGGCAAAAAATGGGGATTTCTCACTAGTTGTTTCCGATATTTTTTATGATTCACTGGTTTTAATATCCAACTTTATAGGATGATGAGTGAAAAATGAGAATACATGAATTCATGGTGCCCTATAAGGATGCTATTTAGTAATAATGTTCATTTATTTTGAGACGGGGTTAGAAGAAATAACTAGTTCAGCGATTTAAAATTGTTTATTAAAGCCCTGTTGAAGAATAAATAATAATTTAAGATTAATAAAATAATTAAACAAAATAATGAATTTAAAAAATATTCCATTTTTTAAAAAAGTAGTACCTGAAACAAAGCATTTTTTGCTATTTTCATGAACGATGCCTATAGCCGGCACCAGATGTTCTCAGTATACCCGTTTTTCGTTTAAAATTAAAATTAAAGCTATGCTCATGGATGTTAAAACCCCCATCAAAGTTTATTTGATGTAATAAAAACAACGTTGGTCTCATGCACCCAGCTGCCAAGCCCCACATAACGTGCACAGGCTTCTGTGATTTGTTAGGGTGCAATTACTTACATGATCTGACTACTTGCTGATGGTTATAATCCTAGTAGTAATAAACACGGTACTATTAAGGCACGACACAAATTGAACGCTGTCCGCCCTGCCCTATAGGAATTCGCAATCTACGCGTAGAGTATTCTGTAAAACGAAGATTTGAATTTAATTGAACGTCGCCTCACCCACTCCAATTTCCAGCTTCATCCCGCTTGAGAAGAGAATCAAATCCGTAAATCGTACGGGTTATACTCGACCTCTTTCTATAATGATACGAGCAAACATTATCTGGAAGTTTTTAGCACAATTTAAATTTACCGTGGCTATTTCTTTGTATTAAAATAGGCATTGGTGCACACAGTGGGTATGTAAGTGAACGTGTGACTTGTGTTTGCTTGCCTTATAATTCTTTCCTTTCCACCCGCTGCTTAAGAACGTAAATTTCTTCCTCTCCGCAATCCAAACTAATAGTAAATTATAATTGTATGGACCCATCGATTAAACCAGTGATTCTCAACCGGTGGGTAGGGGGGGGGGGCGCAAGCTATTTCCATGGGGGGCCTGAACTTTTTCCCTTGCCCTTAAGGTTGAAACCAACCATACAAAAAATATCGGAAACATCAGGAACGTCACATTTTTGTTTCTTTAGATGGTCATGGGTCCCTCAGAGCATACTCGAATGAGAAATGCATTCGGCAGGCCTGTCGTGATGGGGGGGGGGGGCACTGGGTCCTTTTTTCCTGGGCCCGGATTTCGAAAAACAAGGAAACGAAGAAAAAAAGGAAAGCTTTACTGGACCTTTACAGTGGCTGGACTTTTGCTGTGGTTTGGAGCTGTGCTGTGGTTGTGAGCTCTGCAGTGGTTATACCTTTGCTGTGGTTGTACCTTTGATGTGGTTGAGGCCTTTAATGTGGTTAGACCCAGGCGCGGATCCAGAGTCGGCTCAAGTAGGGGGCCATGATGCGACCCCATCCTTATATCACAGCACCTACCAACAACACACGTCCCCACACCACTCCTCGCGCTTTCCGTGGCAAAGTAGTTCTCAATCTCTGAACATTGAAATATCGAAAAAATGAAGAAATCCCAAACGCCGGAAAAGTGAGAAAAACAACCACATTGAGCAACTATTGGCGATTGTAGCTATCACTAGCGGCGCTAGTGTCGTGTGATAATGAAACCGGTACTCCCTACATATGTTCAATGATAACATGTCTTAAGTTTTTTAAAAGTGCTTTTTCGTGGTCAACGTCCGTAACATAATGGGAAAAAAGTAGTCAGTTGGCCTAAAGTGACGAGAACAGTAGAACATGGTCTTATGATACACTTATACTCGAACGTCAAGCAAGCCCCCAAGCCTTTCGGCTGTCGACTTGGGAAACAATGAAATGACAATGTTGTGTCTCGGTTACGATGAGAAGAGAAACCACAGCACACAGTTTTCTCTGGATTCACCCTTGAGAGACATCCCACGAGCGCCCTATCATTTCTTCATTGGTATTCGCCATTTCACCGTTTCGTTTTAGTGCTCAGAGAACGGCACAGGTTCAGCAAAATGATCGAAAACGTTTTTGAATCGGTGTTTTCGAGTTTTCCTGCTCCAACAAATAGCCGACAGTGAAAGTTTCTGTACGGGTGTACTGCGCACCCGCATAACCGTCTTGTTTTCTTGATTCGGTGATGCCAATGGTACAATATCGAAGCCTCCTCGTCACCGTCGGATTATCTAGCCGTAGTTCACAGTAAAAAAGTGTCACTGATCAACATTTTTGATACCTGAACTTCCTCATTGTATAAAACCTTTGTTGTAGTTTGTTGTCAAACGACAACAACAAATCACATTGAGTACCGGACTCAATGTTTCTCTGAAACGCCGCCAGACATCGTCTCCCTTAGCTACAATCGCCAATATTTGATGTGAACTAGACGGGTGGAATGAATTGTCCCGATGCAGAATTGCAATAACTGTTTGGCCAAAATAATCCTCAACTTGAATAAGGAGAACTCAACCCAATGATTGGGGGCGGGGTGAGGCATGACCTCTCATGTCCCACCGTTAGAACTTTTAGGCACGACGAACCCTAAAATCTGCACGTTCAACCTCCCTCGCGCCTTATCTTTTGACCTCTTTGGCACGATTTCTAGAAGAAATTGAGCAATGTCCAAGGGCCTCAAAACCACGTCCGGTTCAAATCGAAACACTTTGAAAACATAAACTTTCAGCCTAAAAACAGTAAAATTAACCCCTGGGCAATTTCTAGCAAAAATTACCAACATTGTTAGATGTAAATGGCAAAACCGCGTATCTTGAGGTTCCTCGACACAGGGAGTCCGAAAATCTAGACGAATTTCCAAACAGACGAGCTGTTATTAAAGTGGTTTTCACAGTGACGCCTCCGTTTTTGACCACTTATTGCATACAGTTCTATTCGGTGGGGGGAACGTATGGTTCATAGATTGAGTCAATTATTCTTTTAAGGGCGCAAATAGCCTCTTATTTGGCATTAGGCCATTTTTTTCTGCGCAGCAAGTCACATTATAGGCATGACACGATTCGCTTCAGTTAAGCCATATATATATAGCCATTTTAGTAGCGCGGAGGCTCAGTATTTGGTCATTTTTGTTGGACGAGTGGTAAGTTTTACCAGTTTTTCAAGTCACGAGTGTTGAGTGATAAGTGGTAAGGCAGAATCCGCATCCTTCTTCATACACTTGTCCGAATTCGGGGCTCGACAGTCTCACAAAGTCAGATTCACCATTTTTATAGTTTTATAGTCGCGAATCAGTCAGTTCACTATTTTCAAGGCGCGAATCGCCAGTTTTGCTATTTTTTAGGGCGTAAAATAGTCACGTTCAAGTCAAAGGCGCGAATGGTCAGTTTGGTCATTCTTGCACGCGAATGGTCGATTTTGAACTTTTCAGGGCAGTGAATCAGGGATAATCTGTTTAAGCATTTTCACGGCGCGAGTGTCAGTTTAGACGTATTTGGGACGCGAATATGGTCCGTCAAGCCAAAGGCGCGAATGGTCAGTATTGGCAACTTTTGGCGCGCGAATGGTCGATTTATAGTCATTTTCAGGGCTGCAAGAATCGTCAGCTTAGCCATTTTTAGGGCGCTTGAGGCGCTTGGTTATTTTTAGAGCGGGAATTTCCAGTTTGGCAATTTTTAGAGCGCAATTATAGTCAGTTCAGCCATTTGTAAGGTGCTAATCGTCAGTTTTACAACTTTGGGGCGGGATTACTGTTTACCGATAGCCGTTTTTAGGGTGGAAATAATAAAGCCATAGTTTGACTATTTTTAGGCAGTGAATGGCTGTCAAGCTATTTTTAGTGGAGCGAAACAAATAATTTATTCCAAGCCCCTTTTATGAGCAAATCCTAGATCGGTGGGTAAACCTCACTATTTTGGGGTTTTTGCAAGCAGGGAATCCGAAAGTTGAGACACATGTCCGATCAAAAGAATCCATGAAAGAAATCAATAAATGATGATCTCACTGTTTTTAACAGCCTGCACCCGAACTTTCCAGTGGAATCTCGGTGTACGTGGACCTCTCTGAGAAGCTGAGAGGTCTAAGGAAGTAATGGTCTCGAAAAAATGCCGCGGGAGATATTCAAGGACGCTGTGGCGACCACACTTTCGGTTGATTTTGTTACAAACTGTTCGTACTAGTGACCCTGGAGTCAATAAAATGGGCTGCTACCATAACGACCATGACGTTAAACATTCATTTCTGACCCTAAAATATGAGAAGGTGATTATCCCTCGTTAGAGTTTGGAAGCTGATTTTTTTGGCGTAAGCGATCTCGCGACTCCAAGGGAGGGGACATGGCCACTGTGGCCCCTCCCTTAGATCCGCCACTGGTTAGACCTTTACTGTGGTTGGAGCTTTGCTGTAGTTGGACCTTTGCAGTGATTGGACCTTTCGTGTGGTTGAGAGCTCTGCAGTGGTTAGACCGTTGCTCCTTGGACTCTGGGTTCCAATGCCCCTCCACCGCACATATTTACGCGTGTCACTCTCCACCTCATATTTAACCTGTTAAACTCCGCACCGCCAAGCGGTCCACACCAGTAATGTGTCAGCTTTGACCGGCTGGCCCGGCTGACAGAGAGTGGGGTGGATATTACCAGGACTTGCACGTGCCGGGTCACTTCCCGGCCACACAGTCCGGCAATTCGTGGTATTGCGTCCTAAAGGGCGATCCGCCAGCGCTGGGACGGGAAGAAGGCACAATCCTGGTTAGACCTTTGCTGTGGTTGATCCTTTGCTGTGGTTGGGGCTTTGCGGCGCTTTGAAAACGTGCGCAAGTGGCGAATAACAGTTGCGTCATAGTGAGAAGACAGGCCATTAGTGATAGGTCCCTTCGTGACATTATGCCAGTTTGAATCAAATCGAAGCTTTATAATAGTCCGCGAGCCCAACGTATGAAACATCTGGGTCATTTCATCGTGTCTGGCACCTGCGCAGGACGTTTTTCATGGTCTAGGGGCTCACATCCAGAGCTAGCTTTTGACAAACACTCCTTTGAGCTAATTGAAAACAGAACAGAATTTCATACTGTGGGCTCCCGGACATGCCTGTGTAAAAAATAACTGAATACAATGCAATTGGGTGGGGGGGGGGGGCCAAAAACTTTCATGGTCCAAGGCGGGCATGACCGTGAAAAGGTTGAGAACCACTGATTTAAACAAATAAATTGTTGAGAGAGCGAAAAGAGGAAGCTGCTGGCTTGCATATGAGGCATATTTATTTTAAAATCGTGGGTTGAGGCGTTCTTACGGAATTAGACTGGGTTCACGGCGCGGCGGGTCTAAATCGTCGATCAAAATTATTATTGAGCGATTTTTTTTTTAATTAAAAATATCGATTTATCTCATCCCACTTCTCCTTTATTCGACCCCTTTCCTCAAACCTAATTTTCATGGAGCCCTTAGTGAGATAAAATTCTAAACTGGGCGTCAGTCTATTATAAGCTCTCCTTTCGCAGTCACCTTCTCCCGCTCTGTCAAACCTTCTCCCCTCCCCCCTCCCTTCAATCGCCACTGTCATCTTCACTATTCCTGTTTTAGAAGAGAATAATGGGGTGCGGTAAAATTGTTTATCCGTGCGAGTACAACCATTTAAGTTATTACATAATGAAGATGTTAAGAGACTTGAAGGAGCAGAGATGTTGGCGTGGAACGCCGGAACGGGGTTTTAAAGCAAGGGATTCTTAGCGAATAAATGAAGCATTTCTGTGAAGCTTCCCACAAGGCGAAAAGGGAGGATTAACAAGAATTGTTCTCGTTTTCTCGTCTCTTGTTTATCAAGTGTCGTTTTCTTCATCATTTTTTTTGTGTGTGTGTGGTGAAGACAACACACTTCAGAGCTTGAGAAAATCTGTTTCAAGTACATGTCGTAGACCTGTTGATTTGTTATCAGCCAGACGCTTAACCCCCTTCCCACTTTATAAATTGTTGACTAGCAGAGTCGGCATTAATTACAAAACTGTAATTCAAACGTATTCACGTTTCGGGGAAAGGAAACGACGTCAGCAGTAGATTCTTATTTGTAGACATTTTCATTACTCAATATTGATATAGTTGTTATTAGAGGCTCGTAAAAAATAAAAGCGTAATACCCTAGTGACACTTCTTAATCATGTACTTCTCACTTCTCTAATAAAACGTCGTGTACATTAAAAGATAACGAGAAATGATAAAAAATGGAAGAATATAATATACATATTCTCCGATGTATTATATTTTGATGACTCGCTCTTTATAGTCCTCTTTAGGCAGCGACACATAAAGTGCGATTACTTTAGGAAGGTCGATTTTCTTGGGAAGATGCACGGTTTGCGCTGTCTCTGCTTGGAAGAAAAACAAAAATCGTCGATAAAAGGACAAAGAAACAAAACAACAACAAGCTTCTAGCTTATTACCAAATTTTTGCCTTTATTACTTGCAACGAGTAAACTTTCTCATCTTTATCTTTAGCATCTTGGGCTTAATTCCGACTTTCCACCTCCATTTTATGGAAGGTTTTCTTATAAGGTTTGCGTATTGAAGTGCTCTTATTTTGGAACATTTGAAAACCGGACTCTTCAAAATTAGAGCAAAGCAATGCTGATGATGTGTGAAGTATAGGCAGATGATTGCGCGCCTCGATGGTGTAATGGATACAATGCTCGCTTCGCAGCCCAGCGGGCCTGGGTTCGAATCCAGCCATTGCCCATTTCCACTATAAGGCTGCGGCGAGCTGTGACACGGCACACCCGGCTTCGTGTGGGCGTTCCCGGCGATGAGCGTTCAACAAACCGCGGCACCGACCGGAAACGCCCGCGTATTGCGGGCGTGAAGTGCACAGTTAGATCTGGGTATGGCTTAGGAGCCCAGGGGAGGCTTAGGCGCCTGCCGGGTTCAAAGCCCGGCGCCCCTAACAAAGAGAGAAGCCTGTCGTTGGTGGTTACTTTATCGGAGTAAAAAAAATTAGGCAGATGATTTCAAGAGGCCCCTGGCTGCTAACATCTATGGAGGAATATGACTTGTCAGTATTAACACTTTTTCGCGGTGAAGAGTGGGTGAGGAGAACCATCACCTGCCCTCCTCTTGTCAACTGTATAAACAATTTCCTTTCGTATTGTTTGATTTCAGCAATGCGTAGGAAGTGGTGTGGGAAACAATATGACCTTTACCGAAGCACTTCTAATGTTTCACCATCACTACTCGATGTTATTATAAGGTGTTATTGCTTATCCAAACGGTTGGGCAGTGAATGATTCCACTATTTTTTCACAATTTTTTCGGAGTCCGTGAGCCCGTTTCTAATAAACCGCACGGACCCTTCCATGCCAGGGCTTACGTACAAGTCGTGAAGGTGATAGCCTAACTTGATTTCCCTTTTAAAAATAAACACTCGTCCTCGTATTAGTTGTCTGGGGCCTATTTTTTGAAAGTACTTTTCAACTCTTCTCTTTTCACTTTGCACTTTTTCTAAGTCTTTCCATGTGACAAATTTGAAGAGTGCAAAGTGTAGAGTTGAAAATTACTTTCAAAAAATAGGCACCTGGGGGCCTATTCTCTAACAACAAGCAATATTTTTTTCGCCAGCCATGTGTTTATTTCATTCATTTGTTTGAAGAAAATCAATGAAATAAACATATGACTTCGAAAAAGCTATTGCTTCGGAGTTAGAGAATAAGCCCCCTGGTCCCTAAAGCCCTGTACACACGGAGACTTTTCTGTCCTGTCTTCTACTGTAGCTGGTGTTCAAAGAAGTTAAAAACATTAAAAGTGAAGTTTTAGGTTTGTTTGGTTGAATGATGGTTCAAGAAATTGAATTATTTCTTTTTTATTATGCCCATTTTGAAGCCCATGGAGGGGCTTAGTATGAAATTATTCGCACATATTTGAAGAATGTTTATTACCCCCTCTCTTAAGGGCCCCATACACGATCAACATGGTTGTCAACTTTGTTGTCAACATTGGTTGACGACTCCCCCACACACGAAACGGGATGTTAATGGAAATCTAAAGTTGAAAACATGAAAACATAGTTTCTGACAGGTTGCCATTAGTAACCAAAAGCGTATTTTCACGCGGTTTTTACCCCAGAACCATGTCTTCTTACCGAATGTTACCGCTTACTGCTAAAGATGCGTTTACACAGAAGTGTCCCGCGACGCTTATGCCTCGACATACATGTCAAGTGTTGGACAAAATTCGCTTTGACTGTATAAACTCTCATGAAAATGTCTAAAGTTTATGTTACCTATAGTCAATTCAAAGTGGACTTCCTAGGATTTGTTGAGATTCCAGGAGGTAAACTTTAAATTATGTCTCTTGATTTGTTTAGGTTTGTATACACGAGGAATGAAATTGTGAAACTTATTGTAAGTTCATCTAAATTACTCTCTTGGGGTGTTAATGTTGGAACCACAGCCAGAAATCGGGCCGAGGCCGACGGAAACTACTCCGTCGGGATGGGATCATTGCAAGAAGAAGGGTGACCTTTCTCTATTCATTTTCCTTTCTGAATTGTATTAAAAAATGTTTAAAAGAAAGTAGCGGTGAGATCATCGCGAAGAGAGCACTCATTATGGCTCCCGTTGCGGTAGGAGCCGTCTAATCGGGTTCGGGAATTCCGACAGCGATCTCATCCCGAAGGAGTCGGTTTCGCCGGCCCGGGCCCGATTTAGGGCTCGGGTCTCAACATAAAACACACCCAAGAGAGTATCACCAACACTTTTGAAGTGTAGTGCAAGAAGTGTCTGGCACTACATTTGTTTCAGTGCAGACGGTTTCATATTCAGACATTCTCTCTCACGATCGGAGCTTAATTCCATTTAGAACTATATTGTTCAAAGTTATTGTGAAATTTGAATTGTGAAAATAATAAAAAAAAAGAAGAAAAAACGAGGCGTGATTATTTAGGCGTACAGTCTGATGGCTGTCCGAACCATCACAAAAGAGAGAAGTATCAAATGAAATTTGCAATACATTGCTCAAACCGTCCAAACAACTCAACAAAACAAACAACACTACACTGAAACTATTCGCACATCTATTTCCTGAGAGAAGAAGCGGCACTATACTCTAAAAAGTTGTTACCAAACGTTTCTCAACTACTTATAGCTAGTGTAAACAGATGAGCAATTTTAGTCTGCAAAGTGTCGTGTATCCAAGACTTTAAATAAGTTAGAAAAATGAGTGAGAGGATGTATTGACAATAATTTTGTTGGGTGAAATATGCGACGAAGGTGAAAAAAAGTCGAACAAGAGGAAAAGTCGGACAAAGGATAGGTACCAGGATCGCGCCAACTTTTCACATTCACATTTTATGAATAAGTTAAGGTGAGGGGGGGGGGGTTCAGGCTGGTTTCCTCGACCCCTTCCAAGTCAACCCGTCAAAGCTAACCCGTGGCCAAAATTGGTTAAAGTTGTAGCGTGCCAACAGCTAACAAACCTCAATTTTTATTTTTAAAAATAACAAATATTACGTTAAAAAAACAATATATGTCAGTTTGATCGCGAGTTCGTATTTTCCCAATTTTTCATTGTCGTTATAAAAAAGATCTCTAAATTTTTCGTTGGCCGTTATTTTGTATACCGAAGAGAGCGCGACCCACAAAGTCATTAAACCTTGAAAAATTGACAAAACGCAAATGCGTAGCTTCTGTTCGAGGCTAAAACTAAACAATAAACGCTAATCCATAGCAAAAATTGAAGGAAAAATGCCAACGTGGGACTGAAGTGTAAAAAAAAACAGCTAATATTGAAAAATTAACTATATAATTAGCCTGTCATAAATAAATGAAAACTCTCGTTTTCAGCTCAAATTGGGAAAAAGTGTTATTCCCGGTTAAAATTTGAGGAAATCACGAATTCGTGGCTGAAAAATTAAGGTAATTCGCAAAGTCACAGATTAGAAACGCTTCAAAGCAGCTAAAGTTGAAAAAAACGCGAATTTACGGCTAGAATTGAGGAAAATAATCGCGGATAAAGTGTGTTGGAATTTCTAATTCCACCTTCTTACGACAACTTTGTGGCTAAAATTGAGGTAAACGGCAAATTCATGGTTATAAGTAAAAGAAAAAACACTGATTCACGGATAGAACTGAGATGAAGCCCTATTCTACTTATAATAAAAATTGAAAAAAATTACTAATGCGATGCCAAAATGTAAAAGAACCCGCCAATTTGCGGCTAATATAGAAAAAATCAGTGATTATTCTGGCTAGAATAAAAAGAAAAGTTAATTTTCAGCCTTAATTGAAACAAAAAGTGCTAATTCACTGTCAAAAATGGAAGAATTGCCGATTTGAAGTGCGAAATGAACAAAATTCGCCAATACACGGGCTAGAAATAGCTACTGCACTGCAAAAATTACGAAAAAGCGCTAATTTACGGCTAAAATTCAGACAAATTTAAATTTGCGTCAAAAATTGGAAATACGTTAATTCGCGGCTTCCTCGGGAGACTTTGAGGCTAAAATTGAGAACAAGCGCTAATTTATGGCTATGAGTGAAAAACTCGCGGCTAAAACTGAGACGAAATCGCTATTCCGCAGTGTATGGTTGCGGTGAACAAGAAATGCTAATTTGTGGTAAACATTTCGAGAATTTCACAACTAATATTGAGTAATTTTCAGCTCACACTGAGTAAACCGCTAGAAAAAATCGCTAATTTGCAGCTAAAATTGTGGAAAACGCCAACTCGAGGAAAGTTAAAGAAACATCGCTGATTCACAGGTTACAAAATCTACTTTGCTGCTAAAGTTGGGGAAAAGCACATATTCATGCGGGGGGGGGGATTACCCCTCTAATCAGTTGCTAATTTGCGGCGAAAATCGCTAATTTGCTGTTAAAGTTGACAAAAAGCACTCATTCGCGGCTAAAATGGAGAAATTCGCAGTTTAAACTTGGCATAAGCGCTGTTTAGCGGATAGACTTTGGAAATAGCCATGGCTAAAATTAGGAAAAGGCCTTAGAGGTTACCCATATAGGTTTTATGTATAGTTAGAGACTTTTAGGGGCCTCTTGAAGATTTCCGCCCCGGGCCCCGATATAGGTCCACCAGTGACCTCACCTCCTTTTCAGCTCACGATCTACCAGTGCTCGCCGGTTCGGTACTAAATACTTGGTGACAACTTGTCTACTTTTTTTTTGCGCATCGCGGCGCAGCGCCATTTCGCGCTGCTACATTTTGTCAACTTGTCTATTGAAAGACCTGATATTTTTGAATTATTTGTTTTTCGTGTTTTTCGCACTCTCTGCCATCGAAATCGAATTTTTGAAAACTATTTTAAATTGGATTTGTATTTTATTCAAAATACAATTCAAAATGTATTTGTATTTCAGTATTCAAAATACATTTTTGAAAGTATTTTGGGCTTTGTATTTAAAATACATTTTCAAAGTATTTTGCCCACCCCTGTCGATGACTCATGTACGTCAATTCCTTATTAATCAATTACTCCACGTTCCACGAAATGGCTGTAGGTAACATGTTCTGGTGTTACTGAAGCCTGTGCTTGGGAAGTGGACGATGCAACAGACAAACCACGCAATAGTGGAGCAGAAGATGTGCTACCTGTAGTAGTAAATTGCTCAATTGGCAACAAAAACCTTTGAAAACCCCCATTTTGGCGCATACAACGTCAGGGAGTTATTTGATTAAACTGATGAGATGTTAGGACCAACTAGATCTCAAATGGAGTCTATGTGGGAAAGAAAGAATTTTTTCGAGCAATCCTAGAGCAAGGTATGGCCCGGACGGCGTACGGGGTACGGCGGACGGATATTGCAGAAATCGAATCTAGACATGTTAAAACGTACACAGAAAAAGTTTGAGGGTGGGTTGTAAAAAAAAAAAAAAATTCCGACCGAAAGCAGGTGTATTATTCAGAATGAATAATAAACCAAAGATCTAGCCAAAGAAGACAATGAGGTGGAATGCTTGCCATGATACGCACTGGGAACTGTGAAGTGAAAATTCTAACATATGCTCACAACTATCGGTCGCGGTCAGGGGTGTCAGGTTGGCTGGTTAGCAAACAAAGTTCACTAGTTCAATTGGTTCAATCATCACTGCTCAGTTGTTGTCGTCAAGGTGACTTGGTGAAGGGGGGTCGTTTGCCCTCCAACCAGTGTAACCTCCTTAGCAACCTGACCGCGACCGATGTTGCATCTTCTTCAACAACGTTACCAACACCTGGCCTCACGCACAAGTTTTTAAAACGATTTGAACGAACCTCAACATTAACTTCAATCTCCATCTTCCTCACAGACAATCAACTTGGTTGTCAACACGTAAAGTTGTATACTTAGTTGACAACCATGTTGATCATGTGTGTCTTGATTCAACTACAACATTTTATTTCAACCAGAATTTCAACCACCAACTTCCCTACATACAGTCAACTTGGTTGTCAACACGCAATGTTTTAAACTAAGTTGACAACCATGTTGATCGTGTATGGGCCCCTTAAAATCCCTCTGTTGAAGTGAAACAAAAAACCAAAATGATTCGTTTGAACACTGAAATATATTGCCATATGGGCAGACAAGTGTACTTGAGCAAGAGATGTCCGACTTTTTCCCAGATTTGTTTCAAGACCTTTTTTTCAGGCAACATTCTACCTTCTAGGGGTTCGGGGAACTCAACAGATGATACCTCGACCCCCGTCCTTTCACCCTCGTCTTCTTTCCTCTTCTTAATTCTGTATTTATTACATTACCTACTTAATTAAAATGTGGCCATTAATGTGCGTGGGGGACACGAGATTTTTTAAAAGTCAAACAGTAAAAAAGTGCGTCGTGTGCCTCCCGCACAGAATATCGGGCAAAGAATGGCGGCCCAGATTGGCAAAAATGACTCTTGAGTCTGTCAAGATAGGCAAAGCCTGCGCCATCTGATGGCCACAAGGTTGAGGGTCTGGACTTCTGAACCCTCAACTTCAACTTACACCACGAACAAGAGCACTTTGTGGTTAGAGCCTTTTGTGGCTGGAGCATTTTGTGGTTACAGCTGTCTGTGGTTAGAGGATTGTGTGGTCAGACCACTTTTAGGGGGTTCAATGTTCTTTATACTTCAAAGTTTTTGTGGTTAGAGCAGAGCGTATTTTGGTTAAAACATTTTTGTGGTTATAGAGCTTTTTGGGTTAGAGTTGTTTGAACTCAACGACGTCCTTCGCAACTCCCCTGTCCTCTCTATCACGACACCTCAAGTCGGGTGTCCAGATCATCAACGTCGGGTGATCAGTCGTTGAAAGAGTCTTCATTTTTCAGTAATCTCTACATGCAAAGAAGCTGAGGTTCCAGTTCCGTCAAGTCGAATTTTATTATGTTCTGCGGAATGAGCACGAGAAGCTCGAACTCGTGGACTGAATCTCTCCTTCATGCCCTCCAAGATTCCTTTGATTGATCCTTTGATTCAAAGAAATCGTCAACATTCTCAGTCTGAGGATCCGGTCGATTCTTCATCTGCTGAGTAATGCGAGGCTCCTTGGTTTCAATAGATTGAGAGTTCAACAATACCTTGTTTCTTCAAACATTGTTCTAAACTCTCGATTTGAGTTTCTTTTAACGGATTCATAAAAAATAATGCTTCCTTCGCTGTTTTTTCTGTTTTCCAATACTACTAATACTTCGTTTGGAGTGATGAATGGCAGTGGTAGTTCTACTGTACTTTGAGGAGCTTTAACGTACTCTATGACTTCAGCATCTATATCCCCGTCAAGCTCGAAGGACCAAAGCATTGTTCGAAGTAATTGCTGAATTCGCGGCATTTTTCTTCGTCCATGGATATGTAGGAGTTTCCTATTTTCAAGGGTGGGATTGTCTCAGTCTTTCTGAGTAGTTATTTTGTAGCACGCCATAAAGAATTGTCTTTAGGATGAATGTTTTCCAGGAATTCTTGATATTTCGAGTGGTGATGCGCGTCCAATTTTGCCTTAACTCGCCTTTGGAGATTATTTATTTCGCGTTTAAGCACTGGGGTCCTGAACCTTTGCCATTGACGTCGCAGGGCATTTTTATATCTTATTAGTGAATTACGTTAACGTTAGCGTTGGCGGAGCTGTTTGCAAAATCTCTCTATTATTCCGAATGAAATTGTTTATTTTCAAGCCCCAAAAGTTACTCCCATTTTTTACGTCTAATGTAGACGCGGTATTTCTAAGCTGGGTTTCCGTGGTAGGGAGAAAGGAGATATTTTTCCAAAATTTCTCCGTTTTTTCTTGATTTTTTCATAGAACATATGATTTTTACACTTTTTGACATCACGACAAACGAACATTCCTAAAAATCTTAAAAAATTCATGACAGGACAGAAAAATCTCCGTGTGTACACGGCTTGTTTTTATTACTTCGTCGCAATGCAACGAACATTCTCATTCCATATTAAATGGAATAAGAATGTGGTGCACGTAAATGTAAAATAATCCCTATCAAATGAATAACGTAATAACAATAACAATAATAACTTTCAGACAGAAAACAAGTCCTGGGATCACATCGCATGCACCTAATTAATAATGTAATTCATTTGTTTGAAATAAATAAATGAAACGGAAATATTATTACGAAAAACGTATCGTTTGAGAGTATAAGAGAATAAGCCCCTTGATTCGTTAAACCCATTTCCGTTGGCACACTCCTTTGATTGTAATTCTTTCTGAAAAATCGAGGGCTCTGGATTTAAGACTATTTCCGTATACGAGAGAGGTTTAAACCAGTCTGATAAGACCAAACACCCTCTTCCTAGCTCAATGCTGCTACCAGCCTCACTCTTTCCTTATCCTGTTTCGTTATTTAGACGACAGCTCCTAATATACGTTTTGATTGGAATTAACAAGCACCGTTCGTTTCAAAATTTTGTGAGAATCACAATGAAATATGCAATGGAAACTTCTTTCTTTAGGTGTCACATTAGTAGTTTTCCTCGAGGTATAAATATAAACGGGTTGAAGGTTGAAGTGCTTTTGAAAAGTGTAGGCGAATAGGTCCGGGGATGATTTCGTGTAATATTTCACTCGGTGACTTATTGGTAGTGCGCGTGGGAGAACTTTATCTACCTCCCCTGGGACAGCCTTCTGTGCGATCGCTATAGAGATCGGTGTGGTCTGCCACCCCTGCTACGGAATTTCCAACTCTTACTCCCCTTTGTCAATATTAACCTTACGCTTATAGCAGCGACATTCTCATAACTCCGATGATTGTTTTGGGCTAAATGTTTGCGTAGAACGGAGGGCGAGTCGTGTTACGCTTCATAAGAAAATATCATGCTCTTGATCCTTGTCATTCTCTTGATCTATACAAGCCTACTGACTTGAACGTGAGGATCGATATTTTCTTCAAAACTATAGTATTATTAGGGAAGAGAAACAAATAAAGATGCTACGTGTCAAACTGGGCTTATTCAGCGCCTAACTCAACACCTTGTACCCCCACCCCATCCCAGAAAATAAATTACGTTAAGGAGGGAACGCTTGGAAAGATTTAGGGATCTCCTATTTAAATAATTCGCTCCATTAGTGACTTTATTTTTTTTTTTTCGGGGGCGGTGGGCGCCTGAGCCTCCCTTGGGCTCCTACGCCCATACTACGTCACATGTCTCATACATGCCTGAAGCTAAACAAAACAAAAAGGTTCAAGTGCTTTATTTACAGAAGCCACTGTCAATAATTAGGTTTTTCGTCATTTATAGGAGAGTTTGTGGTGTTTTTGTGAAGAATTCGCTAAAAGATTATCAACATGGACGTATGCTTAGGATGAGAAAAACCTGGCTCCGGAGCATGTGTGTTGCTGCCATTTTCCGGACGGAGAAAAAGCCCTTTTATCTGACTGTTTTATTTGACCATGACAGAAATAAGATCTTCACTTTTCAATCGCTCCCAAAGAACAAAAAAGTCTTCGAACAGAGACAATTTGCATCCAGTGTAGACGAAAATTGTTCGAGGCGTGAGTGTGAAGAGCTTAAATTCGGAGAGCTGTCTTCTACTGACACATGCAGCACCCATTTACAACCAGCTCGCTGCTCACGACACGCTGCAATAGACTTACCACGATGCTCAAGATAGGTTTTCTTGTAATGAATACAACAATAAAATTGAAAAATCCACTAATTTTGCATAAAATGAAATGTTTTGTTTAGCTTCACTGGTTATACTTCCATGACGTCACACTAATGACCCGAATTAAGGCCAGGTCACACCTATCATGCACGCTTCCGATCCGACACCGATCATGCATTTTTTGATTGGTGTGGGGACCGTAATAGGCGTTAATACCGAATAATTCATGGCTATTACGCTTCTCAGCCCTCTCAAATTGCCTTTCCAACCCAAATATAGTCTAACCATTACGAGGGTTTCCACAGTCTCCGATCCGACATGCATGATCGGTGTCGGATCGGAAGCCTTTACGGTGACCTGGCCTTTACGATTCTTGGTTGAAACGATAAAACCGAACTGTTTTTATTTTTTACCACGTGTCGGAACATAAAAATGATAATAAAATTAGTAGGCGGGGGGGCCACCGCATTGTCCCCCTGGCTGGGGAGACTGGAAGTCCGGAAAGAACGAAATGTACTCGGTAGAGTTGTCTGTGTTAGTTTCTTGTCAACTGCTGTATTATTCGAATGTTCTAATGTCATGGACGATGTGAAATAGACTGGTTTAACCCGATCGACGCTGACTTTGAGCGACTTTCCGTTGACGGAGATAGTGAGAGTTTTGTCGTCGCGGCTTAAGAAGGGATAAGGGCCAGTGTAGGGGGGGGGGTTGTAACGAGCGGCGTTTGGTGTCGTTGTGTAGAAAAACATGTGTGCATGACGACAATTCTTGAAATTGAAGGGCTTCTTCATCAAGTGATTGCCGCGGGGGTTCTGGCCGTAATTCGGACATTTGACGAAGTAAACAGTCAACGGAGGTTGTAGGAGTCAGTGATGAACTGTTTTTGGACGGGTAATTGGATTAATTCGTATGGAAGACGTAGAGATTCACCGTAGACTAGTTCGGCACTGCGGATTCCGAGAAGGACGATTGGTAGAGCTTGTAGCCAGTCGGGTGACACATGAGTGACGCTTTTAAATGGCGATGAAAAGTTTTGAATAGACCGTTGGCGCAGGGATGATAACCAGTGGTCCGGAAGCGTTCGAAACCGAAGGTTGATGCGAGAGATCGGAATAACGCGGATTCAAACTGTCCGCCCTGGTCAGTCGTGATTCTGGACGGAGGGCCGAATCGGGACAGCATTTGCGCCGGTAGGTGCGGTGCTGTCTGCGAGTCGCCAAACTTCGGGCCATCGCGTGAATCTGTCGATGACAGTTAGACAATAACGATACCGGTCGACGGGGGGAAGTGGTCCGATGAGGTCAACGTGGATATGTTGAAAATGCGAAGTGGGTGTTGGAAAGTTGCCAGGTGGAGAGTGTACGTGGCGAGTTATTTTGGCGCGTTGGCAAGAAATGCACGCCCGTGACCATGCTCGACAATCTTGACTAATTCGAGGCCACACAAAGCGTTGTGAAATGAGCCGGGTAGTGGCTTTAATGCGGGGCCTCAAATTATGGAGAGAGTCGAAAATGCGGCGCCGAAGTTGGATTAGGTACGAAGGGTCGAAGAGTGGATGTTGACGTGTCGCAAACAAGAGTAATGTCGGACCCGGGGATGTTAACGTTTTGGAGGTGAAGTGACGAATCGTTGGTTTTGAGGTCATGAACTTTGTCATAAATTTTCAAAAGACAAAAGATGATCGCCCTTAAGGCTCTCGTGTTCTCCTCTCTGAGGTATCAGAAACGGGTTATCCTCGCCTTTTGATAACACTGTTAATTTTAATAAACGTGTTCAGTACTTCCGTAATGACTTTAATCCCTTTTTTTATAATCCAAAAAGTCACAACAAATTGGCGACGAGTTAAAACTAAGTGAATCGAAGACTTTTATCCAATTTAATTGTTTTATTCGTCGGAAATGAAAACTCGATAACGACCTCCGACTCTGACACTAAACAATGATTCTCTCCGTGAGTTTTTTTCTTTTTCTGAATTTTTGATCTTTCAAAATGGACGCAGCCCAATTCGAACAGCTTTTAACGGCTTTTACCCAGGCCCAGTTAAATCTGGTGCAATCCCTTCGAACTCAGCAACACATTTCTCCAGTAAATAACGCCTTTACACCCCAGACAATAAATGTTCACCCCTTCGAACATTATGACCCAGCTAAAGAGGCATTCAGTTCTTATATCGAGCGGTTTGAAAACTATACCGCAATGCAAAATTTCTCAGACTCAGGAAAACAAGCCCAGCTATTCTGTGCGTCTATCGGCCCCACTCATTATAACAATTTAAAATCATTTCTCGGCCCGGAGAAGCCGATCAAAGACATTCCATACGAAGAACTGAAATCTAACTTCTTGGAAATGTTGGCTCCAAAACGCAACGTCCTAGTTAGTCAACATTATTTTCTCAGTTTAAAACAAACAGACAATCAAAATGTCACAGAATTTGTTGCCACGCTCCGCCAGTCTCTCTCGAATTGCGATTTTCTTATCCAGTGCTCATGTAAGTCACAAGTCTCAGCTTCTGAAAATTTTCTGCGAGCCCAATTTATTCGAGGGCTAAAAGACGACTGGATACGAGAGCAGCTGTTGCAATCGAACGCCACCCGATTTGATGATTTTGTCGCAATAGCCATTGCCCTAGAGGCTTCGAGAACTGATAGTCGTAAAATTTCTATGCAACTCAGTACCTCAGATGACACTTTGAAGGCCTCTGGTCACACTTTTTCTCGCAGTGCCAGTCGAGATCGTCGCTCTCGGGTCCAAAACGGGCAATATCAAGGCCATGGCACCAATCATCGCTCACGGCACCGGTACCAGACCCCCTCACCCCGTCGAAACCCAGTACCTAATCATCGTCAGCGGATTGATTATCGTGCCCTTGGTATAGATAACCTGTGCCTAAACTGCGGGAAATCTAATCACCGATCCCGTGACTGTTTCACTGATCGTGATAAACTCAAATGCGACTCTTGCCACAGAAAGGGACACATCGCAAAGGTGTGCATCAAAACCCTCCTCAACGCCAAAAGAGGTGATGTCTCTGGTACACAGCACATTCAAGACGCTGAAGATAGCTCTTCAAGTCACATTTTTGGTCTAGTCAATCACATCGAACCTAAATTAATTGACCTTTTTGAAGTAGTCTCTGACCCTGATAAATACGTCGTCACAGTCATGGTTAACGACGTACCATGTCACTTCGAAGTCGACTCAGGAGCTAAATATTCTCTTCTCTCAAAATCCGACTTTGACGCCCTCAACCTTGACGTGCGTCTGTTACCATCAAACGTATATTTTCGATCCTACTCAGACCACATTATTCAACCGCTCGGGAAAGTCAAAGTCACAGTTTCATACAAGGCGACAGCCGTCGAAGAAGACTTGTATATTGTACCGTCTGGACACCAGCCGCTCTTAGGAAGAACGTGGATCCGTCAACTAAACCTCGATCTTGGTCAAATCGACCGCGAACGCCGTCTCAACGCTTACCCTGCCCCAGTAAATTTCACCCAGCCTGAAGATTCAATTGTAAACGAGTTTGCGTACATCTTTGTTGAAAAAATCGGATGCGTCCCGAACGTGGAAATCAAACTACACCTCAGAGAAAATGCAACGCCATGTTTCACCCGGGCTCGCGACGTCCCGTATGCCCTACGAGCAAAAGTAGAACAAGAATTAGACTCACTCGAATCATCAGGCATCATCACACCTGTCAATACAACTGATTGGGGTTCACCGATAGTCATAATTCCCAAGCCTGATGGAAATGTACGCATTTGTGTAGATTATAAATGTGGAGTCAACAAAAGGCTTGTCTCTGCAAATCGCCCGATCCGTAGAATTGACGACGTTCTTCACAGCTTAAGAGATTCCCGGGTTTTCTGCAAACTAGACCTATATAAAGCCTACTTGCATCTGAAAGTCGATCAGAAGAGCAGCGAAATTCAAACAATTGTCACTCATAGAGGAACTTATCGAATGAATAGGCTCAGCTTCGGCATAAAAACGGCCACGTCCGACTTTAACCGAGTGTTGAGTCAAATCCTCGGTGGTCTAACTAAAACGGAGGCCTATTTTGACGACATAATAGTTCACGGAGCCACAATCGAAGAGTGCACATCAAATTTACGGTGCTGCTTGAAACGTCTCGCCGACCATGATTTACATGTCAACCGCAGTAAATGCTCGTTCTTTAAAACTCGAATTGATTACCTCGGACATATAATTGGTCACAATAAGATACAAAAATCACCGGAAAAGGTTCGCGCCGTCACAGAAATGCCCCCACCATCAAATATCGAAGAACTCAGGAGATTTTTAGGCATGGTCACGTACTACGCATTTTTCATTCCGAACTTCTCATCCGTCACCTATCCTTTACGACAGCTTCTTAGAAAAAACAACAAATTCTTCTGGTCCTCTGAGTGCCACTCTACCTTTCTCAAGCTCAAGCAAGAATTATGCAGCGATAGAGTCCTGATGCCCTTCAACCCGTCTCTTCCTCTCACACTGGCTACTGACGCTAGCCCCTACGGCATTGCTGCAATCCTAAGTCACACAGTTGGTGACGACGAACGGCCCATCGCCTACGCTTCTCGGTCTCTTACTCAGTCCGAAATGAATTATAGCCAGCTGGACCGAGAAGCTTTAGCTATAATTTTTGGCGTGCACCATTTCTTCAACTATCTGTTTGGCCGTCATTTTAAACTTGTCACGGACAATGAACCGCTCTCGCGGATTTTCCATCAAAATAAGGCTCTTCCGCACATGACGTCTGCGCGCCTTCTCAGATATGCATCATTTCTCTCCGGTTTTGACTATAGTGTCGAATTCAAAAAATGGAGTGGATAACGGAAACTCCGATTGTCTATCACGGGCACCAGGGAAAACCGCTGGCATTTCTACCGACGTTGTTTTAAACAACGAAGTCTCTGAATTGGTTGGTCAAACAATTCTTCAAATATCTGGTGATCACGTTACATATGAAACCATCAAGGCCGAAACACTTAATGACCCCGAACTCGGACCGATCGTGCAACGTCTTCAGTCTCAGCGGTCTGACGAGCCGTACACTCTTAACGACGGAATTCTCTTGCGACTCGATCGTGTCGTCGTACCGGCCAAACTGCAAAGCCACGTTCTTGAAGAGCTGCACGCCACCCACCTCGGGGCGATGAAAATGAAACAATTGGCCCGAAGATATGTGTGTTGGCCCAAAATCGATGCCGACATCGAACGGCTCGTAAAATCGTGTGAGGCTTGCGCCCTTATCCGGGCCAACCCTGTTAAAGCGCCTGCTCACCCCTGGTCAGACCCCGAGGACAATTGGGAGCGCATCCACTTGGACTATTTGGGACCCTACGGCAATCATCATATCCTGATTTGCGTGGATGCGAAATCCAAATGGACGGAAGTCCGGATCTCGAAAGAGGCTCCGTCAACGGCTTCGACGATTGTACTCCTGGAAGACATATTTTCAACTCATGGTTACCCCGCTGTAATGGTCTCTGACAATGCCACCATTTTTAACAGTGAACATTTCAAGCGCTATTGTAAAATCCATGGGATTTTTCAAAAGTTCATTGCCCCAGGACACCCCGCAACTAATGGTTTAGCGGAGCGAAACGTAAAAACAGTCAAACATCGACTTAAAGCAGCTGTCAACGATCCGACTCCACTTCGAGAAAAACTCAAATCAATCATGCTTCGACACCATGCCAAGCCACTGGCATGTGGAAAGTCACCCGCGGAGTTATACTTGCATCGACGTCTTCGAATTCGACTAGATGCTATTAAACCTAATTCGAAATTTAGAACCTCCTCTCCTCCCGTCGCGGGTTTCATTCGATCATTTTACGTAGAAGAGAGGGTTCAAGTGCGCCTGCACATTCATAACCGTGACTGTTGGCAGTTCGGTACGATTGATCAAAAGCTTGGTCGACTTCATTACATTGTCACCTTGGACTCAGGACGAAGAATAAAACGCCACGTGGACCAATTACGCTCAACCTTAGTGCCTAAAAAGACCGTCACGTTCGCACCTTCAGTTGACAGTCGTCCTCACAATTTGCCACAGCCTTCGCACCAAGGTCCGATACTGGGCGTTCCCGGGCTTCAACGATCTGCGAATAACCGTCGTGCAAACTCTGCCGAACAAGCCGAAGACCAACATCAAGACATCGGGCCGGCGTCAAGTCCGCCGCCGCAAACAGACCTTTCGCAACAACTTATTCAAGAGCCTTGTCTTCGTCGCTCAGCGCGAAACAGGCGGAGGCCTCAACGTTTCGATGACTACGAATGCTACTCATTCGATTAGTTAATTATTTCCAATTTACATATTTTGTTCTTATGTTAAAAAAAAAATTATTATTTCTTCAATTAAGTGGGGGAGATTGTCATGAATTTTCAAAAGACAAAAGATGATCGCCCTTAAGGCTCTCGTGTTCTCCCCTCTGAGATATCAGAAATTAGAAACGGGTTATCCTCGCCTTTTGATAACACTGTTAATTTTAATAAACGTGTCCAGTACTTCCGTAATGACTTTAATCCCTTTTTTTATAATCCAAAAAGTCACAACAAACTTCATCATCATGGTTTTGCGCTTTAGCTAGTGTGGGTGAGATCGACAGGGGGAGGAATTGCAGTGGTGAGGGAATCGACTCGAGATAGGGTATCTGCGACAATGTTTGCAGCGCCGCTGATGTGTTGAATGTCGGTCGTGAACTCGGAAACAAACGAAAGCTGGTTAAGCTGTACTGGTATCTTTTCTTTGCGTTGACGAAAGGCGAACGTGAGACGCTTGTGATCCGTGTAGACAGTGAATGTTCGAGCTTCAAGGGTGTGACGAAAGTGTTGCATAGCGGTGTAGACTGTGTGAAGTTCTCGATGAAAAGCTGGCCACTGCTGTTGGCGTGGAGTCAGTTTTTGGGAGAAAAATACGAGGGGCTGCCACTCGTTCGCCACGACTTGTTGAAGACATGCCCTGATAGCAGCTTGAGAGGCATCAGTGAAGAGCCTAAGTTGAGCTTTGGTGTCAGGATGAGCGAGAATGGTTGCTGTTGCACGACTTTAAAGCTTGCTTGAGTTCCGGGGTCCAAAACTATTGGTTGTTTACCGTGGAGACCGGTGAGAGCGCAGTGAAGGGGCGCTTGAAGTTGTGCTGCAGACGGGAGAAAACGACGATAGAAATTTATCATCCCGACAAAACGGCGAAGACCTTGGGCTGTAGTCGGGCGTTTGAAATTTTCCAAGCGCCGCGATACGACTGAGAGGTGGGGTTGTGCGGTGACCTCATATCCCAAGAAAGTGACTTTTGATGAGCCGATAATGCATTTGTTGTCATTGATGAGGAATCCATGTTCGCTCAAACGTTTGAAAACGGCGTGAAGATGCATTTTACGTTCGTCAGCGTCTCGGGAGAAAATAAGGATGTCATCAATGTAGGGATAACAAAAGTCGAGACTCCGGACGACGTCGTCTATGGACCGTTGAAACGTCTGGGCGGCATTCCGAAGACCAAAGCTCATCTCCTGGATCATAAAAAACGTCCTGTGTAGTGATGCCGAGAAATCGAGACCGAGACCGAGACCGAGACCGAGACCGAGACCGAGACCGAGACCGAGACTAAGTCTCATTTTCTCGATACTTAGTCTCGGTCTCGGTGTGATCCAAAAAGCTCGATGCATATAGTGCTGGTGTAGATATTTTTACACAACAAATGAACCCAATCCAGTCGCGGATCTAGGTTTTTGTCTTGGGAGGGGTTACACACCATGAATCCACTCTTGCGGATTTTTCTCTATTTTCCCAGCGGATAAGCTCGTAAGTCCGATTAACTCTCTGTTAATTCTGAGTTTTAGCCCGAAACTTGCCATGTATAGTAACCACAAATTGGTGTTTTCCCAATTTTTGCCGCGATATAAGCACTTTTTCACAATTTTAGCCGTGAATTAACAAGTTTTCCCAAATTGATCCGCGATTTATTCGTTTTCCCCCGTTTCAGCAGCGAAAGATCGCGTCTTGTCCGCTTCAGCCACGTATTTTCTCAAGTTGAGCAGCGAATGAGCTTTTTATCTACATTAAGGGATATATCTTTGAGCAGACGGCTGATCCAGGATTTTCTCAAGGGGGGGGGGGCTTGGGGAAATCGTGTCCTTCGCTCTACTAAAAAGGACTCAACAGCGATTTATTACTACCTAGAAATAGCTATTCCTGCCATAAAAACGGCTAAACTGACTATAATCGCTCCCCAAAATAGCAAAACTGACGATTTATGCCTTTTGAAAACGGCTAAACTGCGACTAATTATACCCTAAAAATTGGCAATTAGGTACCTCTCTAAAAATAGCCAAACTGACTCCAAGTGCAAAAAATTGGCTAAACTGACGGTTCACGCCCTGAATATGCCTAAACTGATGATTCCTGCCCTGTAGGCTGCAAAATTGAGCATTGGCGCGCCAATAATGGTCAAACTATAACCTTCATGGGACTAAGAACGCTAAAAACAACCAAACTGGTGGATGCGCCGCTTTAAAGATGGCCAAACTGACTTTACTAGCTCCAAAAATGTTTAACTAACGTCATTTTTGCCCTGAACGCGCTTAAATAAATTATTATTCCAGCCCTGAAAATGGTAAAATCGACCAGTATTTCGCCAAAAATAGACAAACTGACTATTCTCGCCTTGGTATGACATCGTATTCGCGGCTTTTAAATGAAAAAAAAAAAAAAAAAACTCATTGACTATGCGCCCTAACGCTTAGTTCGCCGGACTCGGGGTCGTACTCCATTGAGGAGCACGGATCATGAGTCCCACGGAGACCCGTAGTTGTTGTTGAGGGGGAGGGTTGAGTGCGAAGGGGTTTAGTTGCAGGATTGAGACTGCTGGTAGTCTTTCGGAAAGGTGATTGACGGGGGTGTCAGATTGTTGTGGGGGTGGCATTGGAGTGGGGAGGGATGTTTGGGGTCTTGGGGTTAGGGATTTTAATTTTGAGGAGTATGTGATGTCTGGTCTGACGGTGGATGGATTGGAAGCCATTGCGCGAGCTTCTCGCCATGAAACCTTTTGGGTCACCTGTAGGCGACGTACTTCTTTTTCTTTTAGGAATACGGGGCTTTGACAGTTAGTAGATTTATGTGATCCTCCGCAGTTCACGCAGGAGGGGGAAGCGGAGCAGTCGTTTTCATGTGGGTCTGCGCCGCAGGTGCATTTGGCTGCAGTTCGGCAGTGGGCTGCGGTGTGGCCAAATCGTTGGCAGTGAGAACAACGCATCGGGTCGGGTATGTACGGGCGGACCTTAAGCTTGTAAAAGGCTCCATTTATGGACGAGGGGAGTTCAGCGAGGTAAAAAGTGAGTACGAAGAGACCTGTACTTTCTCGTTCATCTCTGCCCGGGACTCGGCGGGTAATGCGGCGGATTTTAATAACTTTTTCTTCAGCTAAGCCGTTAAGGATAGTTTCGTCCGTGGAATTAATAAAATCTCGACAGAATATTACTCCTTCCACTGTGTTGAGGCGGATATTGGGGCTGGCTTTTACTGGGATCTCACCTAAGGTAGTGAGGTTTTCGACCTTTTTTGCTTGATGAGGATCATTTACTTGAATACTTAGCCGGCCATTGTACATTTTCGAAACAGATTTCAGATTTCCAAGTGCTGCGCGTAGGTTTTTGTGAAGGGCAAAAGGGCATGTGTTGGTAATGTTGACATCACCTGTGGGTTCTACTACCCAAAATCTCGAAAATGATTCGGCTGAGTTTGGTAAGACTGGTGGTTGCCATTGAGTGCGCGTGGGGCGCTGGTAATTTGAGGAAGACGATTTTACTGTAGGTGGGTCGATTTCGAGGTCCATGAGATTGGCAGGTTGGGTAGTAGATGAGTTAGTTTCAGTAGCGCGTTTCCCGGGGGGTAGGTTTTCTGCTGTTTCTCTACTTAGAGGTCGTTTATTTAACGGAGTGGTCGCTGCTGGAGCCTTGTCCAAAGCAGGAAGTTGGGGTGCGTTGACGGGGTTGTTTGTTTGGTCTGTGGAAGTTGGTGTCGGTTTCACTTGCGGGTCGGGAGTACCCGCGGGGGGAGAAGTTTTGGGACCTGATCCAAGTTTTCTTGTGCTTGAATTCATGTTTATTGAGGTTTGTTAAGAGAGAGGAAAGAAAGGAAGAGCAGACGCAACGCAGCCCAAGAGGCGCCGGGACGTTCCCAAGCGCGAGCCAACCCCCGGAGGGAGCCCCCAAGCGCATCCGTGGCCTCGGCGCAGCTCCCCCCCAACGTGCAGCAGGGTCCCGTCCGGTCGCCATCCGGCACTACTACACGCTGGGGGATTATTCGCTGGTGGTTCAGGGCAGCCTCCCCCAAGGCTAATAGGAGGTTCGGGCCCCACCCACCAACTCCCACACCCACCCTAAGACATGACTAGGTCAGGGTGCGGGGGCATTGTAGAGGCACCGGGAGAAGGTCCCATCAACTCCCAGACATACGTTGTACCCTCGAACACGCCGAAGACGCCCCCCCACGGAGCAACACAGCACAAGGAGCCCCACCGCCCCCGAAGACGCGCCACGCCGCCTAGGAAAGGATAAGGTTAGAGGGAAGGGTTCGACCTAGACCTGAGGAATTTGGGTTAGTCTGAGGCCAGCTAGGCACCCCGGGCTTGCCACGCCCGTAGCATCTCGGACAGAGATGCCCCCTGGGTGCGCTCCCGGATTATTATTATTATTTCGGTATAGTCTATTTTTCTTCACGAGGTCCTTCAGGCTTTTGAAAGTACCCTGTTTTGAAAGAACTACATTTTAGGGTCCTTTTGAGAACAGCAAAGGAACACAGGACCATGAGATGAAAAGATGTACCGTCCTTCCAAAGGAAGGACCTCTGGCCACCGTAGTTATGTGTGCTGTAATTTCAGACGTCGCGTACCTAAATTTCTTTGATTACTAATAATCAAATTCACTGTCACTAGAAATATCAGCCGTGCTACAGTAGATTTTGGTCACGAGGATATCCCCTGGACCGAGGAATAATATTATTATATCCGGCTTATACCAAAGTTCATGTCTGGCGAGAATAACTTTGGTGTCCAATCTTGTAGGTACCCATGCGTTATAAACAACAGAAAATCGGCACCCAAAAAAGAAATAGCCGAGCAAAAAGCTTCGCAAAATGTAACCTCGTTGTCAATTGTCAATATCACTCCCGGGATAATAACTGATTTAGCGCTCATTGAACCTCGGAGGGCTGACTAAATTTACCCGTTGATTATGACAAAACCGGCGATTGATAAAGACACACTTGGTGTTAATCAATTGATTATCCCTAATCAGTTCTTTAAATTACACTAACCAGTGATTGATGAAGCCGGCCCTTAAAACTTTTCATTTTGGTCCAGATCGTAGCGCGATTTTCGCTCATAGCGACATATTTCATAGTGTAATAACAACACGCAAAACAGGAGTTTCGAGAGGTCTTATGTTAGTCAAGACAAACTCTCTCCACTTAGTCTCATTACATTTTCTACCCCATCACGGTATTTGCTCCTGAGAGGTAGAAACTCATCTTTCCATGATTGTATATTCCCTTTTATCATCCCCTTCGAAAAGGAATTTCGCGGTGTTTTAATTAAGTGCAAACTTATACAGGAGATCTAATTAATTCTAGCAAATGCGCCCCACAGCAACCTTATACTGTGTCCTAGTAGAAATAAACTCGAGAGGAATCTGATCGAAAGGGTGAGATGAGCCTATTTTGTTCCCCGATGAGCGTGGAGTGTTTCGTTTCGTATAAGTTTGGGTGAAATTACCGCTGTAAGGTTACCTGCTCTACTAAAAAGCAATATACTTGAACGTTACTCTTTGAGTTCGATGAATCCTTATTTCTGAAACTTATGAATTCCTTCCAAATTTAACTTGTAGAAGCGGAAATGTTATAAAAATTTACTCAGACTATAGAAATATAAGCGGCCTCATGTTTCTTTCTGGCATTTGTAATAATGACGCTGGGCTATTGCACTGGGAGTCACCGTGCTCTTTTTTCGTAATGGGTGAAGTTGAAGTAAATTTCCCAAAAAATACATCCAAGGTGGCACGAAAAATTGCACCATCCTCGAGCCATTTTCTCTTCCTTTTCAACTAACGTTACAATATCCTCTTGTCTCTTTTGAAAGGAGCATAGTCACTGAGGCGTACAACAAGCAAGAATATTGTTTTGCTCCTCTCCGTCAGTCCAAAAGACATTTTACCCCTCGAGGCGATTGTGGATGAGGCTCAAGTTTAACGGTTAAACTTTAAAACATTGGAAACAATCTAAAGATTGGATTAAGGATGTTGTGAGTTGAATTTCAACTCTTTATATTATAAGAGGAGCTCGTTTTTCATTAGGTAATTATATTTCAAAGCGATTCAATCACTTTTGAGCGGGAAAAAGGAGTTGATTTCTGATCGAGGGAGTAGTTTTCATCAACAAAAATTATCTCATCCCTCCGCCAGTCAGTATTTTCCGCTTATTAAGTCTTTTAACTTTAGGCAGGTTGCCTTAACAGAAACTCAATATTATTTGAGTGTATTTTCAGGCGAAATAATAAACCTCACCACCTCTCCATGCTTACCATTTTTATCGAACATCCTGAGTTTAGCCTCCCCCTGTCTAAATGCAGCGATTTCAAAGGAATTTCTACCGTACTTAATTTCGACTTGATGGCCAAGTTCTGCCAAGCTGCTTTTTGCGAAATCAAAAAATCAGTTCAGTTGGATGTTTCATAGTTGTAATTTCACTGGAAAATTACATTTTTTTGCTTGCAGTCTCATCAGTTTTAGCATTTCAAACCTCAATAGATATGACTGAAACTGTAACTTGTCAGTTACAGACCTGCCTCAGGGAAATTGCCGGAAGGTTTTAGGTTTTTTGTGAATTCTTTGTTGAAAAATTTACCGCGAAGACCAATCACGACCCTTTGTCGAAGTCTAAGGATGGGAAAAAACTAAAACAATTCTCTAACGAAGCTGGCTCATCTGACTTAAAACTAACTTTTTTCCCCTTGAAACACAATAAACGGGGTTTGTCGTATTCATCATTTGCATCTAGTACTTACTTTATACAACTTGTCATTTGGGTGTTCTTGTTTTATAACCTTTTTCTTCCCTTCTTCGTATTTGAAAATTACGTCTTCTACAATATTCATGAATGCACTACCCAAGTCACTTGGTATTCCCTAAAATTGATTAGAATTTGTAATCAACGCGTTTTTTTTCCCCTAGAACAGTAAAAGTACGGGGGCTGGAAAGAGATCGATGAGCAAGAATAACAAAGTTGGGCTTTAAAATGATTGTGAACAGTCTGTGGAAAATTGATATTTTCAGGGCAATGAAGAAGTTATGAGGAATGGAGGGTTCAAGGATTCTGTGGAGGATGTGAGAGAGCTAATAAAATACTCACTCGGTTGCGAGTTAAAACCATTTATACCCGTCGTGGCGAAATCTTTCTTTATTTTTCATTTCGTAATTGTACGTGATTTAGATTAGGACCCTGTTATGTTATTTATGAATTTCATGGTGCAGAAGATAATAATCCGCTCTAAATAAGTAGTATTAAGGAAGAAGTATACATGTATGAACTGTGCGGTGTTGTCTCGTTATTCATGTATAGTTTCGTGGGATTTTTAACAAAATAGAATATGGAAGAAGAAGAAAGAAATAAATGGATCATGCAACAGCAGCAGCTTCAGCAAACTCAAGTCAAGCAGCAGCAGCATCAGCATCAGACTCATCGAGTGGTCAGTCATACAATAACCACGTCCTCCAGTAGCCGAGCCAGTTCATCAAGTTTCGCTTCTTTCGATGAAACCCTCGCCTCAACCGCCTCCTCACAAGGTTCCATCGAAGAACTTCGCGGTCGTCTCCGACGTAAAACCGGTTCCGATTCCGATGACACGGCCGCCGCGTCTTTTCTCACCGTGTCAACATCGGGAGCGGCCGCCGCTTCTCGAAGCATGGAATCCATTTCACGGCAAGAACACAGAAGTTTCCTCGAACGCGGTGAAGTCCGTCGAATCGCTTCAACTTCGGCCGAATTCCGTCATCAACAACTTCAACAACAACAGCAGCAACAGTTCTATCAAGAGGAGACGGCTGAACGGCGACGGAATCTTTTTTCAAGTTCAGGTTCGGCGCTATCAGCCGGCTCGTTGGCTTCAGTGACAACGTCTACGCGAACACCGCCGAATCAATTGAACTTGGCGCCGCCTCAGTGGGAAAGAAAATTGACAATACTCAGTCCAGGTTGGGGCGAGAGAAAACTCTTGAGGAAGCCACAAGTGTCGTTGCCTAAACTAATTCTTCCGACGCCTGATCAGCCGTCGTGGATGGGGTGAGTTTCATGAATATGAATTTCTTTGGAATTATTCAATTATACGTACCTAATCGCATAAACGGGTTTATGTATTTGAACAGTTATCACCCAATATTTACAATCGTGTCTGATTTTCATTAACAAAATTTATCTCGTTTAAAGTTGATCGCGATTAGTTGCCAATAACGACCTATATGAATTCTGATATAAGTGTTTACATTGTAATCGTGATTAGTTGTTGATCTTGGTTTAAGAAGTTGATGAAATCGGGCTAAAACTCACCGTAACTTCTAAACGCGCTCTGAACGTGATTCTAAGTAAAGTCAGGGCCGAGGCTTGAATATGAAATCATAATAATAATAATATCAGTATCTTTTTATTATGTCCATGCAATTTTGTTTTATTGTCCATGTTTTTCACTATTCGTGTGCAGCTCTATGGCTGTCAAGGCCCGGGGAAGAAATCTTCATGAGTCCCCAGGGGTAGAACAACCATTTATAGACAAAATTTGGGCACATATCAGATCCAAGAAAATATAATTCTGTGTTGCAATTAGGGGTTCGCGGGACGGGACGGGAAATGAAAAGTCCCGTCCCGCATTTTTTGGCTGAGTTCCCGTCTCGCGTCCCGTCCAGCACACTCAAGTCCCGTCCCACGCGGGATTTCCCGCATGTATCGCGGGACAGAAAAGTACCTTGAATTTATGTGGCTAACAGACTTGATATTATTACCATATTATTACCATGGGCATGCGCCACTCGAAACGTATACATCTCATTAGCCTCCTCGTTAGTTGGTCATGAGCTTCTTACAATTATACATCCCACCTCATGAAGACGGTTTTTTTTTTACTCTATCCTCCCTCATACATAACAGTTGGCGACGAGGATCAACAGGCTCTTCGCGTTCGCTATGTTTTCGGGACTTTCCCGCGATAGTTCTGTGTCTGTATTAATTTCAGTTATTTTCTACGCTTCAGTTTATTTTATTTGTTAAATTTCATTGTCTGCATTACTCTTGGGATGCCATGAACGATCCCCCCGCACTTACCCCCGGCCTTGCCGAACTCACAGCAGCGCTCAACAGGTTCGTATCGCGACTGACGCCATCACCGGTCGTCGGTCCCCTGGTTTGTTCAAGAAATTTTGCAAACTCAATCGCTCAACTTCGAGTCGTACGACGAAGCACAAGAACCGTTTGACTCCTACATTCAACGGCTCGAGAATTTTTACACGATAAAAGGCCTGACAGAGACAGATCCGGCTTCAGACCAGGCAAAGGTACGAATTCGCACAAGACCTTGACGGAACAGCGGCATACTTCGACGACCTAATCGTCCAGATCCAGTATCTGGGACATACAATCAGTTCAGAGGGACTACGAAAATCCTCCGACAAAATACGAGCGAAACTCGAAGCGTCACACCCACAAAATGCGGATCAAGAAAAAGCAATTTCTAGGACTATGGTTATGCTCCCGGGCATCCAGCCACAAATGGTCAGGCAGAACGCTACCAATTCCTAAAACAAAAACTTCGTAGCACGCAGGACGATCCGGGCACGATCACTGACAAACTCATCACGCTACTCTTCAAATACCGTGCTACTCCATTAGCGTGCGGCAAGCCACCTGCAGAACTAATGCTCCACCGACAACGTTTCCGAACCAAATTTTGGACATACTTAGACCCGGAGCGGACGAGTTTCACAGCAATGAAGCGCCCCAACCACCTTTTAAAGACGTACTTTCACGCTGGTAAAAGGGTGCAAGCACGTATAACTATTCCAAAGGCTTGTCTTTCCAGTCAGGGAAATCAGATTTCCCACGGCGGCCCTCGACGAGGCCCTCGCTTCGGTCTCCAGAACCGTAGGCACCCCGTCCGCCTCCTATACAGGGAACCAGAGCCGTCGGCACACCAGTCGCCGAAGGCTGCGGCCACGCCAAACCGCTCGAACACCCTCTCTCCTCCATTTCGACGCTCCAACCGCGATCGACGACCCGACTTATGAATTTTTTTTTATTGTTCATTTCACTTTTCTTTCATTTTCCTGTTATTTTCACTTTAACTATGTTTCCATATGCATAATTTTAATTTTTATTGCTTCTTAATTTTCGATTGTTTATTGTTTTCAATTTTATTATAAATTTTATTATATAACCGATTATTATTCCCATAGGCATGCGCCACTCGAAACGTATACATCTCATTAGCCCCCTCGTTAGTTGGTCATGAGCATCTTACAATTATACATCACACCTCATGAAGGCGTTCTTTTTTTACTCCATTCTCCCTCATACAATAACACGTCATTAGCAAAGAGGGCATCGAAAAATCTCCCGAAAAAGTCGAAGCGATCGTCAACGCTCCTCCACCGACGAATGTGGCAGAGGTAAGAGCGTTCCTCGGATGTGTGTCGTATTACTCCAAATTCATCGACAAAATGACCGAAACTTTACACCCTATCTATGATCTTCTCAAGGCCACACGTCCTTTCCGTTGGACTGTCCAGTGTCAGAAATCCTTTCAAGCCATCAAAGCTAAGCTCGCCAGCGACACGGTCCTCACGAAATATGACCCTCGAAAACCTTTATTCCTTGCCACAGACGCAAGCCCCGTGGGAATCAGTGCCATTCTGTCCCATGTTATCGATGGCGAAGAACGACCGATCCTAGATCGCTGACGCCTTCTGAGAAAAATTATTCTCAACTGGACAAAGAGGCCACCGCCATCTTCTGGGCTTTCCATAAATTTTATGTTTACCTATACGGTAGACGGTTCACCCTCCTCACCGATAACCGGCCTCTATCGTACATCTTCGACGCCAAAAATGGGCTACCTCAGATCACGGCTTCACGGCTGTTGCGTTACGCAATGTTTCTCAACGGATTTGACTTCCAAATTAAACACCGGAAGGCCGAACACCACGCAAATGTGGATTTCTTGTCCCGGGCACCTCTTCCGGACGCTTGCCCCAAAACCGTCGATGAAGACTTCGAAATTTACAATATCGCTGTGTCGACCATTCACTCCGTCACTTTCGACGAAATCCAGGCCGCTACCATTACGGACGAACAGTTAGGCCCCCTCAAAACGCGTCTCCTCTCAGGCGAACACGACAACCCTGAATTTAGCCTCCACGAGGGAGTGATTTTCCGTGGTACTCGAGTCGTCATCCCTACGTCGCTCCAACAACGAGTTTTGGATGAACTTCATGCCACCCACCAAGGTGTCGTGCGCATGAAGGCCCTCGCTCGCCGATACTGTTATTGGCGTAACATCGACCATGATATTGAGGGACTCGTCAAGGCATGCCAGTCTTGTGCCGACACGTGGCACGACCCCAAAAAGGTGCCTCTTCACACTTGGGACGTTCCGTCCGAAAACTGGCAAAGGGTCCACATCGATTTTGCCGGGCCTTTCCAAGGATATTATTTCTTCCTCGCTGTCGACGCCCGGTCAAAATGGCCAGAAATCTTACTAACAAAGTCCGCCCCTACGTCGGCCTCAACCATAGCCATGCTTCGTGACATGTTTAGCCGTAACGGACTTCCTCAGATTCTCGCCTCGGACAACGCGTCCATTCTTAAAAGTTCCGAGTTCCAGGCATTCTGCTCAGGCCTTGGCATTCGCCAAAGCTTTATTGCACCTGGACACGCCGCCACAAACGGTCAAGTCGAACGGTATGTGCAAACTCTTAAGAACCGACTAAAGGCGATGCGCGATGAACCAGGCACCGTACAAGACAAACTTTTCGACATTCTTCTGTATTACCGCGCCACGCCATTGTCGTCTTCGGACAAAACGCCGGCCGAGAATTTCTTAAACCGAAATTTACGTACACGTCTTGACCTCATGACACATGCACCTCCTCCTGTCTCCTCACCTCAATCACCCTCTCGTCCCTTCTTCACGTGGGAGAACGCGTACAGTCGAGAAACTACAGTCCTCTTCATATCCGCTGGAAAATACGGAACAATTACCGAACAGCTAGGACGCCTCCACTTTCTTGTTCGACTCGACGACGGCTACACTCTCAAACGCCACGCGGACCAGCTTCGTCACACGGAAGTTCCGCCTGCAGAGACTCACATGTCGTCCCCTTGTCCTTCCCTCTTCCTTCCCGCTGTCCCACCTAGTCAGCCGATTCCAACAACTACGTTGCAAAATGCAACTTGCCTTGTCGTCGAATCAAGAGCAACTTTAGAGACTTGTTCACCCGAACGAGTCGTGTCTGGCTCACCTCACCGCCGAAATTCGTCGGCACCCGCCGAAACTGAGTCGGCACTACCGCCGACGCCTTTGGAGCCAAGAAGAACAACACGGATGCGGAAACTCGTTATCCGCTTGAACTTATAACAGAATCAAGTTTTTTTTATTTTCAATTTTCTCTTTTTCAATTTTCATTTTTTTTATTAGCATTTTTCATGTTTTTCGCAATTAATTTTCAATTATTCAAGGACTCATCTTTTTTCGCGTGGGAGAATTATTATATGTACATATATTTTACCGCGCTCTTCTCAGGAAGGTTTCGCTACACATATAGTCTGTTATCTTGCTTAATGGTTATGAATATATTCGCATTTTTCTTTTCGTATTTTCGACATTATTTTTGAGTTGTTTCCTCTCCTTTAACATCCGACGGCAAATCCACCAGAATACACAACAGTAATTAATACTTATTATGCGTTAAAATTAATTATTTATCCTACTCGATGTGAAAACGCGTGCTTTCATGACGCGCAACCGTCATGAAAATATGATTTTCATGCCTAGACATGAATATTTTTGCCAAAATTTGTCACCAAGATGCGCTTCGGATAGCTATTGCATTTTGTTTCCTGTTCCTGCAGGGGTTTTTCTCGTTGCCACGCAACGCACCTCTCCTCACTCCTCCACACCGACCGACGTCGCTCCCACTCACTGAGGCGTTTGTCTAGATGCACTTTTGTTTTGTATTTTGTCAAGTACAGATAGGTAAACGTTTTCTTTTTATTCCACCTTCCAGTTTCAAACTCAATAATAATTTATTAGTTTTTCCCCCTTCTTGCGTAAGGATAAAACATCATGCGTACGCCTCGGCAGATTGGCGTATTCTGGGCCTCGACTGCGTCTCAGCTGGCCACTTTTTTTCTCGGCCCGGAAAAATACGCCTTTCATGCCTAGGTGCACAATATACTATATTTCTTCCCCAGAAAACGTTTTGATAATTTTCAAGACACCTGGTGCTCTAATTTTTAAAAGGATTAGGATATAGAGATGCGTGTGGTAGAAGTATTCGGAAAGGGGACTTTGCAACTGGTCCACATTGCAACTGGTCTACAAGTCATGTCGTATTTCATAAATCCTCATGGTATTTCATTGTCCGATGATCATTCTTCGTTGCATTGCTTTTCAACTTCATGTTGTTTAAAACTTTGGGCGAGTGAGAGCAGATTCTCAGTCTTCTAGCGCTGAAGTTCAATGGATGTATGCTATCCGTGAGTGGTCTTCAGCACCTAATTCGAAAACGTCGAATTTGAATTTGCACCTAGCATCACGAATCCAACACATGGTTCATTAGAATAAGAAACGTTGATGAAATGTTAATTTAGAGTGCCAGACGGTTTTCACAAAATGAGCAGTCCACTGACTTTCACAAAGCAGGTATATACTATGTATGCCCTCATCCACCTTGGGTTGCGGAAAAAGCGGTGCTTCTTGGTAAAAAGTACTTATCGGCGAAGATCAATCGCGTCTTCATAAAAGGTTCTTTTAGATTTACGGCAGGGTAAAGTCCACTCCACAGCAGGATTATCCTGGTGAAATTAACACCCTTTCGCTCTATTCCACACTTTTGAGGGAGGCTGACTTTCCCTACAACCCTTTGTCGGCGCAATAATTATCCATTTGCCTTGAATATTTCTCTTGGAAAGCAGTGCTTTATATAATTATTTATACATATTTCTTAAAAGATGCGGGTGCAGAGGAAGGCTCTTAGTAAGTATAACGGAATTCATTTAGACAGATGTCATCAAACTCCGTTTTTTTTTCATTTCCAATGAGAAGTGGTGTGCTTAATTCAACTTGTTCATCTTCATTTATTCGCAACGGCTTATTGCAAAGAACACCCCAAAAAAGCTCTTTTCGCTCGGAATGTGTTCAATTCTTTGAAATGTTACAAAGGGGTGCGATAATTTGAGTTTGGTATTTTGGTCCTGACTAATCAGGCAAGTTTTTACGAAATTCGCCAAACCTGGATATAGCATTTCAAGATTCGCTATCATACGATCAAGTTACGGCTAAACTGTCCAAAATTTATAGCTGGAAAAGTATGACTACTTCTGGAGATAACTGGACCAATTCACACTGAAAAATGTTTGCTCTTTCAATTAGTGCCATCAGATTGCATGTACGTGCAACCGTTCTCGACTTGTAAGCGCTGAATCCAATAAAACCAACGTCAGGACTAAAAATTCTAAAATATTGATTATTTCGAAAACGGTCTACCTATGTCTATAGGGACTTTTTTGGTCCATTTTGGACCTAGAAAAACCCCTTAATTTTTTTTTATTATTATTCTAATGAGCGATGTTTGAAGAGCTAGGGATTAGAAGATGGCATGGAAGAAGAGATGTCCTTTTACTCGTTCCGATGAGATGAATGACCTACAGGAAAACTCCTGCAGGATCTTTCTTTTCTTTGCCATCATTTAAGCAAAACGACATCATAAAAAAGTCCGTTAATTGTCATCTGCATTTGTTACCTAAATCCCTATAGCACCTAAAGTGAAAAATATTGCGTCGTTGCTAGCGCGCGTGCTTTTACCGCGCTCGTTATTTGACGAATACCAAGCGAGCATAGATAAATAATACTTGGAGGGAGCGAAAACGAAAGCAAAAATTCATATTTCACATCTATGCAGAGACAGTTTTGCCAACAATTACGTTATTTTTACCTTTCCCCGCCCATCAAAATGCATGATCGGACCTTTTTTTTTCTTCTTCTTTTGATCGGACACACGAAGCTACTAAAAAGAAACCAAACTGTTTGGAAACTTCAATCACTACCGTATGTGGAGTCTTGTCAAATTACATGGAAGAGACTCAAAGGTGACTGGTTTGTAACTCAATTTTCCAACCAGTTTCTTTTCAGTCGCTCCGTGTGTAGACGGGCTTAGTGCGAATAATTTATAAGATAATCTGCATCTGCCTACTACGAAAGAATATCTACTTTGATGACAAAACAGGTGAATTTTTTTATCAAAACCTTAACCATCAGCAATTCATAAAGCCCTTATAGGCCTCTCAAATTGTATCTTGCAACAGACGTGCCATTGGTAATTAATAAGACGAGCGTTATGTTGCCTTTGTTTGTACAAGAAATTTTGTCCTTGGGTCCTAGATTTAATCTTCCAACGTCGTTTGATAGAATACCTATTCCCAATATCATTGCGGATATTGAAGGGATGTTTGACGCCTGTCCTCAGATTAATTCGTACACTAAGAATGTCATGAGGGGAAGACTCGTGAATTGTATTACGAATTTTGTGAATAAGAGAAGGGACCAATCAAAAACGACCTCTGGTTATGTTCATAAGAACCCAGTGTACGACAGGTTGTGTGAGTTTGCGGAAAAGACGAAGAAATATTTCAAAAAACATCTTGACTTGATAGTGGTTCAAGCTGATAAAACTAAGCAAAGTGTAGTATTTTATAAGGAGGAATACTTGGCAAAAATGAACGATTTGTTGATGGATTCCAATACGTACAAAAAAGTAAATAAGGACCCCACTTATAAACTCCAAGCCTTGAATAATGAAATTGTTAAAAAACTGTTCGAGAATAGCGCTATTGAATTGGCACAAAAGCTAAAGTGTACTTCATACACCGGGGTTTTGCCATATATGTATGGAGTCTATAAGGTAGTGAAGGACAAATTTAGACCAATAATTAGCACTGTTCGTTCTCCCTTTTATCATACATCTAGACTCCTCATTTTCCCACTTAGTGTTATTTCCAATTTGTACAACTATAATATTAATAGTTCTCTAGAGGTGCGTAATTTTCTTAAAGACGTGACGTGGGACACGGATCATGTCTTAATAAGCATGGACGTAGTATCTATGTTCACTAGCATACCATTGTTGGAAGCTATCGAAATAATTAAAGGAAAATGGCATTTAATTAAGGATAGTACTGCTATTAGCCAAGAAATGTTCTGTAATATTCTCAATTTATGTTTGATGAATTCGTTTTTCAAATTTGATAATGAGATATATGAACAAATTTCAGGGTTGCCGATGGGAGGGTGCTTGTCTCCGGTGGTAGCTGACATATTTATTAACGAAGTCATTCATAATGTCATAAGTAAAACTAAGTTGAGAATACAATTTATAAAAAAATACGTAGATGATACGATACTTTGCGTACATAAGGATGATGTCTCCGCTGTATTGGAGGAGTTTAATAGCGCTCATGAGAATATTAAGTTTGAAGTGGAAGTAGAAACGATGGGAGGACTACCTTTCTTGGATATATTTGTGAGTAGAGACGATAATGGGAGGTTTAGCATTAATACATATAAAAAGCCTAATACTTCTTCAAGGTTGCTGAATTATTATTCTTCCCACCCTTTTCAACATAAATTTAGCGTACTAACAAATTATATTTGGCGTATGTTAACGTTAAGCGACACTGTTTTCCATAAAGATAACTTAAATAGTTTACGCGAACTTTTTGTTAGCAATAATTACCCCCCTAAAATAATTGAAATGGCTGTGAAAAAACAGATTTTTAAGTATAACCAATCTAATTGTACGAGTAAGTTACCGGAACGAAACTGTGATATAGCTGGCTGTAATAATTTTGTTGGGTTTGTGTATATAGCGGGGTTAACGGAGAATTTGTTAAAAATGGTTAAAAAGGAAGAAATTTTTAGCGGCCTGCGGTTCTTTAGTTATTTACCAAATAAAATTAGTAAAGTGTTACCAGTGGTCAGAGACAAAATTGATAAATTATTGCGGACGAATGTTGTCTATAAGTTGACTTGTGCGTGTCAAAAAACGTACGTTGGAAAGACAATTCAGCTTCTAAAATCACGTTTGATGCAGCATAAAAATAATGTAAAAAATCGACAAGGTGTGACTGGATTGGCGCAGCATGCTATTAGTACTGGTCATTTAGTAGATTTTTCGGATGTGCAGGTTGTGGCGACCGAGAAAAATCGTAGAAAGTTGGAGTGGCTCGAATTGGCATATATTAATGTATTCGATAATAATGTCAATTTGCAGCAGGATTCTGACAAGGTGTGTAGCCAATATAAAAATCTAGTCGATTGGTATAAACGAACTGTGATAAAAGCGTGATTTTACGATTGGATAATTTGTGTTAGTGTTCATTTTAATTGTGGTGTTTTTGGTCTCGACGTTGGTTGGTTATTTTTGATAAGTTAGTTTTGTTAAGTTTTTCATTAGTTAATAATATCAAAAAAGGTTGGTGTGGGGGGGGGGGTAGTGGACGCAGAGTTGTTGGAAGGGTGGGGTAGACTTAAGTCGTATCGCTTCCCGAGTGTTTTTTGGCCGTTGTGTTTGGCCTTAGAGGTGAAGCGGTGCGTATCGATACTGTTTGTTATTGTATTTTTCTTTGTTAGCCGGTTTTTATTAATTTAATTTTATTGTGCGTTTGTTAATTATGAAATTATAGGTAATGCTGATGAGGGGCACCGGGAATGGGCCCGAAATGCATTCTATAAAAAACACCATGGCTGTATGGTTCAAAAATAAAATTTATGGTCTACAAGTCGAAGCAACAGCCAAGGAAAGGATTTTGAACAAATTCCGAAATTCTGGTGGCCCACCAAATTTGTCCGATACACTACGGACAAATTGGTGGCTTCACCCACCAATATGACCGATGTGTTTCGGACAAATTGGTGGGTGAGGGAATTTTTCCCATTCCACCAATATGACCGCCCACCAATTTGTCCGATACACAACGGACATATTGGTGGGTGCGGGAATTCTTTCCATTACCGCACCCACCAATTTGTCCGCCCACCAATATGACAGCGACTCATTTTAACCTCGAATTAGTGATTTTGCTCAGTTTTAGCAGATTATTATGGACTGAGTCAATAAATCTGGAAGAAAGTTTTTTTTTTTCATCACTGTCACTTTTCTCTTACTCTAAAATGCGTACCCTCATGCTTTGACTCAAGTCGAGAAAATTGGAGACATATACTTGAGTATTCAACCAGTTTATCTTCAAAAGTGGAAAAGTATAGATTGTCCCGGGAAAAAGTAAAAATTTCACTCCTCTCTCTTTTGGAAATCGGTTTTAGGGTAATGCTCTCCTCTTCACCATCATCCCACACCACCATCCACACTCGTATATTTTCAACTCCCTTCCCCCCTACCCATTCCTTCTTTTCCACCAGAAAAATGACGCGCGATGTCGAGGATTGATGGCAAGAGGAGGGGGAGCCCCGCTGAGTGATATTTCAACATGCTCGGCCGAGTGGAGAAAATAGGTGAACCGCGAGGAAAATCCCCCTTGCTTCCCTGTCGTTTCATCTCATTCTCATCTAAACACCCTTCTCCTTGACAATCTTTAGACACCCAACAAAACACGAGCGGTGAGATTTTGAGCGGCGAGGGTGGAGAGTGTTGTATTATAGATATATTCTCTTCCCTGTCACTGTCGTCTCTTGCTTTTCCTTTTGTGGGAATAAAACAGATTCTGGATGTATCGCTAAAGCTATAAAGGAAAGATCCAAAACAAAGTTAAGTTAAATGCACTGACTGAGGTAAGATACGACGATATTTACATAGTGCCGTTGTAAACATTAAGATAGCAAAATTTTTAACATTTATTTTGGTTCACCATTATACACTATAACACTTTAAGTGGTTACCTTCCCGCCCTTCAATAGTATCGCCGTTAAAGCACCAGCGTGCGTCCCCTTTTCTCTCTCTCTCTCTCGGTGGACGAAAATATAAAATTCTCGCGACTGAAACAGTTCCAATTTTTCTAAAGCATTCATTTCCTATACGTTAGCCCCTGAATAGAGAAAAAGCTATTCGTATGGGGCATTGCAATGACCGAGATAAGCTCCTACTTTCCAACATGGGTCCAGTCTCTGGAAACCGTTATTTTTCTTTGTATCATCCAGCGGCTGTGGAGCGCCCTTTAATAAACAAAAATGATTGCGTCTCACCTCTCGGAGTACTATGTAGCCTGAGGGTAGACAAAAAAAAAAAAAAAACTTTGTGGTTTTAACTCTAGATAACGTTGAAGTAATTACGCGCAAAAAATGACCCCCGTCCGTGGTTTTTAGATGCCTCCCGCGTTTAAAAATAAAAGAAAAACTCGGCTTTTTCACCCTTTTGTAAGTATAAAACTTCCCTTATAGAAAAACTTGAGAAAAAAAAGTTAACTTCCCGTACAAACCACTATAATGCCCCTTCCAAACACTCTGCCAGCTGGTTTCAAACTTGATTCCATACTCGAAAACCTTCTACCCGGTCCTTGAAAATTAATATTTAAAGTTCGAAAAGGAAATCTTTTGAAAAGAAAATAATTTATGAAGAGGCGGAAGACTTTCCCTCAAACTTTATATGTATAGTGAGATTCCTTCAATTTCATCGAAGCCCACATTAGACGCCATCAGAGAAATTCCCTTTAAAGTGATGTTTAAGGACGAAGAACTGTATAATCGAATTTAAATGCTAACTAATCTTGTTGAAAAACGGTAATCGGGTCGGGAAAAGGGGGTGGGGGTTCTTTACATTAGGGAAGTGACTCCCTTTCCACACTAACCTGCAGGGGCGTTGCGAGCCACCACCACCTGCTGGGGGGGGGGGGGTGAGAAAGCTTCTTAAAACCGACTGCATCTATACATAGTACATAACAGCATGTTTTGTACCTCGACTCTTAACATATCAAATCTTTGTTTTACATAAACTATGCACGAGTGCGACAAGTTGAAAGGTCTGGTTAATATACATGTAGCATCCCCTTCATAATGGATTATTTTAATTATAAAAAGAGCCCTGGTTTGTTATCAGTTGCTAAATATATTATTTTTGGTGCTCCTATCTGATTCATGTAATTCGTAGCGTGTAACGAACTTACATCTGGTGACCCCGACGTCTTGCGTGCTAGGTGAAGTGGAGTGGACCAGCTTGATTTTGAGGGTCGACAGATCCCAAGATCGAGCATCAAGAGAAACTCCAAGCTGCCAGAAAAGAGTTCCAGATGATGCTCGATCTTGGGATCTGTCGACCCTCAAAATCAAGCTGGTCCACTCCCCTTCACCTATAGCACGCAAAAAAGATGGAAGCTGGCGTCCATGCGGTGACTTCTGGCGGTTAAATGCCGTCACTAAGCCCGACCGCTATCCCCTACCCCACATTCACGATTTTTCATCCAACCTACATGGAGCTAAAATTTTCTCAAAACTGGATCTTTTGAGGGCTTACAACCAAATACCTATCGCACCTACCGACGTCGAGAAAACAGCCATTATCACCCCCTTCGGACTCTTTGAATTCCCAATTCGAGACCTCCCGTTCGTCTTCACATACCTGGATGACGTCCTGTTCGCTTCAACGTCTCCAGAGGAACACGAAGAACACCTTTCTCTTGTGTTCCAACGATTCAAAAAGATTACGGAACATGCCTTAATCCCGCAAAATGTGTTTTCAGCGTAGAAGACATCGATTTTCTCGGTTTTCGAATCACTCCGTCCGGCACCGCTCCTCTGCCTCAGCGCGTTCTAGCACCCATAGATGCCAGCCGACCGTCCACCTTCAGGGCCTTGCGTCGTTTTTTAGGTACAATCAATTTCTATCGGCGTTTTCTCCGTCGAGTAGGCCTGGTCCCGAGTAAAACTTCACAACGCACTCAGAGATTGCAAAAACGACAACGCTCTCATCCCCTGGAATTCCGATTTGAGTCAGCATACGACGATTGTCTCAAAACCCTCGCCAACGTTACCCTTCTGCCTGACTGTCCTTTACTCCTTCAAGTTGACGCTTCAGACATGGCAATCGGTTCCGTTCTTCAACAAAGCATTGACGGCTCCTCCCCACCGTTAGCTTTTTTCTCCAGAAAACTGACAGACACGGAAACTCGTCATAGCACATACGACAAAGAACTTCTCGCAATTTAAGCATCGATCAAACATTTTCGACACTTTGTAGAAGGTCAAAACTTAACAGTTTACACGGACCACAAACCGCTTTCTTTTGCTTTCTCTCAGAATCTCGAAAAAGCGTCACCTCGCCAGTTCCGTCGCTTGGATTTTATTTCACAATTCACGACCGACATTCGTCACATCAGTGGTAAGGATAATGTGATAGCCGATTTCATGTCCAGACTCGAAACCATTAACCTTTTCGATTTCGCCGAAGTTGCCAAAATTCAAGAAAACGACGACGAACTGAAAAATCTCCTCAAATCTCCTGCAAACTCCGCCGTGAATTGATTCCAGGCCTCGCCATATACCTTTATTGCGATGAAAGAAATCGTGTTTTCATTCCTTCCCCTCTCCGCCATAAAGTTTTCCGTCTCATCCACAACGCCGCACACCCCTCTCCGAAACGCACTTCGCTATCTCGTTCGCGAACGCTTCGTCTGGCCAGGTATCGAACGCGATTCCAAAGGTCCAAAGTCGGACGACATACAAATAACCCTCCTGGAACGTTTCCCTCTGTCGACGCCTGTTTTCAGTGTGTCCATCTCGATATCGTCGGTCCTCTTCCCCAGTCTGAAAACACGCGCTACATTCTCACAATGATTGATCGCTTCTCTTCGTGGCCCGAAGCTATTCTCAGAGAGTGGATCTCACGCTATGGAGTCTCCCATTGAATCGTCACCGACCGAGGCCGACAATTCGATTCACATTTGTTTCAACGACTTAACCAGCGCCTCGGGATACGCCATTTTAAAACTACTGCGTATCAACCCCAATCAAACGGCAAAATCGAGCGTTGGCATCGTTCACTCAAAACAGCCCTTAAGTGTCAAGAATGTCCAGACTGGTTCTCGAAACTACCGACAGTACTTCTCGGCCTCCGAGCAGTTCCTAACGTTTCCGGATACTCAACTGCAGAGCTTCACCTAGGTTGCCCTCTACGTTTCCCTGGCGATCTCTTCGATTCAACGTATTCATCGGAACGGCGAACCTCACTCATACATGCAACGTTTGAGGGATTTCTTTCACGAGGTCAGGCCAGCTAGCGAAAAATCGAATTCCACCCGTAAATTTTTCGTGCACCATGACTTAGGTGACACTCGCCATGTTTTCGTTCGGGTCGATTCGGTAAAGAAACCTCTCCAACAGCCTTACGAAGGTCCATATTCCGTTGTTAAAAGAGACGACAAATGCTTCACAATCGAAATAAAAGGCAAACACGTCATCGTCTCAATCGACCGGTTAAAACCTGCTTTCCACCTTGTTGATCTCAAACCTCGGTGCTCAAGTCTTTTGCTCCTCGCGAGTGACACTCAATTTTCTCCATCGTCTCATTTTCAATCGTCGAAGGAATCCACATCGCTCACGACTCCGGCACGTTCGCTGGAGGGGGGGTTGATGTAGCTTCCCCTTCATAATTGATTATTTTAATTATAAAAAGAGCCCCAGGGGCCCTAGTATCAACCCGTGTGAAAATGCCGCAAGATGCGGTTACTAAGGCGGGTTAATGTCATTTCTTATTCGGCGTCCTTGGATCCCGCTTGCGGCATTTTTTCCCGACCGTTCGTACTAAGGCCCCAGGTTTGTTATCAGTTGCTAAATAATATTCTTTTTGGTGTTCCTATCTGATTCATGTAACTCGTAGCGTTTAACGAACTTACATACACATTAACTACTAATATAATGTGCACCCATTGTACTGAGGTAAAAGTTCATATTTTATCGTATTGAACGTGAATATCGCCTCTTTTCATTTCCTGTAACTGAATACGAAACGTTACTGAAATTACTTCTTGAAAAGGCTGTAATGGGGAAGGGAGAGCAAACGAGAGAAAGAGGCAGTGAGAGAGTGATCTTTGGATTGAGATGATGTCTACGGCGTTGGCAATTTTGTGCATGGTTGAGTGCAAATCTCAAATTTAATTCTATTCGAGTCTCAATTTGTACTTTGCAGATCGAAAAAAGTTATAAGTCGCTGTCACTTACTAGAAAAAAACGCACTCATAGGACATAACAGGCGTTTTCTCCTGTAAATTCCCAACACGCTTATACCGCCGCATCGCTGAAATCAGGCCGCCACTCCCACTCACGTACGAGTAGGACGGGGCTTTATGCTAATTTGATATTTCGCTAAGTTTCATGAGAACGCTGTTTCATTCAAACTTGTTTTGGGGGATTAGTCAGCGTTATTCAACCGTATTCTGTCGAGTAACCAGAGGGCACGCTTACGTTCATGCCGTCATGCGCCATGCCGAGTACTCAGGTAGGGTCTGTTGGGCAGGGTTTGCAATGAAAAAAAAAAAAAGAGTTCAATAAGTATAAATGACGTGTAATTATGAAAAAAGAGGAACCAATTAATCACAAAAGACGCGCATATCGGGAGCGTCCGATAAGAGCAGTGCTGCCACAGAGATAGAGAATCAAGACTCCATGTGGCAACCGCGGAGATTCAAAATTACCCTCCAACACACCCCTCTAATTTTGACATCATTTGCAACTCAAAAATTAATTGTTACATCATAAAAAATAAGTCTAACAAACAAAAAATATATATGAACGAAGTTATGCAACCATTTTTGGCAAAAGTCTTTCAAATTTCGTAGTGTTTAGGGGCTTCGTCAGAAGATCCGCTATTTGGTCTGAAGTAGGGCAATAGTTGATGGTAACGAGACCTTCGTCAACCTTTTCCTTGATATAATGGAATCGCACGTCAATGTGCTTACTACGACGATTTATCACACCCCTGGTCGCCAAATCGATAGCACTTTGGTTGTCGATGTTTAGCTCGGCAGGAATTTTCTGCAGGGTGAGTTCTTCCAGGAAGCTTTTTAGAAAGATGAGAGACTTTGAGGCTTCCGTGGCCGCTATAAATTCGGCTTCGGTTGAGGAAGTGGCAACTATAGGCTGCAGTCTGGATGACCAGCTGATGGGGCCTCCATTAAAGAAAATTATAAAGCCTGTGGTACTTTTACGAGTCTCCTCATCTCCAGCGTAGTCGGAGTCGCAGAAACATTGCAGACGGACGTTCTCTTCTTTCTTCTGATAGGAAATTCCAAAGTTCTTCGTCGAGTTTACGTACTTGATGGCTCGCTTGAGGTTTACCACATCGGACTGGGTTGGGTTTTCGCGACATGTCGTCCACTCATGCCAACTGCCAGGGCGATGTCAGGCCTCGTCTTTGTAGATAGATAAAGTAGGCTGCCCACTGCCTCTCTAAATGGAAAAATAACGTCCTTTTGGCTGGAGGTCGGGTTATGTACGTTGCCAACTACCAGAGAGGTAGAAGCTGGTTTTGCGTTTGACAGATTGTACCGGTCTACTACCTGCTGAGCGTAGGATTCTTGGGGCAGTTTCAATGTTTCTTTTTCTTCGGAGAATTTGACCCCCAAGTAGGTCGTAAGGTTGTCACTCAAGGTTATCTTGAACTCAGACGCAAGTGCTTTCAGAAAACTTGTCATTTTCTTGGGTCTGATCCAGTTAGAAGACCATCATCAATGTGAATTGCCAAAATCATGGACCTGTCGGCATTGACAAACACGCATTGATCAGTTTTGAGTTGTATGAGCCCATGTTTTTTTAAGAAATCGGTTAGACGCTTATTCCACATAGCCGGGGCCTGTTTCTTTAAGCCGTACAAGGCTTTTTGAAGTTTGCAGACTTTTCCAGCTTCGTTGTAGCCCTGAGGCAGACTCATGTAGACGTCTTCTTTGATATGTCCGTACAAAAAAGCTGTGCGTACGTCGAAATTCATGCGCTTGAACGTTTTCATGGCAGAATAAGCTACGACTGCTCTTAAGGCATCAGTGCTGACTACAGGGCTGAAAATTTCGTTATAGTCGATGCCCTCGCGTTGTTGACATCTGCGTACGACCAATCGGGCCTTGTAACGACCATCGTCCTTGATCTTAAAAATCCATCGGCTAGTAAGAATTTCACCCGTAGTTGCAGCCGATTTGTCAACAACAGTCCAAGTCGAATTTTCTTCTAATGCAGTCATCTCTTCTCGTATAGCTTCTTTCCATTTATCTTTGTCTTCACCAGATATTGCCTCCTTGGTAGGTAAGTAGACTGACGCCTGTGGAGAGATCGTAGTCTTGAAGCTTGAGAGGTATAGTTTTCTTACGATGACCACGTCCCAATGGCTCTATAGCTTCATGCTGTACATCGTCGGGTGAAATCACAACTTCAGCAGGTTCAGCGATTGGCGTCACTGTGGGCTGGTCGTGAGGTGTGGCGAAGTTTGCATCTTCGTCTAAGGAACCCTCCTCGTTTGAGCTTCCAGCATCAGACTCGATGGAACTTTGGGTGTCTCCAGTGATTTGTGTGCTGTCATTATCGGAAAGTTCATCGTCCTCCATAGAGATCAAATGCCGGTTAAGTGTTGACATTCGGTCAGTCTTGTTCTTAGGATTATTCAGCGAGAAACCAGAACTTTTGTCGGCAAAGACGACGTCTCGAGAAATGATAACCTTCTGTTGTGATTCATCCCACAATCTATAACCGCTTGGCGCATAACCGACACAAAAACATTTGCTCGACCGCTTTTCGAGTTTCTTAGTGTAGGTAAGCTTTTTGGCGTAAGCTACAGAACCAAATATTTTAAGAACGGAAAGATTAGGCTTCTTACCGAACCATTTCTCGGCAGGAGTGGCATCTCGTAGAGCTGTGGTTGGGCTTCTATTAAGTAAATAAGTGGCGGTGTATAAAGATTCACCCCAAAATTTATTTTCAAGGCCGGAATCGAAAAGAAGTGCTCGTGTTTTTTCCATCAATGATCTGTTGAGTCGTTCCGCGGCTCCGTTTAACTGTGGCGTATGGGGAATGGAGTAATCAATTTCGATGCCTTTTTCAGCACACCAATTTCTGAAGTTAGTTGATACATACTCCCCACCGTTGTCACAGCGCAACTTGTGGAGTTTCAGATTCCACTTATTTTCAGCCTGTGCGATGTACTCTTTCAAAGCTTTGGGTGCATCACTTTTCCTGTTCAACAAATAAACCATCGTGTAATGAGTTTAGTCATCCAAACACGTAATGAAATATTTGTTTTGGTCCCATGTCATAGTTTCGATTTGAACTAGGTCGGTGTGAACTATTTGTAGAGGACGGGTGGCTCGTGTTCGGTCATTCTTGAATGGCTTGCGCGCTTGTTTAGCATCCTGACACACTGCGCACACATCTAAACTGCCTTTGCCGAGAGTGAATCCTTCAGAAAGTTTTGTCAGTTGCACCATGCCCTTATGGCTCAAGTGGCTCAATTTTCTATGCCAGTCTTCAGTAGAGCCAGACACGGTCAGGTTCGCGAAATGTTCCTTTTTGGGGGTTATTTCAACGAGGTATAGCCCTGAATTACCTTTCTTTCCGGTCAGAACAACGTCATTATTTTTCGTCACTGTGACATAGTCACTTTCAAATTCTATTTTTCCGCCGTTTTTGGTGATAGCGCTAGCGCTCAAAAGGTTTCGGTCGAGGCCAGGTAGGTAGAGAACGTCGGTGAGTGTACACTCAGCTGCCTCCACCCGTCCTAGAGCTTCCGCCTTCATAGATTGGCCCTTTTTTGAGGTTTGCACTACTGTCTCAGCGAAGCATGCGTCAGTCAGCAAATTTTTGTCACGTGACATGTGGGAAGTAGAGCCTGAATCTAAAATCCATTTATTGTCAGTCTTCGAGGAATTATCAGCTTCACGGGCGCACAAACTGTCTTCTTTCGTCGAGGAGTAGGTCAAAAAACTGACTTTGCCCCGGGATTCGTAAGCTTTTTTGAAGCGACAGTACTTCTCTTCATGGTTGGTTCTCCCGCAAAATCCACAAGATGGCAACCATGCAAATTCCCCTACACGAAGTTTGCCAAGGAAAAACAAAAAACGACAAAACGCCTCTTTCCTGGTCTCCTTCACAAGAAACGCACTCTAGCTCAAGCTACGTTTTTGACAACCGCTGTCAAGTGCAACTTTGTCGATGTGTTTCTCAGGGAGCTGATTTTCCTGAAATCGTAAAGTAATTTCAAACAACTATGCAGAACCTTCCAACGCCACCAATTTCGGACCATGCGACCAAACCGTATGTATACACGCCACCATCACTGCAATCGGCGACACACGTATTTTTACGTCGCGAAGGCGTGAGACCACCTTTGCAACCACCTTATGACGGTCCCTTTCTCGTATTAAAAAAAAAAAATGACAAGTTTTACACCCTAAAAATTAAAGGAAAACCTAAAACAATTTCAATCGACAGATTAAAACCCGCACATGTCGACAAAACCAAAGCTGGAGATGATTCCAGCTTACCAACTATGACTCTACACCTCTCGAGAAGTGCTTGCCTCTTGATAGGGTCATTTTTGGCTGGTCGGTTTCAGTGCGTCCACTACCTCAAAGGGTAGTGGATGGTGTCCCTCAAGGGTCTCCGGTGGGATCGACGCTGTTTTCGATTTATGGCAATGGTCGGCCGGTGTTGCTGCTGAGCAGGATTAAAGGAGCACGTTGTTACGCGTATGCGGACGATGTAACGGTGCGTATCCCCGTGGGGGCTAATGCGGATGTTGAGAGGCTGATCAATCTGTGCGTTAGCGTCACGGAGGCCTGGTGTTCGGTGAATGAGCTTGCTCTCAACCAGAATAAAACTAAGAGCATTAGTGATATCTGCTGACAGAAGACGGATTGGTGATGCAGACCCAGTGTGCTTCCTCGGTCTGACGATACATGCTCGGTTGACTTGAACTGATCATGTGGATCAACTGTGTGCTGATTTGTCGAACCGGCTGAAGGCTCTCAGTAAACTCGCGCGTTGTGTGTCTAAGGAAGTGTTAAGGGAGGCATTCTCGGGACTCTTCCACAGCAGGATCTCTTATGGCACGATACTCTAGGGAAACTCGAGTTCTGCGCTTAGGGTCTTTGTTATGCAGAAGCGGGCGATTCGGGTTATTGAAAATGTTACGGGTCGCCAGTCATGTCGGAAGTTTTTTGCCAGTTTGGATATTCTCACTTTGCCCTCGATATGCATCCTGCAATGCCTTCTGTACTTCTGAGTTAGAAGTAAAAGCTTTTAAAAATGCGGTGAAAAAGTCTCTAGTTAAGCTGAGTTTCTACGCTATAAAAGAATACATGGACTATAGCTTTAAAACCTCTTCTAGCCACACTGGGCAATTGTATTTGTGTTAAGGGTGTGGCAGTGCGTGTTATGTAGTTTTTATCATCTTCTTTATTTTGGGATTATTCTGGCCAGTCAGCCTTTGTTGGTAGCGTTTTGTGACGATTGTAAACCTAAGCAGGTCGTGCAATAAAGTATTATTAACAAATTCAGGGAGGATTAACTAGCGAATCCCACTTCTGAGAGCTTATTAATCATCTTTCAATTAAACAAAATATTGTACGGGATACATGTCGACGGAATATGGAGCAATTAATTCAATGGCATTCTTTTAGAGGGGTTCTAAACAATTTCTTCTTTCGCTTCAATCTTTCTCCTATACAGGAACCTCGCTGTGTTTTTTAACTCGTGCAAACATGCTTGTCAAAAATCACCATTCCTTCTCGGTTTTGCACTTTTGCTGCATTTGAATCTGTTTGAACTGCATGAACATTTCATGAAAGTCTGTCTCACGTGAGATTGAAATCGTCTCCTCTTTTCTGGTGTCTGCGTGTCGTTTGTTCACCGGCTTTTACATTTCTTCGTGCCTGCTTCGATCTGCTTAAGTGGGCTCAGTGTGTGACTGGCCGTGTGAGTAACCCCTTTCGTTAGATTCTTTCGATTTGCGTGACAGTTGTATTTTGACTCATCGTCACCCTTGCATCCGGTCCTCGTTACGCCCAGGAACGTTTACTTATTTTTTCATTGTCGATTAATTCGTAACCCGACCAAGACTGACAGACTCTTGGGGGCCTTTTAAAATATTTTGTTGTTTCTCCCCACGACCACAGAGGCAATGCCAGAGACTTATACGAGAGGGATTTCCAATACTTTTTCAATTTACTTTTTCGTCCTACATCACATTTCTGTTACACTGCTACTATGTTTACTGTTTTCATTTGCTTTTAGGACACATTGCCCGTGTAACGTTCGAGCGTGATACGAGTTCATCAGTAATGCAATTCCTGGGCCTGAGAGAATTTCGGTTTATATTCATCGTTATTATGTTAGGTACTCATTTATCTGAATTCCGTCTCTAAAACAGGCATTTTGTATTTATATCGTGTTTTCGTCGTTGAATAAAATATCTCCCTCTTTCTCTCTCATTTGCCGTGGCTATTATGCACCACCGCCGAACGAAAATTAAATTAATAATTGTGTTTTTTGTCGAGAGCGCTGCTCGTGCCTCATTGTACTATAGCCTTTTAGCCCAAATACTATAAAATTGGTGCACAGAACCAGTTCCGTTGAATAATGACTTGAAAATCGTTATTCGCTGGTCTTTATCCAAGAAATGAGCCAGTGGCGGACCAACCCCCGCCCCCAGGGGCGCGGAGCGGAATAATTCTCAACGTGAGGCTCCTCCAAGGCCCCACCGTACAGATCGTCGATTGACGTGCGGACTCTGGTTAAAAAAAAAAAAAAAACGCATGGCACGTTATTGTCATGTTTTTGTTTGCGTGCGGACCAGCCCGCACAAAAACAGTTCGCATTCTGTGAGGTGGGGCCTTCGATCTTTGAGTAAACAAGGAATTGCGTTAAATGATGGTCTTTTCTACATTTTGGCAATGAGCTTGTCTCTAGGAACCACTAATTGGAGTTTTTTCAATTTTTAACTTGGACTTAGAAGCATTATGTGTAAATCTCATATTCAGCCGCGTATATTACTAGAGTTTTTCAATAATCACTTAATTGTATCCGAGAATTACCGCATTTACTTTATTCTAGCCATGAATTATCGGATTTCTTCAAATAATTAATCTCTGAATTGGCATTATTCGCTATTTTAGATCCTAATGTGCGCTTTTTCTCAATTTTCACGTCTAAATATCACTTTTACTCAAATCCAGTGGTGAATTTGTAGATTTCCTAATTTGATTCGCGAATAGGCGTTTTTCTCAATTTTTGCTACTGATGAGCGCTTTTTGTCAATTTTGACTGGAGATTAACGAGTTATCTGTGTTTTTGCCGCGAATTTAGTGTTTATTTGTTTGTCTTTTGGTGTTTTTTTCAATTTGGTCGGTGAATAATCGCTTTTTATCTGCCTTGTAACCGTGAATTAGCGGGTCCACAAATTAGCGTGTGTAGTATAGGCACATATTTTCTCAATTTTAACCGTGAATTCGTAATTTTTTTCACTTTCATCCTTGTGAATTAGCACGTCTTATTAAGTTTTAATCACGAAGTTGCCTCGTGAAACCACGAATTGGCGTTTCTCAATATTTACTGAGCCTGCTAAGCGGTTCATCGCAGCCTTTTCTCCATTTTATAGCCGTAAATCAGCGCTTTAACTCAACTATGGGCCGTGACTTCGCGACTTTCCTCAAATATTGGAGCGGCGATTTAGTGAGATTTTTCTATTTTATGCCACGAATTATGCGAAAACCGTCGAAAACCATATTGAAGCCTCGTAGCTGACATGGAACACTCAGCTAATAATTGTCGATTCAATCTCCGCGTTAGGTGTCGAACACACTAGAGCGATGCGATATCGTCTCGACATCTCCAACTCAAATTAACAGCGTCTAGGAGAGATAATAACAACAGGAAATCTGACACATTTCCTGTTGTTTCTATCTGCCCTAGGCGCTGTTAATTTGAATCGGCGATGTAGAAAAGTAGAAACGACATCATATCGCCACATTATGAATAATTATCGCAGCCTTAGAGTCAATAATTTAGCCATATGTACGGATGTTGAAGGTATACGCGGTTTTTAAGCGTCAACCACCACCAGCGCACCATGTGAAATTGCTTTTGTGAGAAACGAGCCTAAGTGATGAAAATTAATAATACAATAATAACTCAAAAGAAATTTGTAATTGAATTATGAAATCAAAAAAGAACACCAAGACATATTATCGACAATTCGAAACATTATTTTGCATTTTTTTCTCTGCTGATCCTCAGGGTAGAATATTTGATCCAATCTTTGATTTTGTTCTTTATGTCTGATTCCGTAAATCCGCCGTCATCGAATTCCCCGATAGAATGCATTTTCACCTTTGGCTGGATCCAAAACTTCGGACTTCACAACTCAGAAGCTAAATAACAATATATTTACAGCGAACAGCGTATTTAATACTGAATTGAATGTGTAATCCCAAAGCTACGCCATGGTGTCCAAAGATGTGTTCTTTTGGCTCATACACATTTTACCGATTATTTCGGAAGGATTTCACAATACATCGTCGGACGCGCACTTATACACATTATATCAAAAACAACGCGTCGACATATCGTCGAAAGTGCTGTGTTTTCGAGATATTCATGACTTTCTTCTTCTCACGCTCTCTGCGACCTTATTTAGGATTTAGGATTTAGGATTTATTATATTTTGGCTATCATTCATGCACATTACATCGAGAAGATTTACAGTGTGAATAGCCCACAGAAGAATAAGTACAACTTGTGCTCTTCTGTGGAGTTGTAGAGCCCCTGAATAAGCCACCTAACAACTAACTAGGTATGTATTACTTTAGATCAACTCAACAATGACGACATTACAAAAATTGACCATAAACTAGGAACAAACAAAACCTTTACACCTTGGCTATGAATTGCCTCAGTATTATCTTGAAACCCCTTACGCTATGGTAACAGAAAGGATTTATTTTATTATAAAAAAAAAATCTCAGAGCCGACACGTAACAATTTCTTTTATAAAATGCAGTACTTGTTTTTGGTAATGAAATACCACTATTAACAAAATTTCTGGAAAAAGGAAGATTAGACAAATGAACAGGCTTAATACCTACTCTATAAACATGAAGGCAAGACTGATAACGAAAAATCTGTTGAATAGTCCAAACATTAAATAATTTATGGAGTAACGAAGAGGGAAATCTATAATCTTTATTTAAGATAATTTTAAGTAGACGATTTTGAACAATCTGAACTTTCCTAACATAACTTTTGCAAGCTCCTCCCCACAAAAGAATGCCATACTTGATAATCGAAAAAGCTAACCCAAAGAAAATTTTTCTCAAACACCCAGGACTTAGGAAGTAACGAATTTCTTTGAATAAATAAAATAATTTCCTTAGTCTGGAGATTAAATTATCAATATGGGACTTATAGCTTAAGCGACAATCAATTATAATTCCTAAATATTTACACTGATCATCAAAGGGTAATGCGTAACAATCATCATGGCAATTACCACCAAAACAAGATAAATTACTATGCAGTAAGACCTTATGATAGGGTGGGAAACGTCTATTACTAATAGCAAAACGAAGGACTGATGTTTTTTCTACATTTAATCCTAACTCATTAACATTAAACCAATTTTTAACCCAAAAGAGGTCGGAGCAAATTGCATCAACTACCTTACAATAATCATCTCCCCAAAAAATTAGTGCCGTATCATCAGCGAAACCAAACATTTTACCCCTAATATTCAAACTCAACAAATCATTTATATAAAGTAAGAACAAAATTGGACCCAATACCGTGCCTTGAGGGACACCCCTATTGACAGTAACTTCATCACTAATAGTGAGACCAATTCGAGTAACCTGAGGACGATCCGTTAGGAACGAACTGATCAGTTTGAGAGGAACGCCACGTATGCCATAGTTATAAAGCTTCTTACATAATAATTCATGATTAACGGAATCGAAAGCCTTCTTCACGTCTAAGAAAACACCAAAAACATACAAGCCATCATCGAGTTTTTGAGACACAAGCCCATTAAGATCATATAGAGCATCATCCGTGCTTATCCCCTTCTGAAACCCATATTGGTTTTTCGATATAATTCCATTTAAATTCAAAAACTTAACAATTCTTGCTTTGATACATTTTTCGAAGATTTTAGATATCGACAAAGTTAACGCAATTGGCCTATAATTCCCCATATCACATTTAGACCCTTTTTTAAATAGTGGTATAACAACAGTCTTTTTTAGGGCAACAGGGTATACACCTTCAACCAGAGCTAGATTGAATATATATGCTAATGGAGCTACCAGAAAACAAGCAAACTTTTTCAAAACAGTGTTACTAATACCATGAGCAGTAAAGGAACAGGATTTTTTTAGCTTATTAATATAATCAAATAATTCCCCCGGTACGATCGGCGACCAAAAAAGAGAATTTTTAGGAGCAATAGGGTAGTTGCTGTATTTACACGCATGCATTACCGAAACAGTCTTCCTAATATCATCAGCAATACCTGACCCAACAGAAGAAAAATAATAATTCATAACATTTGCTATATTAGCATCCCCATTTATAATGGAACCATTAATATCTTTCACTTCACCTATCTTGCCATGGGAACTACCCACCTTTCTATTCGAAGCCAAATTAACAGTTTCCCATAGCGCCTTTGGGTCACCACCACTCTCCTCAATATAATTTTCAAAATATAAACTTTTAGCCCTCCTGATCACAGAATTCAATATATTCCGATACCTCTTGTAATAAATATCAAAAATAGTATTATTAGCATGTTTTCTCCGTTCTACATTTAATTTATCTCTAAAACGTATTGAGACTAAAATACCTTGTGTAATCCAACCTTTAATTTTTTTCCGTTTTCCGGTGAATTTCTTTACATCCGAACTGCGTTCGATATTCAACTCTAACGTGGTACAGAAATTTGAGAAAGCCACATCCACATCCTTACTACAATAAACCTCCTCCCAGGACACACGCTGCAAAAGCCTTTCCAGTAATTCAAAATTAATGACTTTAACGACCCTACTACCATTATCACTACCCATAGGAGACAGAAAAGACCCCGTATTCAGACTGGCCATAGTTGTAAAATGGTCCGTAAAATCACTGGTATAAACATAGCCCATACTCTCCTCCGTCAAAAAACCCTTCGAGAAAATATGATCAAGACAGGACCTAGACTGTCCAGAGATCCGGGTACAATCATTAATGGCAGTAACAAAACCGTACTCAGCCAAAACATTCATGTATTCCAAGGATAAATTAGTTTTCTTACATATATCTATATTTAAATCCCCACCAAAGACGTGAAATTTACAATTCCCCACATTTTTAAAATGAGATTCCAGAGAGTTTACAAACTGTAATTTATCTCTATCACCCGAGATGTACACGGCAGTGATCCCTATCAGAAATAGATTCATATAATTAATAGTAATAAAAACCGAGTTGCAATTGTCTAACACATCCAGCACAGCAGCTGAAATCAACATATCCTTCCTAACATAAACCGTTACTCCTTCTGCTTTGTTAATATGAGCAGAACTCTGAAAACACTCATAACCAGGTATAGAAAAAACTAGGCCATCAGTATTCCAGGTTTCGGTAAGAATAATGACGTGTAATTCAAACTTAACAGATTGCAAGAAACACAAAAACAAATCAAAATTACTCTTTAAACTACGAATATTTTGATTAAGAACATTTAATCCCCCATACTGAGATATGCTCGATCCAATTTCATTAATACATAAACTACTCATTGTTTTGATAGACTCACAAGAGTCAAGGACCTCTTCATAAGAAACCGCCATTCAAAGTCCATAAAAAGAGCACCACATTCAAAAATATAACAAAAAACAGAGAGGTAGACGAAAATAAGGAAGAATATAAACATTGAAGCAAGGATCACTTAACAATAGCCTCAGGTGCAACGGTTCCAAAGTTGAGCCTTTTCAAAACATCCATTTTTTCAATTTGATCCAGACTAGATAGGCGAATTGCACGTGACGCAGAGGAATCATCTTTTTTTATGAAAATTTTACCGTCAGAAGTCCAGACAAAACGATACTCATACTCCTTCGCAAATTTCCGGGTAAACCAGAGCAGGCGGCTGTTTACAGGTGTAAGCTTCTCATTTACAAAAATCCTTGTCTGAGACCAAGTAGAATTTAAATCCTTCGCAGTAACTCCTTTATTCAATCGCATTTGCTTCAGCCAAGACTTTTTCATCACAGAATTACGAAATTTTATAACTATCGGCGAAGAATACTCATTAGCTCTCTTCTGAGACTTATCCACGCGATAAACCGAATCAGCGTCACTGTCCACAAAAGGTATATCAATTTTACTCGCGAATGTCTTAATAATACTTTGAACACTTTCATTGTCCAATACCGGGATTCCTCTAATCTCAATCGTAGAAGATAGCATACCTTGATCCAGCTCGTTTACCTTAGACTTTAAGTCAAACAGCTCCTTTCGAAGACTCTGATTTTCACCCTGGAGAGAAACATTACTTGTCTTTAACTCCTCCAAGCAAGAGCGAAGACTACACAACGTCGCAGACATATCTTCGAATTTATCATTAAAAAAAGTCATCGAATTCTCTACCGCCTGCACATCCTTTCTAACATCACAAAATTTGCTCAACAACAGATCCATTTTTTTATTCAGCTTAGAAACCTCAGATGCATTGACCTCCGCATCGCCCTCTTCCTCAGATTCGGAAACAGACCGAGATTCATCATGATGTTCAGGCCCTTTTAATTCCTTATGCAACTTAAGTTTATAACACTTATCGCATTTCCAATTGTCCTTTAAATCCTTCCTCATTTTCTTGAAATTCTCAAGAGATTTTACTCTTGTACACGACGGATGGAATTTTGAATGGCAAACCACGCAGTTTATCGTCTTCTTAGGCGAGAACAAATCTCTCGAACACGCCGCACAGTCCATAATTAAATAGAAATTAACGACACAGCACAATAACAAACAAAAGTCCAACAAAAAGATCGACGATAGAAAAAATACGAAGTGACCTCAACGAGAGCTCAACAACAACTGATTTTATTACTGATCTGATTCAATTGATTCAATCCGATCCGATTCAATGATTATTACTGATCTGATTCAATGTAAACGAATTTTGAATTCCTTTAAACGATATTTGATTTTTTTGAAGCGACTTTTCATTCTTTTTGAACGAATTTAGATTCATTTTAAACAACTTTTGATTGTTTTTAAACCATTTTTTGCTACCAGCTAACCCTCGAAATGGCCGAGAGGGAAACAAACAAACTGATTATTACTTTCACTGTTGGTCATTAGCCACCATTTTCCCGATAATTGACAAATAGGCCATCTTTTCAATTCCTTAGTTTTCGTCTGTCCAAATATTCAACAATTTAGACTCACACGGGGTAGTGTAAAAATTCCATTTCGACGAATATTCGTAACCAATCATTTCGTGACATTTATGAGAAGAGCAACTGATGATATTTACAACCTCAATGAAGAGATCGCCTACCACCGCAAATCGATCACCTTTCCCCAAGAAAATTTTGCCAACACCATTGGTGTACATGGCAAATTGCTGCGTAGCCTCACATTCGTCAGGCACAGGCCCATAAGAGTGGGGACGTCTAAATTCCGTTTGATAAATGAGGTTCCGACTGCTGTTTTTCAATAGTAGTTCTTCTTGATTTCTATGCTCTATTTGTTGAAGGGGGCGAGTTGTGTTTGCGCAGCATGCGCTTCAAACTCTTCATATGGTTCTCAAATTTGAAAGCGCTGAACTTCTCCAATGAGCCATGTTTAAGAACATCAGAGGCGACGTGGAGCAGTCCATGGATGTTAAATGATATGTACTCAGCCCCGTATAAACTTTGAAAAGTACAAACGAAGTGCTGGAGTAGCTCATTGGCATAATTAACCTCAGTAGGAGACGAATCGTCACGGAGTAAAATAGTTGTAGCTACGTGGAGGACTAAGAAATGGTGGTAGACATCTTTTTTGACTATGTTTTTCAAGACAAATGGACCTGTGTACAGAAAAAAATTTCGAAATTCTGTAGCCTTCCAATGCTTCACGTCCAAAAGCGACCTTGGTTTCCTTGAAAAGTCAGAAGGCGTCGTAGACTGCAGCTCTAACAACTTTTTCGAAATTAATTCTTTTTTTCTCGAGCACAGTCTTACAGACAAAGGCCCAGAAAGCCACAGCAACAATAATTTTTTCACCGTGCCAAGGCATACCATGTGCATGTAGTCGGCGGGAACGTTAGAAATTGGCCCAAAATTGGGGATTTCGATGAGAATGGATGTGCCACAATGATGTTCCTCATAAATTTGAGCTATGAAGTCATTATCGGTTTTTAAATGTCCACCTTTCCCGGGGAAACAGACCCTACGATTTATGTATTCGCCTTCTACTACGCATTTTGGACAACTGAAATAACCACTGTGTCCTTTGGTGTACAGACCAGCTGATTTTGCAGGAACATCGCAAACCAGCGCCTCGAGACGAACACTGTAAGATTTAGAATTTATTGTGACACCAGATTCACACGCAAGCTTGATATCGTCCACAGTTCTTCTCAGATAAACGTTAAAATCCGATGGTTTTTCCAATCCCTGGTAGCAGCCAATTATGCCAACCTCGTTGGAACCAAAAGCACTACACAAAATAGGCCAAAGAGAAGAATTGGACGATTTTTAAATGGGCAGACCATCCACATTTAGCTGTAATTTTATGGTCGAACAGGAAGGCAAAGATTTAACCACTTTCTCCAAAGCACAAGACAATCCAAAATGAACATACGAACCATTGCATAAATGTTCAGATTTAGAATATCTAGAAGTGCTAAGCAGAGTTCTTGAATCACTTGGCAGGTCAGTGTGTCCATTTATTTTTAAAAGCTTTAATAACTCAGTTAGGACAATGTGAGTTATGTTGTTCTTCACGGCCCATTGTGACAAAGAAGTAGAAAAAGGCATCTCCGTATCGTGTTCCTGTTTTGACTCTTCCTCGCAATAATAAGAATCGTCTTCGACCGAACACACAGAATCAGAGGATGAAGGGATTCCCGTTTCCATGTCCGAGAAAGGATCAGACACCGAAGAATTTTGAATTATTGATTTATTGATGTTATTATTTTGCTGAGGCAGTAACCGAGAATTCGAGAAGGACGAGGAATGAAGATTTAAGTTGAGTTCTTCTCCGATGCGGGGAATTTCAGCTCTAATTAGGGTTTTATTAATGGACAATGGATCTAGCTCGTCCTGAGCCTCCATGGAAGCTAGGAGCATAGAATACTTCCGAGAATAGGTTCTTGTCTTTGGGTCTCCCATTTTCACGACGCAATGTGTTGTGTTTGTGGGCATTTTAATGAGTACCGAAATAAACGAACAGAAACTTTTATTAGCGAATCGAAAAAAACCAAAAAAACTGATACTGATATAGAAAACATAGGGAACAGGGAAGGAAGGTAATTGATATATTTGTTAAGGGAGTTCTGGGGAAAACAGGACGAAGCTAAACGGATTGGGATACAACATCTCTTCCTCTCATAGTGAATTAAAGTAATTACAAAAAAACAAATTATGAAGCGGTAAAAAGAAAGGAAAAAAAATTGAACAATGAATGTTACGGTGAATATCTTAGCGGCGGCCGGATCACGCGCTTCGTTCTGCGCGGTAAAGTCCGACAAGGCGAACCTGAGATATTCGGCGGCGGTGTTCTCACCTCGGACGTCGATGGGCTTCCCGGTGGAGTCTCCACGTCTGACAATTGAGATCGCTCGTAGAAGCGGACGCGTCTCTCTAGCTCAGGTGACCCTGGGGCAGCCCGTTCGCCGAAAGGGATTTGCATTCCCGGCCCTCGACGCATTTGGTCGACATGCCGTTTGTACCGGACGTCCCGACACTCGATTTCATAGTGGAGATCGCCGAGCACGGCAGCGACTCGACCCTGAAGCCATTTAGGGGAAGACTTAGTAGTCCCGTAGCCTCGAAATAAAACGACGTCTCCTAATTGGAAGTGTCGAAAATTGTGGACTGATGGTATTTTCATTTCTCTTTGTTGTTGGAAATCCGGGAGAGCCAAATCTAGGCGTCCTCGGATCGCTCGATTTAGAAAAAGGACAGCGGGTGCCAGCCCAGTAGTGGCGTGTGGAGTCTTTCTGTACTGGAACAGGAAACGATTGAGGCACTGCTGGATAGTTGAAGTCGACGCTTGCGCCGCTCGTAGTGCTTTCTTTACGGTTTGTACCGCCCTCTCCGCCTGACCATTAGTTGCGGGATGGTATGGTGCGGTACGCTTGTGGTATTTGACACCTTGCACCTTAAGAAAACGCGTGAAGTCGCTGGATGTAAACTGAGGCCCATTGTCAGTGCCAATAGTAGTAGGGGATCCGTATGAAGAAAACAACTTTTCCAGGATCGCGGATGTCGACTCTGTTGTTGAGGAGCGTGTGACCTCTACCTCCGTCCATTTGCTGAAGGCGTCCACCACGATAAGCAGGTACAAACCATTCATCATAGGACCAGCATAATCCACATGGATTCGCTCCCATGGTCGTGAAGGGTAGTCCCAATGGTGCTCTGTGAACCGCTCTGGTGCGTTTAAGTTTTGCCGGCACGCTGTACATGAGGCGGCCAAATTTTCCAGGTCGCTGTTAATTCCAGGCCAGTACACGAAACCTCGCGCCAAGCCCTTCATTTTCGACATACCCATGTGCCCTGAATGTAGTTCCTCCAATATGAGGGGGCGAAGTTTAGTTGGGATGACTACTCGATGTTCGAACAATAAGCAACCATTCGAGTGCGTATACTCTCGTTCACCGCGCTTCCATTTGCCGAGATTGTGTCCTTGTAGAACGATTTGGAGAAGCGGACCAAGTTCCGGATCTGCCGCAGTTGCTGCAGCGATCTGCTGAGAATCGACAGGAAAATTCGAGATCGAGTGGAGAATGAATTCATCAAACTCGTCGGCCTCTCCAGGCGCAGGAAGCTTCGGTGTTCCCGGAATGGAACGTGACAGGTAATCGGCATTGCAGTGCTGAGCAGTCGGACGATATATGATCTTGTAATTGAAATGTGTCAAGAAATCAGCGTAATTGGCCATGCGTGAAATACATAATTTTAGGAGAGTTGTTGACGGATGAAATATTTGAGTTAACGGCTTGTGATCGGTAATTAAGGTAAACTGCCGAGCGTAGAGGTAATGAAAGAATTTCTGGCAAGCCCATACTATTGCTAGCGCCTCTTTATCGATCTGAGGATATCGGCACTGTGTGGAAGTGAAAGCTTGACTGGCGTATGCGACAGGACGTTCGGAACCATCTTCCAGGCGATGGGAAAGAACAGCGCCCATTCCGACCGGACTGGCGTCGGTCGCCAGGAGGAGCGGTAGTCGATCGTCGTAAGGAAGCAGGACCGTATCCGAAGAGAGGATGCATCTCAGCGTGTTGAAGGCTTCCTCGCATGCCGGATTCCACTGGAAGGGAGTAGTCTGAAGGCAGGCCCGAATTGGCCAAGAAATGGTACTGAAATTTGGAATGAATTTTGAATAGTAGGTGCATTTGCCTAGAAAAGATTCAGCCGTTTTAGGATCGGTTGGAGCAGGCGACATCAGCAGAGCTTTAACGTATTCTTGACTGGTATGAATGCCGGTTTCGTCAATGGTATGGCCAAGAAAATCGATCCGATTTTCGAAGAAGCGGCACTTCGCCCGATTCAATTTTAGCCCCACGTCTCGGAAGCGCTGAAGGACGGTGGTTAAGACCTTTAGCATTTGTAGAGAGTCTCTAGCGTGAATAAGAATGTCGTCGTAGAAGTTAATAACGTTGGGAATCCCCGCCAACACTTTTTCCATCTCTCTCTGCCACGTAGCCGGAACAAAGGCTGCACCGTAGACAGCACGAGTGGGACGTATTAAACCGTGAGTCGAGGTGTTAAGAGTAAGAATTTCGCTAGCCATCGGGCTTAGAACCAAGTGTGAATATGCATCTGTAACATCAAGGTGGCAGAAAATTTTGGAGGTGCCGATTTGATTAAACAAATACTCAGCTTTTGGAATCGGGTGCTCGTTGATAATCATTAGCGGATTTACTGTTGGTTTGTAGTTTCCTGTAATACGTAACTGACCATTCTTTTTCGCAACCACGTGTGTCGGCGAAGCCCATTGTGACGACGCGACGCGCACATACTGGCCCGATGCTAGTTTGCGGTCAATTTCAGCTGCGTAACGAGCCTTTAACGCCTAAGGCACCTCAATGGGGCGAGCGAATACGGGTTTGGCATCTGGAATCAGATCAATTGAAATAGGATCCGTTTTCAGGACACCTGCCTGCTCATCGAACACATCGCTGAACTGCGCTAGTAGAGATTCAAACTCCGATGGACGGTTCTGCGCACTTAGTACTGTGTTCGTGCGAAGAATTTCTTGGAACGGAATGTCGTGAACAAATCTGGCAATCCATTGTCTGCCCATGATGGTGGAAACTGATCCCTCGCAAATGTACGCATCCAAAGAGTCTTGTCTGCCATTGTAGGTGACGGGAAGTGTAATTTTCCCGATGCATTTGATAGTATCGCCGGAGTAGCTTTTAAATATCCTATCAGGAGTTAACAAAGAAGAAAAATTAGGTATCAATTTTCGAATAGTATTAACACTCATCATGGAACAAGTAGCTCCCGTGTCAAGCTCCATTACTAATGGTTTATCGTTTATGGAGACAGTAAGCATAGGTCTCAGGCCCGGAGAGTCAGCCACGTGAACGTGACCTAGGAAACTCACCGATGACACATTAGGCCTAAAATCAGAGGATTCCGAGACTTGATTATTTTTTGACTGGCGACAAGCGCGTCCAATATGTCCTACTCGGCCACAATTGAAACATTTAGCGGTACGGAACTTACAGTCGGCACGCCGGTGGCCTGTTTCGCCACACGAGTGACAAGAGGTCGATTTTTCTGTAGTAATCGATGCACGAGACCCTCTCGAACAGCTGCGACTGGGGGGTGCCCGAGAATCACGGTGAGAACTTCGTCCCCGGTGACCACGCGATCGGGAAGACTTTTGGAACGTCTTTAGGGGGGCCGGCTCATAGCCAAGCCTGAAGTCATCTGTACCCGAACGAGTCCCCTCCTGAAGCCCCAGCTGGTCGGACGCAAAAGAGGTTGCCTCCATTTCGTACGCAATGGTTAAAGCCTCCTGGAAGGTTGTAGGTTTTTTTGAAACGATCTCGTCGCGAATATCCCTGCGACGAATACCATGGAGGAACTGAGCAATCAACGCTCGATCCAGGTACTCCTTGAATTCGCAACATGCGGACGCAGCACGTAACCGCGCAGTGTAAGCCTTAAGAGTTTCAGCGGGTTCCTGCTTAACCGCTCGAAACTTTATCTCCTCCGCATACATATTGACTGGGGGATCTAAATGATCGATCAGCATAGCCGTGATTTGATCGTAAGTCAGCGCATCGACAGAGTTAGGCTGCTGAAGATGCTCTAGGTGTGTGTTGAGGTACGATCCCATGTACACTAAAACAAGTTTAGCCTTCTCAACCGGAGTGGTGACCTGAGCAAGTTGCAGAGCTCGGCTGAAACGCTCGAAGTAAACCTTCACAGAAGGAAAACTAGCGGGCTCGTATTGTTCGAAATGATCGCGACGATGGTCGCTCGGAGCCGGAACTTTAGTACCCGATACCTCCATCTTCTGAAGTCTGCGAAGAAGCTCCGTCTGCGTTTGTTGCATTTGCTGAATGAGCTGAGCCAAGGGCAAGGACACGCCCGCACCACCTTCAGCCATCGATAATACTGACCGTACTCACGAGGAAGAAAGAAAGAAAGAAAAAAAAAAAACCGCACGTATTAGTAGAAAAAGCGCACCACTTCTGACACCACTGTTGTGTTTGTGGGCATTTTAATGAGTACCGAAATAAACGAACAGAAACTTGTATTAGCGAATCGAAAAAAACCAAAAAAACTGATACTGATATAGAAAACGTAGGGAACAGGGAAGGAAGGTAATTGATATATTTGTTAAGGGAGTTCTGGGGAAAACAGGACGAAGCTAAACGGATTGGGATACAACACAATGAATAAAATAAAATAAAAATCAGACGACTTACGAAGTTACCGATTTTATATAGGTGAACGAAACGCAGACACCAGTCACAGGAAAATAATAAGCACTCACTAACTCGATCAGTCACAAAGCTCAATAAATAATTCGGTTAATACAATTATACTTGAACACATGAGATTATACATATATCCATGTACCATTTTTTTGAACCGCTGTTATAGGTACCCGTATAGGTCGAGCACGGTGACAGTTACAGGCCGTAACGTTACCCTTGTCACCTTGACATTGTCACAGTTTCAATAACATTTTTACATCGCCGCTTATATTAAGCAAAGTTCCTAATTAGATGAAAACTGCTATAGAGGATACGAGCAATAAAATTGAGAGATAAGTTTTTGAATGAATGCTCATGTGTACACTCAAGGCACTGAGCTTTGCAACATGTCTGTCAATACTATTGATTTCCCAACACATATTATTATGAAAAGTGTTTGAGATCTATCGGGTGTGATCTTTACACGTATAAATAATGAGAGCAACTCTCAAATCTCAAAATAAGTTTCCCAATTTTATTGCTAGTTGCAACTACATGTACAGGAGTCTTGAGTTAACAATTAAACGTTACAGAATCGCTATGGAAACTTTTGGCTTTTAACGTTTTTGAAACATTACCAAATTTGAATACAGTGACAAGACCGTAACGTTATCTTTGTCACTGTGACATTGCTAACGGTTCAATAACGTTTCGACATTAACGTTATAGTAACGTTATTAATTATATTTACTGAAACGTTTCGGTAAGGCCCCATTAGTAATGTAACCCAAGCATAACAAATCTACGTTAAAGATACGTTTCAGCAACTATTAGTGTTCAACGTTTCCGAACCCTTACCATAGTTGATTATAGTGACAGGGCCGTGTAACGTTACCCTTGTCTACGTGACATTTAAGTCACGAAGTAACGTTTCAATTACGTTTTGACATTTACGTTTTAGAAAAGTACTTGAATATATTCACAGAAACGTTTCCGTAAGGCCCCTTTAGTAACTGTAACCTAAGTGAAACAAATTAACGTAACAGAAACGTTTAAGTAACTTTCTGTGTTTATTGGGAGGGGCCCCCCTTTTTGAACATGGGGCCCGGAAAAGGTCCACCCTCCTCGCCGCCTAGATTCGGTACGCTAATGGAAATGAGCTTTCTTATTTGCTTCCCTTCACGGATCTCCGACACTTCCGTGTCCCGGCTCTCAACATTATCGCATCACTAGCTTCAGTGGTGGGAGAAGATCAGTACGAAAATTTTGGCAAATTTCGTTCCAATAAGTTTCTCATTTAAATTGTTCAATCAACACAGTTTCTAGTCAACGAATTTTTGTCGTTCCAACTTCTGACGTCCAGCATGAGGAAACGGTGGCAATTCAATAGCCCTTGAGGTGAGAAGGTCGAGGTCAAACAGTGAATGAGTGAAATGGTTGAATTTGTATTGTGGTCACATTCTACTGAACCGTAAATTCATGAGAACTATAGGGTGTTTCCTTTTCCTTGTATTTGATACGACCGCAACTGAATTTTCAGTTCACGAAGCGAGTAGATGAAACATTAGTCACAATATAAATTTATTTTTACCGTGGGTTTTTGAAGAGTGAATGCTTTTTTAGGCATACAGTTCAATTCTCTCCTTAGAGACAATTTAATAAGCATTTTTCTTCACTGCTTACCTTAGAACATAGCAATTAACTAATAACTATGACCTATAAAAGATGAAAATATCAATATATTAAAATAAACACTACCACTGGGTACCAGTATCTCGATTTCGATGAAGTGCCTGATGACTACTACTCCATCACTTAGCCCCTCCCCCGCACATCTTTGCTTTAGGCATTTATTGAGAAAAAAAAAGTGCGAGAATTTTCAGACTTGTGCATGATGTAAAATAATTTCCCTTGAGGGAGACTAAAAGGAATTTTTGGTACACGTCCAAGCTCATGAACGTGGAAGCCCGGTTTTAGACGATGCTTCTATAGCCGCAGGTTGAATTAAAACCCATTCTTTTGTGAAGCGTAATACCCGTAATAAGCATCCATAATGTCGCTTTGAACTAATTTAGTAATCTGTCATTGTTCTCGTCTAAGCTGGTCTTGAACTGTGCCGGCTTAATAATTGAAAATGAAAGGTGAGGAAGGGGTTATGGGATGTCTGTATAGTCATAATAATGGTTTCGGCTGTTCCCGTATCGGTTTTGAAGGCTTAAGGAATGAGGATGATGAGGTTGAAGGGTTAACAAAGACATTCAGCTGAGAAATGTCGCGGCGTAGGTTGATTAAGTGTAGGGATTCCTTCATTGCGAAGCAAACCTTGATTCCCGGTTGATGAAGACGGAAATTAATCGCGGTCCTTTAATAGAAATATCTGTGAGTTTAGTTATTAAAGATCTCCATAGACGAAAAACAAAAAATGTTAAAAAAGAAGTGCACTAATACATGCGTAATAATCTATGTTCTATATTTTGCGTGGGGGGGAGCAAAAACGAAAATAGTATTGCCACCAAAGCTTTTAAAACCAGAAAGCTTGGAGCCCTACCTGTACACAGTTATACACGGGATTGAGGTCGTTTTGCGTGTGAGCTAGCAATTAAAACTGTTGGGACAGTCAAGCAGTTAAAAAATATTCCTGTCACTGCCGTTGTTTATCAGGCTAAATGAGGCTATAAAACTGTCATTTCACCCCTCACTCCCACATTTCTATACCCAACATTGTAACGTTTTCATGATGTGCTCAGCCGTCAAAAATCTACCCGGAAATATTCCTCTTGTGTTTTCTGTTTTATATTCTTGTTTTCTGTAACGACCGGTTACGTTGCTATCTAGCGAGTTTTTTTTGTTTTTTTTTTTTCACGGTCTTCCCTACAGTCACTCGGTACCGCCCGTCACCACGAAAATAGGAGGCAGGAGCAGCTAAGCGCCTTCCAAAAACCTCGCCCATCGTTGCCGCCGCCCAGCGAATTAAAACATTTCGTCTTACCGCCGCACCGTAGCAGACTAGTTCAGACTATAGAAATGAGAAACTTGTTGAGCGTTCACGACTCATAAGCTAAAATCTTAGTTATTCAGAAATAATTTGTAGCATTAACATTTTAAAATTTAATTCCTCTGTAAGTTCTTTGTTTTGTTTATCTAAGCTCATGTGCGGTTTTCTTTGTGTTACAGGTGAGTGTAACTTCGCAATGCAGTAAAAGCAGTAAATAATTATTGTAAGTAAACCATTATTGTGTCGGTACGCAAAAAGTTACACTCCTACGTGTTAATCCATGGATAATTACGTTCACACTTGGGCTTAGACACATCTGCCCCTCTTTGAATGGTTTTAAATTAATGTGTCCGAACAAAATGCTTTCATTGGTCTCTATCAACTTTCGAAAATCGATGGAGATTCATAGATGCATCTCGTGTAATTCTTGCAAGGTGCTTGATTAGTGAAAGAGGTGGGGGGGGGGTGAACGGGCCTGGATATATGAAAAATTTCAAGGTAATATGATTCCTACACAGGGGTGGGCAAAATACTTTGAAAATGTATTTTAAATACAAAGCCCAAAATACTTTCAAACATGTATTTTAAATACTGAAATACAAATACTTTTTGAATTGTATTTTGAATAAAATACAAATACAAATTAAAATACTTTTCAAAAATTCGATTTCGACGGCAGATAGTGCGAAAAACTCGAAAAATAAATAATTCAAAAATATCAGGTCCTTCAATAGACAAGTTGACAAAATGTAGCAGCGCGAAATGGCGATGCGCAAAGAAAAGTAGGCAAGTTGTCACGAAGTATTTAGTACCGAACCGGCGAGCACTGGTGGATCGTGAGCTGAAAAGGAGGTGAGGTCACTGGTGGACCTATATCGGGGCCTGGGGCGGAAATCTTCAAGAGGCCTTTTCCTAATTTTAGCCATGGCCTTTTCCATATATTGTAGGCAAATTACCGCCAGGGGTGGGCAAATTACAGCTTTTTGAGTAATTAATTACAAATTACACTTGTACACTTTGAGTAATTAATTACAAATTACTTCCAAAAAAGAGGACTAATTACAAATTACCAATTACTTTTCACTCCCACGAATAATTAAAAATTACAATTACTGTAATTGAATTACTTTTTCAATTACCAATTACCCAAGAGCAGGAATAGGGGAACACCCAAGCGTCTTGCTCTTGTTCACTGTCATTTTTTTAGTGCGTCCAGCCAACAATCGAACGTCAAAACAGATCTTTGAGATAGGAAGCAGGAACAGCATAGCCCCAAGGTGTCAAACGCGTCGCATGAGTAGGGTTGCGAAATGTCCGGGATCAAATTTGCTAATTTGGCTAATTTTACCCCACATCGCGGCCTGCTAACTGTCACGGGGAACCCCGGATAGTCATAGTTTGCTAATTTGGCTAATTCTCTAATGGCTGACTCGTGGTCTCGCGATGCAACTTCCAGACCAAAATTAAGAAAAAATCACTCATTCGTGGTACATGGCGGCCATTCTACGAATAAATTGTGGAAATCAACGCAAAAGTGTTGTATTTGGGCAAACCCCGCGATTAAAGTTGAGAAATCACGCTATAATATTGACAAATAAAAGACGCTTTCACGTTAAATTGGACAAAAACGGCAAATTCACAAATGAAATGGCGTAAAATCGCCCATTCGCGTATGAAAAAGGGAATAGGATGCTGAATTTAGAAAAAGCGAAAATTCCCAGCTAAAATTGAGAAAGATTACTAATTCACGAATTAAGCTGTCGTGAGATTTATAATTTAAAAATGATTATTTTTTGACAGAAATGAATGGATAGATGTAAATTTTTTGGTTTAAAAAAAAAAAAAAAAAAAAAATACATTTATAATTTAAATTCGCACCTTCTGAAGGCATTTTTGTGCCTAAAATTCAGAAAAATGGCAAATTCATGCATGGCTATAGTACAATGTTAAAAAATACGCTAATTCACGGCTAGAACTGAAAAGAAGCAATAATCTATATCTATAAAAGTTATACAAAATTGCTAATGCGGTGGTAAAATGTGAAAAACCGCTAATTTACGGGTAACATTTAGAAAATAGATTAATCAGCCTGGTCAAAATTAAGAGAAAGGTTAATTTTAAGCCTAAAATTGAGAAAATTGCTAATTCGCGGCTAAGAATGGAAAAAATCGCCAATTTACAGCTAAAATTGCGCCAGACGCCAATTTTTGACTGATATTGAAAAAATTCGCTAATTCACCCAAAACTCGTGGATAATTGAGAAAAATCGCTCACGGGATAAAAACGGTACTTTGCTGCTAAAGTTGAGAAAATGCGCAAATTCATGGCTATGGGAAGGGGTGGGGCAAAACCGCTAATCTGCGGCTGAAATTGAGAAGAACGATACACTCGGCCAAAATTGAGAAAAGCGCTATAATTTGTGGGTAGAGTCCAAAAATCGTCCTTAACAGAGAGATCGTGGCTATGATGAGGCCAGCAAGATGTCAAGATTGAAGAGTGTGCTGGCTGGGTGGAATGATGACTAAAATGTGAAATTACCCGCCTCTTTTCAACCTTACGAGATTTCAATCAGATCCCCTTCCCCCCAGGACAAATTCCTACTTACGCCACTTGTTTGGGGTTTCGATCTTTGAAACTTGTGTATACCGTTTTTCTCAAATTTCAAATTGGCAACCCCAATCATGGTTGGAGCTCGAGGATATCGCTCGTGTCATAATTGCTATGAAACTCTTATTTTTCAGAGAATTTCATGCAAAAACTATTCCAAAAGCTCCAAGTAAAGCGCGAAATAGTAACCGCTGAGTTTTCAAGTAATATTGGCTTGAAGATGGAAATGTAATTGGTAATTGTTAATTACAAATTACGTCGAAAAAGTGCTTTTAACTACAAATTACCAATTACAATGGCGTGTTGTTATCAATTACAAATTACCAATTACTAATTGTAATTGAATTACGTAATTCAATGACATTTAATTCAACTACTGCCCAGCCCTGATCACCGCTATTTCCACAGTCTATCCGCTAAACAGCGCTTATGCCAAGTTTAAACTGCGAATTTCTCCATTTTAGCAACGAATGAGTGCTTTTTGTCAACTTTAACAGCAAATTAGCGCTTTTCGCCGCAAATTAGCAACTGATTAGCGGGGTAACCCCCCCCCCAAGACATAAAGACATAAATATGCGCTTTTCCCCAACTTTAGCAGCAAAGTGGATTTTGTATCCTGTGAATCAGCGATGTTTCTTCAACTTTCCTCGAGTTGGCGTTTTCCACAATTTTAGCTGCAAATTAGCGATTTTTTCTAGCGGTTTACTCAGTATGAGCTGAAAATTACTCAATATTAGCCGTAAAATTCTCGAAATGTTTACCACAAATTAGCATTTTTGGTTCACCGTAACCATACACTGCGGACTAGCGATTTCGTCTCAGTTTTAGCCGCGAATTTGCGAGTTTTTCACTCATAGCCATAAATTAGCGCTTAATCTCAATTTTCGGCTCAAAGTCTCCCGAGGAAGCCGGGAATTAACGTATTTCCAATTTTTGACGCAAATTTAAATTTGTCTCAATTTTAGCAGTAAACTAGCGCTTTTTCGTGATTTTAGCAGTGCAGTAGCTATTTCTAGCCCGTGTATTAGCGAATTTTGTTCATTTTAGCCACGAATTGGCGTTTTCCCATATATTTTTACTGGAAATCGGCAATTCTTCAATTTTTGACAGTGAATTAGCACTTTTTGTTTCAATTTAGGCTGAAAATTAACTTTTCTCTTTATTCTAGCCAGAATAATTACTGATTTTCTCTATATTAGTCTCCTACATTTTGGCACCGCATTAGTAATTTTTTTCAATTTTAATTATATGTAGAATAGGGCTTCATCTCAGTTCTAGCCGTGAATCAGTGTTTTTTCTTTTACTTATAACCATGAATTTGCCGTTTACCTCAATTTTAGATTCCAACACACTTTATCCGCGATTATTTTCCTCAATTTTAGCCGTAAATTCGCGTTTTTTTCATCTTTAGCTGCTTTGAAGCGTTTCTATAATCTGTGAATTCGCGAATTACCTTAATTTTTCAGCCACGAATTCGTGATTTCCTCAAATTTTAGCCGGGAATAACACTTTTTCCCAATTTGAGCTGAACACGAGTGTTTTTATTTATTTATGACAGGCTAATTATAGTGAATTTTTCAATATTAGCCGGGTTTTTTTCACACTTCAGTCCCACGTTGGCGTTTTTCCTTAAATGTTTGCTATGGATTAACGTTTATTGTTTAGTTTTAGCCTCGAACAGAAGCTACGCATTTGCGTTTTGTCAATTTGTCAAGGTTTAGTGACTTTGTGGGTGTCGCGCTTTCTTCGGTATACAAAATAACGGTCAACGAAAAATTTAGAGATCTTTTTTATAACGACAATGAAAAATTGGGAAAATACGAACTCTCGATCAAACTGACTTTTGTTGTTTTTTTAACATAATATTTGTTGTTTTTAAAAATAAAAATTGAGGTTTGTTAGCTGTTTTCACGCTACAACTTTAACCAATTTTGGCCACGGGTTAGCGCTTTTAATCAATTTTAGCAGTGCAGTAGGGATTCTTTCATTTGTATTGGCGATTTTCCTCCATTTTAGCCACGATTTGGCGTTTTCCTCATTTTCAGCTGCAGTCTAGCCATTTTTTAGCAGCCAATTGGCACTTTTTTCTCAGTTTGAGTTGAAAATTAGTGTTTTTCTTAAAGTTGGCCCCGCTAATTAATATTTTACAATTCTAGCCGCGTAGTTTTTTTAGGTTTTAGCCCGCGTAAGCAATTTTTTTCTTCGGATTAGCGCTGTTTCTCAGTTTGAGCCTCGATTCTTTCAGAAGCTATACAGATTTTCGTTTTCTCAATTTCAGCCGCGAATTATTGATTTTTCTTCATTTCAGCTGTGAAATAGCGTTTTCTGATAATTTTGCAGCGAATTAGCACATTATCTATTCTCTTTTTTTATTTTTATTAATAGGCGATTTTTCGCCATTTGAGTTGTGAATTTGCCATTTTGGCCCAGGTTAAACTCGAATTAGCGTTGTATTTCGCAATAATTGTCACGAGTTTTGTTTACTTGTACAGCTTTGTGTACTTGTAGGCTAGGGCTCTGTATGATCCATTTTTGTGCCAAGTTTCCATCCGCTAGCATCATTCTTGCGGCAGTTGTGCTAACAAGGAATTCGGAACTTCCACCTCCCATCACGACTACCCTTCCCTCTCCACTTTTTCGAAAAATGAAAACGTCAATCGAAGTCTGTTATTACACCGGGTTTTTGTGCCAAATATGGTGTCACTAAGTTAGGTTACACTGGTGAATGGTGGCGAAGAAGTGGAAACCAATGAACGTTGAAATTAAAAGTATTTGTATTTGTATTTTCGTTGAGTGTGGAATACAAAATACTTTTGAAAATGTATTTCAAATACAAAGCCCAAAATACTTTCAAAAATGTATTTTAAATACAGAAATACAAATAATTTTCCAAAAGTATTTAAATACAATTACAAAATACGTATTTTGCATTTAAAATACAAAGTATTTTAATTACTCAAGTATCTTGCCCACCCCTGTTCCTACATAAGTGTGAACAGACTCGTTGTGATGGAAATTATTAATATTTCGCCACGGTGGAAGAAATTGGGAGAAAAAAATAGAATAATTCGAAAATCGGGTAGACGAGCGTTTTTTATTTTGTTTATCAAAAAAGGCTTCACTTTCACACTTTTTTTAACATCCTCCCACCCGAATTGCCAGCGCAATTTGCAAAATAACAAATTCAATAAAACGAGAGAATGAAATTATAAAATCAAAACCCAAAGGAATCGAACCTCATAAATCGAGCCTGACCGGGCGGCGCACTTGTCGTCCAGAAGACGTCCTCCAGTTTCCGCTTACGTCAACCGAGCGTGATGAAATCGGAGTATCCTCTTCTGACGGGCATTCTTCATCCTCTTCTGGTGGTGGTTCAGGCAGGGAATCATCGTGCTTCTCAGAGGACCTGAGCCCTTCAATGGGTGACTGGTCCAACTCCAACCGATGTACTCTCTGCACTGGACGGACTAACTCACCGTGAGAGGTTTTCAAACTTACGGTGTGGATGACTGCATCGGGACCGGGGAGGAGATGCTCTATGCGAACTAAGGGCCACTCTGCTCTCTTTAATGCAGACCTGTTCCACAAGGACCAGTTCCCCAAGTTCAAGACTGGGGCATCTCGAAAACTTGGACTCTGGTCGCACGCTAGCTAGCGTACTGAGATATTCTGTCCGAAATCGTGACTGCGTGAGGGCACGTCGACACGGTGCGTGAGCGTCGATTCTGTTGAAATCCATGTGACGGATAGCATCCGAAGGAGGCTCCCGAAGAAACGAGAGTGGAGTGGATTCCCCGCCATATGATTTTATTTTACTACTTTTTGGTCAGTCGCATTTCGTGTTTAGAAAAATATAAAAACACCAAAATCTTTCCTTTTTATTTTAATTACGAAGTGGAACCAAAACCACTTCAATTGGTGACCCCGACTCTGAAAGCCTCCTCGCGCTCCGTACTCAAACGGATAAAATAAAAAATGATGGCTCAAGCTCCAAACGAAGAAGCTTTCGTCGGTAGCATAGGTGTCAAACTTCCACCGTATTGGCGGGACCGTCCATCGCTTTGGTTCGTCCAAGTCGAAGCGCAATTCGCAATCGCTGGCATTACTCGCGAAACTACGAATTTTTTTCATGTCATTGCAAACCTGGACGAACAAATCGCAGTTGAAGTAGAAGACATTCTGACTTCCCCACCGGCCGCGGCTCCTTACACGACGCTCAAAGAACAGCTCATTGCGCGACTCTTGATGTCGGCAGAGAAAAGGGTTCGGCAATTACTCATGGAGGAAGAGCTCAGTGAAATCACTAGTCGTAAATCCCGGTCCCGCGAGTCTTCGACACACCGACAGTCTTCGAGCAGGTCGTCCTCGCCCCTTCGTTCCTACACCTTTACGTCGACCTATTTTCCTCCAACTTCACAACCTCAGTCATCCTGGTGTTCGCGCGACCACAAAACTCATCGTTGATCGATTCGTTTGGCCGTCGATAAGAAAAGATGTTACGGCTTGGACACGTTCCTGTCTCGCCTTCCAGCGCTCAAAAGTCTCGCGTCATGTCCACTCGGTCACTTCGACACTCCCACGTCTCGTTTCTCGCACATCCACATGGATCTCATCGGTCCTCTCCCAAACTTCTAGCGGCATGAAATACTGCCTAACATGCATCGACCGAGTGACACGCTGGCCGGAAGTCACTCCTCTACCAGACACATCGGCTTCAACCGTTGCAAATGCCTTCGTGTCCACATGGATAAGTCGATTCGGCCTACCCTCAAAAGTAACAACCGACCGTGGCCTCCAGTTCACTTCGTCACTGTTCCAAACTCTAACGAAAAGTTTCGGCATTGACATCTGTCATACCACCAGCTACCATTCGGCAGCTAACGGCCTAGTGGAAAGGCTGCACCGTCAACTCAAGACAGCAATAACGTGCCACGCCGACAAAAATTGGGTCGAAAAACTCCCTCTTGTTCTGCTTGGAATACGATCTGCCTTCAAGGAAGATATTCAGTGTACTTCCGCGGCACTTGTTTTCGGCGAATCTCTCAGACTCCCAGGTGAATTCTTCTCCCCACCTGAGGAAAAACCCCCTTCGGAGATCATCAATCATCTCACTAAAATCTTCAACGAAATTCGTCCTATCCCAACCTCACGCCATTCGAAACCTGGAGTTTTTTCAAGGAGCTTGAAACTTGCTCCCACGTCATGATTCGTGATGATAGTGTCCGCCCGCAGTTTCATTCTCGATACTCGGGTCCCTACCCAGTTACCAAACGGGACCAAAATGTCAAAACTATAACCGTTCGTCTACCTAACTCCAAGGAAACCACCGTTTCAATCGATCGCGTCAAACCAGCCTTCATTCTCCGCGACGAAGACTCGTCATCGCCCAACTTTCATCGTAGAACTCCGAGAGTACGTTTTCTTTCGGTACGACCTAAGTCTCTCCCTGTGGGAGGGTGATGTGGCGGCATTCCCCGCCATATGATTTTATTTTACTACTTTTTAGTCAGTCGCATTTCGTGTTTAGAAAAATATAAAAACACCAAAATCTTTCCTTTTTATTTTATTTCCGAAGTGGAACCAAAACCACTTCACGGTCAATCTTCAGCTTCTTCTGTCACATAAGTCAGCTGGCGTTGGTTCATGGTAGGCTCGCACACGCATAATAATGTGGAAAGCTCCTCAAAGTTCAAACACGCGTGCCCCAGAGTGCGCCCGAGGAGTTGTTTCAGAAGTCCAACTAGCCTTTCTCAGAAACCGCCTCACCAAGCGGCGGTGGTGGCGGTGAAATGCCAATTTGATGCGTCGACAATCGTTCTGCCGCGAGATCGTTTCCCAATCCATTCATGACAGAGCCCTGGGCTGAAAATCTCTTCCACAATGCAGCTTCGAGAAGGGAGATCGGCGGGGTTATTTTCCCCTTCAACGTGTCTCCAACCAGAGCTTGAGGTCAGACGCCGAATTTCCCGGACCCGATTTCGCACGAAGATTGTGCCTTCCCTCTCCTCGTTGTGGACGCACGCGAGTACAGTGGTCCAAAAAAAAAGGAGTTGACGCCTCGTGAAAACCCCAGCGCCTCTTGGCTTCGATGCGAAAAGTCGAGCGCCTTGCGTGGCAGCGATCAACTCTAGTCTAGGGATCGAAACATCGGCCAATGGCGCAACTCTCGATTTAGCGGCTATGAGTCAGACTTCAACGGAGTCGAACTTCTCCAAACGAACAAAAATTACAGCTGCCGCGGCCACATGGCTTGCGTCGACGAAAACGTGCAGGGAAAACGTCTCATCCGCTGAACCAAATATGAAATGAGGGACCTCGATCAAAAAAATTCAAGAGAGCGAGTCGATCCACTCCCGATATTCAACTGAATACTGAATACTCTTCTTTGAGCGGTTCATCCCAGGAGGTATTGGTCTTCCATAACTTTTTCAACAGTATTTTAGGTGGCAGGGCTAGACAATCCAATAAGGGCAAAAAGTGCCTGTGCGGCAGACAGCACCTGTCGTTTCGTGATTCTCAAGACCACTCGGACTGAGACGGATAGTGTCGGCGCTTGGGTCCCATATCATGCCAAAAACTTTTAGGGGTGAACAGGGGGACGTAGTATCTGTCCAAACTCAATCGCGTGGGTCAAAATGGCCATTATCCATCATAATTTGTGTCGCAGTGATCACCAGTTTGTCTCTCTCTTCCCACGCGCTCTGACAAATAATCGGTTGGTCACCGATGTGAATCCTTGTAAACTCGATGTGGAATGGCTTCGGTCTGGGTACCTCCAAATAACGAATGCGCCACTTCTTCTGTTCGGATAGGCTCGTATCCGGTGTCGTGAAGTGCCGAGTTGGCAACATAGCTGCGCTGTGAACCAAAATCTAATAGCGTTCGAATTATTTTTACCCCTGATTTACCGACCAGTGAGACACTAAGCGTCTGAAGAATGATTCTGCTAGGCAACTGTAAGCTAGTAAGGGCTTGGTCACATGAGGCTGAGGGAGTGTTCGCGTCCATCCGTTCCTCCGAATTTTCAGTTGAAGACGACGCAATCTGACGGCAAACTATGCGATAATGTCGACCTCCACACAGCCAGTGCATTTGAGTTTGGCTGGGCACCTTACTCTAAAATGGCCGGGCAAAAAACAAACGAAACAGTATTTCTTCTCTCCGAGTTGTTATGTATGAAAAAACCTCCCAAGACGGTTATCACCGCGGAGGAGTCAGTCGGGTTATGGCATGAGATAAACCAGTCGGTTGTAATGTTCGTTTGGTTAATTAAAGTTCATAAAAGTGACCGCGACTCTTTTGTTCTTCCCTGAAGTCAAACATTTCACGAGTAAGCGACAACACTCAGACAAAGTCATAGCCCACGCTTTCGGGCATTGTGGAGTGGAATGTGACGATTCACCACACAAGACACACAATTTCGGGTCAGTTTTAGTCGATAAGAGACCCATAGCAGTGGGATCGCGTGATTAATTCTTTTCTAGACTGCGTCGCTTCCTTTCGATCAAAACCTGCCAAAGCCATCTCGACGTACTCTTCTCGTTGGATTTCACCTTTAATAAAACGTCTTAGACTACTCAGCCGCTCCTCAGCAGACCTAGACAGTGCCTCATCTTGGTCGTCGGCTTGTTTTCCACGTTCGTAAGGAGCTCTACCGGCAAGCATGACTCAACTAAGGGGTACAACACAGTCGCGCAAAGTTTTAAGTTTATGACCAGGGATTCAAGGGCGCCTAATTGGGTTGGTGCGTAGTAATGGCTGCCGTGCTACACGAAATGGCATTTCGCTCTCTCCACTTGTTTTCCTACCTCTATGGTTGAAACGCTTAAATAACAAAACTGGTGATTGAAGAATTGTTATGTCTCCTTGCCACATACGATGCGGACGAACACTCTCCACTTATTTTCAGATACTCAGACTCAGAACAGAAAATTTGAATGAAAAATGATGGTTTTACTTGAGTAGCAATCAGAAGTGTATATGGAAAGAGAATAGAGTAACACATTTTTGACTCAAGCAGGAAATATTCCGATCGCGTCAGTTCTTTATACGGGTGAACAAAATCCTGCTCCCCGTCATAACAATAAGAATATCGTACCAGCTATTCGTCCACGGTATATTGCCGGGCAAAAGCCTCAACCCCTTGCAAAAGTTGTCCGGGGTAACGGTATCCTGGCAATATTCAACGCCAAATTGCCTCCCCTCCCCCTCTCCATCAGTATCATGTCACGTTTTTGACATCTTCAGGCCAGGTAGAGACCGTCAGTTCCATAAGAAGGAGGACAAGGGGAGTGAACAGTTGTTGAAGTGGAGGCGGCAGCTTTTACAAGTTTAAAAGGGCGGCCAACAGGTCGCTACAGCATCGGCAGAGGGGTGAAGCTCCCGAAGATCAATACGCTTTCGCCTATATGGGTGACGAAGCCGGTTGTAAAAACGGGTGGGAAGGGCTTTAAGGGCGCTCGCTGGAAATGATGGGTGGATGAAGAGGTGGTGGTGCCCACGCTGGAGGCGGTGCAGGAAGAAGAACACGAAGAGGAGAGAATAAGAGAGCGGTAGAGGCGGAGGAGTAGAGACTTTTCCTTGGCGGCTCGCGGGCATGGTTTTGTTATGGGGGGGCCCCACTTCAAACGAATCCTTGACCAAAGCGACTAATTCGCACTTTTATTCAACATTTTGTCCAGTCGTAAAAATTATGTCTCTTAAAACTTTTGGTTTTTCCGATTTCCGAAATAAATAGAACCCCGATAATTTGTATCGAATTTTTTTTTTTTCCGCCTGTTGTACCACCGCACCGGGTTGTTTTACCCTCTCGTAAACATGCGTGCGTTATAAATATCAACCCTCCCCCCCCATCCACCGGTGGAATATCAGAGACAGCAGCCACGTGGGGGACGGCTAATTCGGGGGGCCCTACCCCCCGCCCATGGGCCAGGATTGGTGCATGAGACGTTCACGAAGGAAAAATTCCCGGAAGTGCCCCTGCGGTGGCGGGAGGCTAGATATCGCGCGGTGAGTACTTAGAATTGCCTAGTTCTTCGAGGATAAGCGTAATTTGAAGAATCTAGTGGACTGTGGAAGTCCAATCAATTTGACAGTCTTCAGAGACACTTGAACAATTTAAGTGTCATTTTTTTTTTTCTTCTTCTTCTTCTTTAAAAAGACGTTTTTTCCGTTTGACGTCATTCGCCCTCTTTTGTATACGAAAGGAAGGTTTTATAACCACACTCCTCGAACTAACGCCTCTCCCTTCCCTTTACCCTCTTTTTCTAAATCGATCGTTCAAATGAGCCCACTTCTTCTCCACTCATACCGTGAACTAGTTTTCTTTTTTTTATATTCTTTTTTTAGCGATTTGCGAGAGCGTTTTAATGAAACGTTTCTTTTCTCCTTTTCTTGCTGTAACCACCTCGTGATCGTTTTCGCCTTAACATTTGACGTCAGATGGAAGTTTTTTCTACTTCCTTTCTCTTTTTCTTCTTTTTTCAACCTACACTTCAAAAAATGAAGTAAAATCGTAGAGCACCACGTACGCCTATTCCGGGCCTCAACTGTCGAAAGCAACCCAGTAAACTTTCTGGGTAACTTGAAAACTTTGAAGATTTGGCTTGAACCGTTTGACATCAATCATACCTTGGATTATAAAGACCATAACGCATTTATTCGACTGAGAATTTTCGTTTTTTATCAGATGACAGCAAGGTAGACAATCGTCCGCATTCCTGCCGTGCCATTCGTGCTATGGTATAAACTGCGGTTGACATAGGTTCATATTCTTCGTTCATTAGATCAGTCATCTCATCAAGAATCACGGACATTTCGTCTTTTTTATGTTAGTGCATTTCACTTGTGTCGGAAATGCACTATTGGTCGTTCTGATGGAGGCAAATATGGGACATGATACATCTTATCCCATAGTTTTTCATAACCAGTGGGTTACGAACCCGAGGGCGGTTCAATTAACTTATTTATTGTGAGCTAATTCTTGAAAACACCAAAACGTCTTCTACGTAGACGTTATCAATAAATTATTTATTCATTTTTGTCAGTATTCCGAATTTCCGATTAATATTGTCTGCTCCCCTCCTCCTCAACAACATATTTTCAAGCTCTTACCTCAATTCAAGTTGGAAATGTTTCTTTTATCTGAATCTCCTTATTTTCCTGGCGACAATATAGGAGGAAATGAGCTCGAACGCTTAGGTCCCTTATGCGTTCGGTTTAATGTGCCATTCGTATGTTACTATACATTGGTATTTTATAAAATAACGGAATACTTATTTTGGGAATTCAATCAGCCTCTTTGAAAGTGCAGGGAAAATTGAAAATTACTAATTAGCACGCTATACAAGCTCAAAATTAGTCCAGTAGAACAATAGGAAGGTATTGGTAGCGGCGACAATTTAATAAAAGCTACAGGCCTTTTCACGAAACATTCTCCAAAAATTTGAACGCATAGGGTGCAGGGGTGGGCAAAATACTTTAAAAAATGTATTTTAAATACTGAAATACAAATACTTTTTGAATTGTATTTTGAATAAAATACAAGTACAATTTAAAATACTTTTCAAAAATTCGATTTCGACGGCAGATAGTGCGAAAAATAAATAATTCAAAAATATCAGGTCCTACAATAGACAAGTCTTCAAGGCAAAAAAAAGTAGACAAGTTGTCACCAAGTATTTAGTACCGAACCGGCGAGCACTGGTGGATCGTGAGCTGAAAAGGAGGTGAGGTCACTGGTGGACCTATATCGGGGCCTGGGGCGGAAGACTTCAAGAGGCCCCTAAAAGTCTCTACTATACAATAAAACCTCTATTGGTAACCTCTAAGGCCTTCTCCTACTTTTAGCCATGGCCTTTTCCATACATTGTAGGCAAATTACCGCTACTTCCACAGTCTATCCGCTAAACAGCGCTTATGCCAAGTTTAAACTGCGAATTTCTCCATTTTAGCCGCGAATGAGTGCTTTTTGTCCACTTTAACAGCAAATTAGCGCTTTTCGCCGCAAATTAGCAACTGATTAGCGGGGTAATCCGCCCCCCCCCCACCATAAAGACATCAATATGCCTTTTTCCCCAACTTTAGCAGCAAAGTAGATTTGATATCCTGTGAATCAGCGATGTTTCTTCAACTTTCCTCGAGTTGGCGTTTTCCACAGTTTTAGCTGCAAATTAGCGATTTTTTCTAGCGGTTTACTCAGCATGAGCTGAAAATTACTCAATATTAGCCGTAAAATTATCGAAATGTTTACCAAAAAGTAGCATTTTTTGTTCAACGTAACCATACACTGCGGAAAAGCGATTTCGTTTCAGTTTTAGCCGCGAATTTGCGAGTTTTTCACTCATAGCCATAAATTAGCGCTTTTTCTCAATTTTAGCCGTAAAGTCTCCCGAGGAAGCCGCGAATTAAAGTATTTCCAATTTTTGACGCAAATTTAAATTAGTCTCAATTTTAGCCGTAAATTAGCGCTTTTTCGTAATTTTAGCAGTGCAGTAGCTATTTCTAGCCCGTGTATTAGCGAATTTTGTTCATTTTAGCCACGAATTGGCGTTTTCCAACACCGCCACACTCCAACACCGGACCGATTGAAATCTAACCTTAACGTTAAATCGTTCGCTGAACGTGCGGTTTTACTTCGAAACGAACGTTCGAATTACGTCCAAAGTTCGCACTTGGCAAACCATGATAGGTTTGGATTACAACGTTAACCTGACATTCATCGAACGTTGTATGGACTTTCTTCGAACATTGTAATAGTGTTTTTAGAACGTTATATCAACGTTATTTGAACTCTGTAAAAACGTTGTTTTAAATTCACCACAAGAATTCATAATGTTTCGAACTTTTATTGGACTGAAAAATGAAAAAATCGGTGCGGTGGAGTGCGAACTTAACTCATTAGTATTGCCAATTCTGAAAATTGCTCAGTCTTCAATTAACTCCACGACTAACGCCTTAAACGAGAACCATATTTATAGTTCACACTAGCGCACAATTTTAAAAACAATTCAAGTCATACGCTTCGTCCTCGGAACGGGCAGTAATTCAGCCATTCTTTAATGGGCTGCGTCACATCCTGAATCACCGCGTCTCTACACCAAATCTTTGCGGCGCCTGCAATAATATCAACCTTGTTCAGGCTTCGAACAATAAACCACACTGAATAGCTTACCAAGTATTGCGTGACAAAGACACGTGTTTTTGAACGCTTTCTTTTTACCCTTCCCTATGCCCAGTTGAAAAATGTTCCCAATTTCCTGTTGATAACGTCAGCCATCATTTGAGTGACGGTTACCTTCACGGACGTTCCGCGCAAGGGGCAGACAAATCAGTGAAGTTCAAACAAATATGTATATGTTTATACGAACAGCGAACCCTCAAGAAGGCTAGATCGATGGAAGGAATTCGGTGGCTCAAAAAGTCGAGACTAAGGCAATATGCACGACGAACAACAAAAATACACAACGCTTAATAATTATGAAATCATCAAAATCAGGAGCACATGGGTGACGGGGAGCAGTTTTACACACTTTGTAGAATAATAGTGGAAGTGCAGGGGGGGGGAGTGCAGCTCCGGACGAGAAACGAACGAACCTATACAATCCTATAGCAACCTATACGAACCTACAGCAGATAGCATTACACCATTTTGTGGCAAAAACGTGAATCGTATCTATGTATAAAATCGCTCAAGTTGCTCCTACAATTTAAACCAACGCCAATCATCCTGTAATGCTTTACAACGTTGCTCTAACATTTTATGAACCATACATATAACCGTCATATTTTCGTTCGTAAGAAACGAACGTTCGCCTCATTCATTTTGATAACGTTAGTTTCGTAGGTTTAACGTTCTGTGATATTTCCAAGTAGCGTGAAAACGTTCCTTGAACGTTCACTAAACGTTTAACCTTAACGTTAGAGCGTTCGCTGAACGTTCGTTTTCACGTAGAAACGAACGTTTGAATTACGTTCAAAGTTCGCACTTGGCAAACCATGATAGGTTTGGTTACAACCTAACGTTATCCGAACGAATGAAAGGGGGCGGGTTTTGACGACAGTGCTGTAATTTCAAGACCGCGCCCGACCCCGATACAAATCGTTTGAACGTTGCTCTAACGTTATTACGTAACGTAAACATAACCGTTCTATTTTCGTTCGTAAAAAACGTTCGCCTCGTTCGTTTTGCTAACGTTAGTTTCATTGGATAAACGTTCTGTGCTACTGGGGGAGGATTTGACGATTTTTTTTTTAACCCTGATATTTCAGGTTCGAGTTACGGGTAACTTGGAGTTAGTGACAAAAAATTGTTTCCCTTCTTAGAGTTAGTCTTAACCTGAAGGTTAGTAAAAGCTCTTAACCTCCAGACACCCTTAACTCCGAGAGTTAAGTAGTCCACACTTTAACTCCAACTTGGTGAAATCGGCCATAAATGATTTTTTGAGAGTCAGTATCAAGGCACCAATAGGTGAATTTTAATTTTGGCTTTTCGCCACTGTGGCCCAAAAGGTTTGTAATATTTAGCCTAACATTTAGTTCAGCAGTGACTTAAGTGAGGAAAAACACTCCAAAATAATTGGAGTTTTTGTCAAAAAATTGTCAGGAGTTAGTACAGTGGAAAGTAAACGAACTCATGTAATAAAGGAGAATTTATTGTTTAAAATTTTCGGTTGGTGTTGGTCAATTCTCGAAACTCAAATTGTCGAAGAACGATGCATGGGCACTTGGAATTGCCCTATTCTTGACCAGCGATTGTAGGTCGTCGAATTTCTTTTTTCCTATGGGTATCCTCTGCGAATATGCAGGCATCAATTTGAAGCCCTCTACTGTTTTGGTCGCTGATTTTCTTGTGATTTTTGGGTTTCGGACAATCACACAACTGAAGTTTGTTTCACTGTATGATTTTTTGTAAAAATAGCGATCCAAGTGGTCTTTTTCCACCCGAATGACGGCAATGTCATTAAAGTTGAATTTTTCACCGTTCGAGTTGCGGTTGAAATCACAGTTTTTAGATCATGAATATCTCCGTGAGCCAGTTCGTTGACGTTGAACCTCGCGCCTTTTTTCTTGGCGTTGTTAATTATGGTCGCATACTGCGCTGGCACGTAGATGGGACCATTTTTTAGGGATCTCTTGATGGCCTTTTCGATGACGGAATGACTTGCGTCTCCCTCATTTTGACCATGTCCGACTACCAAGAACTTGTGGGTAATGCTGTTGAAATTAGCAACGGCGTACAATAGAGCTGAAATAATAAATTTGTTTTTCCCTTGCCCTCCACAGTTGTCAGAGTATAGAACGATGTCCAGTTTCGTACTATCAGCAGTCTCTGAGGTTTTCTGAAGATAATTCAAAAGGCATGTGCCAATTTCATTGGCCCTACGCTTCCCTTCTCCTTCGTGCCAGAAATAGCATTCGACGGGACCCAATCCTTTGCTTTCGAGTTGACAAATAGTGAAGTTGTAGCAATTCAATCTTGATTTGTAGTAAAAGGAATTGACGTCACCTTTTGGAGTTGGTAGAGCAGCTTGTAAATCAAAACAAGCTACCTTAAACTCATCACTTACTATTTTTTTATCTTGTTCCTTTTCCCTTCTGGAGAGCTCTTTTTCACTGAGGTGACGCTGGTAGCTTTCTTCCAAGTTGTCTTTTTCTTCCTGATTTGAATTTTTGAAAGTTTCGCAAATTTGGCATTGATCCTTTTTTGGAGAATGAAAGGACATGTTGAATTCGTAGAGAAAAATATGACGATACATGGAATACTTTCCAAAAAGAACACCATTAGTTTTGCAATCCTCAACGTAGTCTCTGTACAGATCTGAAAGAGTCTTCCCTCCATCGATGAATTTCCTTTCAGTATTAGCTCGAACGTAATGACTCTCAATCGCTGGAACCGAAGCGAGATGTTTCCTCATTCCATTTGTTATTTCTTGTGGAAGCTTGTTTGTTGGTTGGAGCCCAGGCTTCTCTCCGACTAAGAACCCATTTTCATTTTTGCTTTTTACCGTTCTTACAAACTGTTATGTATGAGGGAGGACAGAGTAGGAAGAAAACGCCTTCATGAGGGGAGATGTATATTTGTAAGAAGCTCATGACCAACTAACGAGGGGGCAAATGAGATGTATACGTTTCGAGTGGCGCATGCCCATGGATTAATAATCGGGTATATAATAGTCTCCCTCTGTAGTTTGAAAACAATAAACATTCGAAAAGTAAGAAGCAATAAAAATTAAAATTAAGCAGATGGAAACAAAGCTAAAGTGAAAATAACAGGAAAATGAAAGAAAAGTAAAATGAACAATAAAAAAATTTTATAAGTTGAGTCTTTCGACAGGTCGTCGATCGCGGTTGGAGCGTCGAAGCGGAGGAGAGAGTGTGCTCGAGCGGCTTGGCGTGGCCGCAGCCGGCGGCGACTGGTGTGCCGACGGCTCTGGTTCCGTAGGAGGCGGAGGGGGTGCCAACGGTTCTGGAGACCGAAGCGAGGGCCTCGTCGAGGGCCGTGGGAAACCTGATTTCCGTGGCTGGAAAGACAAGCCTGGAACAGAAAAGTTTGGTAATACAAAGGGTCGATTGGTCCCCGGTGGGGTATGCATGTCCGGTGCGTCTGGTGACACATCTGTGGCACGCAATTGATTAAAGTGACGCTTTATGGTGTGTCCATTGTCTAAAGCAATAAGATAGTGTAATCGACCAAGCCGGTTGATTACGAAACCAAGATTCCATTTGAGACCTGTGGAATAGTTACGTGCTTGCACCCTTTCACCAGCGAGGAAGTACGTCTTTAAAGGTGGTTGGGGCGCTTCATTGCTGTAAAAATCGTCAGCTCCGGGTCTAAGTATGTCCAATTTGGTTCGGAGACGTCGGTGGAGCATTAGTTCTGCAGGTGACTTGCCGCACGCTATTGGAGTAGCACGGTATTTGAAGAGTAGCGTGAGGAGTTTGTCAGTGATCGTGCCGGGATCGTCCTGCATGCTACGAAGTTTTTGTTTTAGAATTTGGCAGTAGCGTTCTGCCTGACCATTTGTGGCTGGATGCCCGGGAGCAATAAAGTGCTGGCGTACACCATTGCGGGCGCAGAAAGATGAAAACTCTTCGGACTTGAAGATCGAAGCGTTGTCGCTTACGAGCGATTCCGGTACATGGTTTTTTCCGGTGGAAAAAATCATACGTAAGTACTGGATAGTTTGGGCAGAAGTGGGGGCAGTTTTTGAAGCAAAAATTTCAGGCCATTTGGAGCGGGCGTCAACAACTATAAAAAAGTGGTGATTGAAGAAGGGTCCAGCGTAGTCCATGTGTATGCGTTGCCAGTTCGTGGCAGGGGGTTCCCATTTGTGAAGTGGCGCATGTGCTGGGTCACCTTTAATTAAGCAGCAATGTCTACAGCTTCTAACCAAGGCTTCGATGTCGGTGTCAATATTTCGCCAATAGCAAGTTGCGCGAGCCAACGCTTTCATTTTGACCATTCCCAAGTGAGTCTCGTCTAGTTCGTTGAGAACGTAAGCCTGGAACTTTTTAGGAATTATTACGCGTTGTCCTCTGAAGAGAATACCTTGATGGACGGATAATTCCGGGTCGCATATTGTTCCATTCAAGAGTTTTTCTTTTAGCAGTGACAATTCGGGGTCCACGCTCGTTTCTATCTGTAGGTCCCTTGATGTTATTGTAGTGGACGTAACCTGAGAAATAGTGTTTTCGTGACACGTAAAGTCATCATCGACAAGTTGGAGAGCATGTTCGGATGAAGGTAACGGATTGCGAGACAAATAGTCAACGTTAGTGTGGGCAAGGGTTGAGCGGTAGTCAACGGTGTAATCAAATCCTGATAGATACTGGGCGTAGCGGAGCATACGAGATGAAGTTAACGGCGGTAACTGTTTTTGTGGGTGTAAGATCATCATCATTGGTTTATTGTCCACGATAAGTTTGAATTTCCGTCCGTAAATGTAGTCGAAAAATTTTCGAAAAGCCCAATATACAGCTGTCGCTTCTTTGTCTAGTTGACTGTAGTTGGTTTCCGCGTTTGACAGTGAGCGCGACGCAAAGGCTATCGGTCTCTCGCTTCCGTCAGGGCAAGTATGCGAGAGTACCGCTGCGAGACCGTGAGGACTTGCATCTGTCGCTAGTGTAATTGGGTAGTCAGGATGAAATGGAATTAATACTTTGTCACTAGCGATTTCTGTTTTGATTGTGTTAAATGCGTTTTCGCAGTCAGCTGTCCATGTAAAATTTTGATCTTTTCTGAGAAGTTTGTATAGCGGGTGTAGAACGTGAGAAGCGTTAGGCAGGAAGCGGGAGTAGTATAAGACTAGTCCTAGAAATTGTTTTCCTTGATCCGCATTTTGTGGATGTGACACTTCGAGTATCGCTCGTATTTTGTCAGAGGATTTTTGTAGTCCCTCAGAATTGATTGTATGTCCCAGATACTGGATCTGTTTTTTGAAGAATTTGCATTTAGATTCATTTAAATGTAAATTGTAACGACGTAATTTGTTTAGAACTTGGATGAGGCGATGTTTGCACTCTTCGAGCGTTCGTCCCTGGACGACTAGGTCGTCGAAGTACGCCGCTGTTCCGTCGAGGTCTTGTATGAATTGGTCGATGAATTGGTGAAATTCATTCGGCGCCGTCTTAATGCCAAAGAATAAGCGGTTGACCTTGTATGTCCCTCGATGGGTGGAAATGGTTTGAATTTTAGCGCTTTCATCATCTGTTGGAAGGTGCAAATACGCTTTGAAAATGTCAAGGGTACAGAAATAAAGTCCATGACGCATTTTGTTAAAAATGTCTTCTATCCTGGGTATGGGATAGCGAGCGTCCATTAGCTGTGAATTTACGGTTACTTTGTAATCAGCACAAATTCTTATTGTTGAGTCACTTTTTGGTACCACGACGATTGGTGTTCCCCAATCTGAGTGTTCAACACGAGTTATGATTCCCTGCTGTTCGAGTGTCTCTAACTCGTGGTCCACTCGTTCACGTAGTGCATACGGAACTGGTCGAGGTTTGATGAAAATTGGTTTTGCGTCAGGACGGAGGTGTAAACGACAGGTGTGATTTGGTACTTGTCCGACAACTCCCTGGAAAACATCAGAATATTGTTTTATTATGTCGGAAACAGTGATATTTATATTTGTTTGTTCAGCGGGATTCGTGATGGCCTTTATGTCATGAAGGTCTACGTGGAGTTTCCGAATCCAGTCGCGTCCTAGTATGGATGAACAATTTTTTTCCACGACGAATAGCTCTAGTTTGTGTTTTTTTCCTTTATAGGAGACGTCGACTGTGGCTACGCCGATCGGTTGGAATATTTCCCCTGTATACGTTCGGAAAACAATAGGGGTTTGAGCCAAGACAGAGTGTGTGGAAATGGTGTGGAACGTATTTTTACTCACCATTGATACACGGCTACCAGAGTCTATTTCGAATGCAATAACTTTATCGTTAATTTTTACCTGAGCATACATTTTGTCGTCGTGTAGGGAGGAAATGTTTTCTACGTGGTTAATAGCGTAATCTTCGTCAGAGGCTGGAGAAGCGGCAACGTTGTGCACTCCTGGAGGTCGTGCGGGTTTCGAGTTAGACTTCGACAAAGTTGTAATGCAGATGCGAGCAAGATGTCCCTTTTTATTGCATTTGTCGCAACGTATTTTCTCCTTTGAGCGGCACGCTCTTGTTTCGTGGTTGGCCCTTCCGCAGTGTAAGCACATGCCGGAGAGTCCGAGCTGTTCTAATTTAATATTTTGTTTATGTCTCGAGGACGTAGATGTGCGGGTTGGAAGGGTCCGGGCTGGGGCTGACGTGGCATTCTTGAGTACGTGTGAGCGTCCGACGGTTTTTATTTTGTTAACTGGATGTAATTTTGAAGCGTATATTTCCTTGTTTTCTAATTTGGATGCCTCAATGGCCAAAGCGATTTCTACGGTCTTTTCGAGTGTTATTTCTCCTTGTTGTAGTAGTTTTTCGCGAATGTCAGAATCGCTAACACCACGAATAAATTGAGCTCGTAGCATCAATTGCATGACAGAAAGCGAACATTCGGCGTTTGTACAGGTCGATTTAAAATTTGCTTTCTGTGCGAGGTGTTTTAGCCCCGAAATATAGTTGGACAGTGACTCGCCTGTATGTTGGATGCGAGACAGGAATCGATGCTGCTCTGTAAGAATATTTGACCGTGGACTGAGATGTTCCGATAGTAATTTAATGAGGTCATTTGAAGTTTTGGTGGTCGGAAGGTCCGGTGCAGTTAAGCTTGACAATAGCTGGTAATTCTTCGGGCCGAGGCAGTTAATAAGAATTCGTACCTTTGCCTGGTCTGAAGCCGGATCGGTCCCTGTCAGGCCTTTTATCATGTAAAAATTGTCGAGCCGTTGAATGTAGGAGTCAAACGGTTCTTGTGCTTCGTCATACGACTCGAAGTTGAGCGATTGAGTTTGTAAAATTTCTTGAACAGACCTGGGGCCCGACGATGTAGAAGCGGGTGTGGCCGCTGCCGGTGATGGCGTCAGTCGCGAGACGAACCTGTTGAGCGCTGCCGTGAGTTCGGCAAGGCCGGGGGTAGGTGCCGGGGGATCGTTCATGGCCTCCCGAGAGCAATGCAGACAATGAAATGTAAAAAAAATAAAATAAAATAAACTGAAGCGTAGAAAATAACTGAAATTAACACAGACACAGAACTATCGCGGGAAAGTCCCGAAAACATCGCGAACGCGAATAGCCTGGTGATCCTCGTCGCCAACTGTTATGTATGAGGGAGGACAGAGTAGGAAGAAAACGCCTTCATGAGGGGAGATGTATATTTGTAAGAAGCTCATGACCAACTAACGAGGGGGCAAATGAGATGTATACGTTTCGAGTGGCGCATGCCCATGGATTAATAATCGGGTATATAATACAAACCTTTCTGACACACCCAGTGTACTTCTGAAAAATTTGAAGCAAACGACAGTGCGTTGTCCGTCCCTTTCAAAAAAATAGGAGTTGTTGAGCGTTCGATCCTTTTGTCGGTTAATAACCACTACGCGACGAGAGGGTGGCTTTACAGTTTCCATGTGCCTTGCAACATAGCTTCTTGGTGCTTGTAAGTCCCCCAATTCCCAAAATTTGCTGAAAGAAGCTTGTCTTTCCTCTGTAGAAAATTTATAGCAGCATTGATATCGGCACTTCGTTTCATCATACGGTGGAAGCATAGTTTTTGCTGGTTACAACTGTCCAGTTTTCAGGGAACGGTATTCTTTGCCTGAATGTCGCTGTTTCTTAGCAATAGATTTCTTCCATTCACTCGGGTTTCTCTTTCTTTTTTTCGATTTCATACTTTTCTCATCGGGTACAATTGGTTCATCGCCATTTAAGCTGCCATCAGTGGATATTGCCGCATTGTTGTTCACTTCAAACGTAGGATCTCTAAAGTCGTCATCAGTCGAAATGGAGGTTTTAGAAGATGTGCTGCTGCATGAGGAGCATGTTGAACAGCTTGATGACGAATCATCTTCAGCGTCCTTAGAGGGAGGCGCATGTGTGCCGTTTCTAGGTAGACAAGTGAATGGTTCAGCTTCCGTGGGAGTAATATAGTTGATTTCTTCGCGCTCTGAAAGGAAACTCGGAATGTTGAAAGTCTTCTTTAATTCTGAAAAATAAGGTTAACTTTTACTTGTGTACTTTTTTTGTGCTTGTGTGACTTGAACAGTTGTGAGTTAGACTTCACGTATTTCAAAACTTGGAGGGCAAAAGCAGAAGTGAGGGTGAGTATCCCAAGCGCAGTGAAAGCCTCCCTACACGAGTCCCTTGGCCTCAAACCCGCAAGAAGCCTCACAGCACGCTTCTGAAGCTGAAAGGCGCGACCAGCCTGATGTGAAGCGCCCCAAAGCAGAACCCCATAAAGAAGGTGGCAGTGAAAGTGTGCGAAATATACACTTCTCAGCGCAACCTCCGACACAGAGCCCCTGAGTCGCCGCAACAAAAATAGACTGCGAGAGAGCTTTCCGCAGACCATGTCAATGTGGTGTTCCCAATTGAGTCTGCTATCAAGCCTGAATCCCAGGAAGTTGAGCGGCTCCTGCGGAGAAGGCGACACCGATGACGCTGATGTCACCTCCAGGCACTGGGTCTTGCCAGAATTGAGGATGAGCTTATTTGCGCCACACCATGCCTCCAAAAACTCCGAACATTTGGAGGCCAAATGGGGGGCCGAGTCACTATCAGGGAGCGCAAATTGCACCGAGACGTCGTCTGCATATATGTAACAATTCTGAAGTTCCGCAAATCGAGGCAGGCTAGCCGGTAAGTCATTGTTGAAAACAGCACATAAGTCCGGCCCCAAGTGGGAGCCCTGCGGAACACCGTGTAGGACCGGACGAACAGACGATACCTCGGATCCAGTGGAGACTCTCTGGTAGCGATCCGACAAATATGATTTTATTAGGCGAAGAGAACCATCCATGAAACCGTAGCCCTCCAGCTTCCGGCAAAGAATGTCATGAGGTATGACGTCGAACGTCCTTGTCATGTCAAACGACATGACGAGGGAGCGCCCACATGCTTCGAGCCCCTGGAGGCAGTCATTAACGAGTTGAATACCAGCCGTGACTGTTCCCCTACCAGCCCGGAAGCCATGCTGGCAGTCGGAATAAATTTTGTTGGCCTCAAGGAACATGGCAATATCCCTTCGCAGGAATGACTCAAACACCCTCCCCAAGTATGGCAATATTGCTATCGGCCGATAGTTCGCTGGTAGGCTGGGATCCCCTTTCTTATAAATTGGACGGACTTTTGAGTATTTGAAACACAGTGGAAAAATGCCAGCAGAGATACATTCGTTGAAAACGTGAGACAAAGGCTCACATATCAGATCAGCTACCGCTCTCAAAACAATGCTGTTCATGCCAAATATGTCCTCGCAACGAGATGGCTTCAAAGAGCGAAGCGCTTTGTACACCTCCTCCACAGTGACTCTACTGAACTTGAATGGCTGAGGATCTGTTTTACCCAAGCGAAAAAAGTCCCTCCAGTCTGCCCTCGGGATATCCTTGCTATCCCCGCTGCACAGTTTCTCCACTGTGTCAAGGAAAGACGCATTGAATTCCTCTGCGGTTATACCGTGGTAATCGACATTTTCATGTCGGCTCTGGCCGGCCTCCTCTCTTACCAACCTCCAAAGTGTTCGAGCCTGACTCCCCTCCGTGAGGACCCGATCACTGAAATAGCCCACTTTGGCTTCTCTCACTAGACTCCTGTAGAGACGCTTCGTTTTCTTATAAGCATCTTTTGCTGTGCGGTCCCATGACGAAAGCTCGAAGAGACGAATACATTCAGTCTTCAATGCTAGAAGTTCGAGAGTGTACCAGGGATTCTTCTTTTTCACCGGAGTGATTCTTTTTTTCCGAATAACCGGAAAACATTCCTCCAAGCTACAAGCCAACAAGCGGACAATGAAGACTGCTTGCTCATATGGGTCATTGAGTGCATACATGACCAACCAATTGATTGACTTTAATCTCTCTCGAAACTCCGAAACGTTCAAGTCACTAAGGGACCGAAAACAGAGCGAGATAGGTGGTGCTGCGTCTCCCAGCGCAAGATTGAACGAGAAAATTATCCCAAGATGGTCCGAATGAAGAAAAGGACAGATTTGGGAGAAACAGGAACTACTAGGAAGAGATGAAGCGACATTGTCAATACAAGTACCCGAAGCCGGTCTCGTCACCTGCCGTAGAGTCAGATTCAGTCCAAAGGAATCGAGAAGGTCAAGCATGTCCGACAAAATTGTAGAGGGGTCAAGCAGATTTATGTTGAAGTCGGCCACTAGAACTACATGGCAGTTGGACTTCGTGACCTCCGTTAGTAACACGTCCAAACGCTTGAAAAATGTTGCTACAGCCTCGCTGCAAGGATTAGGAGGGCGGTACAAGCAGACAACTATAATACGCAGATCTGCCAAAAAAACAGAAGCAACCTCGAATTCCCTCTCAACACACATTTTCTCAACGGACGGGAGCGGTATGGACTTTATCGTATCCCTCACGTTCATTATACAACCGCCTCCTCTGCTGTTACTCCTACTGTAAAAACTGACGGTTTTGAAGTCAATTAGATTGTAGCAAGATACCTCATCGGGCTTGAGCCACGTCTCCGTGAAACAGAGTATGTCTAGGTCTAAATAACCATTAAGCACTGATATGTCCGTGAATTTATGACGAATGCACTGAATGTTTTGATATAAAAGTTTGTATTTAAAGGATGGCGGAACACTCTGTAGTCATGTGGCATGCTTGACGGAAGGGGTATTTGAAGACAACACAGCATCCAGAGGTTGCTTTGTCGTACTAGGAGGAGAGGTGATGTACCGAGCCACCGCCAGGATGCAGCCGGAGGGCCATATATCTGGATTGGCTACGTCCTCGTAACAGTTTTCGTCCACCACCACACGAAAAGAAGCATAGGCTTTATTCCGAGTCACAAGCTTATAGACGTCAATTTTACAGTCAAGCTTCAAGGGCGAAATGACTTCAGACACGTCCTCAACCGAGGTTTCATGATGTAAACGTGAAATAAATAAGCCTTTTCTACGAGGGGCCACCGTCAATTTTGATGTGGTACACCGGCCGGCGGTAACCAACCCGGCTTTCCTCCGAGTGTTGCGGGTTGCCTCTATGGAACGTACGTGGTTAACCAAATTTGACCGTGTATACGTGCCGGTAACACCGCATGTGCCGTTCGGTACATTGTCATCAGAGAGAGCGTTTCCTCATTCCCTGTTTTCGAATCACTTTCACCCAGTCGGTTTCGTCAGTTGATTGGCTTGATGGATGAGGCGGTGAAGGGAGTGTTATCGTGTTTACACGCCCGGAAACAGCGGACTCTTTCTGAGAACTATTCGAGCCCCGTTGTTGAGTTACATATTTTGAGGACCACGAAGAGTCATTTAATGCATTGCCATTCGGTTTCGGGCAGATATTATGACCGATTTCACCACCCAGTCCGGAATCAGTGCAGGGGGCTTCACAATCCTCGACTTTGCCCCCGGACAGTTTATGATTGAGCTCATTTAATGATAGGCGGATAGCGCTATTTTCCGCCTCCAAAGCTTCAAGCTTCGCAAGTAGTCTAATATTTACGTCGCCCAATACCTTAAGCTGAGATGCAACAACATCATATATAGCCGCAAAGTCCAAGGCAGCCTGCTCACCATCAGTAACCGTTGCAAGTCGGGCAGAGCACTTTTCACAGAACCATTTCATCTTGTCCGATAACCGCGACACGTCAAGAAAATCGCTTTCAGAAAAGCCAGCACAGTTTAAGTGAAAATGTTTCGCGCAAAACCCGTCACAAATTATCACCTGAGTAACTTTATTAATAGGTTTAAGGCAAGGAGCACAAATCTTGAAACCAGCCTTGTCCGCCATCTTCTTATAATATTTATTTATGACAGGCTAATTATAGTTAATTTTTCAATAGTAGCTGATTTTTTTTTTTACACTTCAGTCCCACGTTGGCATTTTTCCTTCAATTTTTGCTATGGATTAGCGTTTACTGTTTAGTTTTAGCCTCGAACAGAAGCTACGCATTTGCGTTTTGTCAATTTTTCAAGGTTTAGTGACTTTGTGGGTCGCGCTCTCTTCGGTATACAAAATAACGGCCAACGAAAAATTTAGAGATCTTTTTTATAACGACAATGAAAAATTGGGAAAATACGAACTCGCGATCAAACTGACCTATGTTGTTTTTTTAACATAATATTTGTTATTTTTAATAATAAAAATTGAGGTTTGTTAGCTGTTGGCACGCTACAACTTTAACCAATTTAGGCCACGGGTTCGCGCTTTTAATCAATTTTAGCAGTGCAGTAGGGATTCTTTCGTTTGTTTGGCGATTTTCCTCCATTTTAGCCACGATTTGGCGTTTTCCTCGTTTTTTAGCCGCCAATTAGCACTTTTTTCTCAGTTTGAGTTGAAAATTAGTGTTTTTCCTAAAGTTGGCCCCGCTAATTAATATGTTTGTCAATTCTAGCTTCGTAGATTTTTTAGGTTTTAGCCCGCGTGAGCAATTTTTTTCTACGGATTAGCGCTGTTTCTCAATTTGAGCCTCGATTCTTTCAGAAGCTATACAGATTTTCGTTTTCTCAATTTCAGCCGCGAATTATTGATTTTTCTTCATTTCAGCTGTGAAACAGCGTTTTCTGATAATTTTGGCAGCGAATTAGCACATTATCTATTCTCTTTTGTTTTTATTAATAGGCGATTTTTCGCCATTTGAGTTGTGAATTTGCCATTTTGGTCCAGTTTTAACTCGAATTAGCGTTGTTTTTCGCAATAATTGCCAAGCGTTTTGTTTACTTGTACAGCTTTGTGTACTTGTAGGCTAGGGCTCTGTATGATCCATTTTTGTGCAAAGTTTCTAACCGCTAGCATCATTTTTGCGGCAGTTGTGCTAACAAGGAATTCGGAGCTTCCATCAACCACCATGACTACCCTTCCCTCTCCATTTTTTCGAAAAATGAAAACGTCAATCGAAGGCTGTTATTACACCGGGTTTTTGTGCCAAATATGGTGTCACTAAGTTAGGTTATACTGGTGAATTGTGGCGAAGAATTGGAAACTAAAGAACGTCGAACTTAAAAGTATTTGTATTTGTATTTTCGTTGAGTGTGAAATACAAAATACTTTTGAAAATGTATTTCAAATACAAATCCCAAAATACTTTCAAAAATGTATTTTAAACACAGAAAGACAAATACTTTTCCAAAAGTATTGTGAGGAGATCACCTTTTATCGCCCCCCCCCCCTTCTGGACGATGGCTCGGCCTCGCTACGCGAAGCCGACTTGGATTCATTGTCTCTCGGGCTCTCTCTCTGGTCTCTGCGCGACATCCTCGGTGCGAACATATATGTATATATCATTTTATTGAGTTATAAACACGTGAGTTCAGATTACTTATATCTATAAAAAATACAGAAGCTTCCTTTTATTTTAATAAACTCGTCCAAGTTTATGTCAACCTACGGCCTTCTCCTCCTTTCCAAGTGCTTCGGCACTTTTTGATTGTGACCCCCTCACAATTAAATGGCATCCCTTGGTTAACGTACAACCCCCTCCCCCTCAGATTACAAGAATATATACAGGGTGGATCCATATAAGTGTGACAAAAATGTATTGGTAAAACTACGTTAAAAGTGGAGTAAAATGGTACCTTCGGAAGTGTCCTACGTCGATCCGTTCCGGAGTTATGATTTGTTTTTGTGTTTAAAAAAGTAATTAATGCTTGCTTCAAAAAATCCGCAATTTCTCGGCTTATATCGCACGAAATCCAAAAAGTGATGCCATTTTCAGAAACTGCGGAACATTTCCTTTAGGATAGAGGCCATTTTATTGCTTGAAATAATCGTCAACACCCAGAAATCTGGCATTTTTTCCATAAATTTACGTGTCCTCTAAAATTTGTCCGTTTTACGAAAAGTCGCTGTACCCAAACAGCTTTCTCAACAGATTTTCAGTGTATCACAAAAACTTCCCCGCCTTCTAAGCTTCCTTTTGGCATGTTCACATTTCATGTTACCACTGACGTTCCTCACAAAAACGTCACGAGAATGCACAAAAACCGTGTTTTTACGAAACATGGGCTATTGTCCACGGTATTCCTGAAGGGTGCGGAGAGATCGGCAGTAAGTGAGAACAGGATATCTTACCATGGAGAAGATACCGCAGGCAAGAGACATTCAATTTACCCCCCCCCCCCCGCATCCATTTTTGCCGATCTCTGAGTACCCTTCACGAATATTGTTGGCACCTGGCACATAGGCAATTGCCTATTGGCGATTCAGATTAACCAAATGCGCTCTGGTGGCGGCCCCACCGAAGTAAGAAGAGCGGTAGACTTTCCATGGGCTCTTATGAGAAAACGCAGGTTTTTGTTCTTTTTTATGAGTTTTTAGGATTTTTAAAGTTCATTTCTTTGAAATATTAGTTGGTATTACTACCGACTTTAACAATTAAACTCACCATCGAGAAATAATTGAGATAAAATGAAACAACTCGCGGTGAGAAAATGATGCCGTTTTCCATTTACCGGGAATTTCGCGCTGCGAGAGAGATTTTTCCTCCCGTCCTTGATGAATAATGGAAAAATCCCCCTACCCTATGCAGAATATTGTGCAAATGAAAAACGCAATAAGTTTTCAAATATCTTTGCGAATTTCCGGTTAAGAAGGGTTGTTCAGCCCCAAAAACAGACTGTCCTTAACCAAATAATATGTAATTTTCCCCAACAAGGGTGTGTTTATCAATGCACTTATTCTAAAGACAAAGCTGGGATAATTCTGGTTTCTACGGGCCTTTTGGTAATCAGTAATGCAAAGTTCTCCGAGCTATTACATGGGGATCCGGTGATTGATAAACCCACCCTGCATGGTGTAAATATCCATCACAGTTGGGGGTCTAATTCCCCTCCAGTAGGCACAGGAAGGTAATTAAAGGAGTATAATAATAAAAGGTTTTCTTTATGAAATTTTTAATAGTCACATTTGATACTTTTTGAGACTCAAATGCCTTGTTTGAATTGAACAAGCTGGAACAAGCCGGATTATGGATAAGTGGTATAGTTTTTTATCCAAGTGGTTAAGTTTTCAAGTAAAATTAGCGCATTAAAAGACGCGATTTCATGAGTTTACCCTATTCTGTAAAGAAAGCGAATTTCATCCCAGAAACTGACTGTGCTCACGTAAAAAGGGACAATATGTTCCACGAAGAACTTCCACTTTTGCCGGTTAAACGATCGGTGTAGCCTTCTAATGGATAAAAGCTGTCAATTCTGGAATTAACGATTTGTCTCCATTTTTGCCGCGAATTAGCGATTTATCTCCATTTCAGCGATTTTCCCTGCAAAGAATTTGTGTTTTTTCTGATTTGAGCCGCTAATGAGCTATGTGATTATTACCCGTGAATTAGCGCTAAATTTTCTAATTTTAGCCACGAAGTTGTCTCAAGATAAAAATAATAAAAATACCCCAGCAGCGAGTGGTTACACATCTACACCGATGGGTCAGCCCTGGATGCAAGCAAGAACGCAGGAGCTGGGGCCTACTGTGCAGATTTTGAGCTGTATGCTCCGGTTGGTGGCCAGGCGACAAGCTTTGACGGCGAGGTCAAGGCAGTTTGCCTTGCGTTGGAGAGGATCGGCCGCGACTGTCCATCGCGGGTTGTCTTTTTTATCGACTCCCAGGCAGCGATCCTCTCCATTGGCTCGAGACGGCCGTCAGACCACGCCGGAGTTGTGGAGGCTCGGGACCGGATTGACCAGCTGATCGAGGGTGGCGGGAGGATCGCCCTCCAGTGGATCCCCAGTCACTGTGATCTCCATGGAAATGAAAGAGCCGATGCACTGGCGAAACGTGGGTCCATGGAGACACAGCCAAACTCAGCCATATCCCTCAGCTCAGCAAAGAGAATCTGCTGCAGTCGGGTTGCGGGTGAGGCCAGGAGGGTTTGGGAAGCTCTGGCCGAGGGCCGGCAATGGCGGCAGCTTTTGAGCGCGCCACTTTCCTCCACCTTGCCCCGCGACGAGTTTGTGGCTTCCTTCCGGATGACAACAGGGCGCGACTACCTCCAGAAACATCTCCATCGCATTGGGGTTGTCGACTCCCCCATATGCCCCCTCTGCCATCTTGAAGAAATGGACACCTACCACGATGCCCCCAATTGACAGATGTCAGAACACCTGACACAATGAGCGACAGCCAGAAATTGGCAAAATTATACTGGGCCGCCAGGAGTTTAATGGCTTACATTGCCAAATGCTCGGGTGTTATTAAAAAAAAAAAAAAAAAAAAAAAAAAAAAAAAAAAAAAAAAAAAAAAAAGTGTCTCAAGAAACCGCGACTTGCCATTTGCTCTATTCAATCCGGGGAATATAGCAAATGTTTTCAATTTAACGCCGTAAACATCCATTTTTTCCTGACTTCAGCCGCAAATTAGCGTTTTTCATCAGTCTATCAGCTAATTAGGGATTTTTCTACGTTTCATCAACGAATTAAAAGTTCCCCCAATTTTCCCCGCGAACTACCCAACGCTTTTTCTGAAATTTGGCCGCGGATTAGCGATTTTTTTCACTTTCTGGCACGAAGTTACGATCAGAAGCCGCGAATTGACGTTTCCTCTACTTAATCCACGAATTAGTCAATTTTATTGATAAATTAGCAGGTTTTCTCCATTTTAGCCGCTAATTAGCAATTTCGGTCATTTTTGCAAGTTTTCACCCTTATTAGCCGTGAGTTATAGCGATTTATCTTAATTTTTCAGTGAGTTCGTATTTTTTTTTATTTCAGCCGCTAATTAGCGATTTTTCTCAATTGCATCCATGAATTAGCAACTTTTCTTAATTTCAGCTCCGGCTTAGCGATTTGCTTCGCTTGCTTTTAGCTATGAATTAGCGTTTTTTCGCAGTTTGAGCCACGAACTTGCCTTCAGAAGCTCAAAATTTTCGTTTCCTTACATCTAGCACCTGGGCCCTTTTATTTATTTATTCGTCACGTTAGCCGTGAATACGTGATTTTGACTGCTAAAGAGCGATTTCCCACAATTGTATCCGTGAACTAGCACTTTTCTTAATTTTCCCCACGAATTAGCTTTTTTTCACTTTTAGCAATGAATTAGCGTTTTATCAGATTGAGCCACGAGCTCTCTGTTCTGAATAAGCCGAGAATTCATGTTTTCGTAATTTTAGGGGCGAATTAACGCTTTTTTTCATTGGCGAATTATTGATTTTTCACAATTTTATCCGTTAATTAGTGTTTTTCATAATTTTAAACGCTAATGACTGTAATTTACACTTTATCCGCAATTTTAAAGCTTTTTCTCAATTTTTGCTGTAAAGTTTTTTTAACTTTATCCGTGATTTATCACTTTTTCTTATTTATGGCCGAGAATCAGTTTTTTTTTTCTCAATAATTTCAGCCGTTAATTAGCCATTTATCTCAATTTCAGTCCCCAATTAGCCTTATTTTCCGTTTTGGTCTGGATTAAGCGGGGGATTGGCCGACCACGAGAAGGCGCGAATTTGTAGCGATTTTCATTTCCACAAAAATCCTAGGGGCGCCAAAATCCAACATTAAAGATGATTATTTACCACCGTATGCCACGGGCGGGCCATTTAGGAAGGCTCAGCTGAGTCAGCGGGCCACTTATTGGCCCGCGAGCTCTCGGTTGGGGCCACGGCGGCCTACGCCTTGGCGTCCTCTATTTGGCCGCGTATACAATATTTGGTGCTTAACTCCACTTCCCCTTTTTTGTAGCTCCTTGATGAGACCGGGCATTTATCAAATTTATATTGATTCACATAGGCAACATTGTGAGACAACAAAAAGAGAAAATGACTACGTACTGTCCATTATAGGTACAAACCATAGGATACTAAATTCACTACGTTCCGAAATGTAATCCTTTGAAAGCAGGTCGTAGAAGGTCGATCGAAGAAAGGTCGTAACCTCAAATCATTTTTCAATCAAGTGTGGCGATAATTAAGACGGAAAACATTGTAAACTCCTTAAAAACTGCAAAAACACCATTATTTAGCCCATACGTTGGTGGTAAGAGTAGGGCTCTTTTCCGCCATTGCGCCTCGACGCTAGCGCTACAAGTGATAATCTGAATCGCCAATAGTTTTCTGTCAAAATACTGTTTTAGAAAGGGAGGACAGAATATTTTAGGATGGAGAAGATATCGTAGGCAAACGGCATTCAATTATACCCCCCCCCCCTGAATGGCGACAATTTAATGAATCACTGGTGGGGGAAGGGGTCAAATCGAACGCCTCTTGCCTTCTCCATGGTAAGATATACTGTTCTCACTTACCGCCGATCTCCCTGCACCCTTCATGAATGCCGTAGACAATTGGTCCATGTTTCGTAAAACACGGTTTTTGTGCATTCTCGTGACGTTTTTGTGAGAAACGTCAGTGGTAACATGAAATGTGAACACGCAAAAAGGAAGCTTAGAAGACGGGGAAGTTTTTGTGATATACCGAAAATCTGTTGAGAAAGCTGTTTGGGTACAGCGACTTTTTGTAAAACGGACAAATCTTGGAGGACACGTAAATTTATGGAAAAAATGCCAGATTTCTGGGTGTTGACGATTATTTCAAGCAATAAAATGTCCTCTATCCTAAAGGAAATGTTCCGTAGTTTCTGAAAATGGCATCACTTTTTGGATTTGGTGCGATGTAAGCCGAGAAATTGCAGATTTTTTGAAGCAAGCATTGGTTACTTTTTTAAACACAAAAAAAAATCATAACTCCGGAACGGATCGACGTAGGACACTCTCGAAGGTACCATTTTTTTCCATTTTTAACGTAGTTTTACCAAAACATTTTTGTCATACTTATACGGATCCACCCTGTATATATATATTAACAAAAGAAGAATTAATCGTAATTGGTTTTTTTTCTCTTTCTTTAAGAGCCTTCTCTTCTTACCGAGTAGAGAGTTCTTTCGTTTATTTTTGAACCTTGATCGAATCCTATATCTTTTCCTTTCGAGTTGTCAGAATTCTTTCTAAAGCTTTCCTCTCCTCACAAGATACATAATTTTAATTATTCATAAAAAGGTGTCACCTCAATTGAATCCAAACCAATTTGACAACATGCCCGATCCGCCAGTCACTTGCACCAAATGCGCTCGCGTTCTAGGAGAAGGCGAACGACCAATTATATGCACTAATTGCAAAAAACCACGCTGTGAAAATTGCTCAAGTATCACGGTGGAAAATTTCGTTAAACTGCGAACGGAATTGAAAGAGAAATATATCAACGATTGTTGTAAGGTAACACTCGATAAAGTCTACGTTTCCCTTCAACAACTCCGACAATCTGTCGAAACAATGGGTAAAACCGTCTCATCGCATACGAAAGACATTGAGAGATTGAACACGAAGACGGACACTCAAAATACCCAGTATAAGGAAATCCAGACTCAACTCGCGACGATTCTTCAAGCATTAGAGCAACAGAGCACTCGCGTTGAGCGGCCAAAAACGCCGCCTCCGACCGTACCGCCCCCTCCTCACAGTCAGACGGACACAACCGAGCCGAAGAGGTCTGCTTCGTCCACGGAGGAAGGAGAAGGGGTCTCCTTTGCTCAACAAACCAATGTCAATGTTCTCCAATCTTTTATGCCGGAACAATCGACCTTTTTTCAGCCGTCTCCACATTTCTTGCAAATGAAATTGTCCGAGCCGCTCGTCCGCTTAATTGAAAATCTGCCAAGCTTGTCTACTCATGACCCGAGATCCATCTTCAGATTTCTTTATAAGCTGTCGGAAATTAACGATATAGCTAGTGACTTATTCCACGTAATATTTTTCCACGTAGTAACTATGCAACAAAACCCTCTGTTAAGTCAGATTTTGTCCAAATATTTGAACAAAATAACCTTCGACAACGTAAAAGAGGAGCTATTCGCTCGAGGTCTAAACTACGTCAGCATAACGAATTTGAAATTACACTACGTGTATGAGCCGCAATTACAACATCAGTCCTTTACCGATTATTGCGCGAGGAAAGTAAAAATAGCAAAGCTCTTGGATCATCCCATTGACCAAATTCTACCTGCTACTTTGGCAGGAGCGAATGCTCGTACGCGTGCGAAGTTCCACTTTAAAGTGCAGCCTGTGTCAATGGATCAACTCCTGGAGTTTGCGCAGGAAATAGACCAGTCTCAAATCTCGTACTATCAAAATCCAAGTAGTCCATGGCGAAATGTATCGAACACACAATCTATTAATCGAGTCGGAAACACTTCCTCGAATGGAGACTCCGGATATCACAGGCGGCAACAGTCTAAGCCATTTGATGGTCCGACAAAGGGACAGCAACAGTATCAATATCAACGCCAAGCCTCTCGAGAAAAACAGGCGAAATCTTCAACAAGATTTCCCGTTCAAACATCTAAATCCAGACCAACGTCAGAAAAGAAAAATCCAAAACAGACCTTCTTCGTCCTATCAAAAGATTCAATCCCCGAACCGACTCTGCAGCAAATTATTTCAAAGGCCAATCAAGATCAATCATCGTCGGACACAGAAGTAACCAAGAAGAATGGCTCCATCAAAAGAGGAAAAAAACAGTCGACAAAAACTCAGTCAACATCCACATGACTAGACGAAAGGGAAGATTTGATGTTCGCGATAACGTTAACAACTTCGAATAAAATTGAAATTATGATAAATTCCTCTTCTCACCCAGCGCTGTTGGATACGGGCGCTACAATTTCAGCGATTGACTCGGATTTCTTTAGCACCATTAAATCAAATCTTCCTTCTCCACCTATCTCATGCTCCTGCCGGGTAGCTCTAGCCACTCGGGCAGCGGTTTTAGAAATTTCTCACTTCGTCAACCTAGAAATTTCCGTCGGAAATTTCAGATCAACCCACAAATTTTACATCGTCCCGGACCTATCGATCTCAGTTGTCTTGGGTTACGACTTCATGGTTACATCGAAAATGATTCTAGATCCAGCTGCCGGAACCTTCCATTTCTCATCGGATCCATCCACTAAGTTCAAATTTCTGAACAGTCTTTCTCAATCGAACCGGTCCTTTTCTCGCATACAGCTTCTTTCGTGCTTGGACCAATGTTCTAAAGTCGTTCAGTCGGAACATCAATACTTTGTCGAAAGCTTGCAGCTCGATTTTCCCTCTGTTCTCAATGACTCCATCGGAGAGACGCAGCTTCTGGAATACGACGTTCGCTTAAAAGAAAACGTAGAGTGGCGAGCTTCCAAAAAAGCCTACAGTCTACCCCCAGTCAAAACCAAGGTTTTGCGTCAAATTATCGACAACCTCAAGTCGCAAGGCATTATTGAGCCATGTCTTTCCGCTTACACGTCACCATGTTTCCTGGTTCGCAAGCCACACGATCCGCAGAAGGCACCGTCTTATCGCTTAGTAGTCGATTACCGTTATCTTAACTCCTGCATCGAATATATCGACTATCCACTATCCACTATCGACAGTCTCTTCATGTTCCTTCAGGATGCGAAATATTTCTCGATTCTTGACCTGAATTCCGCATATTACGAAATTCCACTTGCGGAGCAATCTAAAAAGTTCGTTGCGTTTAATTGTACCTTTGGTACTTACACATTCAGAAAAGTTCCCTTCGGCTTAGCTACAGGAGGCCAAGTATTAAATCATCTAGTTCAAATGGTGCTGGGACAGTACAAATTCAAATTCGTCCTCACCTACCTAGATGATGTACTCATATATTCACCAACGTGGGAGTCTCACAAAAGCCATGTCCGGATTGTAATGACAGCTTTTCAAAGGCTGACTGACGGTGACCAAAAATTTCCATCGGTTGCACCAAAATAAACTATCTGGGACACGTGATCTCACAGGGCGAGATCAGCATAGACCCCTCACGAATTAACTCCTTGTTAGCAACAGCCCCACCAAAAAACCCAAAAAAAGTTTCTCAGTTTTTGGGTGCAGTCCAATTTTTTTCGAAATTCATTCCGGATTTATCATTGATCGCCGAGCCTCTAAACAGGCTACGCTCGTCTAAGCACCCGTTCCAATGGACTGCGGAATGTGCCCACGCGTGGGAAACACTTCGCTCACGGCTGACCAACACCGCATCTCTTGCGTTACCAAACTTCCAGAGACGTTTCCGAATGTATACGGATGCTTCTGGGGTAGGTGTATCGGCGGTTTTAGCTCAGTTGGATGATACGGGAGTCGTCCGTCCAATCGCCTATGCATCTAAGAAATTCAGTGAGCAGCAAAAAAAATATTCTATTTACGAGCAAGAATTGCTCGCGGTCCTCTATGGCGTGGAGAGATATAAGGATTTCCTGTCTGAGAGAGAATTCGACCTCTATGTTGATAACGCCGCACTAACATATCTCGCATCTATTAAGCAGAACGCGTCCGGACGTCTGGCAAGGTGGTTGCTACGATTGATGCCATTCCGTTATCGCAGTTTTCATATTTCCTCAACTCAAAATGGTATAGCCGACTACTTGTCACGACACCCGGTGGAGGAGCCCGACGCATTTGACAACGAAGGCGACCAACCCCATCAGTTCCTTGGCAGCACGAATCAGCTACAACTAGACGCCATTGCCATTCTGGGAAATTTCCCCGAAGTATTCTCCGATTTTCTTGGGCATCAAAAATCTGATCCAGACTTAGCAGTTATAATCGACAAGCTGGAGCGAAACGTGGAAGTCCCGAAGTTTTCAATGCGGAATGGAAAACTCTTTTACTACGGCATACCAAATCGGCCAAAGGTGGCAGTACCGAACTCTTTAAAGGATCAAATTTTTAAATACTACCACGATTCCTTGTACGGGTGTCACCAGGGCATCACCAAGACTTATAAAGCTATTGCAGCCATTTTCTACTGGCCTGGATTGTGGCAATTCGTCAAATCTAAGGTAAATGGGTGACTGGTGTGCCAACGGGCCAAAGTCCCACAACACGCCCCCTATGGCCAACTATCGTCAACCATAGCTACCCGACCGAACCAACAGCTATTCATTGACCTAGCAGGTCCACTTCCACTCTCTAAAAGCCGAAACCAATACATTCTTATCGCAGTTGATTCATTCACCCGTTTCACTTTCCTGTTCGCTTTAAAAAAGGCCACAGCAGCCGAGGTGGTGAGGGCCCTCGAGACACAGGTATTCAAACACTTTGGAGTATGGTCGGTCGTCTGCAGCGACAGAGCCTCTATCTTCAGAAGTAAAATTTACGGGGATTTCCTTTTCAGACTAGGAATTAAGAAACTCTTCCTAATAAGACATTATCCCAACCCATCTTTAGCTGAGAGGAAAATTAGATCTTTAAAGACAGCCCTCATAGCCTACCACGGTGACAACCACGTAAACTGGGATCAGCATCTGGATAAAATCGAGCTCACGCTGAACAATACGGAGAGCACATCAACAGGATATACTCCAGCCGAACTCTTCATAGGCCGGAGGCTGTCCACCCCTCTATCGATATCCTTGGACCTGGAAGAGATTGTGGACTCAGAAGTCACACCTGATTTGTCAACCGTGTGGAACAACGCATACGCCAACCTTCTTCAAGCTCATAAAGCACTAGAAACTCAGTACAACAGACGGCATAAAAGCGTTACATTCCAAGTAGGTGACGTTGTCCTACTAAAAACATACACCTTGTCATCAAAAATAAAAAAAATCGCTTCCAAACTTGCCTACAAATACTCAAATCCTTATATCATCCTAAAGCGATTAACTCCTGTCTCCTATGAAGTCCAAAACCAAGCTAACCCCAGTGACATTAAAACGGCTCACGTGAGCCAACTAAAAAAGTACAACGTGAACTCTTAAAATATAGAAAAAACAAAAAATACACTTAATCTTGAAAGATATTCTTGTTTTGTTTCATAAACATCCCCACCATAAGAAAGTTCAAGCGTTTGTTCCACAAAACGGAAGCAATACCGCCCCCTCCCATCAGCAATCCCTACGCGCCAAGAGAGACCAGGACAAGAGTTTGGACCTTTCTACCTTTTCTATAAAAATAAAAAATAAAAAAAAAATACAATTACAAAATGCGTATTTTGTATTTAAAATGCAAAGTATTTTAAATACTCAAGTATCTTGCCCACCCCTCCGTACAATGTACCTTTCCCTTGCATTCATAGTCCTTTATACGCTATGACATTATTCAAGTTCGACATAAAAATGTGAAAATAGGGTGGGAGGAGGGGTGTAATAGGGAGTTATTATTAGAAGCTTTGTTAAGAGCAGAGCGACTTTTTGGTATTATTTATATATTTTTTTTTGTATTCAGTAAACATAAAAAAAAAAAATTTGTTAAATTAACAGATGATGCCGTCATCCAACACCCTCACTCGGCAATATCTGTTCCAGCCCCATCTTTGGGCGGAAGCCTTCGAATTTTAGCCGAGGAAGTGGCTTCGTCATCGCGTCAGCAACCATTTTTTCACCTTCGCAGTACTCAAACCGGAGTATTCCCTTCGACACTAGGTCTCTTAAGTGATGGCATTTGACATCAATGTATTTTGTACGAGCATTTATCTTCTCCGTGTTGGCGAACTTAATACAACTTTGGTTGTCTTCTTGAATGACCGTTGCTTCCGTACATTCGTAACCGAAATCCGCAAGTATTTGTCTTAGCCAGAGGACTTCTTGGCTTGCAAAAGACGCTGACACATATTCGGCTTCTGTCGATGATAATGCCACTGTGGTTTGCTTTTTGGAAACCCAACTTATCGGGTTGTTCCCAAGAAAGCAAATGAATCCGCTTGTGGATTTCCTGTCGCTATGGTTTCCTGCCCAGTCAGCATCGACATAGCAGTTGAGAGTCAGATCAGTTTGAGCCTTAATCACGAGCTTCAACCCCATAGTCCTCTTCAAATATTTCATGATTCGCTTCATGGCTGACCAGTCGACGTTTCGAGGATTACTCGTTCTTCTGCATAGTAGTCCAATAGTATTGGAAATATCTGGGCGAGAGATAGTGGCGATATAGAGCAATGCCCCCACTGCTTCCAGCTGCGTCCGTCATTCCGAATTCTGCCAGAATGTTTTCAATTTTTGCCTTTTGGTCAATAACAAAACTTCCATCACTCATTCTTTCAATGTGAATTCCAAGAAAGTGGGAAATTTTTCCGAGATGATTAATTTCAAAATTTTCTTTGAGTTGTTCTCCGACAGTCTTAACTTCAATTTCGTTTTCATGTGCAATGAGTAAATCATCAACATAGGTGAGAACGTACATGAATTTTCCATAAACTAATTTGGAATAAAGACAGGGGTCGGCTAGGCTTCTTTTGAACGATAAATTCACTAAAGCTTCATCAAGTTTTTCGTTCCATGCTCGAGCAGATTGTTTTAAACCGTAAAGCGACTTATTCAATTTCAAAACTGTATTTCTTTTGTTGGTTTTAGTTATGAATCCTTCAGGAATTTTCATATAAATATTTTCGCGAAGATCGCCGTTAAGAAAGGCCGTTTTAACGTCGTATTGATGAATAAACATTTTACGGTTAGCGGCGAAACTCAACAAAATTCTGAAAGTACTTTGCTTCATAACTGGAGCAAAAGTCATGTCATAATCCTCCCCGAATTTTTGAGTGAAGCCTTTCGCAACTAGACGTGCTTTGTATTTTGTTATGTTTCCCATAGCATCGAATTTCTTTTTGAATACCCATTTTGAAGATAAAGGCTTCTTTCCATGTGGTAACTCGACTTCATTCCACGTCCCTTTCTCTCTGATCGGCGATAGTTCATCTTGCACGGCGTGCAACCAGCGTTCACGCTCTTCTTTAGGTAGCCGAAGCATGCCTCCCCATGAACTTGGCTCCGTTGTGGAATTAGCACGGTCTGATTCTGAAGACAAATAGGCCCATCTTTTCTGAGGAATCCCTTTATTTTGTCTACTGGATGTTCGTCGTGTTTCCACGATTTCGCCTTGAACAGTGTCTGTGTTTATTTCTTGTTCTTGAAGTGTGTTTTCTTCCGGACGTGTATATTCATCTTGTTCAATTCGTCGTGTTTCCACGATTTCTCTTTGACCAGTGTCTGTGTTTACTTCTTCAAGTGTGTTTTCTTCTGGGCGTGTATGTCCATCTTGTTCGTCCCGTTCTCTGCATGAATTGATTTGTTTCTTATCGTCAAGCCTTCTTGTTATGATGATGTTTTCCGAGTTAATGTATTTTCCTTTGTCGTTTGACGCTTGTGTTGCTGTGATGGGAGACTCGTTATGACGTGTGGGGTGTGATGTTCTGATGCATTGTTCGGGGGATTCAAAAAATTCTACTGTTCTACTTATTGTTATTTTGTCAGTGGTGGGATCCAAAATTCGATAAGCTGTACGATTCGTAGAATAACCGACCATGATACCTCTGCGTGCTCTTGCGTCCCACTTTGTTCGTTTTTCTTTCGGTATATAAAAGTAGGCTTCGCATCCGAATATTTTCAAGTTGTCATAATTTGGCTTGTATCCTTCCCAGAATTCAAAAGGTGTTTTTAAAGTAGATTTTGTGGGCGAAATATTCAACAAATAATTTGAAGTCATGATGGCTTCTCCCCAGTACTTGTTCGGCAAGTTGGCGTCAAAAAGCATTGTCCGGGCCATTTCACAGAGTGTTCTGTTCTTTCTTTCAGAAACTCCATTCTGTGATGGGCAGTATGGGACAGTCTTTTCAGAAATGTATTCCCCTCCGTTGTCCGATCTAAACGCTTTTGGGATCTTGTCGAATTTATTTGTCACGAGAGCTATGGAGTCTTCAAGTTTTTCCTGGACTTCACTCTTATCACGAAGTAGATAAATAGTCGTGAATCTGGAGTAGTCGTCAGTGAAAGTCAAAAAATATCGTTTTCTTCCTGGGGTTTCAGTTTTCATCGGGCCGCATAAATCCGAATGAATCAAATCCAAGAGGGAGGCCGCTCTATATTCAGAGGATTTGGGGAACGATTTTTCCTTTAGTTTTCCTTTAATACAACTGACGCATCTTTTAATTTGGTTGCATTGCCTTATATTGATGCCCGAGACTAATTTGTCCTTTACAGCTCTTCTGATAGCTTCTGGATCTCGATGTCCAAGCCTTCTGTGCCAAGTATGAATGCAATTGTAACATGAACGAAGAACTGAATTTATTGTTTCGTTGTGAATACGTAATTTGTACAAAGTGCCGTCAGTGTGGGCCTTCGCAACGACTTTGGTTCCGTGTTTTACCAAACAGTAGTTACGATTAAATATAACTTGACAGCCGGCGTCTGTCATCTTTTTCACTGATACTAAGTTATTCTCCAATTCCGGGACAAAATCAACATTTTTCAATAATATTGTTAGTGATTTGAATTTTGAAATTTTGATTTTTAATTTTGCATCACCTATTCCCTCGTAATTCATGAATTGGCCGTTTGCTACTGTGATTTTATCAGGCGAGATTGTTCGGTAATTCGTTAAGTTGTTTTTATCATTCGTCTTATGACTCGTAGCTCCTGAGTCAACGAACCAGTCTTTCGAATACCGTCGTATGGTTGAAAAACAAAACTCTTCAGAGTCGGAAGATTCATTTTGTTTTGCTGCAGTTCTTGCTTCTTTTCGCGGATTATTATGCATTTCCGTACCACGTTTCCAGAGATAGCATTGGGACTTAACGTGGCCTCGTTTCTTGCAGAAGAAGCATTCTTTCGAATCGGTCATTCGTGGTCTTTCTTTTGTCATTTGGTTCCTCCGTAAGTTCAAAGCGGTTTCTGGTTCATCAATTCTGTCATTGTCTTTCACTCTTCGTCTTTTGAATTCGTCTATTAATTTGCCACTAACGTATTCCAGAGTAAGTTCGTCGTCAGGGCGAGCATCAAGAGCACCCGATGAGAACACTCCCATCGAATCAACGTCGATGATCGAGTCAACAAACGACTAAAAATCGAGCCGCGATCGAGTCAAAAATGTCCCGCGAATCAACGTCGATGGGATTACGTCAACTCATCGATGAAAAATCGACACCACTTCGTCGATAGTACGTCGCACAATTTCATCGATATTACGTCGCACCATCTCATCGATTGTACGTCGCACGGATGCGTTGTCATCGATGGAAAAGTACCGGCAGCTGATGAGCATACTTTCTAAAAGGCACATATCCATTTTCCCCAAAACTGGTTTTTACCTTGAAAAAAATGGATATGTGCCTTTTTGAAAGTATGCTCCTCAGCTGGTCACAAAAATGCAATATCACGTTTGGATTTATATAGATTTGTAAACCATATAATCACTTCGTCGATATCACATCAATGATTCAATGGGCCTAAATAATCACCGATACCGTCACTTTTTTTGTATGGGGACCGATGAACCGCATGGACCTAGGCCATGCGGTCCGCACCTATATGCATACTTCTGAACCTACACCAGTCTTACTTTAGAAATGGAACGTCCCGATAGAACGATCATGGTGGGAGTCGCGTTGGTGTTGGATGCATGGGGTATTGTGAACAGCCGCATTCAAAGGCACGCTTCATAGGACCATTCGAATGTGTGGATCGGCCTTAAAGGTACTGAGTGTGACCTGTAAATTATAATACATACTTTAAACAAAATACGAACTGTATTTTATAGGACACTTCATACAATAACTAAAGCTTAAACTGAAAATTAGTTGAAAAAAAAAAAAAAAAAAAAGACAAAAAACTACTTTTAAAAATCAAGGTGGATCCTCCTCGTACTTCCTACGGAACCTAATGTTAACTAAGTTAGTAAAAAGTTATCATAATTATAAAGCTACACAATACAGTACCAATAGAGTATATACCTTAGTCTGATAGAGAATCACGTTCAGTCAACTGCCGAATTTTCTCCTTCCTTTTTTAGGCCCGATTTCACCAACTTCTTAAACCACGATTACAATGTAAACACTTATATCAGAATTCATATGGGTCGTTATTGGCTACTAATCACGATCAACTTCAAACAAGATCAATTTTGTTGGTGAAATTGGCCTTAATGTTCAGGCGGCCTTGGCTGTCTTCAAGCCACCTGGCAACTGTGTTTTTCACTTCTTCGCTACTGAAGGCGGGGGTATTTCCATGGTTCTTCCGATGCTTTTTGAGTGCCGCTGGAATAAATTCAAGTCAATTGTAATTTTGATTATGGCTGGCCAAAAGTGTAATATCGTTTCCCATTTGCACAAAATTCTGCATTTGGGCAGTTCATTTCGACCCGCCTACTCTTAATTAAATCATATGTTACTGGAGAAAACGGTTGGAAATGAATTGCCGCGTTGCAGAATTTTGTGCAAATGAGAAACGTTATAAGTCATTATGTTTACATACACTGACAGAAAAAATAGCCTATATACCTTATATTCTCAACTTTTTCAATTGCGACTCTTTAGAAGTTTCGTCTGCCGAAGAATCGTAAGTTCTTTTCGTAATCGAAAAGAAGAAGAGTAAATTTCCCCCAGCCCAGAAGGACGAGGAGCAGCCTTGTAAGCAATGTGTGGCGCCTTTAAAACTCCTTCTTCTCTGGTGAACTCCTGTGCCTCTATGTCGAACACCGAGACTGCGGGCACAGCCACCACGAGCGGATTAGTGCACGAGAGAAACTCGAATACAACGAACTAAAAATATTAATCTATCAAGTTCCTTTGCTTTTTCTTCTATGCGCAGCAATTAGTTGACTTGACATTAAGATTATTAGTGCTAACGTTAAAAAGCCGTCCTCGCACTCACTTTCACGTTCATGCGACTCACAACCAAGGCAAAATGGGTCACTTTATAAATTACAATATCGGTAGCCTGTCCCCAAATTATAACGCTCTACAAGATTTGTTGCCCTGTACTTACCTAAGATCCGGAGCATATTTTCCTCTGCCCAACAGTTGAAACCAAAGATATAGAACTACTGGATTGCTCACGAATGTTGAATTGTACGAGAGAAAAACGGTCTAACCTGCACCCCGTGACCTTGAGGGAATCCGGGTTGGCGGCACATTTAAAAACTCCTTATACGTTATTCGTACAATGGGGATGAGCTCTCCAATTTCAAAAATCACAATTCAGCATGTAGGGCCTGTTCTGTATAATAAACAACAGTTGATACCAACTATTAATTACAATTTTGTCGCGGTACTAACTGAAAGAATATGGTGAGCAATCCAGTCCAGTATTTCTTTATCTTTGCATCCTGCAGTACCTAATACCTACACAAGCCAAAAGATTTCATACATTTTTCACAGTCCGACATTTGAAATAAAACTGAAAGATATTAACTTCGAGTTATAATTCAAAAAATAAACTGAAATGAATAAGTAAAGAATTGGGAAACATTGCACATAAAGGTCTGGTGACGTGGCAGGATAGTGGTGGAGGGCTGGAGGGATGCGATACGTACGGAGGTTTCAGATACGCGGACTTCATCAAGGTCAACCCCCCCCCCCCAACTACTGGCTCGGATTCCCCGCCCAACGTGAGCAATCCAGTATTTCTATATCTTTGGTTGAAACAAAGTAATTCAAACGTCTGTGACTGGTACTGATGCCTGAGAACTAACACTGAGGCTTGCTGCGTCGACATAATTAAGTACGACACACTCCAAACCGTCACTCAAATCTTTAAAGTTCTCAGTCACACTTCACAACATGAATTGACACGAACTTAAAGGAAAAGAGAAAGACCGTTTGATTATTAGATAAGGATGATAACGCCACGTGCGAAACGTGGGTAGTTCAAAATTCTCGTGGTAGAGTCAGTAGTGTTTTTGTATTGCAGTATTTTTTGTATTTTGATGAGTATTTTTTATTTAGTGCTATTTTTTATTTAGTATCAATCTAGTATTTTTTATTTAGTATCAAGTACTTTATTTAGTTCTCATCGGATCCTAGGGCAAGATATGGTCCGGACATTCAAGAAATGTTAAAACGTACACAGAAAAATTAAGGGTAGGTTGTAAACATTTTTTCCTGGCCGAAAACATAGGTCTATTATTCAGAGTGAATAATAAACCAAAATCAAATATTGACTTATTATTTCTCAATAATAAGTCTTTATTATTTCTCAATAATAAGTCTTTGTAATCGTATCGCAAAAAAATTTTTTTGACCCCCCCCCCCTCAAAATTTGTAGCGTTTCAAAGTGCGTAGAATCCAAATCTGAAATAAAAAAAAATGTCCGTCCGCCGTCCGGGCCATATCTTGCCCTAGGATTGCTCGAAAAAACTCGTTCTTTCGCACATAGACTCCATTTGGGGTCTAGTTGGTCATAACATCTGATCAGTTTGATCAAATAACTCCCTGGGGTTTTATGGGCCAAAAGCGGGTCCAAAATGGGGATTTTCAAAGGATTTGGGATCATAGGGGTGTGGGGTGTCGATTTTCATGTAATTTCAAGCCCGATTTGACTACATACATGAATAATAAACCCATAAACAGTCGAAATAATAAGGCATTGTTCGATAATTCGCAGCGTTTTTTTTTCTGAACTATAATATATGTATAAATATAAGATGATATTAAGTTTATTCACGAGGACACATCGATATCACATGTGCGTTGATATAGGTTTTCATGTCGACAATAATACAACATCGAGATGACGAAAGTTGCACTATAAACGAGTTGTATCGAATATCGAAACGACGTTGAACCAACCTCAATGTTTCGAACATTATCAACACTACTATACTATACTAAAAAAAACGCTACTAAACTTCAACCTCTCGCAGTTGCACTGGTGAGAAATGTTAAAAAAAAAACATCGAGGTTGCTTCAACGTCGTTTCGATATACGATGCAACTAGTTAATGCTACTTCGTCAAATCGATGTCATATTATTGTCGATATGAAAACCTATTTGCATTGAGATTTCATCGATATAGATTCTATATCGACTGATAAACGTTATTACAACTACGTCTTTTCGAAGTTACATCTAGGGTGAAATAATAACCTTATTACATCGACGAGTAAATGACATCGATACGACGTCGATAAGGACTCATCTCCGAAAACCGCCGTAAATGACGTCGATTCGACATCGAATCGATGGAAGTGTTCTCATCGGGCAGTTACCAGAGCACTAAATTCATCGGGTAACCCTCCTAACAAGAGTGCGGCTACGTGGAAATCTTTAATTTCTTCCCCTATTCCGCGAAGTTTCTCAACGAGTTCCAGAGTAGAATGAAGGTATTCTGTCATCGTCTGATGGTGACTGGTACAATTTTCTTAACAGGTACATCTTGTTCGATAAATTAGCTCGTTCATGAATTTTCTGTAAGGCCTGCCACATTTCTTTAGCTGTTTTGCAATTGCAGATGTGGATTATTTGACTATCTTCGATATTAAGGGAAATAGTTGTCTGAGCCAATTCGTCTTTTTTCTTCCATAAAGAATCGGAGTTTACTGGAGATTGACCTTCAATGACTTGCCATGTGTCTTCACGTATCATGAGCATTCTTATCTTGAATTTCCATGGTTGATAATTGTGGTTATTGAGCTTCGCAACGGTCGCTTTTGATTCAAAAGAGTCCATTTTACTTGTTTTTAGCAAGTGATGGCGCCCATAACCTATTAGAAGCTTTGTCAAGAGCAGAGCGACTTTTTGGTATTATTTATATTTTTTTTGTATTCAGTAAACATAAACAAAAAAAAAAACATTTTGTTAAATTAACAGATGATGCCGTCATCCAACAGTTATTGCATAGCCGTCCGACGCTTAACGTTTACGGTTATGTGACGTCACCATAAGCGTAGCTGTTTGTGTCGGTGGAAAAAGAGTTATTGTAAATAATAGTTGCGCTAAAATATGATCACAATGGTTGCGTTGCAAAACTCGGGGCTCGTGTTTAAGCACTGAAGTGTAGAATTAAGCGCTTACTGGAGTTTTACAACGGTGATTTGTATCGCGATGGGACGTGTTTAAGCACTTACTCAGCGCTGAATTAGATTGACAGTTTTGCAACGGAAAAAGATAAGTGCTCATTAAGCGCTAAACCAGTCTGGAGTTTTGCAACGCGGCCATTGTAGGGCATGGATGCACTTAATTGCTTCAAAATAATTAATAAAACACCTCCTAATAATGCTCTTTAAACGTTTGTGATTAACGCTTAAACTCAACATTTGAATTTTACGCTCATCATGACGTCACATAACCGTTAACGTTAAGGGGGAGTTGCACTTGTGTTTCCTCGACCCCCCTCCAATCATACCTCGCCTACTTCGCGTTACGGAAATTACCGCCGTATTTCTGCACCAATCGTGGACTTCAAGGGCTCATTTTAATCTTCAGGAAATTCCGCACAAGCGTACGATCTTCCTTTTTCATATTTCATCCCTAAAATAACTGTAAAACGCACACAAACTTTTACCTTGAAAATGCACACTCTTTCGACGACTTATTTAGGAAAGCAAGATCGTACGCTTGTGCGGAATTTCCTGGAGATTTAAATGAGCCCTTGAAGTCCACGATTGGTGCAGAAATACGGCGGTAATTTCCGTAACGTGGAGTAGGCGAGGTATGATTGGAGGGGGGTCGAGGAAACACATGTGCAACTCCCCCTTAACCGTCAGACGGTTATGCAATAACTCCCTAATAATAATAGAAGACAGAAGATTTTGTTTGTTGTTATCCAGAGGCCTTATTCACTAACATTTTTCAAGAATCAAATGTTTCCGTTCAGTTTTCTTAATTTCATGAATGAGATTTCAATGTTTCTACCAAATCAAAGTTTCTATTTTGTTAGAGAATAAGGCCCCAGGTCCTCAATTTGCGATAAATATTTATTCCCGTCTTGACAAGAAAACAATGTACAGATAGTGCTAAACGATTTTCATTTGTCTATCGTTTGTATCTGAGTAGCATATTAGATCGAAGGTATCTTTAGTTTGTTTAACGGCATTGTTTGCTTTAAGAAGTCCGAGATGTTTGTGTTTGTGATCGGATTCAGTGATTAGTGTCTCGGATGGGGAAGGGGAGCTTCAAAGATAGCTACGCATACAGCCGGAATTAAAATCTTACATTGTTTTAGTTACTTAACAACTGCATAATAAAGTTAAATTAGGTGATTTAAGGGATCTAACTCACGCTTTCATGATGAAGAAATATGGTCATTTTATGCCGTATAGAATCATGCAGGATTTAAAGAAAACGAATCTATAATATGAATTTATGATTTATTACAAATTATCATTTTCGAGAATATAAACCCGAAACACCGAAAGGAGGCTGTCGAAGTTCACCTGGTAACTCTCAGGTGGTTTTGTTTTATGACCTGGGCCCGTTGTAAAGAAACTTACGGCGTTTTCTATTTCTATAAAATTCTGATCCAGAACAGTTTATTTCCACACGTCTTGATAATAATAATTTATTTGTCTTCAATTAATATTTAAAATTCACACAGTGTACGAAGTACGAAGTTTCCTCTTGAAACTCGGCCAAGATATGAGCAGTCTGTTATACAACTTGAGGCCCGTATAAAAGATTGTGTTTGCATCTACTCGTGGTTCACCTGAGGAAGATGTATGTTAATTTGCAGATCTCGTCCCGATATTGTGAAGCACGGCGTGGTGTATGACGATGCTGGGAAAAGGGCCAGCAACTTCAATCTTTTTTAAACAGAGGGCGACAGCTGCTTCGCGTCGACGCTGATGCTAGTATCCGCACTGGCTCTCTTCTGCAACCTAAATATGCGGCTAGAGCCCGACGAGAACTCCCTCTTCACTATTAAAATGTTTCAATGCGTAGGTAATGGTTGGAAATAAACCGCTCCATGGTAGAGTTTTGTGCAAATGGAAAACTCTATTAAGCTATGTCTCCACTTCTGCCTTTTCGCGTGCGTCAGTGGCATGCGTCGTAGCGCACGGTGCGTTGAACGTGAGGAATGCGCTATTGCATGCTTCAAAAAGCTGGAAAGAGAAACAAAAATAAGATTCGTTACCTATATTATGCTGGTATCTTTGTAACGTCCGACTCCTTGCTTAGAGCAACCGTTACGCCATCAGGATAGCACCATGTTGTATAGCCAGTCAAAAAGAACATGAACCCGCGGCCAGTGCCCTGTCATTCGATTAGTTGCTACTTCTCTTCCATCCACTTTCGTTACCGAACCGGTTGTCCCACTTGGTTAATATTTTTTTTTTAGGGTATGGCTTAAAAACTAATAATATTAAAACGGTTGTCCCACTGTTTACCAAAGACAAGTCGAAGTTCCAAGTATGGAGGTAAGGAAAAATGGCTAGAGGGGCTGATCACAGAAGGGCGAGGTCCACGTTCAACTTGACGAGCTATAGAACCTATAAAGAGGTGTTACCGGGGCAGGGCCGTTTCTAGCCCTCGCGGGGTCCCTAGGCGAGAACTATCGGGTGGGAGGGGGGGGGCCCTAGCAGCCAGATTCAGGTTTTGCTTAAAAGGCAGGGATTTCATAAATTGCATGCTTTGCTCTACCAAAAAACTGACTTGATAGCCTCTCGCATCCTTCAAGTAGCTGAACTAGGTATAATCCCACAAAAAATCGGATAAGCTGACAACAGTGGCACCAAAAAATGAAGATTTTCGCGCCTTAAAAATGACTAAACTCACTATTTACGTCCTAAAAATAGCAAAACTGGCGATCGTCGCTCTAATAGTAGCCAAACTGACTTCTCGTGCCTTATAAATTGCTAGACGTCGTACGATGAGGGAGCCATGAAAATACCTGAAAATTACATGAGTGGCCTTGGCTTTCTGGATACTTGGCGTCCAAAAAACAGCTAAATTGGCTCCACGCACTCTAAAAATGGCTAAAAACTGACGAATCGCACCCTAAAAATGCCTATACAGAAGACTCCCGCCATGAAAATGGCAAAAGCGCGACAAAAATGGCCAAACCTGAGCACTCCGTCTTTACTTCGCACCCGAAAAATTGATTCTACACGCCCTAAAAATAGATTCGTGCCCTAAGAGTATCAACACCGGTTGTGTTTTATTCGTTGACACCTAGCAAAATAATAGCGTTGCCGAAACCGCGGTCACGATAGTTGAAATAAAACAAGTGCGAGAAGATTTTTCATTTCTTTACCTTCATTATGAAAATTGTACAACCCCAAGACAGTTACAACGTACAAAAAGATTCATAAAGCCCCCGAAAACAGACTATTTGTCAATGAAATTAATGATGTTCAGAAATGGTGATGGCGAGGAAGTTGCGCTCTGTTCAGGCGCGAGCAGGGCCGTGGAGAGGATTATTCGGACCCTGAGATGCAGCTCTCCCAGACCCCCCCCCCCTCCGTTTCCATCAACTGTTTTACTACTTCGCTAAAGTGCTCAATATTTTGAACCACAAAAAAGGCACAAAATGTTCCAAACCATCATCAAAGATTCAAACCACAGAATGGCTCTAAGCAAAGCAAAGCTCCAACCACAAAAGGCTGTAACCACTGTGAAGCTTCAACCACAGCACAGCTTCAAACTTCAACGAAACCCACAGCAAAGCTGTAAACCACAGCCAAGCTGAAAACGACAACAAATCTCCAAACCAAACCATAAACCACCTTTTTGTGGTGCCAACCACAAAAAGTTCCAACTGCAGTAAATCTCCAAACCGAAGCACTCCCAGTGCCGTCCTTTAAGGAAGGGGGGGGGAGGTGGTGAGCCGGGCGACCGCTCGGGGCCTAAAGAAGGTGCGTCTGGGCAAACGAGGAGGGAAATGATGGGCGAGAAAAAATGCACTTTGTGTCCATATCTTGCTCTGGTAAAATCTCGTTCTTTCGCACATAGACTCTATTTGGGATCTTGTTCGTCCTAACATCTGATCAGTTTGATCAACTAACTCACTAGGTTTTTATGGGCTAAAAGTGGGTCCAAAATGGAGATTTTCAGTGGTTTTGAGTTCATAGGGGTGTGGGGTGTCGATTTTCATGTAATTTCAAGCCGGGTCTGGCTACATTCACGAATAATAATGTGTATATAATTTGCAGCGTGTTTTCACTTTTAAGCGCATTTGGTTTATGAGTACCTAATTCAAAGCTAAGTGTATAAAACTTCACATAAATTAATTAAAAAAGAGGGTTAGCATTGTCTGGAGATCTATACAGAAGTCAAAGCGCCATCACTGTCCTTGTCACTCTCTTACTGTCAGTGGCGCACCTGGTAGGGTCGGGGGTGGTCGACCGCCCTCTGGGACGCCTAACAGACATGGTGTGTCTTCTTCTCGGGCCCGACTGAAACTCCTTGGAGTTTATTGTCCAACTATACTATTTGTACGATCGGGAAGTTGCCCGACACGTGCAATGTCTGTTGGCCCGTACTTCAACTCCCCGTCTGCCGCACCCACCGGTCAAAATGGACACGTCCCGATTGAGACCGAGTGCCGGTCGGGGGAGCCATGCAGGTGCAAGTGCCATGAAGTACGGGGTGCATCCACTTGGCTGCGGGGATTTACCCCAGCACCATCAACCCGGTCGGACATTGAGGGACCAGCCGGAAAATTGACAGTGAACTGGAGCAGTCAAGAGTGTAGGGGATTGGGACGGATGTGCCGGGGGAGGTCAGAAGGATATCAGTGGGGTCAGAGGGATCATCAGCATCAATCCAACTCGGCATATTAGTGTGGGCCGTGGTTGCCCCCGAGACCTCTTTGATGGTACCATCCCCTAGCAAATCCGTTCAACCGCTGAACAGCTGCTCGAGAGGTAATTAAATGGTGCGTTAATCGCCGGACGCCGTCTGATAGGGCCGCGTCAGGGGGACCCCTGGCAAAATGAGGATTCTTAGGTTTTATGTTCATGGAACAACGTACCTACGTGAATATAGGAGTACACGAGTAGCTGAAAGTACGGAAATGACAATTCTCGGCTTCTGACAAGACAAAACTTTGTGGCTCAAACTTCGAATAGACGCTAATTCATGGCTAAATGTGAAAAAAAATCTCTAATTAGCGGCTAAAATTGATAAAAGCGCTAATTCGTGCTTAATTGGGAAAATCCCTCATTAAGCGGCTAAAACCCAGAAAATCACGATTTCACTTCAAAAATGTAGAAAAATCGCTAATTCGCGGCTAACATGGTGGAGAAGAGCTGAAGTGAGGCAAAAACGCTAATTCGCGGCTTAGAATTGAGAAAACGTCAACTCGTGGCTTCTGAAATTTACTTCGTGGCGGAAAGTGGACGAAATCGCTAATCCACGGGATTGTCGCTGCTGAAGTTGACAAAAATCTATAGTCGCTTGTGAATATGCCAATTCGCACTATCTGGAGGCAATTTCGTTGCTCATACTGAAAGAACTCTCTGTTTCGGTGCTAAAATCGCTAATTCACGACCGAAATTAGGAAGAACGCTAATTCGCCGCTAAAGTCATTAAAAATTGCGGCATTTTCACGCGGGTTCGTATTAGTTTGACGGGGGGGGGAGGGATAACTGCGAGAAGGGTGGTGGATATGGAGATCTTATCGTGCGATTTTACGATTCACGGTTTGCAGAAAACCTTCTTGATGCCTCAAGAAAAGTTTATTATTTCGTTTTTCGTGACGTTTGACGTATTCTTCAATCAGACATTACCCTGCCCGCTCCACACGCACACTCCAACATGACATACAGTTGCACTATGATCGGCCTAGACAAGCAACCACATTGCTAGTTGGATTTTATTAGAATATTTCTCGGTATCGCCCTTAGAAAGTAAGTCCCTGCCCCCACGTTACCTGAAAATGCGTCTAAATAGTACTGATTTTATTCCTGCTTTTTGTGGTGCTGGTGCGTGTATCTTATCTTATAAGGAAGTTAGCCGGAAGAAAATTAATTGCATTTCCTAGAACTTTTTTAAAACGTACGCTGCAATTGATTGGAGTTTGCGGCTTCCTCGATATTTACCCGGAATAGGAAATCTTGAAAGACGACTTTAAAATCCACGTTAACGAACGTTTTGTTAATATTTTGTCTTCTATAAAGGGTGGAAGAAAATTGGAAAAACAAAAGGTCAAAGGTCCTATACTGCAGAGAGGAGTAAGGGATCAATTTACATTTATATCGCCTCTCACTATCTATTGCTCCACTGAAGTAAAGGCATGGAGATCAATTAGGAAAAAAAAAAATCAGAGCTCCCCAAAAGAGGGCAAGAGGGCTCGTGGATAGATGCAAGTATTGACTGCCCCTCTCGGTTGGCCTATTACTCGGGAGGGGGGTGGTGATAAAAGAGTTGATGGGTCGACGTTAGGGGCCCCTTGGGGCGAAGGGACTAACGTAGTAGGGCTGAAGGTTGGGCGGTCAGGGGTAACACCAGACCCCTCTGTTCCATCCTTCGAACCACCCCCTTTTGTCACTTTTACCGGGGATTTTAAAGCCCGTCTCCCTCTCGTCCGCGCATGCACTCAGGAGGGGGTTTTAGTGGGAAAAGCTTTTCCACTTCGGCGTGTCTCACCATCCTTGCGTGTGCAGCTCCCTTCCTTTATATTTTCCCCTTTCAAAACGGGCATTTTGTATTTTAGTATCAATAGAGTGGTGGAAACTCGAACACGTCGATTGCCCACTTCTAAACTCTGTCCCCTCCTAGTGTTTTCACACCTTTGTCCATTACCCTTACAACTGACTGAACCCCTTTTCTCTTCGCCCATCCTTTCCATGGCCCATCCTAAACAATGCCCTCCCCCCTCCGCAACCAGTTATTAATCCAGCAGCACTCAAGCTCGGGAATGGACACTTTAGTTAGACGCGACCAACTGTTCGGCTGACTTGATTAAAAAGAGAAATGAAAATTCATCCTCACTCAATTATGCTAATTATGACAGTCAATATTAAAATTATGTCGATAGGTAATGACCGAGCAAAATAGTGAAAAGTGCGCGTGCTTATATAGTGCTTTTAACAAGAAGGAGAGAAATAATACTAACACGTACACAAACAAGGGGACACATTTTTTTGGTATCAAAAAAAGAAACAAAAAATAGCCGCTTTGTACTATATCTAGACTTTGTCTTGATCTCTCATTTTTTCGCTTTCGAAACGCTTCTTCTGTAGTCTGTATAGAACTTAGATAAATAGAAAAACGTTTACTCTTCCTCTGTGTTATGTGTGAAAACAGGGTTATGATAGTTGTTGACGAAAGCACTCCGTTACGAAGGTTGACGAAAAAAATCGATAGTGTAAACAATTATGTAACGATGGGTTTACTGTCAGTCCTGTGAAGATAATAACTCCCTATTCTTCTATACTTTTTATCAGAAAAAAAAAGCAAGGAGTACTACATCAAGTTATATTCATGACTAAAGGTGTTTGAGGGGGATGCCGATGTTTTCATAAGCAAATCGATGTCAAAACACCTTGTGCGCGTCTCTGTATACCAACCAGGCGCTGAGTGGAATTAACCCAAATGATGTGCACCCAGTTAGCATTGCATTTTGGAGAGGATAGACTAAATGAGGCCTATATTCCGAGCATTGCATTATGAGGTGGGCTCACATCACGTGTGAACTGAGATTAAACACAGGTGCCCGATGGTGAAGGGAGTTGTGTGGGGCTGTTAGGGGGAGCGAGCGGGGGGAGAACGTTTGAACCTAATCACTTGACAATGGCAGTAATCTTCTCTTTCCCTTTTCACTCAGTCACCCCCCCACCCCCGACCAACTGCAACGCCTCTGAAACTCTTTTAATTATTTGAGTTTTTTCTACTAAATGGGAGAACGTTGACGTCATTCGAAATGTTCAAACGGTTTAGAAAATGCACGTCAATAGATTTTCAAGGATTTGCACGGGAGAAATCTTTAATGAGCTTCAAAAGAAAAATCAATTAGCCTTCCTTTTTTTTGTGTGTGTGTCTAAAGTGAATGACCAACAAATCGTCCGTCCCCTCACCCAAATACAAAGTATACAACGCCATCGTGTAGGGAAGGCCTTCCTCTGAATGAAATACCATCTCTGTGTATTTCTTTCCTCAATACCTCGGCCGATCGATGAACTAGATAGTACAGCTTGAGATAGATTTAGACTAGGAAAGTAGAGGGGGAGGAACAAAAGTACAAAAAATGATGTCGGATTACGCTCACTGAGTGACTTGATAAAGTAATTCGTGTATTACACGTAAGTGGATTTTATACCCAGCTCCACTTGAGAAAATCAGTTTATTAAACTTCGCTGGTTCATCGGACTCATAATATTATGTATATCGAACGTTTAGATACATTTTCTGTTGTTCGGTCTTTTACACATGCATTGTTATTTATGCCTTCTCGTCAACTCTATTCTATGCTTATCGTTTATTGCCTATTATGCCGAACTTTCTAGGTGGACAATTTTTTCTGTGTCATTGTGCCATCATAATAGCTGTAAGCATTTCGCTAAAAAAAAATACTCGTTCTCACTGTGGGCGGAATTTGAGAATTTATGAACAAAACAAGTCACACACACTATGCATGAGGCTTGTTTGGTCTGTCAAGTGGAGGAGAGTGAAGAACTAGGGAAACCACTCAAATCACGCTGAGCCAAAAAGTACTTCTTGACCCCAGATAAAAGCCATGAGTGTAGTTTTTCGTGTAAAATACAACTTTGTATACTTGGCACATTTTAGTATTGATATTTTTATATGTTGTTTTGCTTCCGAGCTACGGAAGCATTGTTTTCACTTATAGGAAATATTTTTTTTCTTCTTTAAAATCGAAATTTCCACTTGCATTTCACGTTTTATACCTTCCTGAACGATTTCGGTTTCGTGTCTGTCTATCTGTTTAGGGATGGCCTCGGGCTCGGGCAGGGCCGAGGGTTCCTGGCTCGGGCCGGGCTTCGGGTCGGGCCGGGCCGGGCTGAGAGCTGAAGCCCGACTCGGCCCGGCCCGACTTCGGCCCGGCCCGACTTCGGCCCGAGTTAAAAATTAGAAAAAATATAAAACAGAAAAAAGCGAGTGTCCGACATAGACATTTGAAATATTTTGCAACCCCCCCCCCCCACCACGTTTGTCGGTCATTACCTCACGTCAACTCGTCCTCTTTCTGTCCTCTTTTTTGTGTCCTACCTTCACTTACTATACCATTATGAATTATATTAAATTTTCGTGGGTAATTCTACAACAATGCACATTTTTTATACTCGCCTCGTTTTATTTGTTACTTCGCTTTTTTCCTCCATTTCAGTAGTCAAACGAGTTTGATAGAATTATGAAAGAGATGAGTGATGGAGTTTCGCGATAGGAAGGGCGTTGTTAAAATGCCCAGTTTGGTAGGCCACAAGCTCGCAAATGCTCATTTTCACCATACAAAAATCATTAAAAACCCAGTTCCATGGATTATATAATGAGGGAAAATTTTCCAGATTTTAGGAAGACTAAAGAGGCAAGTGTAATCTCTCGGTCGAACAGGCGTCGTAATAATGAAATTACCTGTTTCGTGGGGTTAATAGACGCGAATTTCCCCAGTTTTTATAATCATAGAAACTAAGGTACGAGAAATTTTCCAGTTTACCCAGTAGCGGATCCAAACAACATTTTTGGGAGGGGACATTAAATTTCGCATGCATGTCGTTACTTTGAAGGGGTATGATTGGCGGGGGGGGGGCTCCCGCTACGTTCTTGCTTTTTCGTCTGTTGAAGCCTCAAACTCACAATCAAGGGGTTTTCTCACAGAGCATACGACAACCAGCGCTCAATCCCCAAGCGCATGGATCGTTCGTATCGCCACTGCTTTGGTCGTCGTTTATGCTGTCAGTTTTTGTGGAGGAACAGGACGCAAAATTCACTGTTAATTGTTCAACTGTACGCGGTTAAGGGAGACTTGTACGTGTGTTTCCTGGACCCCCTCCAAGCATACGTCGCCTAGTCGGTATTACGTAAATTATCACCACTAAAATCGGAAAATTGTAGGCTCCATAAAATTATTCCGTATTTCTGCACCAATCCTGGATATCAAGGCCTCATTTAAAGCTCCAGGAGATTCTGCACGTGTGTACGATCTTTTTTCATGTTTCACTCCTGAAATAACTGTAAAGCCCACATAAACTTTTATCTTGAAAATTAGTAATGAGCAAAGCAAGACCAAGACCAAGACTCGAAGGTCATGGTCTTGCTGCAAGAGTCTTGCTGGTCTTGCTTTGTTGATTTAATTTTTTTCTTATTTACTTCGAGTGGTCTGTCTTTCGTTTTTTGTTTTTGTTGTTCTTTTTTAAGAAAACAATTGCATTGCATATCGAAAAAACAACTCAAAAACAACCTAGTTCGGGACTTATGAAATGAAAAATTCCTTTTTTTCAGTTTTATTCATTTTTCCCCACCACCGATATTTTTGGATGTTCTTCGTATTTTTCCTTCATATCTCGCCGTATACTGAAAAAAATGTAACCTGCCCCACCCTTCTGCAACCATGTGTGGTTTGAGAAGGCCAAAATAACGAAATTTGGGTTTCAAATGAGCTGAATTACTTTCTTGAACGAACCAAACCTGTCCATCTGGTAAGGAACAGCTGATTTTAATAAAGCGTAAATCCCCGAAATTGGTTTTAAGGTGCCAAATCCAAGAAATTGGGTTTTAACGCGCGGATGTGAATTTGGCTTTTGAAATAGCAAAACTTCCAAAAACTGGAGTTTTTAAGAACCAAATTCGCAAAATTTGACTATGAAAGAGCGGACATCCACGAAACTTGACGTTTATGAGAGCCGATGGCCGAAATGACGAAATTTGGTATTTGAACCAGCCAAATCCCTGAATTTCTTTTTTGAAAGAGCAACATTTGTTTGTCGAAACAGCGAAATCTGTATAACTGATTCCAGAAAGAACAAAGGCCACAAAAATTGTTTTTTTTTTTTTTTTTTTTTTAATAATGAAAATGCGCGAAATTAGAATGGCTGGAAATTTAAATGGCTAAAATCCGTGAAGTTTGGTATCAAAGGGGCAAAATCGGTGACATTTGGTTGTGGAAGAGCGAAAATATGGTTGAGCGCCAAAATCACGAAATTTGTTTTTTTCGTTTTTCGACTATTTAGTTTTTATAAATGGCCGAAACCGTGGAACAGATTTCAGAAAGAGCTAAACTCACGTTTGTTTTTATATGGCAAACATCTGTGAGTTTTTGAAGGAGCCAAATTCACGAAATTACGTTTCGAAAGAGTTTAAATATACAAAAATTAGGGCATTTATATTTGGGTTTGAATTGAGTCAAATCAAGGACTTGGGGTTTGAAAAGAGCGAAATAAGTTTTCTGAAGAGCCAAATCTGTAAAAAACTGATTTCAATAAGAGCTAAAACTACGTAATTTGGTATTTAATAACGGGTAAATTAGCGAAATTGCGGGGTCCAAGATGGCAAGAATCTGTGAAATTGGATTTTGAAGGTGCCAATTCTGAGACTTTTATTATGGCAGACTGAAAATTTCCGGTGAAATTGGGGTTAGAAAAATCCAAAATCACAAAATGTCGTTCTTTTTGGAACCAACCGAAAACCTTCTCCCCCTACATTCCTTCTTATTCTTCCTAGAACAAATAAAGAGCTAAAGCCACGAAAATATGTTTTTGATGATGCAAAAATCGCCAAAACTTGATTTTAAAGGAGCCAAATCAGCAAAATGTGTTCTTGGAAGAGCAAAACCCACAAAATTCGGCTTTTAAAAGCAGAACTTCTTTTTGCAAGACTCGCAAGACTCTTGCAACACAGTCTTGGTCTTGCGCAAGACTCGTTCGTAAGGTCTTCTAGAAAGTCTTGGTCTTGCATTTCAAGTCTTGGTCTTGCAGCCGTTAGAGAGTCTTGGTCTTGCGTCTTGGTCTTGGTCTTGCTGCAAGAGTCTCACGAGAAGACCAAGACCATTGAAACTTCTTGCTTTTTCGACGACTTATGTAGGAAAGCAAGATCATACGCGAGTGCGGAAATTCCTGGAGACGAGCGTTTTTCAATCTCGTTGATCATCTCATTGTATTGATGCGAGGTGAGAAAGAGCAGTTTGGATGACTCAATTTTTTTGGTGAAAAAGGCTAATCTCTCCACGTTTGAAGTGTCTTTATTAATTCGTGACCATCGTTTCGGTCCACTAGAGCTAGGTCATCTTCAGACAATGTTTAGGGCGTAAGAACCACCCTCTTCACACGACTTTCAGTAAAACGAGCAGTGATCACAGGCTAATCCGACAAGCTCATTTGTAGCCTGTGATCACGGCTCGTTTTAGTAAAAGTCATGTGGCGAGAATGGTTTTTACGCCCTAAACCTTATCTGAAGATGGTCTAGTCGACCGAAACCACGGTCACAAATTAAGAAATAAAGACTCTTTAAACATGGAGAGATTACCTCTTTTCACCAAAAAGCTCAAGTCTACGTCTGGTCAATTTCCCCTTAGCAAGGAAGCCTATAGGTAGCTTATTGTGCTACTCTTGGAGCCGTGATTCTAGTCCAACCCCCCCCCCCACTGTAGCGCTAAAAGGTTGTCGACTTGTGGGAGAAATGTCCACCAGAGTGTGTGAACCGAAAAAGCTCAACAGCCACACAGCGAGCGTTTGTTCAAGGCAAAGGCGTGCTTTTGTGAAAAATTCTTCTCCCTCACATATTTGGTTTTTTTCCTCGCTCTCGAAGTACATGTGATTGGTGGAATGCGGGCTTTTTCGCCATTGCATTGGAGTACAGATTTATGCTCTATTTATGCAAGCGTAAAAAACTCGGGCTGGCCCCCGAAAATAAAATCGGCCCGAATTCGGGCTGGGTTTCGGGCCGGGCCGAAGTTTCCAGACTCGGGCCGGGCTTCGGGCCCTGCCGCAAACGTCTGGCCTCGGGCCGGGCTTCGGGCCGGGCCGATTTTGAGTCGAAGCCCGGCCCGGCTTGATTCCATCCCTATGTCTGTCTGTCCGCAAATCCTTGTAACAAGCATATCTTCCATAGTTTTTATCCTTTTATGATGAAATTTTCAGGGAATATATGTGTTGGCTAGCAGAGGGTCCCCTATAAATTTCGTCAAAATCGTTCATGGGGGAGGGGGTGAAAATAGGGGTTGAATTCTCAAACAAATCAGCGGTTAAATTTACAATATTTCCTACCTCACTTGACCCATTGTTGAAAGATGCTTAAGGCCCAATTACACCAACCGAGTAGCTCGGCCGCGTACTGGGCCGAGTGGCTCGGCCGAGTACTGGGCGAGTAGTTGATGAAGTAGGAATGAGACAGTTTTGTTATGCGTTGTCATGGCACCGCGAAGCAGAAAAATTAAACGGGGAAAAATGTTTGAACTCAATACCACGAAAATATTAACTTTTGTGCCTTTTGAAAAGTTTGCTTCCCCCCTTTTTGAGTATAATTTTTAATTTAATTTAATTTCGCGTTCAAATGGTCAACAGCCGTGTTTTTTTTATTTTGGTCCTTTTTCTTTATTATTGTTATATACTTCATTTTTTTGTTAAATATTACATATTTTGTGAATTTCTTTACTACGCTGGGCTGAAGTTCTCGAGGGGGAGAAGGGAGTGTTCTGGCCGATGATCTGAAGTTGTTGAAACCGGTCTGCTTATATTCGCGGAGTGACAAATTCTTTTGGTTGCTTGGTCCTTTGGTTTGCTCTTGGTTGGTCAAGTCAAGAATAGGGCACCAGAATTGATGAAAATATGGCGATAAGAAAAATGCGTGAATGAGAGGTGAACTCTCTCAACATTCCGTGAGCTCGGTTGATCACATTTGCATATTTGGAAATGGGAAAGGGGGGGGGGTGGAAGAGTGTTGGGGGTCCATACTCGACCGAATAAATAGAATATGGTTCCATTTCCTGACTCGGTCAAAATCACTCGCTCCACACTGGGCCGAGTACTGTCTGAAGTGATTACACGGGGATTATCTCGGCCGAGCACTCGGTACGTGTAATTGGGCCTTTATGTTTTGTTTTTTAAAATGATTTGAGAAAACAGTAAAATATGTTAACAAAAAAAGCGAGGAAGCACTGTGCTATAATCATTAGTAGACGTTTTTCAATGTTCACAGGGCATATTTTGATCAACTCAAAATTTCCTATAGTATTTTTCAAAGGTACCCCTCTACTGTATGCCTTACATTTTTAATCAATATTTGTTGATGAGATTAAACAGAATTATATTTTCAAGATTCATTATTCCAGACAAGACAGTCTCTCAGCTGTAATAAGAGAGTGAATTCGGTCTTGGAGAGATATAAAACTTCTGACCGGTAACTCCCTCAATTGGGATGCCACGTGCCTTCCAAAATGATCATATTGATCCTCCACTTCAGCTGCTGGAGAATTGTAAATTATTTCTAGTGTGTTGACAGCCTTTTCAAAATTTCTTTCTTGATTTTTCTTGGTTTTTGTTCTTTTCGCCACTTTGGCACTTGTCGGACTCGTGAAGTTGTTGCAACCGGACTCGTCCGATCGATCAGAGTCGTTCGGAATGTCCGTTTCGAGGACATCCGGAAGACAAATCCTGAAATTAGAATTTTTACCGTTGAAGTCTTAGGGCGCTTTCACACTTTGAGATTCCGGTATCCGATTCCCAATCGAGGAAACTAGAAATACAATACGTCAAACGTGTTCGTTCACACTTAAGATTCCGATGCCGGATACAAAAATTATGCGATTCCGGAATCTAAGTGTGAAGGAGCGCCTTGACTGTGGTGTATTTTTAGTATACTCGATACGGGAATCGGATACCGGAATCTCAAGTGTGAAAACGGCCTTATTTTACAATTAATTACGCTGTGTGTGGGTTAAAATGGCTGGTTTAGGTGGAATATACCAATAAAAATTTCGTCAGTTTTGCTGTGATACAGGCAGGATCATTATATACGAATTCCATCTCATGTGAGACAAGAAGTTTTAATCTAGTTTATAAACAGTTGAATGGTTGGATTAATAAAAGCTTTCAATATATTTCTTGGAGCTTGGAGTTATATATGTATGAGCCTCGTTATTACGGTCATTCATAATAGAGCTCTCATATGCTTGCTTACCGCGATTTTTAACTTCATGGTATTGCTGGTGCCGAAAACCGCAACTGAATGGAGGATGATACAGGCGGCTTTTGAAGAAAAGTGGAATTTTCCCAATGTCTGCGGCTCTTGACTGTGATACAGCCACAGAACACTACGTCGATGTTTTATAACTACAAGGAGACCTACAGCATTGTGCTTTTCGCACTTGTCGACGCTGATTACCGCTTCCTATATATCGACGTTGGGCGTGACGGAAGAGCTTCCGACAGCTCAATTTTTCATAACTCCACCTTGAAAATGGCGCTGGAAAAGAATATCTTGAATTGGCCTGAAGGTTCCTTGTGCGTTGGTGATGACGCCTTCCCCCTCGAGACGTATTTACTGAAACCATACCTGCCTGATGAGCCGGATTTTTCCGGGTCTGGTTGATTGGTGGGCGGGGGCGGGGATCGTAGTGCAGTGGCACTTCCCATTATAGGTTGATAGGTGGTCCATCGGCATGGCTGGGCAGTAATTGAATTACATGTAATTGAATTACGTAATTCAATTACAATTAGTAATTGGTAATTTGTAATTGATAACAACACGCCATTGTAATTGATAATTTGTAATTAAAAGCACTTTTTCGAAGTAATTTGTAATTAACAATTACCAATTACATTTCCATCAATATTACTTCGAAAAATCAGCGGTTACCTACTATTTCGCGCCTTACTTGGAGCTTTTGGAGGAGTTTTTGCATGAAATTCTTTGAAAAAAAAGAGTTTCAAAGCAATTATGACACGAGCGATATCCTCGAGCTTAGGGTTGCCAATTTGAAATTTGAGAAACGGTACAAAAGTTTCAAAGATCGAAACCCCAAACCAGAGGCGTAAGTAGGAATTTGTCTTGGGGGGGGGGGGAAGGGTCAGATTGAAATCTCGTAAGGTTGAAAGGAGGCGGGTAATTTCACATTTTAGTCATCATTCCACCCAGCCAGCACACTCTTGAATCTGGACATCTTGCTGGCCTCATCATAGCCTCAATCTCTCAGTTAAGGACAATTTTTGGACTCTACCCGCAAATTAGCGCTTTTCTCAATTTTGGCCGAGTGTATCGTTCTTCTCAATTTCAGCCGCAGATTAGCGGTTTTGCCCCACCCCCTTCCATAGCCATGAATTTACGCATTTTCTCAACTTTAGCAGCAAAGTATCGTTTTTATCCTGCGAGCGATGTTTCTTAGTTATCCACGATTTCCTCAATTTCAGCAGCATATTACCGATTTTTTAATCTTTTTACCAGGGGATTAGCACTTTTCTCAGTTTCAGCTGGAAATTAACGTTTTTCTTTAGTGTTTTCCTCAATATTAGCCGCAAAATAGGGGGACTTTTCACGAATTACGATGTTTTTGTTTCACCATACGCTATGCATGAGCGATTTTCCTCAGTTTACTCGTGAATTAGCTGTTTCTTCACCTATTGCCACAAATTGGCTTTTTTTTCAATTTCAGCCTGAAAAGCTGCCTTCAGAATCCGCAAATTGGCGTATATTCAGTTTTTGGTGGCAAATAAGAATTTTTCTCAATTTCAACCGCGAATTAGCGGTTTTTTAAATTGTAGCGGCGACGTGTCGTGGCGTTTCAAACCTGTGAATTAGCGAATTTTCTCAATTTCAGTCACAAATTGGTGTCTGGCGCAATTTCAGCTGTAAATTGGCGATTTTTTCCATTCTTAGCCGCGAATTAGCAATTTTCTCAATTTTTAGGCTTAAAATTAACCTTTCTCTTAATTTTGACCAGGCTGATTATTTTATTTTCTAAATATTACCCGCAAATTAGCGGGTTTTCACATTATACCACCGCATTAGCAATTTTATAAAACTTTTATAGATATAGATTATTGCTTCTTTTCAGTTCTAGCCGTGAATTAGCGTAATTTTTAACATTGTACTATAGCCATGCATGAATTTGCCATTTTTCTGATTTTAGCCACAAAAATGCCTTCAGAAGGTACGAATTTAAATTAAAAATGTAACATTTTTTTTTTTTTCAAACCAAAAAATGTACATCTATCCATCATTTTCTATAAAAATCATCATTTTTAAATTATAAATTTCACGACACTTAATTCGTGAATTATTGATGTTTCTCAATTTTAAGCGAATTTTCGCTTTTTCTAAATTTTCGCAGCGTGGTAGCATCTCCATGCAACCCGTGCATTATCTACTGAATTTTGTCAATTTATGCCAAGAATCGGCGTTTGACTCAATTTAAGCTGCAAATTAACAATTTTTCCCATTTTTAACTGAGAATTAGCACTTTTACCTCAATTTGAACTGAAAATTAACGTTTTTCTAAATTTTAGCTGCGCTAATTGGTGATTTTTTCAATTTTTGCCGCGAATTAGTGGTTTTGTTCATTTTATATCCGCGAATTAACGTTTTTCCATAACTCTATATCTGCACATTGCAAATTAGCGATTTTTCCCAATTTCAGTGTGAAATAGCGCTTTGTGCTAATTTTGCGTCCATTCAGCATCCTATTCCCTTTTTCATACGCGAATGGGCGATTTTACGCCATTTCAGTTGTAAATTTGCCATTTTTGGCCAATTTTAACCTGAAAGCGTCTTTTATTTGTCAATATTATAGCGTGTTTTCTCAACTTTACACAAAACGTTTTGCGTTGATTTTCACAATTTATTCGTAGAATGGCCTCCATGTACCGGGAATCAGCGATTTTTTTCTTAATTTTAGTCTGGACGTTGCATCGCGAGACCACGAATCAGCCATTAGCGAATTAGCCAGATTAGCAAACCATGACTATCCGGGGTTCCCCGTGACAGTTCGCAGGCTGGGATGTGGGGCAAAATTAGCCAAATTAGCAAATTTGAACCCGGACATTTCGCAACCCTACTCATGCGACGCGTTTGGCATCTTGGGGCTATGCTGTTCCTGCTTCCTACCTCAAAGGTCTGTTCTGACGTTCGATTGTTGACTGGACGCTGGGGTTTAAAAGGTTTTCCGAGAAGCTATGGTCAATAAGCCAGACCCCAACCACAGACTTTCAACCACGGGCATCGCAACCTCTCGCTGGCAGATCCAAAGTTAACTGCGGGGGGGGGGAGACTCCCTCGCTTTGATGAGTCCAAAAAGGTGGCAATGGACGGATCTGTGGGCTAAACCACGTCTCGTATACACGTTTTGGAACAGCAAATGATATAATTATGAATTCAGACCCTAACTGGTGAAATCCACCATGAAAGTGATGCGTTTACAGACCCTAAAGAAAAACACAATGATGTTTTATTCTATGTATGTCCTCCGCTCGTGCACTAGCGAAAACTTTCGTTTTTTTTTACACATTTCAATTTTACTTTTTTTAAAAAACATAAATATGGGTGCAACCACCTTCGCGTAACCCAACCCATGGACGGAATCGTTTGTTTAGCGCCATTCCCAGTCCTTATATCGTTCGCTTACGATTTTACGACAAGATTTGCCGCTGAACAAACGGTTTTGTTCTTGGCCCTCAAACAGACTAACGTTAAGGCGGCGTTTTCATACTGCAGCGATACGATATAGTTTCCGCATGACTCTCACGCTCATCATCAACTTGATGAAGCGGCGCTACGGGTGGGATCTCGCGGAAGAAGGGCACCTACTCCTCTTTCAGAATCCTGGTGGAGGAACCCGACTTTTTAAGGGTTTATGACGAGTCTTTGTGGCCCTGTATTGCGCCGTCTTCGCCTTTTCCTCCTCTGGATACTTCGAATCCACGACTAGAGAGTTCTGTGTTTTCATCATGCTCTTTCTACGGGAACCCCCCCCCCCCTCTTATTCGACCTTTAACTGTGAAAAAACGTCAGCGATATCGCTTGTAAATGGCGACTCAGGCATCAAAGCCCTCAAATTATTTTATAAAAATGTCCAATGCTTGCGGACCAGCTTCCTTGAAGTTTTTGACATGGTTCAGAGAGATGACTGCCGTTGTTTGCTTTGTTGAGACTTGGCTAACAGGCGAAGAGGTTTCGCGTTATTCCCTGCCAGACTTTGTTTTAGCTAGTAATTATGGCAGACCAACAGCAATTCAGTGGTGGAACTTGCAAAAATCGTCGCCTTTCATCCCTCTTACGAGCATCAGGGGTTTAAGCGTCGAGACACAGTTTGAGATTAGTGCTTCGTGGTGACAAGATGACCATTTGAACATCTATCGGCCCCCCCTGATTATTCCACTTCAGCAATAAGCTTGTTTTTCGACAAGATTCACACCGCTCTGACAATTGCATGTAGTTTGAGTGAGACTATCATTCATAAATCGACTCTCTTCCCTCAGGAGACAGCCACACAAGGGATTCCATTCCGGCTTTCCGGTTTCATCAGGTTTCTGTGGAGGCTACTTATAAGGTTTCAAATTAATTCCAAGAAGAGCTACTGCGCAGATATTTATGGATTTTCACCGATAATGCTGAATATCGTCGCTGAGCTCATCCGTGAGCCTCTGACGTACATTTACAACTTAATTATCTCTGCTGGAGTATATCCTGAGTGGTTCAAACGTTCAAACGTCTACCTTCTTCACAAGAAAGGCTCTGCAGAGGATCTATCGAGTTTTCGCCCATTGACAATCATTCCCTCCATCTCTAAAGCATTGGAGGTGTTAATGTACGAGCAACTTGTGGCACACTTCGTGTGGTTCGAACTTCTGTCTGATGCTCTGTTTGGGTTCAGGTCTGGCCGAAGCACAATTTCTGCAATCATATTATGGAATCATACCTCACGAACCGTCGTCAGTCGGTTTTCTTTAATAATAGTTTATCGGACTCTCTTAAAGTGGGCTTCGGCGTGCCTCAGGGGTCAGTGCTGGGCCCTCTTTTGTTATTTTTTTTTATTACTAATGATTCACCGTCAGTTCTGAATCCTGGAATCAAGTGTGCCTTGTACGCCGACGATATTCCAATTATATATCCGGATTCGGTTGGTGTCATCAACGCGTACTTGGTTGGTGTTCGTCTAACTGTTTGAGCCTTAACGAGCATAAAACTCAGAAAAATTGATGGATCACTCAAGTGGAAGGCGCACGTGGGGTCTCTGTCGGAGAGGTTGGCGAGGGGGATTTTTATTCTTCGTCGTTTGAAATATTCTTTGGACCTAGCTCTACCCTCCGCTCCGTCTATTTTGCATTTTTTTCACAGCCATCTTTCGAACGGGACCTCATTATGGGGGAATTCAGCTTCTTCAAGGAAGATCTTTGTGCTCCAAAAACGTGCGCTGCGACTTCTCTGCCGCTTGAAGCAGTATGATTCTTGTCGGCAAGTCTTCAAGGAGCAGAGAATATTGATGTACGGCTTATTTTTGCTTCAGTGCCTTTGCAACGCAAGAGAGGCATACCAGTGGTACGAGGGACAAAAACTGTATCTTTCCGGAGCTATTCAGGTTGGCTATACTTCGGCGAGGAGTTTCATGGGTCTTTCGTCGAGGATGTTCCATCATCTCCCGACCCACATTAGAGGTCTAGACGCCGGTTCTTTCAAGAAAAGAGTTAAGGCTGGACTAATTGAGGCAGCCCTCTATAGTAATAACGAATTTTTCTCTAGTCAAGTCTCATTCTAGTCCGTTCTTATTTGTTTTTGTTTATTAGACATTGTTTTGCCACAATTGTTGGCCACTGCAATTAACCGGACAATGTTGGTACCACCAGCACTTGATATCATTATCAGCATTGTTATTTAATTGACCAAAACTGCTGAGTAATGTCCAACCACCGTCCATTAACCAACTTGGACGGTTCATGACGTTATTAACTGGTTAAATACGTCATTGACCACATTTTACAGCTTTAACCGTAACATTAATTATTCAAACGCAGATCAACTTTGGGGCTCACCCAGTTGTACAGTTTACATCAAAACCTTTCTCCGTCAGTAGAGCTCACAGTCTGGAATGAATTGCATCCCAAAACAAATTTTTAGGACGTAAACCGTCCGGAAGTGACCACTCAAACTCTGAAATCGACTATCGACCACGATTTTTTTCTCTTTTTTTTATAATTTCTTTCACTGGATTTCAAGGAATCTGTGAATATCACCTCTGTAACCGACTTTCCATCTGACTGGCCATAAACTTTTCCGGTCCGGAACGGAATATTGCATTCTCGTCCGAAACGAGAACGCCTTTTGCCATCAGAAGAGTGTGAATGTTTGTCTAATATCAGGGACGGTCACCTTTTGTTTGTCATCCATTTTTTTTTTTTTTTTTGATCATGATTGGTGGATTCTTGGATGACACATATGATTTTATAGACCGGCGGGGGTGTCCGTCCCCGATATAGTCGTGTGTTTTAGCCTCATAGATCCTCACCCGGGGTGAGGTTGGCGGGCTGGTTTGATGGTTTGAGCCCGGCGGTGAGGGAACTATGGCTCAAAGGGCGCTGCTATGGTTCGGGTGTGTGATTGAGGCCAGCTGTTGTTGTGGGCGGGACTTTGTGGACCTTTTAAGAACCCTCTTTCGGGGCCCTGTTCCTAGGGAAGGGGTCCGAGCACGGGTTCCGCACCGCACCGCTGCCCACCATTTTACCATACACCAGGAGCACAAAAATTGATGTTGAGCCTTAAAACTGCTGTTGATTGTCTCCCAAAAATTTAAGTTTCATTTTCGAATTGCCTCCATTCGTTAAGTGACAGACAGAGTTCAGCGGCCAGTGTTCAACTGTGTACAATAGTAGGCAGCCTCCAGTTGATTGTGAGCTAAATACCCCACAATTTTTTTACTGGACAACGCGAATAATTCACTTGTGAGTCAACGTCGATGCTCGTAGAAGATCGTATCCCTTTTGCGGATAGGCGGATACTCCTGTTCTTCCAGGCTTGAAGGCTTTCCATATGAGAGCAGAAATCCGTTTCCGTTTCACCTTCGTAGATTCTCAGCAGCGTAACTCGTAAGCCCAGATCGCTAAGTAGAATCGGCTTCAGTCACCACGTGTTTTCCTCTCAATAGTCTTCAGGTTGTTTGCCGGTACCAGAAAACCCATGTGAGTGAGCTCATTATGTGCAGTCCACCTCGTATGTGTCAGCCTCTGAAAAGATTCCTCCGAATTACTGTAAGCTAGATCCCATGCCAGAGCACTAATGTGAGTCATTTCCTTCCCAAGAATTGTGGCCCAGTAAGAGATCATTAAACACCACGTAGAATGTTTCTTTTTAAACCTAATCCTCAGTGCGCTGCTCACTCTCTCTTACTTTAAGATTACATTTAAAGAGAAAAGAGTAAATATATCACCAGTGGTCAAGAGAAGGCAGAAAAGTATTTTCGGGTCAAGATTGAGAGAAGAAAGACAGATTTATCGTTCAACCTTACGTTTCACTAGCGCAAATAAGGGCGTCACAGAGATACGTGAGAAGGGAAGTCTTGGGGGCTTTCTCGATTTTTCTAGAAATACCCCGATCGATGCCTGTTTGAAGGGGGAGACTGGCATTTGTTCTGTCTCTATTTTTCTTTTTTTTAAAAAATAAGTTCAAGCTCAGGAATTGGGAAGAATGGAGGTGCTAAAAATAGAAGAAAATACAGAAATGTCAGCTTTATAAGGGGATGGGGACTGTAAATAAGATGGATAGATTTCCGGGAGGTGAGAAGTAGGTGGGGCATTAAGATTTACACGCACACTTGAAACGTATTTCTCTCCTTCAAATTTCTACCGAAGTAAAAACAAGGTTCGTTTTTTTAGGAAGAGTTCATTTCTAGTCTTGCCCTGAATTGAGGAGGAAAAAGTTGTCCTCATTGTAAAAATGCTTCCGAGATGATGCTCTCTATTTTGGCAATCGTCTGCCACATTTTGTCTCTGTGGAGGCGACCAAAAATCGTTCCTCCGCCTCCGAGCAATGGACAGACTTCGTCTGGTAGCTCCAGTACGACCGTTGTCGCCGCCCCAACTAATTCCCTGGCCGTACCGACGACTCGACGTCCAACCGCTTCCCAACAACAGCAACAGCGTCCCCCGCTTTTACACTTCCCGACACTGTCCAGTGGTGGCGGCGAGTCACCACCGCATTCTGGAGTGACGGTGCCAGCGACTGATTCACCCCGTGCTCTCGTTGATAGGCGGAAAATGAGACGCTCTTCGTCTAAAACTCACGCTCGTACTTACCGAATTAAGCTACCCCCAAGTCCTAGACGAGCTAAAAGGTAAAAATCCTACATCCCTATGATCACACCCTTAAAACACAATATTTTTCTCTGTATATTAGTCTTTAATCAATACTTTTATTTTTATTATAAATAATATTTATCTTTATTTTTTTTTTTTTTTTCAGTTTCGATGTCGAGAACGGTGGAAGCGGTGGCGGAGTCGGAGGCGGTGGTCGAGCCGAAGGAGCGGCTTCACCGTCGGCCGTACTCCTTCTTCAAAATCTCCCTCAGCGGCGAGAGTCCTTCCTCTATCGGTCGGACTCGGATTTCGAGGTTTCGCCGAAGAGCATGTCGAGGCACTCGAGTATCGCCTCTGAAAGGTCAGTCATCACTTCCGATTATTTATTTGTCTAAAATATTTTTAAAAAAAAAACAACGAAATAAATAAAACATCATTTTTATCATAATTATAAAGAAAAAAACACAATAGAAAATCATTCGCTCGCCATAAAAAAACAAACAAAATACCCGTCAATTACTACAGAATCCACAATCACGATATAATCCATAAATTCACGCGATCCCTCTTTTTTCCAACGACATTATTCAAATCAATTTTACAGATTGAAAGAAGCCGAGCCTCCAGCTTTGGTCGAGCGATCGTACGTAAAATTTAACAAACTGAAAAATGCTCGAAATAGATTAGAATTTCATTATACGGCTAATTATATGTTACTTCGATTCAATTTTTCGCACTAATTTGTTATGTTTTTTTTTGTTGTTGTTTAAAGTAGTTTTTTTTAATAGTTCTAATACGCTTATTATTCATTCGCTGTAACAATGCCCTTGAATTCACAAAGCAAAGCTGAATCGTTGATTCTTGTTCGAGGCCCCCCCACCCCCAGCCATTGCACGGATTCCATAAATGTTTTTTTTTTTTTTTTTTTTTTGTTTGTTTATGAGAAAGATCATTCCCGAACGAACGGCATTTTGAAGCAAAATGTGCATGATTTTCTTTAATGATATTGAATTGATGATGATGAAATGATTTTTTTTAAATTAATTGTTAAGTGTTTTTTTAGAAGTTTTTTTATGCAATAAAAAGAGTCACATTGCTGCTGTTTTTAGATAGTTTTATAGGGCAATAATGTAGTTATAGCTGTCAGACGGAATTCATCACAGTAAGTTGGTATCAGTTGAAAATACACTATATAGCATTCCAATTTCACTTGTTCAAAATTAAAAGTAAACGTTTGTTTCTGATAGAGAATAGTCCTAACACAGTAGATAACCAAAACGTATACCTAATTAAAATATGAGTTGTCCGTTTTCTCCTATCGCGCAAAAAATTAAAAAATCGTCCAACGTTTAACCGTATAAGGCTTCTGTTGATGAAATTTGGAAGCAAATAGTTGTTTTTCGTTAAATAATGAAACACTGACAATGGCATCGTACCTGCGTTCATAAAATCATTTTTAGGCATTTTCGTTTGTCCTTCAGACCAGACTGATCAGTCTTGTATAGCGATTGTTACTCGAGCAGACAAAAATTACGTCATGACAAGATTGCTATGGAAACGAACGATTTTCTGATGACTGTTTGAAAAGGTCAAAAAATTCCCTGTATCGACAAAAGTCCAAGCCTGGACGACAATAATTCAAACGGCGCCATACCGAATTTCCCCTAATTAAGTGCTTCGCTATGGTCTTCGTCTCACCTGACTGAGGTACCTTTTTGTCTATCGACTATCTAGTCTTTTGCGTAAACATTTATACAATAAGATAAAGAGCGATTTTTTAATCCCTTCAAAAATACTGTAATAGTCCAACACCAAGGATTAAAACACATTTATTAGTATTTTAAGTGGTGTTTCAAGTCTTTTTGATTCTCCCACTCATTCTCGTGGAATAGATCGGACCGGTGATCGACGTGGAATTATTAAGCGCATGCGCTCGTGAATTCTACCTCACTATCGTCCACCCTTTCATAAACTAGAGAGAATCTGGTGAAAGAAAGGGAAAAGGGACCGCGAGAATTAACACAAGGCTTTCCACATTATAGGGACGCTCCACCAAAATTTTTCTCGCTATTCGCCACTCGTAGGAGGACCAAGGCAGAACGGCCGCCGACGGAAAATTTGTTGAAAAGAGCCTGCCTCCCCGGGTGTCTGTAGGGCTTACTCTTTTTTCCATCCTTCGTCAAATGGTTGTGAAGGAGGGGCTGGAGGAGGTGGTTGGGTGCTGTGGAGGAGGACGCCGCGCGTAAACCACGATGCGAGGCGCGGTTAGCTCGAAATCGAGGAGCGAGGAATAGTCTTGCTTGAACATACAAGGAATGAGCGTATACAAATCGCAAGTTTATAAAGTGGTTTAATTTCAATTTTTTTATATTTTAGTTTAGTTTTTTTTTAAAGAAATTTGATCGTGTCCAGCATGTGACTTTTCCGTCAATTTAAATTTTCACGGTGCTCCTCAAAGGATCAAATTTGAATTTGCCAAATTACGAAAGCGGATTATGTGACAAAACAAAAATGTGTGAAGTTTTCTGTGGTGGGGGGAATGGGTGGACTGAATTGAACGTGAGAACTACGAGTTTTTGATGAAATAATATTCCTTGTCAACGGAAGAAATGAACGAAAATTTACCGTCCGTGCCCACGGGGGGCCTACCGAGAGCGGTGAGCACTTCGGCTCTCCGCGTTCGAAATATGAGTCCATTCTGGTCAAAATGCTTCCAACTTTCCCCCAGAAAGTGAGTATCTTTGTTCGCCCTCAAAGATAATAATCCATTAGTGTTTTTCGTTTGAAGGGTGGAAAAGAGTGGGTTGTAATTAGACAGGCTGTCGAGGATAAATTGGGCTTTTGTTTAAAAACAACTGTTTGGTCGTGTATTAAGAAAAGGGGGAAACGTGATAAACATTACGAATAAAATTTCGTAATAAAACGTGGTGGTGATGTCGTAGCCCGGCCCTAGTTTATTATTCAAAATAAGAAGTGCTTTTCTCTATTTTTTAAAAAACTTCTCACACGATTCAAACAGTTGTGCATGAGACCGGGTTCAAAAGGGCTGCGAATAAAAGGAAACAATGTGTCAAGATCCAGAGGAAGTGAGTGAAGCGGAACTGGGTGAGAGGCGTTGGAGACAAATTGAACGATGTTCCAACATTATCTTTTTGTGTCTCTTTGTAGTCTTCCCTCTTGGCATATTGCGCCGCTTTTCAATAACAGAACTTAATTAAAAATCTCGGCTGGTGAGATGTTTTTTTTTTTTTTTTTTCTTAGAAGAGAGCTTCTACTGAAAATGGGAAATTAAATCCATTTCGGTTTCATTTTCTGTTGTACTTATGAGTTGTCAAGCGGCCGGGTGCTGCCTGTGAGAGAAAGATAATTCAACTATGAACTTCTGGCATCAATCATAGAGTCTAATTTCACTCTAAATAGATCAAATTAATTAATTCGGTGCAGTTTTCAACTAGTATTCAAATACCACCTCCCAACAAATACCAAAAGATTCCCAACAAACCCAGGTTCCGTCGTTCTGTATAATTAGAGTAGGATACCACCTTCCCCCGCTCCAAATTTTAGAGACTGTTTAAAAACATGCACACACTTGGCGAGCTTTGCAAGCCCTCCTGTTTATGATACCACAGACAGGAGCTCCTCTGTCAAACATATTTATCTTAATAATCAGTTTTATCCAAGCGATAAAGTAATCTCAGCAGTTAAAATGCACAAAAATTTAATTTCGTCTCTGGTAGGAAAACACATTTTTCGGGTAAGGTGTTTTTTTTTATGTTTTTCAGCCTACCTTCGTTCTCCGGTACGGAGAAAACAAAATGAGATTCACATGAATATGACGTGGGAGAGTATGTTGAGAAAATTGATGGGATACTGGTATATAATCAACGTATTTTAACTTCCCCACTCAAATGGAACGGGAGAAAACATAAATTTATTCCCACCCCTCCATCCTTGGACCCACTCGCAATTCTAAAACTCATGCACTAAATCGATCATAAACTGCCCGCTTTTAATTCTTTTTCTTTCTTCTATTTATTAATTCCCCTCCCCCCCCCCCAAACTTTCACATTTCTGCACGTGCTTGAAACATGATGTTTGTCGAAGGTTCACACCAACACGTAACACCGGTCTCCCCCTTCATAATACTTGCTTCAAAACGCCGTGATTAATCCCTTTATGCTGATCTGACCCTTTCTCCGATCAGTGTCCTTCTCTTTCTCTTTCTCCTCATCAAAAACATTTTTACGTTGTGTAAAAGTCAGAAAACTCGCTTAATCACCCTCTCGAGACCGGGCGTCCGTTTCGTGCTTTCACCCTGTGGTTTTGTCATGATATAATCGGTGTATTTATAGTGATGAAGAAGAGAGGGTTAAAAGTCATTCTATTTCTTTCAATTTTATATACCCGCCGTCGATCGTGGCCTTTATAAAAAAGTTTGGCATTAACCGCGCTCCTTTTCATCATTGATTGAGAAAAAAACACGCCCCGATGATCGGTTTTAAAAAAGCCGATGTGCTTTGAATTGAACCGATCGTCCAATAACAAATGTGTACGAGGACAAGTCATATTATAGCCCAAAATGTATTTTTATTTTTCAAATGTTAGTATGTACGGGCTGCAAAAAACAGGCGTTTAATTGACATGACCTGGGGGCCTATTCTTATTATTTTTTTTTTTTTTTGAGGGCTCGGACGGTCTCCTGACTCCGAAGGTGCCAAAAGCCTTTCGGCCCATACACCATACCCACTTGGGGCCCCGGACTCGGGAGAGCCTGGTACGGCTCCTCAAACCTATTTATTCTTTCCAGCAAACTCAGGAGACGGGTCCCATTCTCCTTTGAGAAGCTGGGGAAGGATATCCTATCGTCACCAAAAATGGTGTATCTGGCCGCCGCATAGCCGTCACACTCGCATACGACGTGCTCCGCGGTTTCCTCAGCCTCCCCACACCTTTCGCAGTCGGGCTCCCCTACTGCTCCCATGATTGACAGATGCCTATTAAGGGCGTAATGTCCTGTATACATCCCGACTAGCCGCCTAAGCTTAACCCGTGTTAGTCCCGGCAACCATGCCGAAGCTTCCTGGTCTTCCTCATTGATTCCCAGTTTTGCTTGCCGGCACCCGGGTTCAGTCCGCCATCTCCTCAGGGCTTGGTCACTGGCCCAGGCCCTTATCTCCCTCAAGACCACCCTTCGGGCAATGCCCACCGATGATTCAGGTCCTATCACCCCAGCTGGTCCGCGCCACGCTTGGCCAGCTCGTCTGCTTTTTCATTTCCCTGCCATCCTCCATGACCCGGGATCCATCCCAACGTTAGGGAGTTCCCTTCGCCCTGGAGGTCCTGTATCCCCTACTCTGCAACTCGCCACGGCCGCTGAGTCTCCACCACGGGTTTGGTGATCGCCCCCAGCGCCGCCCTGCTATCAGAGTAGATGCCGATCGCCCTACCTGTCACTTTCCGCTTCAGTAGCTCCCGAATACAAGCATCGATCGCTACCACCTCGGCCTAGAAAACTGTGGTGTGTCTATTATATTTATTAGAAACGACGGCATATTGATGAATCGAATGTTAAGAAACTTTATTTAATGAAAAAACGATTATACAGTAGTTGAATAGAAAAAGCAGGAGCGTCTTACTCTGAACCATAGAGGAGTAATAACATGGAGGGAGCCTTGAAGGAAAGAGGGGTTCAAGGGGACGACCCCAAGATTACAGCTGTCGAAAGAGGTTGCTTTTAGGGTAACAGCCACAGAACTTCCCTAGTTTCCTGCTCAATGTAAACAAACGTAGTAAACAAAATTGATAAGTTTTCTTATTTTCTGTTTTATTGAAATATAACTTAATTATGTTTCGTTCTTGTCTGGGAAGAAATTTGAACATCAAATTATAGAAATATTTTTGACGGTAATTTTAACACACTGTGCTCGTAAAGTCCCTTGGTACTTCGTTCTTAATGCGCCTACGTGGTTCGTGACAGTAATAGTCAATAGTAGGTAATCGTCTTCCTGTATTTTTTATTAGCATTGAACAAATATCAAACGAACGTGAGATTACAATGCGACCGCGAACCTCCAACATTGTCATTTTTCACGATCTATTCATAATATGAATCTCAATACCCAGACGTTTTGTCATCTCATCTCGCCTCTAATGCCAGTGTAGTCAGGGCATATTCGAAGACGATCTGTTTTCAACTAAGCCGGTGGGTAAGAGAACCAATTTTATAGAAAACTGATTGGTTTACTGTAGGGAATTGGATTGCTTTTCGTGTTTGATTGCTGTAGACGATTTATGGACCACCAACTCAGACCATAAGCGGATTCAGTAGACATGAAAGCACGTGACGAATTCCCGACGTCTCCCGAGCCCACATTGCTCTATTGGAGCTTTTGGGGTTCGCACGTTACAATTCCGGTTTGATACTCCAGTCTAAAGGCCCGGCTACACGGCCAGTCTTTCCCTACGGAAAGCTCGAATCCAGTCTTACGGAAAGTTTGAGCGTGTGGACGGCAAAACTGACTGGCTCGTTCAGGCCTCGGGATCGACTTGATTGAATTATCATCAGTCCTCAAGCTTTAGAGTATTTAACCGGACGATATGACCATCCTGACATAACAAATCAACATTTCCCAGGATGAGTGGTCATTTTGTGCCACAAAATTGTCCAAGATGGTGAGTTGGACCATTTTCGGGCGTCGAGAAATGAAAGAGTCTGGTTCTTGGGGGCTAAATTCCAGTTTTCTGCATTAATAGTCAGCTTCTAGCGCGATATTATCAATCTTTCGAGTAAGTGTCACCGTTTCTGTGGAGGTTTCGTCGAAAAATTGTGACTTTTCAAGATATTTATTTTAGGTAGGCTAATTACTCAGTTTGAATGCCTGAATTGTCAATTCACGAGTCGGGGCGTGCCGGTATCAAGCTAAACAGTCAGTTTCTAGGGTCAAGACTCCATAGTTTGAGTCTAAATCAACGGTTTCCTGAATGGATCGTCAGTTTCGTTGGATCCAATAACTGGCAATTCACTCACAGAGGTACAAGCACATTGCAGCATTGTACATCATAAACTAACGGCCAGAAATTGCTATGTTTACCAAAAAATCCCGACGATGCATACTTGAAAACGAACTTTATTATCCTGAAACTAAAAGGTATCGAGCCAAGAAACGGACACTTCAGCTGCTTAACATTATTACACTGCTGTATGGGAGAAATAAGGGACATAATCCAGGCCGCAAATGATTAGCTTCACGCTACATTCTGGGCGAGGGACACGAATTAAAAACTACAGATCACAGAGCGAGAGAAAGCAGGATCCAAAAACTGTTTTTACGGGGTGAGGTGGGGGGGGGGACTGTGACCGCTCACTTGATGACCCAGGGGTTCGAGTTCGATGCACGCAGATGTCGCTGCACCCATGGGCGTTTTCTGATGGGTGGGCAAAGACTATCACTCCCTCTCATAATCCACACACATTACTGATGTGCGTGCGAATTCAATTCCGCTTCTTTAGGTTTTTTAAAGTACTCGATTTTATGGATTATTGGTGCTCCAACCAATAAGAGAACCAAATTTTGCCAATCTTGGCCTCTCAAGATAGTCCAGTATGCAGAGGACAGCACCTTGCAACAGGTGATGTAACGATTTTATTATTTTTATTTTAATTAATCTAATTAGGTGCCCATACACGAACGGATTTTTTTGGGAAACCCGCGGGCCTGGTCTGTGTGTTAGTGGAGAAGAAAAAACTTCGGTTTTGACCGTCAGCTTTGAAAACCCGAAGGCCAGGCCTGTTTATCGACATAGGTACACGTGCAGTTGAGACCGACGGATCTCGGAACTCTAGACCCGCGGGTTTTGAAATCCGAAAGATTGGTCTGTCAAGGGCCAGGGGGGGGGGGAACGGAAAAACTAAAATTAATAAAAAGCATACGCATAAAATTGGGTAAAAGCTTGGAGCTGACGACAACGACTGAGCGACTGATGATGCTGAAACCGTGGTTTCGCACCAAATTAAACGTTGTAGATCGACAAATATTTTTTGATTTATCCCTTGGCTATACCCTGATCTAGCTGTGCACTTCACACTCGTACTGCGCGGGAGTTTCGGTCGGTGTGAAGTTTGTCATACGCACCCGACCGCCGTGAACACACACACGAAGCCGAGGAAGCCGTGTCGCAGCTCGCTGCAGCCTTATGTCAATCAAATGAGCAATAGCTGGATTTGAACCCAGGCCCGCTGGTTTGCGAAGCGAGAATTGAATCCATTACACCACCGAGTCATGCCCGTGGACCCATAAGACGCGTATGGATGACCTCTTTCCTTAGAAAAATACGAAATCCGTCGCTTTTGCCTTTGATCTGTGGGACATGCTCGACAGTTCAACCTGAGGATTTTGTTTTTCAAAATCTGCGTGTTTCACCATACACGAACGGATTTGAACCGTTGGTAAGTTTTCCCGAAGGCGAGAACTGCACGTGAGTGGGCAACCTCAGGCTAAAAACCCGCAGATTTGGCCTGTTGGAAAAACCCACGGTCTAAATCTGCGGTTCTGGCCTGTCATTCTCCACTCACGTTCAAGGCAGAAACCCGCAGGTCGGGCCCGTTAGAAAAATCCGCGGGCCCGGGCTGCGGTTCTGGCCTGTCAAAAAAATCCGTTCGTGTATGGCTTGCTATTGGTGGGGGGGGGGGGAAGAATCACAGTTTGCACACGAAATTTCGAGAGGCAGAACTTTGACAACCAACAAGTCATAACTTCAAAGAACTGGTTCCACGTACTTGATACAGATATTTCTATTTCATGCTCTGCATTGCAGGGCCTGCAACTTTCCCTCCTCCTTCAACACAGAATTTCGCAAGCTCGTCCCCCTCAAGACCTCGAATGCTGTATTATTTCTGCTTTTGATCCACCTTAAAAGCAATTTTGCGGGGGCCGGCTGATTAAAATAACCAATTTCGCTGCCATGACTCTTCCAGCAATTTAGCGGATCTGTCACTTACAGAAACCAATTTCGTGGGTTTGGATCCATAAAAATAGAATTTTCTGGGGTTCGCTCATTAGAGACCCATCACTCTGTTTCTTGGCTGCTAATTGACATAGTGAGATAAAAGCCCCCCCCCCCACCTTATAACTTAACAAAGCGCTGCGACTGTCTGGTTGATGTCGGGGCACGTGCCACTTGACACTTCCTTACGTACGGCTCCAAGTTCTGACTTGGCTTCTGAGAGAGGTCGCCCCGAAAATGAACTGAGAAAAGTGTTGGGCATACACGACTCCAAAAATATTCTGAAGAAAATTGTATCAATTAGAGGCTATACTATATTTTAATCAATTCGAATGGTATGATGGGGCGAAGCTACCCCACCTTACCAACATTCGCAGTCGGCGCCGAATCGTTGGGTCTGGCCTTACGCACAAGTTTCATCACTCGAGCCATGATACAACGTCGTAGCGTTGTTTAGATTAAGAATCCAAAACGTCTATTATCTGTCAGTGACCAGGGGTAGTATAGACAGACCGTCGATGAAGTTAACAATTCTTCACAAGCGCGCACGAAAGGGTTTGTGTACATTGAAGGCAAGCCGATCACATATCATAACAGCCGAAAGTTGATCAGTACCCCATGTTGACTGTTGCTGAAGGTCATGTAATTGGGAAGAAACAGAACAGAAATAATTATAGTTTATCGATTCGTTACCTACTTCATTTATTTAACTGCATATCTACTGATTTTGTCGGCGGGAAAGCCTATGAAACAACCACAATTCTAGTTCTGTCACGTGGAATATGCTCTCCCGGCGCGCGCCGGCCGGCTGTCAAGTTCGGTTTATTTATGAAATCTACTAGAAACTAGAAAGAATAACAAAAAACAAGGAACTCGAGGTGTGTATTTTCTGAAAACCAATGGACTACGCCATTCATTTATGCATCACGATAATATACTCACTTTTAAAAAGAATGTTGAATACACGCACTGTTACTTCGGCACACCGGACAGATTTTCGTTTTTCCGGGTTTACGAAAAAAGACATATAGTGAGAAAACGTGAAAATAAAGTCACTTCGCTGCGAGACGGTTCAAATTAAAACATGGATAAATAATGTCAAATGAGAGGTTTCCGTCTTTGACATGTTACCCGGAAGGGTAGCTTCACTTGAAAAGATACTTTTTCCTTCAGTTATGATTTGGTCAGGGATTTTGGAAGACACTCCCTCCATGTTATTCCTCCTCTATGCTCTGAACGACATGATAACACTAACTAAAACCTTTTTTGGTAGCTGGGGACAGCAATATGAACACAACAGTTCTTCCCCACTTGAAAAACTAAGCTTTGAAGCTTTGAATAAAAATTGAAAAACGAGTTAAAAATTGAAAGAAAAATGACTCTACAAATTAAACCTAGTAACAGGTTTTCGTGGTCTAGCAGATCGTCTGAGCGCCGATTGCGGCGACGCCGTGACAAACGGCTCCGGTCCGGAATCGCTTGTTTCGTTCGCTGTTAAGTTGTCTTGAAGCTGCTCGCCCATTTCACGAGTTTGGCGGCTACGTATGGGCGTAGCTGATGCAACCAGCGGTTTGGCCGGTGATGACATGGGGAAGGTGAAGGAAACCCTTGTTCCCTCTGGATGAGATTGTTCTCGGGTCGAAGTCTGTTTTGCCGAAATCGGGCATTCCGAGTAGCGTAACTGGTCGATAATGTCGTTTCAAAACATACCCGTTGTCCAATTTGATGCGGTAATGCATGGAGCCCAACTTCTCGGAGACTGTGCCCAAACACCAGTTGGTGCCTCGGGCGTAATTCCGAGAGAGCACACGGTCACCCACGCTGAAAGCACGGATTGGCTGGCTTCGGATGATGGGTTTGATGAATTCTGTTGGGCGTAACAGATGTAGACGCGTTCGGATTTGTCGTCCGTAATGTAATTCCGATGGAGTTTTTCCATTAACCAAAGGCGTCGATAGGTATTGGAAAATGATTTCTTGTAGTTTGGCGTCTATGTTCGATGGATTGTCGTGAAGCATGGACTTAAGCTTCTTTTTGAATGTCTGCACTGTACGCTCCACCTGTCCGTTTGTCGCCGGATGATTCGACGCAGAAGTTCTATGGTGTATGCCATTTGAAGCCATGAATTTTTGAAATTCAAGCGACGTAAATATCGAAGCGTTGTCTGAAAACAAGATGTATGGCAATCCATGCCGAGCAAAGAGGCGTCGTAATGCCGAAATAGTCGTTGAAGACGTGGAAGCTGTTCGAAATTGTATAATGTCAACGTACTTCGAAAAAGCATCGACTACGAGCAGGAAATTGATGCCATGTAACTCGGCGAAGTCTATATGAATTCGTTGCCAGGGTTCTGTAGCAGCTTCCCAGGGATGGTGGGGTGCCTTCGGAGCAACTTTTTTGCTGAAGTGAGCACGCCTCACACGGCCTGACAAGACTGGCGATGTCCTGATCGATGTTCTTCCAATACACGGTGGAACGAGCAATCGCTTTCATTTTTTCGATTCCGCAATGGGTGGCATGAAGTTCTCGTAAAACATAAGGTTGCAATGAGTTGGGAATTACAACTCGATTTCCACGGAGTATGACCCCATTGTGAAGGGAAAACTCTCGGTTTGATGAAGAGGAAGCGATTTCGTCTATGAGTTTAGCCAATTCGGAATCTTTGTTCGTTTCCTCCCGAAGTATGGCGGGTGTTACTGTAACATCATCGACGACGCGGTTGACCAGAGTTTCATAGAATTCGGACGTTTCGTCGTCGCAGTCGTCTTCTGCGGTTCGTTTTGTCGGAATCCGGGACAAGAAATCAGATTTCTGGTTGAATTTTCCAGGACGATATTTGATCGTGTATTTAAATTGTAGGAGCCACATGGCGTATCGGGTTAAGCGATGCGCTGTAACGGTCGGAAGAGCTTTGTCCGGTTCGAATATGGCTTTCAGTGGTTGGCTGTCCGTAATTAGCGTAAATTCAGCACCAAATAAGTACTGAAAAAACCGACGCGTTGCCCAAAAAATGGCGGTCGCTTCGCGATCTATTTGACTGTATCGCTGTTCCGTTTTCGTAACGTCGGGTAACGTTATTGATGGTTTGCGATAAGACAGCACCGATACCGAAAGGACTGGCATCGGTTTCCAGCGTTAAAGGTACTCCTGGTGTATGCGTAGCTAACACTCGTGGAGGGTTCGATAACGGAGTGGAAAATACTAGGAGCTGTAGCTAGTCCGAAAAATAAACGCTTCGTACTATACGCTCCACGGTGTGTCGATAACGCGGCGATTTTCGAGCTTTCCTCGTCTAACTCGATGTGTAGGTACGCCTTTGAAATGTCTAAAACACAGAAATAGTGGCTGTTATTAAGACGGTTGAATAAATCTTCGACTTTTGGAATAGGATGGCGAGCCGGCACCAGTTGTGGATTGACGGTGGCGCTATAATCTGCGCAAATTCGAACGGTATCGTTTGGTTTGGGGACGATAACCAACGGGGTGCCCCACTGACAATATTCGATTTTTTCGATGATCCCTTGCGCTTCGAGTAAGTCTAATTCCGCATCGACCTTGGAGAGTAACGAATAAGGAACTGGTCGCGCAGGCGCGTAAACGGGTGTAGCATCAGAACGCAACTGTAGTGTGCTGGTAACGTCGGGAATTTTACCAACACTTGGGCCGAAAACCTCTGGGTATTTGCTGATTAAATCCGACAGTTCGATTTTAAAAACCGAATTCGATGGTTCTGTGGTTTTTATCGAGTCCAAGTCCAGAATGCGTAGTTTCCGCACCCATATCTGAATTTTCTGAGCGAGTCCTTTGTCGGCCGAAATATCGAATACTGTGTGTTCGTTCGACTGAATGACTTGTAACACGTCGAACTCGACGTTTTGAACGGCCAATCGTGTTTTATTCCTACTTCGGATACAAATTTTAGCGATGTGACCCGTTTTGTCGCCCGTCGGTCCAAGGTGAGGTCTTTGTTCTGTAACAGTTTCTCGCGTATCGAGAGATCAGAGAGCCCCCCAATGAATAAGGTTTGGAAAATTGCGTCTGTCATACCTTCAAGGGTATCCGGCCACTTACACCGTTGGTTGAGTAGTTTGAAGGCAGCAACGTAATCCGCAATTGTTTCTGCTTTGTTTTGTTCACGTTTGGGAAATTTGTAACGCTTTGTGGTCAGGTTTGTGGACCGATCATGACGTTTTTTAAGTTCTTTGACCACTTCGTCGTAAGGAACGTCGGAAAGGCGTTCACGTTTGAACGTAGCCTTTAAGTCTGTAAATTCATTTCGATGGAGACAACCTAGGAGTAACGTGGTTCTGGAGTAGTTGAATAGAAAAAGCAGGAGCGTCTTACTCTGAACGATATGATAACACTAACTAAAACCTTTTTTGGTAGCTGGGGACAGCAATATGAACACAACAGTGTCCCCCTAGCGGGTTACTTATTTCCACCCCCAGCTCCGGCACGAAAATTCCAGCTCCGGTCGGCCCTTCCTGACCCTTCTTGGAGCCGTCCGTGTAACACACCAGCTCCCCTTGCCGGGATTCCCAACCTTCTTCTCTCATAATGACTCTCTGTTTGATTTTGGTCGAGAAGTCATTCCTTTTAACCACGTAATCCGGCCTAAGTGCCGAGGACGGGGATACTCTATTTAGTTCCCCTTCCCAGTCCCATTGGCCCTGCCTGGCCCTCTTTAGGCCTCCCTGGCATCTCAACCTGTAGGCAACTTCAAGTGCCCGACCCCTGACTTCAATGTCCAAGGGCTTCAGGCTTAGTAATCTTTCCACGGGCCCTCGTAGGGGTTGTCCGGAATGGCCCCAAAATCGCCAGGCAAACAAGCCTTTGTATTTTTGCGAGCCTATCCGCCCCCCCTCCCTTCTCTATCACCCTCCACCATGCGACCGCCCCGTGCAGGATGCGCGGTCGGATGATTCCTGTGTATATCCACTTCATGACCCGTGGTTTCAGGCCCCAGGTCTTCCCCACGATTTGTCTACATTGGTGAAAGGCCACCACAGCTTTCTTATAGACGCTGTCTACGTGTTCCTTCCACCTTAACTTCTCATCCAATATGACTCCCAAATATTTAACCTGTTTAGAGAGAGCGATGGCCTCTCCCCGAAAGTGGATTGATTGCCATCCCTCCCTTTTTCTCTTGTGAGTGAACAACACCATATTCATCTTACTAGGGTTTATTGTGAGACCCCTAGGCCTACACCATGCCTCGACTATCCCCACCGCCCCCCCCCCCTCGTGAGGGAACACAGTGTGGATAAGTCTTTCCCCCTAACCACTATGGCTCCGTCATCCGCAAAAAATTGCGCATAATAGCCCTTTTCCACTGATTCCCTTATAAGACTATCGACCACAAGTATCCCAGAGAAGAGGCGAGAGACTTGAGCCCTGTGGCACCCCCCTACTGGCTCGTTTTTCCACCCTATCGCCGCCCAACTTAGCGACCACCCACCTATGACTCAGCGAGTAGTCTATCCATTGAATCAGCCTCGTCTCCACCCCTAAGTGCCCTAGAGTTGCCACAATACACTCCCTATGTACCCTATTAAATGCCCCTTCTCTAACAACAAGCAATATTTTTTTCGCCAGCCATGTGTCTATTTCATTCATTTGTTTGAAGAAAATTAATGAAATTAACTTATGACTGCGAAAAAGCTATTGCTTCGGAGTTGAAGAATAGGCCCCCTGTGCTTCCGGGACAACGGTTAATATGTTTTCTCTTATTTTCGGGGGGGGGGGGGAGGAAAGCCTAAGTGAAACGACGTCCTATACCAACGTGACGCAGCAGACCTATCAGATCTATTGTTAAGACCGCTTAGGTTGTGATAATGAGGACGCTAGTTTCAAATTGTCCACTTATTGACGGAGTTGAGGATATTCCCCGTGATCATCCTGAATACGTCTCCCGCTTCAAGGACATCAAATCACTTGTAAGATGCTGGAAGCGTTATTTCCCCCCAATATGCCTTCTTGATTGGACCCGTTTGGCCCGAATCCGACCTACCAATAAAGGACACACCCTCCATCTCCTCACAGAAGATCGTCCACGCATCCCAGTCAAAGTGGAATTGACAGAAAGCACTCATTTGCGGATAATGTTTAGAAAAAACGCCAATTCGCGGCTAAAATTTGGAAATAGTGCCCAATCACGGGTGAAATTGAGGGAAAGTGATAATTTGTGCTTAGAATTGAGGAAAAACGCCTATTCACGGTTGAAACTGCGAGGAATTTCGCGGCTAAAAATGAGAAAAGCACCAATTTGTGGTTTCGCGATGGAAAGTCCTGGCACAACAATTAGTTTTCCAGTCGCCGCGCCGCGTGATAGATACAGGGATCTTCCCGTTTTTGTCGACATCCTGAGCCGAGCATGAAATATAAGCGTTGAGCATAGCTTAAGTCCGTATAAACTTCGTTTAAGGCGACAAACTCGACTTGTTCCGTCTGCATACCCTTCTGGCTGCTTCATATACATTTCTCTTCAACGTCACCGTATAGGAAAACAGTAGAAACGTCAAAATGCCACAGGTGCATTTTATTAGACGCAGCAAGAAGTGATCGTATCACTTCTAGGCGTGCCACAGGACTGAAAGTATCGGTGTAGTCGATTCCTGGACGTTGAGAGCATCCCTTGATGACTAATCTCGCGCGATATTTGTCGTTGCTTCCGTCAGGATTTCGCTTAATGCGGAAAACCCACTTGTTGTTTATGGCCCTTTTTCCGGGAGGGAGTTCTGTCAATGTCCAAGTGTCGTTTTTACGCATCGAAGTTCTTTTCTGCGTCCATGGCCGAATGCCATTCGTCGCCATCCTCACTCCTCTTCTGTTCGACTTCCGACAGAAGAACTTCGGCGAAGATAGACGTCACGAAATTGTCGTGTCAAGCCGGACGCCTCATTTCTCTCGATGATCGCCCGACACCCTCAGAGTCGGTGTCCGATTCTGATTGGTTATCTGAATTGTCGGAATGAATGTCATTTTCCTTCGTTGGGTTATTGTCGGTGGGTTTTGGAATGTTAACGACTTCACCCTCTGTTTCGATGTCGTTAGGGCGCTTTACTTTCCCGTTACATTCATCACGACCTCGCGTAAAACAATAATGTCTTGAACATTTTGAACCAATCAGGCGTAGATGTTTGATTCGTGGCTTCTGACCATGCCAGAGTTTGAATGGCGTTTTGTCTAGGACTGGTGATTTTCCGACACGCTTGAGAATGGATCCAGCGGTTGTGACTAGTTCTGCCCAGATAGCGGCAGGAAATCAAACGTCAGGATTTCCATACTTGAGAGTTCCTGCCATTTCTACGATTGTCCGCTTTTCTCGCTCAACTGCGCCGTTTCGCTCTGGGGAGTTTGGGTGCTGTCAAGCGTCGGTTCACACCAAATTCTCGAAGAATTTTACGGACTTCGTTATTGTTGAATTCCTCGCCGTTGTCGCTGAGAAACTCTTTGACTTGGTCACCGAGCGTGCGAGTTTTTGCTAGTACTTCGCGCAGAGCCTCCGTGACCTCGGAATTTCTGCGCCACAAAACAGTGACGATACCTGTCGATACGACGACTGTCGCAACCAGTGGCCAGTCTTATTACAGAACTTGCAGTTTGTAATGCTGGAATTAGTCAAAGCCGGTTTCTTTTACTTACTGTTAGTATTTATCGACCGCTTACCGTTTGTTTTATCGTACAGAATGTCACCCGATTTCGACGCCGGGGCAACGTTACGTTCATGAAGTATTAGAGAGCTGACGAAATATCTTCGACTGATTCATCATCCTTGGCTTTCATGATAAGATAGCTTGACTCGAACGATTCAAACCGTCTGGGTGTTCGAGAAGGTCTTCTACCGTTCCGATGTTTCACGTTTTCAGCTCGGCAAAAAAAACTCACCATGTTGGTTCTTCACTCTTGACAGCATGTATGGGGCATCTTCCGCGTCATCACACTCCATGTTGAAGAAATCAAGGCACTAACGAAACAGTTGATCCTCTGCCTTGTTGTTGAACTGCTTGACTAACACATTCCAAGCCTCCTTTGCAGTTAGTCTGCCCGAAATTCGTTGATGAAGATCATCACTTACGCAATGGGAAATTATAATTTTTTGCTTGAGCGGCTGATTTGTTATAGCTTTCAAGTTGGTCAGAGAGAACCGGTTTCTCTCTCGTCCCCTCGATTATACCGACGTCCATAACTCGATCCTTCCAGAACAGCGAATCTTCCGCACCTTTCAATTGTTTAATTCCTTTAGCGAATTCCATTTTATGAAGACGGACGTACTTGAAAAACGAACGATGTTACTGGATCCCGAAACGAACTAATTGTAAGCCACGCAGTGAACCGAACTGGAGCTCATAACCTGTTGGTTTTAAATCAAATCGAACGAATATTTTATTTTGAAAAGGGAAAAGACTTTATATAGCGAACGAATAACAATAAAACCTTTTAGCTTGAGTGAACGCATCAGAGAGACTGAGAGAGTCCTCGGCCGCCAACAGTTTAAAATAATCATCAACAAGTCCGAGCCGAGCAGAATGGCTCGTTTAGTTCACCGTAGAATTGAGAATTGAGAGGAGGAAGGGCTTTGTGCGCCCCCCCTCCCCCATTGAGAAAAACGCTTCAGCGTGAATCTGCTGCAGCACATGGCCAAACAACGATGCTGTTCCAGCGGCGTGACCTCAAGCGTCCCCTGGAAAGTACACGGGAGGTTTTAACACACCTCCGGGTCTGGTCCCCCCAGCCGTGACTTCTTCTTCCTGGATCACTGATGGCAAAGTCAAAACTTCAATGTGGTTTTCAGAAGCAAGCCGCTTCTAATCCCTCGGGCCCAGAACTCCATGGGACCCTTTCACAGCCCCTCACCGTCTCATCACTGTTCTAGCATCTAGTTATAGTGTGAAATAATTTCAGCAGCGTTAGAGAAAATTGATTTTCCTATATTTTCACCGATTTTATTTCGTGATTTCATTCAGCAAAGGACTGACCACAGCAAAGGTCAAGCCACAGCCCAGGTCCAACGATAGCCAAAATCCAACCACGGCAATGGTCCGACCACAGCAATGGTTCAACCACAGCCAAGGTCCAACCACAGCAATGGTCCGACCGTAGCAAAGGTCCAACCACAGCCAAGATCCAACCACAACCAATTTCCAACCACAAACAATTTTCAACCACAGCAAATCTCCACCCCCAGCAAGGCTCTAACCACAGCAAACGCCCAACCACACAGAAGGTCCAACCACAGCAAAGGTCCAACAACAGCAAATGTCCAACCACAAGAAAGCTCCAAACCTCTTCCGGAGTCGTCTGCAGAGGCTCTTCCACTATCTGCAGACCACTCGCTCTGGCGGCCTTAGGTTCATTCCTCCGCCGCCTTTTTCCGAAGCAGAGACATAAAAGCGCCGCCCCTGATCCCTGTTCAAGACAGTGACGCATATTAGCAAAAAATCCAGCGATCTTCTGGTCTCTAGCATTCAGTGTGTGGGACTGATGGATTCGGATTCTGTTCGCCAGATACCGACTCTAGCGGGATTTCGCCCGGTATATCACCGTAGCTCTCAGTTGGACGCCTACACAGCTCACGTCTGTGTCACGCGTTTACTATTGCCTTAGGATGGATAACGATTTGTTTGAGTGGAGCCCTCGCCAATACACGGCGCACATCACCGGAAGACCCCATCACCCTTGTTTATCTCGGTTCTGAATCGTCGACATTGCGTAGGACACTTAGTTGCGAGTTATGATCCGTCACACACTGCACCTCCTTTCCCCTCGACTATAAACTATCGACATTTTCGTTGAAACATATTTTCGTGATATGAGCCCGAAAAACAAAGACGTGTGGCGTATCTTGCCCGCTGAAATATAACGATTCCAACACCCGTCATTAATCGACGGATTTATTGGACTCGTGGCACATCAAACGAACAAAGCTGACCAACAATTTACTGATGCTTAAATTGATTCTCTTCCAATCTTTGTATTCCCTTTTTTCTTTCGTGCCATCCGATTGTTTATTTCATTTATTTTTTTTGCCACGTTAGTTCTTTCCCACGTTTTCACTCTCCCTCTGCCTTTCTCGTTCTCTCTCTTTCTTACTTACTTTGTTTATCATCTTCTGAAAAATTACTCCAAGCCACGCACCCTTGAAAATGAAAGAGTTTTGTTGGTGGGCTTTTCTTCTCCGTGGAATCCATGAGCAGAACGAAAATTTCTCTTAAAACATTATATTTTTAAATATCCCTCATTGCATACCTAATTCATTTTGTGTTTTTAATTAAATAACGTAATTTTGAAGAGAGGGGTGATAGTATAGTTTTGTTCAAAGTGTAAATATTTTCAGGTTAACTTTTATAGGGTCTCACGATCACGAGTCACGAGAGCTAAGACCAATGGTTGTCCCCGCTTGTTAGTTTCTTCTTGTTTGTTGCGGACAGCCTCCCTCTCCCAAGCTATACGAGAGCACATCCTCTATTAACTTTTCTTGTGGAAAAAAAGTCATGCCAAGAATTTTAAAGAAGGTTGCGCCCCCCCCCCCTTCATTTCACCATCATGGCGTCGCAGTTAAGCTGCGATGTTTTCTGAATATTCCGGGTGAAGACGTTACGGTGTAGTGTGCGGGGCAAAAGTTAAGTCCGTATTAAAAAAAAGAAGCACGTTTTTTTTAAATTTAATTGGCTCGGTCACCTATTAGGCAAAATAAAGAAAAGTTGGCCTTTCAACCTCTGCTATCAATGTTTTCTACTTTTCAGAAGAACAATGAATGATCTCATCGCAAAGCCGTCTCTCGATTTGTGAACCCTAAATGCACGCTCGATATATAGCAGGACGGTAAATTAATTGGAAACTCCCAAGTTTACTTGACTTGCCTTGATTCCTTGTAGATGATCGTCGATAAAGCTCGTCCTCTGACGTATATCATTTTCTCGTTATCCGATGTGTTCGCTTCAAGGTATATTTTTGACGTCGCGGGCCAATTATCCGTTTAATTGATTTTTGTACAATCAAAAGAAAAACGAGTGAATCGAGCTAAATGGCTCGAGAGCCTTTTCATTTCGACTGTTTAAATTTCCTCGTTTTCTTATAACACTCTCTCGTTGAATTTCAATAATTAAACAATTTTATTTCGACGTGAAACTTTACGTCTCAAAGTCCCAACTCAAACGTCGAGGTCGAATTAATTTGCCCTTTCTAAAGCGGAGTATTTAAGTAAAAAAGTAAAAACAATAAATCATTATTGTGAAGAGCCATCAAGTAATGTAGGCTTCATTAATTGGTTCCTCGGCACTAATTGAAAACGGTCTCGTTGTTTACTACGCGCCTCTTTTAGCCTGTAAGAGATGGTTAGGAGGGGTGTGAAGCTCAATAGAACGTATTTTTTCGTTTATTTTTTTCAACTAGTCTAATTTCGTTCGCGTAGGTTGTAACTTTAAATTCGTATGAGCGTTTTTAAATGAAAAGTGTAATTTGCGTTGTGATTTCCGGTACTGTCTTTAGGGTGAAAAAATGGCCCGGTGAAATTGTTTTAAGCGTAGCGGCTACTATCCGATAAGTATGTTATCTGTCAAGGCAGTTCCTACCGGTAAACTTGACGTGCCTTCACCTCTTCCTCCATATGTCACGTTCAAGCTATAAAAATCTCTTCAGGGGAGAGGGAAAGATTGGGGTATCTTTAAAAAGTAGGGGAGTAAACTTGTAGAGGCTGAAGAGGACAAGCCAATGTCAACATTAGAGCTTTCCACTGCCGCTCCCTAACTATACCGCCCCCGATTTCAGCGTCAACTCCCCCTTATTCCTCATTTTGACACGCTTATAATATATCGAGTAAATCCCCAGGGGTTTTTATTATGTAACTTCCATTTGGAATGGCTTTTGTCTCTCTCTCTCTCTCACTTCCTCTCTTTCCGTCGACCAATTTTAACAACAAAGTTTTCACTCGGCTGCCACTTTAACATCGATTCCGCTAGCTGCAGTTTACGTAACACAATTCCCCTGCACCGCAGGGGGGAAAAACTAATTTTTACAGAGAAGGAAATTTGAGAAGATAAAGCATTCGCGAGGCTTTTAATTTTCCCGTTGTTCGGGCTTTCATTTAAATAAAAACAATAACTTATCTCAGACGATAAAGGTGTTTTACGGCTGAAATTCAACTACATGGAGATAAATTATCCCTTTCGGCTAACATAACCTCGAACATTTCCTATTACTTTTCCATATTTTTACGGGCTTCCCGTTTACCGTTGGTACTATAACAAGTAATGTCGAACATTTCATTTTTCATTGCCCCGAAATTCATCACGCACTAAGGAACTGCCCCTCAATCATGTACCTCACACAACTCTGCCGCACTTATTTCTCTCCTTGCCCCCCCACCCACCCCCACCATCACCAACGGACGGCACCAAACCCTTCCGCTGTACAAACTCAATTCAGGCAAACAAAGCTCCGCGGACCGTCTCTGATTTAATTTCCTTTCAATTAAACCTTCCCTGTTTGCCAGTTTAGAAGGGAGGGGGGGTGGTGGGTCAGGAGGAAAAGTTTCCTGCGAACCTCTCTTTCCTGCTATAAAGTGTGTGTTGGTGGAACTACGGGGTGTCTGGGATTGGAAGAGAGGAAGGAGGGGTATAGGGGATGGAGTGGCCCAAGATGCGGAATAAATTTCGTACTGAGCCCCGGGACTGTTGGAATGATGATTATTTTTGAAGAAAAGCGAGATGAGAGATGGGAATGTTCGTCAGCAAAGGCTTGCCCATATCGTTTTGTATTGATGTAACAGAGAAGGGTAAACTTTATTGGCCGGTCTTCGGGTTGGATTCAATCGGTCTTAAACGGGTTTTCAGGGGCAAACCGAGGACGGAGATTTTAACAAATAACTATAGAGGTGAGGTGTGATTTCACTGTCGGTGATTTTGTCACTGTGACTACTCCGTCACAATTGGCTCCAGTGACGACCACATTGAAATCACCGTTCCGACCCTCTAACGGTGACATTCCTTTTCACTTTTAATCGCCTCTTCATTCGTCACTTCTATCGCTTCACTGCGCTAGAGTCTCTTGAATTAAAATTGGAGCCGTCACCTAGCCATCCTCACAAGTTACCACATAACATTTTACCAGTTCCTCTATTGCCCAATGAACTCATAGCATTCTCCACAAGTCTGTTGACTTTTTTTCTTGGACTTATCGTTAGTATTGAACCTTTAGTGTTAATACATTTCTATTCACTTCGTTCTCCAAGACCTGTGTTACAGTAATCTTGCATAATTTTACTTTATTTAAAAACACCTTCCTAGGCAGGGGCAAAGCCAGCCCTTGACCAAGGGGTTCATTTCAAAAATGAATATTTTACACCCGAAACGACAATTTCCCCTCTAAATTAGATAATTTACTCCAAAACTGACAATGTCACTCTTTAACTTAAGTTTTCCCCATAACGGGTGATTTTAGGCCATTCTGCCTTGAAAACAGGTGATTTCACAAAAAAAAAAAAAAAAAAATTATCGCAAATGTGACGATTTTATACTAATACAGACGATTTCACGCCACAGCTGGCGTGTTGCCTCATAACTGATGACGTTAATACAAAACAGGTCATTTTACCCCAAAAATTACGATTTCATCCCAAAAACGTTCCTAAACTGACGATGTTACCCTGAAACTTGCGGTTCCACCCAAAAAATATCACTTAACCTCAAAACTGAATATTTTAATTGACATTTTACTTTGTTGGGCACAGCTTTTCAGATTACAAAGAGTCAATTTTGACGATTTCAAAGCTGGAATAGCCATTGCCATTTTTAGGGCGCATAAAGTCAGTCTTTCCAGTTATAGGAGCGAATAGTACGTCCCAAGTCAAAGCGAGAACAGCCAGGTTGGCCATTTTCGGCACTCCGAATGGTCTATTTCGCCATTTTCAGGGCAGGTGTTGTGTCCCGGATGATAAAATACCATTGCACTGTAGAGAACTTATATATACATATTTCCAAACTAGACTACATGATTCATCTCAAAAAGAAACACAAAAGGAACTCTCAACTTACATTAGAGAACCTATAACCAGACAGGTAAAATCATAGACGCCATGTTCGCTCTGATCAATTATCAGTATTGTAAAATCTACCTTTTGTTGATGTTTTGTGGATGTCAACAAACCACCCCCAACCATTCGTATTAAACTGATAAGAACGAACATGGCGCCGTATGCGTCTACTCGTCTTTGAAGGTTCCTTACTTACATGACTGATAATGAATAGATAGTTAGACAGGGAGAGAATGAAGAGGTAATGAGGGCTGGGAGAGGAGCGCTAAAATGAAAGAAGCAGGTCTACGGGTAGCTAGCGCTGCTAACACTACAAACTCTCCTACGCGTAATCGCTGAGATACCCTGGAGGGCGACGTTGGCGTTGAGGTCGCCCCTCCAAGCCACCAACTGGGGGCTGTTCTTGATGGTGTGGTGGCTGATTCGGAATGCCATCATTAACGCAGGCGTCGGGCCACTGGTTTCCCATAGGAATTGCTATTGGTAGCAGAGGGGTACGTGGGCCTTGCCTTGCGGGGGCGGCCACAGAGTGTCGGTCAAAGGAAACCTTCTTCTCCGACGGCGTTTTCGACAGCGGTGGTTGCGTTGGTGTGACTAGCGTACTTCGCATTTGATCGATGTGCCTCTTTAGCGTAAGGCCAGTGTCAAGGCGTACGATGTAATGGAGACGACCAAGTCGCTCCTTTATTACGCCGAACTTCCACGTTGGTTTTTTGTTATGGTACCAGCTCACCTGAACGCGTTCTCCCACGCGGAGTTGTCGGTGTCCAGGTAACGGGGGAGGCTCGAGTGTGTCCCGGGGACATGATGGCGAGGCGCGTTCGAAGGTTTCGACCGAGGTAAAGTTCGGCAGGCGTCTTACCACAGGCAAGTGGCGTGGCGCGGTATCGGAAGAGGATTTCTCGTACCATGTCTCGGAGAGGCAGATGGGTGTGCGAATGTGACATTCGAAGTAGTTTTTTCTTGATTGTTTGCACGGAACGCTCCGCTAAGCCGTTAGTGGCGGGGTGTCCGGGAGCCGTGAATTTTTGCTCTATGCCACGATATCCGCAGTAGTTTTGGAATACTGAGCTTTTAAAGATTGTTGCGTTGTCCGTGACGAGGACTCGGGGATAGCCATGAAAACTGAATATGTCTTCCAGCTGGTTCATGGTCATTTCCGATGTAGGAACGGATTTTGAAACTTTTACCTCAAGCCACTTTGACTTCGCATCCACGAGTATTAGGAAGTGGTGTCCGAGGAATTCACCCGCGTAGTCAACGTGAATGCGCTCAAAATTGTCCATTGGGTCGTCCCAAGAGTGACTCGGTACTTTAGAGGGACTCTTTCGAGCTAATGCACAAGCTTCGCATGATTTTGCAAGTTTTTCGATGTCACGGTCGATGGTTGCCCAGTAACAGTATCGGCGAGCCAATTGTTTCATTTTAACGATACCCACATGGGTGTGGTGGAGTTCGTCTAAGACGGTGGAACGTAGACGAGCCGGAATAATGACACGATAGCCTTTGAAAAGAATATCGTTGTTCACACTTAAATCCGGATCCATCCGCTTTCCAGTACGCAGATCCTTAATTAATTGGGCTAGCTCTGGATCCCTCGCGGTTGCGATCAAGTCAATCGAGAGAGAGACGGTAGAAATTTGGTTTAGAGTTTGGTCCTGCATGTCTGTGACTTCTTTGCTCAAGGCTTCACTGATGCCACGGGAAGGCAAATTATGAGCTGGTAGGTGCCTGGAAAAATAATCGACGTTTTGGTGTTTACTTGCTTCTCTGTACCGTATTTTGTAATTGAAACTGTTCAGAAAAACGGCGTAGCGCAGTAGGCGTGTTGCCGTCATAGCCGGAAGTTTCGAACTTTGGTGGAAGATTCTAGTCAAAGGCTTGTTGTCGGTGATCAGTGTAAATTCACGCCCCTACACGTACATGTAGAATTTTTCCACGGTGAAGACTATCGCAAGAGCTTCGCGGTCGAGCTGACTGTAATTTCTTTCCGACGGAGTCAGTGCTCGAGAGACAAAAGCTACAGGGTGTTCATGTCCATCCAAAACATGAGACATAACGCCGGCTATGCCTGTAGGGCTGGCGTCGCAAGCAACGACGACCGGTAGCGTTGGATCGTAAAGAGTGAGCACTCGGTCGCTGCTGATTTCGAGTTTAAGTTTGGTGAAGGCTGACTCACATGTGGAAGACCAGAGGAATTTTTGGTTCTTTTCGAGTAACCGACGTAACGAGTGGGAAATGCTTGAGAGGTTTGGTATAAACCGGGCCTAGAACGTTACCATGCCGAGGAAACGACGGAGTTCTTCCACATTGGTAGGCCTGCGTAAATTCTGTATCATTTTTACTTTCTGAGGGCACTTACTAATTTTGTTTCGGCGTATGACGTACCCAAGGTAGGAGATTTCTTCCTGAAAAAAGGTGCATTTTTGCCGATTTAGATGCAGGTTGTTTTGCTGTAAACGTTCGAGACACTTAAGAAGGCGTAACTTGCACTCCTCGAACGAGTCGCCAAAAATAATGATATCATCAAAATATGACAGAACACCGTCAAGTCCCGTGAGTATTTGATCGAGGATTCTATTAAATTCACTGGGAGCCGTCTTCACTCCGAAGGAGAGGCGATTTACGAGATATGTACCTCGATGGGTCGAAATCGTTTGTATTTGTTTGCTCGTGTCGTCCACTGGAACATGTAGGTAGGCTTTGTATAGGTCAAGACGACAGAAATAAGTCGAATTCCGGAGTTGTGTCAGTATGTCGTCAATCCGGCGAATAGGGTAATGTGCCCCCTGCAATTGGGGGTTAACGCCGACTTTATAGTCGACGCACAACCTAACTTTCCCGTCCGGTTTGGGAATAACCATAGTTTGTCGTTTTCCGTCAATCAGTACATCTGCGAAGTATTTTTCGTCAGATCCGTAAACGTCAACAACCGAATTGATGCCCAGAGAGTCCAGGTGGTTGGTTGAGTCAGAAAGGCTAGATGTTGTATAAACAGTTTGCTTCGTCAAGGTCGTGATGCATACTGTATGAACGTGTCCAGAACGACCACACGCCGTGCACTTGAGTTTACGCCTGTCCACTCGGCACTCGGACGCCTTATGTGTGTTTTTCGCGCAGCGGAGGCATAGACCTGAAATTCCGAGGGCGCCGTAGTCAACTTTATGGCTTTTCCGATTTGGCCGTGTTGAACGGGACACTGAGCGGCCCGTCGAACGCGAACGCCTAGGGGTCTGTGGTCTGGAAAGTCGTGAAACACGGTGTACTTCGTCGCCAGCTTTATCGCGGCTTAGCTCTTTGCTGTGCTCAAGTGACGCTTCGAAAGCTACCGCAGAGTCGACGGAGGTTTGCAAAACTAGATCGTTTCGAAGAAGGAGCTGCTCTCGCACGCGGTGGTCCTGTAATCCCCGAATGAACCGGGCACGTAACAGCATATCTTGCATATTTTTGTCACAATCGCATGTGCACTTGCAGCCGCAACTAAACCCACAATCTGCAATATGTTGCTTGAGGCAAGCGACGAACGCCGAGATAGACTGTTGGGGGAACTGCACGCAGTTGAAGAATCTGTGTTGTTCCACAACAATATTGACCTTGGGACAAAGGTGTTTCTCGACCTGTGTAACTAATTCGTCGTAGTCAAGCGAAGTTGGTTCAGAAGGGGCCGCAACGGAGGAAAAAATTTTGTAGCCATCAGGGCCGATGGAATTCACCAACATTTGGAGACAGGCAGACTTATCCGTAATTTTTTTTTTTTTTTGGTTGTAAGCAGTTTTCGAAACGGTACCTGTATTGACGGAACGACTCCTTGGCATGATCAAAGTGGTCGAAGGTGGGCACAAATGTTAACGGCGAAGGTGGTGGCGTTGCGGGGGTCGCTGCGGATCGTACCACGTGATCCAACATGGATTGCTGGTTTGACATCAGTTGTTGCATCGTCGACAGAAGTTGGGAAATTTGGGGGTCCATGACGACAGAGACAGAACGGTGCACGAAAAAAAAAAATAATAAAACGGAAAAACTAGGGTCTGTTCACAAGGAGCACTGGTTCACCTCGTCGCCAATTACTGTTGTGTCCCGGATGATAAAATACCATTGCACTGTAGAGAACTTATATATATTTCCAAACTAGACTACATGATTCATCTCAAAAAGAAACACAAAAGGAACTCTCAACTTACATGATTGATAATGAATAGATAGTTAGACAGGGTGAGAATGAAGAGGTTTGGGGGGGGGGAGCGCTAAAATCAAAGAAGCAGGTCTACGGGTAGCTAGCGCTGCTAACACTACAGCAGGAGTCACTTGTTCAGACATTTTAAGAGCTCGATTCGTCAGGTAATCCATTTCTAGAGCTCGTAAAGTAAATTCGGCAATTTCTAGGGTTCAAATATAGTAATTTTAGCCAGTTTAAAGACACGAATCGTCAGTTTTGCAATTTTCAGGGCTCAAATACCTAGTCCATCAAGCCAAGGCCATGAAGTTTGACCATTCCTGGTGCGCAAATTGTCGATTTTGCCATTTTCAGGGAAGGAATCATCATTTTAGGCATTTCCAGGGCACGTGAACTCATTTTGGCCGATTTCAGGGCTTGATTAGTCCGTCAAGCCAAAAGCGCGCATTATGGTCATATATGGCTCAAGAATGGCCAGTCTGATCAATTTTAGCGCATGAATGGTCGATTTAGCTACTTTCGGGGGGTAATCATGATCTTTTTAGGCATTTTCAGAAGTTCACCAGTCGCCACCAATTTTTAGGGCGCGTGAAGTTTTCAGCAATTTTCTAAACGCGAATCGACAGTTTTGTATTTTTGGGCGTTAGTTTAGTTACTTTAGCCGTTTTAACAGTGCAAATTACCAGTTTTTACTATTTTTAGGCAGTGAAAAGGCTGTCAAACCAGTTTTAATAGAGCGAACCACGCCATTTCTCTAGCACCTCTCATGTGCAAATACTGAATCCGCGTCTGTCTGCAAAAATGGTATTCTAGGACGCAAAAACGGCGCATTTGGTCTTTGAACTATGTCACCCTTGCGATATCCGTTTTGTGAGCGACAAAACCCGTTGAAATTTATTTTTTTTATTTGTGAAATCCGTGAAGTTATTTTTTTAGTGAGCGCCGACGAAACAAAATGTGATAATCCTGAAAGTTTTGTACTTTCAGAATGCATCTAGGGGTGGGCAACTGCTCCACTGAATCTGCATTTTTGAGTCTAGGGGAGGGCAGCTGCCTAGCCCTGCCCCCCCATCTGGCTATGCCTATGTTCCTAGTAAAATTCGTGCATTGCAGTTTTTGATCCATGACTCACCTTCATGTTTGCATTTGAGGCTGTGGGTTCGCCGTTCATAGGAGTTTTCCACGATAAAGTTAGAAAAAGAATTATATATTTTTTTATAACCGATGCAAGAACACTTGAGCTACGTGAGATAGACAATTTCGTTGATAAACCTGACTAAACAGTGATAGTGACATTAAAAAGTTATAGAACGGGCCCTCAGTAGCCACTTAAGTGACAAAATCACTGGTTTGTCACAGTGACTGCACAGTCACCGGAGCTAGTTGTCACTGTGACCGACAAAAGCTGTCACGTCACACCTCTAAATAACTATGTCCGAAATATTGGTACAAGCCACAATTACGTACAGGATCTACTTCCCTTTAATGGTTCTATTCCCTGTGAGTCAGAATTAGTGTAGGAAGTAATTCATGTGGTAACATTGACAGTTTCAATTGTCAAGTTTTGACAGTTTGTAGACATCGTGTTCAGAAACTTGGTTGCAATACCACTGTTGGCCGAGAAAGACGGTCAAAGCGTCAAGACGAAACGATTCATGACATTTTTTTCAGCTCCCCCCCCCCTCAACCACGTCACGCAATATTAGAGGAATCGCGATATTTTTCTCACAATCACAATAAGTTTCATCAGCTTCAATAAATTATACGAGCGATTTGAAGCCATTTTTTTCTTGTAGTGCTGGGCGAAAAGGCGTCGTTTTTGAAATATGCTTGGTACAGAACATTGATTGAGACAGTGATATCTTACTATACTTATCGATAATATTAAAACTCGTCAAAAACACCAAGAAACGTGACTCTTCGTAACGCGCATGTGAAAAACCGAGAATTAGCGATTTTTCAAAAAATTACCGCGTCCCCAGAAAAAACTCCTCCGCGGTTCCTCTGATTTTCACCGATGTAATCACAATTTAAATTATTCAAACCTTGAGAAATGTTATTCAGTACAATCAATTATCCTGTTATTGTTGTTCAGAGCAACCCCGGCCCAAGAATAGGTCTTGGGCCGCGGTGGGGGGCTAGACGCACGCGGGTGACCTGCGCCCGGTTATCAAAACGCCGTTCGACTGAACAGCTAATCATCAATATCGGAAACAATTTTCATTTACCCCTTTTTTTCTTCTTTAATCTGGAATGTGGTAGGATTAACTGACAAACTCCTGACAAAATCCTGTGTGTCTAACAGTACAATCTTCTTCATTCAAGCACATTATCTTCTGCAAGTGTAAAAGTCCTGAAGTTTCAGGGCAGCTATAATTGAGAATTATTAATTTATTTAAACATAAATAGATAAAAATGTAAAATTATGTATTTTCCCACTGTTTGTTTTACTAAATCAGTCCACGTCAAGGTTGCTTGCCCATTTTTTTTTAATTACCTCCACCGAGTTAGTTTCAATTTTAATTCAAAGATATTAAATATTACAGGGGCAATGTGTCTCTTTAGTTTTGATAGGACTAAAAAAAAAGCAAACCTGAAAACTAACATACGCGTGAATGTTCACAGCCATGGAGAAGACTTGATAGTCACACCGTTCGCTCAAATTTTGGCGAGCTTGCGTAGTGTCAGAAATAATTTACTGTCGCTGACCAACATACCTACAAACAAGTGAGTTTTTTTTTCATCTTTTTTTTTTGCCCGTCTCGCTCAAAATAATTAATTCGTGCTGAAATGTCCTTCAGGTCGAGAAGGTCTTCGGGTTCAGCCGGCGCCACTACGCCCCAGCCGAGGATTTTAACTCCTGGAGGTGAGTTCCCTTTCTGTCACGAGGTATATAATAACAGCAAACGAGACATTTGACTCTTTTTTCTTTTATGCAAATGAAATCTCCGCTTGTTATTTTAATATTTATACGTTCGACCCCCCCTATTCCACCGTTGGCCCCTGATAAATGCGAGCCCCATTGATTTTAATAGGAAAATCTCTTAGATCACGCAAACCCTTCCTCAAGTCGAGTCACCTCGTAAATAGTCGTGTTTTTTTTTCTCTCAAAATAGTTAATGAGCTTGAAATTAGAGTCAAACACAGTTTTGTAAAATAGTATTCATGTTTGTCGTATAAAAACAAGTTGTAATGTGAAAGACTCAACGCTTTGGGCGTTAATTATTTCATACATAGCGTCTACTGCTGAGTTAATAAAATAAAAAAAAAGGAGAAACTCTAGAAAAGGTATAGAGCTCCTTTGGGGTGTTTATTCTTCTTGGTGCTGCGGAAAAAAGCTTTTGTTGAGAGACGAAAGAAGTTTTTCACCACCGCAGTAAAAACAACCGCTCTTGAAGTTCCACGAGAATAAATTGAATAATATTTAAAAGGTTTTTTGGGAGGGGGAGAGGAGAAAAGGTCCATTGTGATGAGATATTTTCAAAGGATTGTCACTTTTTCTGCCCGAACAGATGAGGCTTACGTTAAACTTTCCGTCGAAACGATGGAAGAGCTCGACTGGTGCTTGGATCAATTGGAAACTATACAAACGCACAGAAGTGTCTCTGACATGGCATCACTCAAGGTAAAAAATCGTGGGCTCATTTTAATTCCACATTTTTTTTTTTTTTTTTTTTTTTTTACGAGCTGGTTTGCAAAGCTTCTTTTGTTCTTTTAAGTAAGCCGCTATATGGGAATTTGAGTGGTGAAAACCCGACTTCTCGACCACAATAGACCTGAAGCTTAGATAGAGTCGAAACAACTTTTTTTTCTTTTTCTAGCCGTGTGTGCTGGAAAAGGTATCAAAAAACCGTGAAATAACGCATTTTTGATGTACTCTTTGAATTACGGCCGGCACTGAGCATCGCCTAACCGCAAATTGGTGCGTTCTGTCAATTTCAGCCGCAAAAAAACAACAGCTTTTCCTTAATTTCACATGTGGATGCATGAACGCTATTTCTCAATTTTAGCCACGAGAATTCTACCAATCAACAACAAACGGTGACAATTCTGCCAATTCGTTTTCCCTGAATTCTAGCCGCAAATTAGTGCTTTTTCCTAATTCTGCCCAGTGCAATTATTTCTCCCTTCAAATTTTAGCAGAGAAAGTTCACATAATCCGCGTGAGAGCGAGTTTTCATTAATTTTGACCGGACGTGGCATCGCGAAACCTTGAAATGAGTATTTTCCTCATTTTCACGGGTGAACGAACATTTTCCGTAATTTTAGCCGTGAATAAGCACTTTTTTTTTCGAACATGTATGCGCTAAGTCACGCTCTTTCTCAATTTCACCCGTAAACTTGCGCATAAACAGGGTGGATAAGTGTGACAAACATTTTTGGGTAAAACTAAGTTAAAATTGGAGTAAAATGGTACCTTTGGAAGTGTCCTACGTCGATCCGTTCCGGAGTTATTTTTTTTTTGTATTTAAAAAAGTAACCAATGTTTGCTTCAAAAAATCCGCAATTTCTCAGCTTATATCGCACCAAATCCAAAAAGTGATGCTATTTTCAGAAACTAAGGAACATTTCCTTCAGGATAGAGGCCATTTTGTAGCTTGAAACAATCGTCAACACCCAGAAATCTGGCATTTTTTTCCATAAATTTAAGTGGCCTCCAAAATTTGTCCGTTTTACGAAAAGTCGCTGTACCCAAACAGCATTCTCAACAGATTTTCGATGTATCACAAAAACCCACTGACTTTTATCACGAAAACGTCTCGAGAATGCACAAAAACCGTGTTTTTGCGAAATATGGGCCATTGTCTACGGTAATCGTGAAGGGTGCAGGGAGATCGGCAGTAAGTGAGAACAGGATATCTTACCATGGAGAAGGCAAGAGGCGTTCAATTTGACCACTTCCCCATCAGTGATTCATTAAATTGTCGCCATTCAATGGGGAGGGGGGGGGTATAATTGAATGCCCGTAACGGATAATGGCCGTTTCTGTGCAAATTTAGTCTCCGATGACCGCGAATTGACGCGATTCTAACCTCCATATCCTGTTATAAGCCTGCAAAAAGGCAATGGTGCATCTGATATTTTCGCTTCAGGCGTGGATCCAGTTTTTCTAAAGAGTAGTTGCACGGAGTTTTTTCCCCCCGATTTTACTCGTGAATGTGTACTGTTTTTAGCCTCGAATTGACGTTTTCCTTAATTTTAGCTGAAACTGAGTGCTTTTTCTCAATTCTAACTCGAACTAGCACATTTTCTTCATTTTAGCCGTGAAAAGGTTCACATAATCCGCGTGAGAGCGAATTTCATTAATTTTGACCCCTCAATTTCACGGGCTAACGGCCAACGAACAATTTTCCGTAATTTTAGCCGCGAATAAGCACTTTTTTTCAAAAATGTATGCGCTAAGTCATGCTCTTTCTCAATTTCACCAGCAAACTTGCCATATATTTATAAAAACGGTCAATTAGCTCTTTCTCGCAATGTTTACCGATGTTTGAGAAACCACGAACTGGCGCCTTCTCTCAATTTTACCTGCGTGAATGAGCTCCATTTCTCAATTTCAGCCGTGAATTGCTGTTTTTCCTCAATTCCAGCCGCAAATCATTCTCTTGATTGATTTTTCTCAATTCTACATTGAACGAGCAATTTATTTTGTCAATTTTAGCTGTGAAAAAAGTTCTATAAACCGTGAATTAGCGCATTTTCTTAAATCCGCCCCGGACTTTGCATCGCGAAATCGCAAATTGGCGTGTTTTCTCAATTTCAACCGCGAATAACGAGATTTATTTCTCAATTTTAACGTGAACCAGCGCTATTTCTAAATTTTAACCGTGAATGGGTTTTTCCTCTGTTGTCTTAGCCGCAAAATGTCCTTTTGTAGATTTCATCCGCGAACGAGAACTTTTTCTCTAGACGTGCGCACCCCCCCCCCCACCACATCTGTGGATCCGTGCCTAGCTGGCTGCCCACCCCTTGATTACAGGCTGGCTACGCCCCTCGAACGTGTAAGGGGAACAGTTGGGAATTCAACGAAAACAACTAAAAATCTCGCACATGCCAACTCATTTAGTTCAAGCAAGAGACTTCCCTTCCCAGACACGACGAGGCAGAGGTGCACAATCCCCCCCCCTCATGCATCAGACCCTCCTGCTCATGCTTCAACTGGCAATGTTAGTTAAAAAAAAAAAAAATTGAAAGCGGTGTCAAATTTGATGACACCGGCCCAGGGAAGTTTCGAACGCAAAATTAGCGTTCCCTTGAACTAAGCGGCCTGGCCGCGGCAGCCAGTTTGGCTTGTTCTGGTGGCTGCCCCAGCCTGGAAATCTTTGCTGACAAGTGCGCGGGCACCCATAGGTTGCAATGTATTTCACCGGCCCCCAGGGAACCCTAACCCTTTTTTTTAATTACGATACGAAGGCATAAACGAGTTTTTAACGAACGAGGCACGATGTTTGTGACACGAGACGAAGTCGAGTGCCTTAATTCATCGGTATAGAGTTTGTAGTGCGATTATACGCCTCAGCATCGTACGCTTTTTTTTTTTTTTTTTTACCTTCGATCGTACAAAGCCTTTTAAAGACAATTAGGTTCATAATTAATTAATTCAACGGTTCCCTAAAGTTCTCCCATTTGCCACACAACTTCATTTCAGAGAAATAAAAAAGAAGAAACAAAAGAAGCGCGTAAGATGAAAGCGGGCTTCCCTGCCTCAATTCTTCTACCAACTCCCCCACATAATCAACTGACTTTGACCTTTTTGGGATATAATTTCCACGGTTCCACTCACCCTTCACCCATCGTTCATCGTGCTTTAAGACCTACTTTACACGCGCCGTGCGGTAAAGAGAGAACTCTTTTACCGTGAACTCTTCACCGCACGGCGTGTTTGTACAGTTTTTTTTTATTTTTATTAAAACATGGGCTGATTTTTTGGGCCTCGGCGATAAAGTGAGTGTTTTATCCCCTAGGCTCTAAAATGATCAACTGCTTTAAACAAAATAGTATCTTACATATAACGAGACACGTAAAATACCATTTTACTTGCGAGTACTTTTGTTTGACTGGCGAGGCAAAGCCGAGTCGGCTAAATGAGTACGAGCAAGTGAATTGAGTTATCCGCGATATTTTTCGCGCGACAGTGAGGGAAGTGGAGTTTTACCTGCGAGTAGTGATGCACCGGGACCGAGACCGAGACCGAGACCGAGACCGAGATCGAGATTGCATTTTCTGGACCGAGACCGAGACGAGACCGAGACTAAGTCTCATTTTCTCGAGACTTAGTCTCGGTCTCGGTGTGATCCAAAAAGCTCGATGCATATAGTGCTAGTGTAGATATTTTTACACAACAAATGAACCCAATCCAGTGGCGGATCTAGGTTTTTGTCTTGGGAGGGGTTACACACCATAAATCCACTCTTGCGGAAAATGCGAATTAAATCAATTTTTCTCTATTTTCCCAGCGGATAAGCTCGTAAGTCCGATTAACTCTCTCTCTTAATTCTGAGTTTTAGCCCGAAACTTGCCATGTATAGTAACCACGAATTGGTGTTTTCCCAATTTTTTGCCGCGATATAAGCACTTTTTCACAATTTTAGCCGTGAATTAACAAGTTTTCCCAAATTGATCCGCGATTTATTCGTTTTCCTCCGTTTCAGCAGCGAATGATCGCGTCTTGTCCACTTCAGCCACGTATTTTCTCGAGTAGAGCAGCGAATGAGCTTTTTATCTACACATTAAGGGATATATCTTTGAGCAGACGGCTGATCCAGGATTTCCTCAAGGGGGAGGGGGGGCTTGGAGAAATTGTGTCCTTCGCTCTACTAAAAATGACTCAACAGCGATTTATTACTACCTAGAAATAGCTATTCCCGCCATAAAAACGGCTAAAATGACTATAATCGCTCCTCAAAATAGCAAAACTGACGATTTATGCCTTTTGAAAACGGCTTAACTGCGACTAATTATACCCTAAAAATTGGCAATTAGGTACCTCTCTAAAATTAGCCAAACTGACTCCAAGTGCAAAAAATTGGCTAAACTGACGGTTCACGCCCTGAATATGCCTAAACTGATGATTCCTGCCCTGTAGGCTGCAAAATTGAGCATTGGCGCGCCAATAATGGTCAAACTATAACCTTCATGGGACTAAGAACGCTAAAAACAACCAAACTGGTGGATGCGCCGCTTTAAAGATGGCCAAACTGACTTTACTAGCTCCAAAAATGTTTAACTGACGTCATTTTTGCCCTGAACGCGCTTAAATAAATTATTATTCCAGCCCTAAAAATGGTAAAATCGACCAGTATTTCGCTAAAAATAGCCAAACTGACTATTCTCGCCTTGGTATGACATCGTATTCGCGGCTTTTAAATGAAAAAAAACAAAAAAACAACTCATTGACTATGCGCCCTAAAATTGGCCAAACTGGCTATACAAGCCATACAGTTGGCAAAACCTGCTCTACGCTTTCTAAAAGTAGCTCAACTGACGATTCGCGGCTTGAAAATATCACGCTGACTATTCATGCCCTAGAAATTGTCATGTACTGGCAGTTTGACGTATTCACGCCCTAAAAATTGCTAAAACTGACTCTATATGTTCAATAACGTGGCCTATTAAGGGTTAAACTGACGATTCGCGCTTTGAAAAGCCCTAAACAGATTATTCGTGTTTTGAAAATCGACCATTTGTGCGTCAAAAACGGCTAAACTGAGATATTTTCACACGTTTAAAATGTCTGAACTGACGATACGTGTCGTAAAAATAGCAAAAAGCTGTCTATTAAGACTCAATAATGGTCAAACTAATCACACGCGAAAACGCCCCCTGGTTGTGAGGAAACTTTTTTTTCTTTCTTCAATTCATGATTTTTTTTTTTTTTTTTTTTTTTTTTTTTTTTTTTTCAGTTCTTATGTCATGACTTCATGTGGATTGGCGTTGTCTTCATTTTAGCCGCGAGTTACCGCGTTTGCTAAATTCTAGCCACGAAATAGCGGATTTTCTGCAATTGATTCGCCGGCAAAAAAATCAATTTCACCCGCGAATCACCGCTCTTACTGAATTTCAGCCCCGAATTAGAAAATCCGTGAATTAACGTTTTTCTCCATTTTAGCTTCACAATCAGCGCTTTTTCTCGATTTGTACGGCCAATTTTATCGGCGCGCCGCTAATTTCTTAATTTTAGCCGCGAATCACCGCAGTCTTCAATCTTAGCTGTAAATTAGGGAATTTTCTTAAATTGATCCGTTTTAGCACTGCCCTTCTTAGTCATGTGGATTAGCGATTTTACGGAGTTTCCTCAATTATAGCGATTTTTATCTATTTTTTCCTCTTTTATATATTTTTGATACAGCGGAAATTTATGCAAATGGAAAACGCTATCAATTTTATGGCTGCCCACCTCTACACCCCTTCATCGATGCACTACTGGCTGCATTGTAGATGAGGGACGAATACAGGGGAGGAGGGTCTATAGGAATCATCTGTGCCGCGACCCTTATTCAGCACCCTTGGTAAAGATAAAAGAAATCTTTCCAATGACCAGCAATAGCATACGCCATCTTCTTAGGGGGGGGGGGGTTAAACCCCCAAAACCCACCCAGTAAATCCGCCACTGACCCAATCTAATGCTCCCCCCTCCGGAAACGGTTTGGGTCTTTAGCCCGCACCGAAGACCAGCCTGAATTCGATTCGTTTCGTGCAGAAATAGCGTCCTTCTAATTTCTCCATTTTGGAATACTGTGACCTTTACACATAGCATCAAGCATCAAAGGGCGAATCGGAGACCTTTTAAAGAGGGGGGGGATCGAAAACCCTCTCATAGAATAACCCCCTCCCCACACAAGTTTTCAGCGATATGACAAGACCTATATTAGCCTACTAGGGTTAATCCCATTTTTACGCCCATTCTTGGATCGGATGTAGACTTCCCCCCCCCACCCTAAAGTGTAGCATTTTGACCTTACATAGCCCACAAAATGTGTACATATAGATCCAAGGGCGGATCTGGGACCTCTCTTAGGGGGAGGTAATCGAAATCCCTCCCGCTCCCAATATACTCCCTGACCACCTTCCCACCCCACCCCTCTCCTATGTTTAAAGGGATTTGACAAGCTCCAGAGGGTGGGGGGGTATTTCTGCTGAATTCACTTGCAGGGGGGGGGGGTTATAAATTAAATGCTCCATAGACGACCTCCAGCTTCCGGAGAGGGCGGGGTAACCGGGGATCTGTCAAAATCACTCTAAACATGTATAGGTGGGTTGGTGGCGGGGGTGAACCGTGGGAGGAAGAAGGGTTTTGATCCCCCCCTCCCCATCCACCTTCAGTCATTAGACCGAGACTTTCGAGACGAGACCGAGACTTAGGAGACGAGACCGAGACCAAGACCGAGATCATCTGGCTAATGACCGAGACCGAGACTCGGGTCCTGTGTGTGACCTGCGAGTTGTGTTTGGCTCACGAGGCGGGACCGAGTGAGCTAAAAACAACGAGCAGAGTGAAAGCTTCTTCCTCACGAGTTGTCGATATTATTTTTCGCACGACCAACAGGTTTAATTGTGTTTCCTTCAAGTGTTTGGAGGCAAGGGTACGCTAATTGAATACAGAACTTTTTTTTCACTTTCCTTCACTAGTGAGTGAAATCTTCCTGTTTGCTTCGCTTGCGAGGTTAAATGTGAAATTATTCACATTCTGCCATACTTTCCTTCACTAGTGAGTGAAAAAAAAAAATACTTTTTTTCACCTAGCTCATCTCTTCAAGTAAAAATTGACTTCCCTGCATGTTGAGGTACCTGGAAGGGGAAGTATCACTTCCCTCCCCGATCGTGCGTGTTTCCTATGATAATTTTACAAAAATTAATTTTTTCCCCATTATTTTATTCATTTTGTGGTTTGTGGGGGGGGGGGATATGTCCACCCCTTTGACCCACCACGGCCCGAAGGCCCATAACACAACAGCCGTCTCTGCATGAAACAAGGTCATTTGATTGTTAAAATGTTCTGTATTCATAAGTGAGCCATCATTTTTTCATTCTTTTAATTTTCGAGACCGAGTCCAGTCTCGGTCTCGGCTCGAGACCAGAAAACTTGGTCTTGGTCTCGGTCTCGCGCTCCAGAAATGATGGTCTCGTCTCGGTCTTGGTCTCGTGCATCACTAATGAAAAAAAACATTCAAAAAGTATAGCTTGATGAGGAGGGTGAAGAGGCAACCCCCCCCCCATTCCACTGTTTTTTTAGAAGAGAATAAATTTCCGACGACATTTGCACGTCACGAATTCACAATGTTATTGAACGCTTACTCCTTTTGTTTATTCAGAGAGGGTGTATAGGTGTAGGTACGCCACTGATCTTGCGCTCTGTAGTATCCATTACGATAAAGGAACGAGGGTTTTCTTCGATAAATCACGTGGACTGGCTTCCTTTCTTTCAGGGTTTCCCTTGAGATTAATGTTTGTCATGATATTTAAAATGAGCTAGGAAAATAAAATTCCCTTTAAAAGCTATACTGCGATCCTTTCCGAGTTGAAGTTGCTATTCTTATTATGTACGCATTGTAAAGCAAACACTGTTTCCTACTTCTTATTAGGGTCCATTAAAATAAGGTAGACTTTTTGGCTAACAGCCATTTGGCACAAAAGAACTCCCCTCCCCTCCTCCATCAATGCTTGTAAAATAAAATAAAAACAACTCCTGACAACCGCGATTGATCCAATCAGTATGTCGACAAAACAGAAGTAGTGATAGATGGTCCTGAGTTTCTATAGGGCTCCGCGATAAGCTCAGTTATTATTTACTATATGCGTGAAAATGATGAGGATCTATAATTATCTTGTTCAACTTGTCATTCTCCGTTGTTTCTCTCCTCCTGTGAGATATAGTATAAAAAATTGAATTAAAACAATAACAAAATGAGTTGTACACCTTGGACAAGCCACGAGTGATTTTACCTACTCAAAAACTTCTGCGCACCTGCTACTAGCTCACAAATGATAGAGTTTAGATGGGCATTGCGTAATTTAATTATGCGGCCCGGTATAAACCTCTCGTTTTATAGTTGATGGGATTCGCTTGTTCGCCCTTTTACACGCAACACTTCACCTTGCATCATCTTTTAAAAGCTAAATTTGTAACAGTGAGAACTGACGAAGCCCCTTTGATGCTTGACAGCGTAGGAGAAAGGGCTCAATCACCTCTCTTATAATTGGATTCATCATGCTTGGTAGAATGAACTTGGAGTACAGATTAAGTTCTATGAGGGCGACAGTCTATCGCGTCACGTGACCCTTTGCTGTGTCCTAAGCTCTCGCTCATTGTCCCTATAACAACACCGGTCCACTAAATTACCCTTCTGATCTCGCGGAAATTTATTTACAATCGAAAGAAACGCTTAGCATGGTCGTAACATCTTGAAAATGAATATAATAAAAGCCGCTAGTCGGCACATGGAAAGGTATAAGGACGATAATTGATCGTGCTCTCTCATACCTCTGTCCCCAATGAATAAATGTCATACGATGACCGTCATGTTTCATTCCTTGTCTTTCTTTGTTACCTCTTTTTTTGCATCTTCACAACAAAACATCATTATTTAGTCGCGTTGTTTGTAACAGAATCCTTTCGGACAAGAACTATACGTTGGATTTTGAGTTTGACAAAACTTACACATGCATAGTATCTATTTATTTGTTTTTTTGTCACCAACTAAACATTCCTTTATAATTAAATGACATAATTTTTTTGAATTTTAACTTCTAAATAATGAGAAAAGCCCTAACAATGAATAATTGTATGGCTTGAAATTTAATCATAATTATAATAATAAACAATCGGACTTTCTAGACTTTCTTTCTCTATATTGAATATAAAATTAATATAATTTAAGACTTTTTTCTGAATCCCTAACAAGGGAAAACGTAGATTTTGATTCTCACTGATGTCGATTACCCTAATACATAATAACTACAGTTGCCAGACGTCACCCACGTGTAGGAACGTTCTCACTTTAGAACTAAAATAAAGTTCTTGACACTTACTCAGCAAGAAACATCCGTCCATTAAGCCCTGTACACACGGAGACTTTTCTGTCCTGTCATTAAATTTTCAAGATTTTTAGGAATGTTCGTTTGTCGTGATGTCAAAAAGTGTTAAAAACCGTTGAAAAAGAACAAGAAAAAACGGAGAAACTTAGGAAATACCTCTCCTTTATCCCTTCCATGGAAACTCAGCTGAGAAACACCACGTCTAATATAGCGATTTCCATTCAACACACTACACAAGTGTAGTGCCGCGTCCACTCTATAAACATAATGTTTCAATTCAGAGAGAACGGGTGGAAAAACTTACACCACACTAGTGTATTGCATTGAATGGAAAACGCCATCAATTAGCCTAAACAAAGGGGGACATAAAAAATGGGCGTAACTTGTGGGGCTTGAAAATAAACATTTTTTGTCGGAATCGGTCATTGCAGAAAACGTTCTTTATTTTGAAACATTTCCCTTTTTCTTTGATGAGAGAGCTCGCCGTAAATTAAACTCGATGCATGTATGGACAGATTGGCATCGTAAATTAATTTTGGTTGATGATATTCGCAGGAATTGGCGGCTACAAAAAAGCGGTTTGGGCAGTCGCCACCCTCCTCGAACGTAAGATACGAAAAAATAAAATGAAATGCAATAAAAGAGCCGGAGAAGCACCATAAATTTGCAAGAAACCGTTAAAAGAAACTCAAATCGGGAGTTTAAAACAATGAAGAAAGGAAGTCATTATTGAAATCAAGGAGCCACGGATCACTCCTAAGCCTCGGACTGAGAATGTTGAAGGTTTCTTTGAAACAGTCACAGTATTCATACCATTGGCATTTATCGCAGCAATCTTGGAGGACATAAAAGGAGAGATTCAGCTCTCGAGTCGCAGAATATGTTTCGATCTCCTCGTGCTCATTCCGCAGAACATCAAATCGACTTGACGGAACTGGAACCTCAGCTTCATTGCATGAACGGTTTATTGAGTCAATTTCCATTATTTGACATACAACTCAGGCCCTGAAAATCTGTTTCGGTGGAGGTTGTTGAGAGAGTTGTTTTTGTGACAACTTTTCCGACTGGAGAACGAGGAGAAATACCCAATTCGAGCAGTGGGAACGGTTAAGCCACTGTGACGAAGGAATTATTCCCGACCGTTTCTAGAAATCTGAAAACTCTTTAGGGGTTCGTCGGTGGGGATTCAGCATCATAAAGGTTCTTTTCTACATTTGGAGCGCCTCAATACTTGGCTGAGGAATCGATGCCCGAAGATGTTGCAACTCCTTTGCCAAAAGCTCAAGAAAGTTGGAGTTTCCGCTATCTTCATGTTTTATTTAATCGTTTCTGATTTAACCTCGCAGTATTGAGTGAGAATAATGATCATATTAAAATTCATTGCAGTGATTTATGATAAAATTTGTCATTCAAATCGAGCCCTCCCCCCTGGTGGAGTTCCAAGTGAGTTCGTGTGAGAAACAGCTCCCTCCTTACAGGATAGCTGCTGGATTCACCAATGTACACAGGTACATAGGTAGTGATCAGTAAAGAGAACATCTTAGAACGTTAGGAGCATGAACGAAGACACAAGTGCTGACTCTGCTGACTGATGGAAATCTCGACGAATGTCAAAGAACAAATAATTATGAGCGAATCAGCCAGGTTGAACTGATTTATTGGATACTTTTCAGGACGAACCCCACCAGTGGGCGGATCCAGAGTCGGCTCAAGGAGGGGCCATGACCTAATGAAACGCTACATAACTGTTTGGCCAAAATATTCCTCGTCCCGCGAATGAAGCGAACTCAACCTATGGATGGAGGAGAGGGAAGGCATGACCTCTCATGTCCCGCCACTGGAACTTCTGACACGTCTGTGTCTTTGGACACGACGAACCCAATAATCTGCACGTTCAACCTCGCTCCCGCCTTATATTTTGACCTCTTTGCGACACGTTTCCTAGAGAGGCAATTGAGCAATGTCCAAGGGACTCATAAACCACGTCCAGTTCAAATAGAGACACTTTGAAAACAAGAACATTCAGCCTAAAAACCGTCCCAGGGCAACTTCTGACAAAAAAAGATCAATTAAAAAAAAAAAAAAAAAAAAAAAAAAAAAAAAAAAAAAAAAAAAAAATGGCAAAACCGCGAATTTTGAGGTTTCTCGACACAGGGAGTCTGAAAATCGAGACGAATTTCCGATCAGATGAGCGTTTAAAGTGGTTATTACTGTGATGCCACCGTTTTTGACCACTTTATTGCACACGTTCGCATTTAAGAGGTTGTGGACAGTACGTTGCACACGGTATCCACACAATCGACAGCTGCCTGAATTACAGCAAAGAAGCTCCGACTCCAAGCCACGGTTCAAGGCAGACGGGGATCCAGGGAGGGGCTCAGCAGGGGGCCCCTCGTTAATTTAACAATTTTATGGACAGTCAGTTTTGCCATTTTTATGGTGAAAATAGTCCGCCATACAATTTGTAGGTTACGAATGGTCAGTTTGCCATTTCCCCAAATTATCAGGTCATTTATATGTACATAAATAAGGAATGAATATTAGCCAGGGCGATATTTTCAGAACAAAAATAGTCAGTTTTAACATATTTGGAATGTATAATGTAAGTTTTGCCGTTTTTGAAGCGAGAATTGCCAGTTTTGCCATTTCTACTGCAAACATTGCTTGTTTGTCCAATTTTGGCCATTGTAAGGGCAGGAATCACCTGTTCAGGCATTTTATGGCGCGAATTCGTGGCACGTGAAGTCAGTTTCACCATTTTTAGAGCACAACTCGCTAGTCAGTTTAGGCGTTGTCAAGGCGCGAATCGTCCGTTTTGCGTTTTTTTGCACGCGAACGGTCTGTTTTGCGGACTTTTCAGAGCGGGAATCGTCCGATAAGGCATTTTCAAAGCGCAAAAAGTCAGTTTAACCGTTTCATTTGGGACACGAAAGTGTTCCGTCGAGCCAAAGGCGCGAATGGTCAGTATTGGTCAATTTTGGAGCACGAAATGTCAGTTTGGCCATTTCAGGCTAGCCATTTTTAGGACACTTGAAGTCTTTTTAGCTTTTTCCAGAGCGGGAATTTCAGTTTGACAATTTTTAGGGCACTCATTTAGTCAGTTCAGCCATTTGCAAGGCGCTAATCGTCAGTTTTACCACTTTGGGGTGCGATAACCTTTGGTTTAGCCGGTTTTATGGGGGGGGGGAATAGCCATAGTTTTGCTATCTTAAGGCAGTGAAGTAAGGTTTCTCACAGTGACCCCACTGTTTTTCACCACCTGATGCACCCGAACTTTCCCGCGGACAGCCCTGAAGTCCAAGGAAGAGTCTCGATGCCCATGGACCTTTCTGGGCAGCTCAGGGGCCTATGGGTACGAATGGTCTTGAAAAAATGCCACAGAAGGGATCCAAGGACGCTGTTCAAAAGACGTCGTGGCAACCACACCGCTGTTTTTGTTGCCAACAACAACTGGAGTCGATAAATTGGGGCGATACCAACGACCACGACGTGAAACATTCATTTTTGGACCGTTTTTAAAAGGCTGTATTTTACGGTTAAACATGATTCGAGGACTTATAAATCACGTCCGCCTCAAACCAGAACCTTCGACCATAAAATTTAAGAAGGTGATAATCCCTCCTTATAGCGTTCCCCATTTGCACAAAATTCTGCATTTGGGCAGTTCATTTCCACCCGTCTTCACTGAATTAAATCATATGTTAATGGAGAAGACGGGTGGAATTGAATAGCCCCGTTGCAGAATTTTGTGCAAATGGGGAACGCTATTAGTGTTTGGGATGTGGTTTTGATGATGTTTTTTTGCGGAAGTGACTCGCGGCTCCAAAAGAGGGGCCAAGGCCCCTGTGGCCCCTCCCTTGGATCCGTCACTGAATCCCACCCTTTCATCAGCACACTGAATTAAAGAACAATGAAGACTCTCTCAACGACTGATCAAGTTGAGGGTCCGAAGGCCATCTGATGGCGCAGACTTTGACTATCAAGACAAGAAGAAAATACATCATGTGTGCCGCCAACTTCACGCAACGGCACACATGACCCCAATCGCTTGTTTCGCTACATATTCGGACAGAAGTTTGTTTGTTTGGTTGTTGGTTCCATTGGGGGGGTAGAGGGGCTGAACACAGGAAGGGCGAGGTCGAAGCTTAACTTGACGGGCTAAAGCATTCAACGAAACAAACCTAAAACTTCACTTTTAATGTTTTTAACTACTTTTAACATCAGCTACAGTGCTTTATGCAGTGTGTACAGGGCTTTATGTTTTTCCAGACTTGACAAATTTTTGTTATAAGAAAGTATAGCCAAGTGAAAAGTGGTTTGCCACAAAGACAAAGCACTCTCCCCCCTTTTTCTTCCTCCGACCCCTTTAATGGGTTTTAACTTGCCCCTGATAGAGGATTGATGGATGGAAGCGAGATTTTCGGTCGTCAAGTATAGTGGCCGGGGGGGGGGGATTTAAAGCGCGTATAATATGAGTTTTGTGTTCTTCCTCGTATACAGCGACTTTTTTTCGTTCCTCCCTTCTGCCTCCTATTAGTGCATTTCACTTTTTGTTTATTATTCTTGGGTCCGCTTATCGTGTAACACAGTCTGCTAAATCCCCCTGTTGATTCATGCACATAAATAAATGAGTTTTTAAGAAAAAAAAAAAGTGTCAAGGAAATTTCCCATAATTTCAGATGAATTTACAAAGTAAAAACACAACTCTAACTGTCGTAATGAGATAGTTTGTGCAATTGTGATTGTTGTAATGCGAATATGAAGAATTGACTGTAATTTTCTGCGATTCTTAATTAATTGACAAGCCCAGAATACTTTTTGATCTCGGGACGGCTCTTTGGGTAACCATTTTTCACCCGTACGCTCCCAATCAAATCAAGTATTTGGGGAGAGCACGAGTGAAAAACGAGATAGGGATAGGGACAGTAAAACCTATATCACTGAAAATTCAATCGAATTAACAAAATATTGCTTCCACAGGGTACACCCCTTCCAATAAATTTCCCCCTGGAATATAGTGGAATGAAAGTTGGGAGATTTTTCCATAGAAGAGCTTTCCTGTCCTCTAATTTTTTTTATTATTCATTTCCCTTCGTCTCTCATTCCGTTTCTCTTCATTTTGTTGACGAGAGTGGGTGTGTCGTAACGCTAGCTGCTGAGTCTCTGACAAGGCTGAAAAAGTATGGGTCGTTCATTCAATTCCTATACTGACAATGTACAATGTAAATCTTTCAGATACCTTGGCCATCAGTGGATTACAGAGATAAAATGAGGACAGAATTGCCCTGAACAGCTTTCACGAACATGCGTAGTTTGTTCACGGAGGATTTGAGTTTTCCGCTGAGTTAGTGAGTCGTTCAATGTTGTCCACCTTTTGCCGTGCTCTTCGTGTGCTCTCATCAGATTGTGTATGAAATATTCCTCTTAAGAATCTTGACAGAGGTGCTGCGTACTTTATTTAAATTGTCTCACCTAAGGGTTCAATTTAAATTCTTCCTGTTCCCACACTTGAAACTTGTGCTATACACACCCAAACGGGTTTTTACTTAGTGAATGACAATTTGAAATTAATGTGAGAGTTTGAGTAAATAAATAATGCCCATACCATCAGAGGGGAGCTTCTGTAACCTTAAGCTACGCAATAAGGCCACCGGGTTCATTCATTTTCCCCTCACAATCAATGAAACAGGGTGAATTACGACATACAATTTGATACCTAAAGTTACACAATCACCCGTAAGCTCTCAATCGTTCATTATTTTGAAGGTTGGCTTACAGTGCCTCAAATTTCACGAGTTAATAAAAACGGAATTACAGCGTTTAGGAATGTGGTTGGCCACAAATACACAGCGTTCCTACAGTTCGTTGACCACTAAATTCTTATCCCGTATTTTTACAGTGGTAGACTATTGATCACAATGTAATATTTATGAAGATTAGCACTACCTACGGACTTAAATAATCATCAGTCGGTAAAAAGGGGCTTCAATCGCGAAAAATGATGAAAAGGCTCTCTCTTTGTCAACCGCTTCTTTGCATCCTGATTTTTTTTTTCCTATTATTGTCAACAAAATAACAATCACGACAATGTACAATTTACGGGGAAATGACACTCGCCCAACTAAGGCATCGCCTGAGTGGGATTTTGCACGCTTGGTTGTTCTGGTTTGGAGCAATCTGAAGTTGACATCTCCATCAGGGCCCTATAGTTAGAGCCTTTGGAAACATTGCAAACATTGACAAGTGACAATCTACCACCTCAAAAGTTTTTCAGCCAAGAAATACTTTACCTTTTGGTTACAATAATTTATATATTGCTGTTACGATTATAGTAATAATCAGGGGCGATTCCGGCTCCGCCACCGGAGAAGAGGGGGGGGGGAATAAAAAAAGGAAGGAAAGTGAAAAGATACTAATGTGAGGGAAAACAAATCATACAGAGTGGGTGTGTATAAGTGTAAAGGAAAAAAAAAACTGGGTAAAAGTAGACCTCAACACTTAATAAAGCCATGGTCCGAAAATCAAAACCCTTCGAGATAAGATTTTTCAAACACATTTTTAGTATCAGATCATTTTTATCACCCTCGTATCTATCTACAATGGCCCTGGGTGGGGTTTGGCTATGTTTATTCCTCTCTCTGCGTTCGGTGAGCTTCATTTCTTGTCGTCAGCAACATTCATCCCTCTGTCACTAGCAAATATTCCAGCCCCCTCCCCCCTACTTGCATGAAAATTTCAAACTCACTTTTTTTCGGCCGAGCTTTTTTTCGGGAGGAATGTTGACGGCAAGAAATGAAGCTCACCATGGGCGTAGCCAGCGGGGGGGGGGGGCAGGGGTGAGCAGTTGCCCTCCCCTAGAATCAAAAGCGCAGATTTCGTGGGGCAGCTGCCCACCCCCAAAAAATCCCTGATCTGGCATTCTTGTATTCCTCTCCATAAAACCAATTTTGCGGATTTTTCTCACTAAAAAATCAACACATTTTCGCTTATCGGTTTCACCAAAAATAAAAAATTCGCTGATTTTTGTTGCTGACAAACCGATTTCGAGGGTCGGCTTAACTTGGAAACCGATTTTTCACACTAAAATCCCATTTTCGCAGGTTCGACTCGCAATTTTCGTGGGTTTTGGCTAGTTCAAATCGTGTTTACCCCACTGTGCCATCCAGACTTATGGTGGGAGAGGAAATGCCAGCTCTGTTAACCGTCTAAGGTATATAAAATTCAAAGTTTAGCTCCAAAAGTATCACTTTCCAGGGGGGGGGGGGAAGTTTCAGGTTTTTGACATAAAATCCGAAATAGAAGGCTACAAACAACAGTTTTCCAGCAGATATTAATTTTTTGATGGATAATGGCCGTTTCTGTGCAAATTTAGTCTCCGATGACCGCGAATTGACGCGATTCTAACCTCCAGATCCTGTTATAAGCCTGCAAAAAGGCAATGGTGCATCTGATATTTTCGCTTCAGGCGTGGATCCAGTTTTTCTAAAGAGTAGTTGCACGGAGTTTTTTCCCCCGATTTTACTCGTGAATGTGTACTGTTTTTAGCCTCGAATTGACGTTTTCCTTAATTTTAACTGAAACTGAGTGCTTTGTCCCAATTCTAACTCGAACTAGCACATTTTCTTCATTTTAGCCGTGAAAAGGTCTCAATAAAAACCGTGAAATAACGCATTTTTGATATACTATTTCAATTACGGCCAGCACCGGGCATCGCCTATCTGCAAATTGGTGCGTTCTGTCAGTTTCAGCCGCAAAAAAACAGTTTTTCCTCAATTTAACATGTAGATGAACGCTATTTCTCAATTTTAGCCACGAGAATTCCACCAATCAACAACAAACGGTGACAATTTCGCCAATTCGTTTTTCCTGAATTCTAGCCGCAAATTAGTGCTTTTTCCTAATTCTGCCTTGAGCAATTTTTTCTCCCTTCAAATTTTAGCAGTGAAAAGGTTCACATAATCCGCGTGAGAGCGAATTTCATTAATTTTGACCCCTCAATTTCACGGGCTAACGGCTAACGAACAATTTTCCGTAATTTTAGCGTTTTTTCAAAAATGTATGCGCTAAGTCATGCTCTTTCTCAATTTCACCTGCAAACTTGCCATATATTTATAAAAACGGTCAATTAGCTCTTTCTCGCAATGTTTACCGATGTTTTAGAAACCACGAACTGCGGCGCCTGCTCTCAATTTTACCTGCGTGAATGAGCTCCATTTCTCAATTTTAGCCGTGAATTGGCGCTTTTCCTCAATTCCAGCCGCAAATGAGTGATTTTTCTTAATTCTACATTGAACGAGCGATTTATTTTGTCAATTTTAGCTGTGACAAGAGTTCTATAAACCGTGAATTAGCGCATTTTCTTAATTCCGCCCCGGACTTTGCATCGCGAAATCGCGAATTGGTGTGTTTTCTCAATTTCAACCGCGAATAACGAGATTTATTTCTCAATTTTAGCCGTGAATGGGTGTTTTTCCTCAGTCTTAGCCGCAAAATGACCTTTTCTAGATTTCATCGCCCCCTTTTTCGTCAACTCATCAGCCTTCTCGTTGCCCGGTACACCCACATGCCCCGGCACCCAACCTAAGGTCACATCGTTCCCCATTTCTAGTAACTTTGTGATACTTCTCCTGCAACTCGCTACCACCCCGGATTTCACTACCGGCCTGGCTATAGCACCGAGGGCGGCCCGGCTGTCGGATTATATCGTTATTCGCCTGTCTGTTGTCCCCCTTTTTCCCAGTTCCATTGCACATGCCTCAATCGCTATTACTTCCGCCTGAAACACGGTCGCTTGTGTCCCAAGCGTGATGCTCTCCTCAAACATCAGGTCGGGCACGTAAATGGCCCGCCCCTGATCGCCTACCCTCATTTTCCTGTCTCGAACCATCCGTATGGTCGCCCGCATCCGGATTTCTTCCCCTTCCGTACCCTACGCTCAGCTTAATTGGGATTGATGTCTCAAAATCCGCAGACTGTGCTACCTGATCAGATCTCATCTTGGTCTTGGGGGTGACTTCATTCATGAACTTCTGAACTTCTCCTATTCTCCCCCCCCCCCCTCACTGTTTGATCTCTGCCCACTCAAACCTCCATGGCCCGCACCTTGATCTCTAGGCTCAACGGTCTTAGCCCCAGTATTACTTCCATCGGCCTAGTTGGTGTCGTTCTAAACCCTCCTAACACTGCAAGACACGCCAGTCTCTGAATCCTGTCCAGCTTACTTGCATTCGAGGCCTTACTGACCGCCTTCAGCCATACTACCGCCCCGTACAAGATCCTAGGCCTTATTACCCCCGTATATAACCAATATGTCGTTCCCGGGGATAGTCCCCACGTCTTCCCGACTATTCTTCTTATTTGATGAAAGGCGTTTACCGCCTTACCTTGCACTTCCCTGATGTGGGCGGACCATGTTAACCGACGGTCCAACCATACCCCCAAATACTTTACTTCCGGCGCCAAAACGATCTCCTCCCCCTTGTAACATATGGGTTCTAACCCCCGCATAACCCTTCTCCTAGTAAAAAGTACCAGTTTCATCTTTTTCGGGTTTATCCTCAAGCCTCTAGGTTCACACCATTCATTCACTAACCAAATCGCCTGCCTCATCAGGGCACAAAGCGTCGACAGGTCTTTCCGCCTAATGACTATCACCCCATCGTCGGCAAAGAACTGGGTATAAAAGCCTTCGCTTTCCAGTAACCTAATTGATCCATCCACTACCATTATCCATAGGAGTGGAGAGAGGCTTGAGCCTTGGGGAGTTCCCTTGCTGGCTCTCCTCTCTACCCCCTCCCACCGCAATGCCGCTGAGACCCATCTGTGTTTCAATACGTGTCCTATCCAGTTTTTCAGCACTGGCTCTACCCTAAAAAGTTCTAGAGCTTCCATTATGCTCCCAAACGATACTTGATTGAAAGCCCCCTCGATGTCTAAGAACCAGTGCCAAAGCATACTCCTTTTGAGCCAACGTCTCCACCAACCTGACCACTAGTTCCCCCAGGGCAGAGTCCGTGGACCTCCCTGTCCTATAAGCATGTTGCCGCGGGTGAAATACCTTTATCCTCTCTACAAGCTCCCTAATATACACATCTAATATTTTCTAAATCAATCTCATCATAACCGAGCTTAGGCTTATGGGTCTAAAATTATCCGCTTTATTATGCCTCCCGTCACCAGCGTAAAAAAGGTATGAAAATTACTCTTTTCCATGCTGTCGGTACCTGTCCTGAGGCCAAACTTCTTACAAAAAGCTCCCGTATTCTTGCCTGGGCCCGCCCGCCCGCTCTCTGGAGTAGGCAGGGGAAAATTCCATCGCATCCCGCCGCTTTGTAGGACCCCATGGATTTTAGCGCCCAGTCGAACCGTTGTTTGCTAATTATGTCGCGGCACCGGCTGACCGTTCCACAGTCCAGAGGGCCGTGTCTACTGGGGGGCAATGGCCTCCTCCCTACATCCTGGAAAATGCACATTGAACATTTTTTGCTCCAAAATTTCAATCTTACCTATAAATACTTCCCCCGTTTGCGAGGTGATAGTACCGAGCTTCTCCCTCCTTTCGTCCCTGACTGTTCGGCTAAGCCGAGCTGTCTCACTCGCCCCTTCGACTGCTTCGCAGAATGTTCTCCATGCTTTCCTTTTCGCTCTCCGGATGGATTCCTTGTAATATTTTCTCATCCGCTGGTATTCTAGCAAATCGGCCTCCAATCCGGGTCTTTTGGCCCGTCTTAGCGCCGCGTTCATAATTTGTTTCTTTCTCCTGAGACTGGCCTCCCAGGGCCACGGGGTGCCCGTGCCCTTCATTTTCTTCTCCGGGCAGGCTACCTGAAAAGCAGATATTAGCTTCTCGCTCAACTCTTTCTCCTCTTCGTCCAAGGTGTGTTTTTTTATACTTCCCCTAGGCTGTTCTCCACCGTAGTTGAGAATTTGTCCCAGTTCGTCCTTCTTGGGTTCCCTACAGGAAGGCTTAGCTCCTTCTTGACACCTAGCTCAAACAAAATAGGCCTGAGATCAGAAGTTATTACTCTGTCTCCCACCCTCCACCCCGAAATCCACCTCCCGGTTGTACCAAGACTGAAGGTTATGTCTAATACCTCTTGTCTGTTCCGCACTACGAATGTAGGCTCCCCCCCCCCCCCCCGACGTTTTCCACGACCATACCCAATCTTACCAGATCTTCCATCAGTTCCTCTCCAGACCGGTTTGTATTAGAGGAACCCCAAGCTAGGTGGTGAGCATTGGCATCTGCTCCCACTACCAAAAGGCTACCCGTTGCGTTACAATAATCCCTTAGCCGTTCCAGGCTTTCTGGGATACCCCCGCTCTCCGCCCCTCTATACCAAGAGATCAGCATGAATTTGGGTTTTGAAAGAGCCAAATCCAAAAAATTATGTTTTCAAAGTGCGAAAATCCTCGAAATTACAAGCTTTTTAAGGAGCCAAGTTCACGAAATTGGGGTTTGAATGAAAGAGCGAAAGCTCGTGAAATTGGTTTTTGAAAGTGCAAACCCTATGAAATTCGGGTTTTGGAAAGAGCAAACCCCACGACATCGGGGTTTTAATGGAAGAATTCCCAAGTTGTAGTTGTCTAAGAGTGAATGACCGCGAAATTGGGGTTCGGATGAGCCATATCAACGAAATGTTGTTATTGAGGGAACAACAAATTCCTAAAATTTGGATTTGAACGAGTGAAATCCGTAAAATTTGTTTTTTAGAGAGCGAAACGTATGTTCAAAATAGACGTATGTTTCAAAGAGCCAAACGCGCAGGACTTGTTTTGGATCAGATATTGAACGAAAATACCTGGATTTGGAAGAATGTTCGGGGATTATGGGGCCGTATTCCCGGATTTTTTTGAGGCCAAGGCCACCAATTGGGCCCCTACGTCATACCCAACGGGTCCCGGACTCGGAGGGGCTAGCACGGCTCCTCAAATCTCCTCACCCTCCCCAGAAAATCCAGTACTCGGACCCCTTGAGCCCTGGAAAATTCTAGGTCGGTCAACCTGTCCCTGCCAAATACAGCAAACCTCACTGCCGCAAACCCTTCACACTCTCTCACTAAATGACCCGTTGTCTCCTCCTACACTCCACACCTCTCACGTGTAGGGTCCCCTATTAGCCCCATCATGTGCAAGTGTCTCTGAACCGCAAATTGCCCAGTAAATATTCATACTATCTTTCTAGTTTGCTTTAGCCCTAACCCTACCAGCCACTTTGTCGTGTTGGCATCATACCTTCTAATGCCCTCTTTCGCTTGTCTGCAGTGATTTTCTGCTTCCCATCGTGCCTGGGCTTCCGCTTTCGCCCAACCCCGAATTTCACTGATTCCTACTTCCCTTGCTATCCCCACCACCGGTTCTGGGCCGACATATTCTGTCATGGCCCCCGTCTTAGCCAACTCGTCTGCTCTCTCGTTCCCCGGGATACCCGCATGACCTGGTACCCACCCGAATGTAACCGTGTTACCCTCCTCAGCAGTGCCGATATACTGGCTCTACAGCCCCTTCACCGCTCCCGACTTGACCACCGGCCTGGAAATGGCCCCGAGGGCGACTCGGCTGTCCGAGTATGTATATCGTTATTCGCTTATTTGTCACACCTTTCCGTCTCAGTTCGATTGCACAAGCCTCTATGGCCGCAACCTCTGCCTGGAACACCGTCGCATATTTCCCCAACGTAAGGCTCTCTACCACCCCCATTCCAGGGATGTGTATGCCTGACCCCGCCTTCCCTTTCCCTGTTCCAATTTTTGAACCGTCCGTAAAACACTTAATCTCTTCTGTATCCCCCTCTTGCCCGGTCTCCCGGGATAGTTTGACCACGATCGTCTTTGCAAAGTCCCCTTGTTTTACCATTTGGTCCGATCTCATGCCCGTGGACGGTGCCACTCTGCGCATGTGTTCTCGTATCCCCCCATTTCCTACCTTCCCTGACACGCAGTCCAATCTGTATGCCGCTTCCATAGCCCGTGCCTGCAGTTCAAGGCTTAAGGGTTTTAGCCCCAGCATTACCTCCATCGGTCTTGTTGGTGTCGTTCTGAACGCCCCTAGGGTCACCAGACAGGCCAGCCTTTGCACTCTGTCTAAATTAGCTGCGTTTCCCTTTTTGTTCGCCGCCCTCCACCAGACCATGGCCCCTTAGAGGATCCTTGGTCGGATAATCCCCGTGTACAACCATAGCGTCATTTTGGGGTTCAGGCCCCATGTTTTCCCCACTACCCTTCTAACCTGACAAAAGGTGCCCATCGCCTTTTGATAAGTTTCCCTTATGTGCTTCTCCCAGCTCAGTCGATGATCTAGCCACACCCCTAAATACTTAACTTCCGTTGTTAATTCCACCTCCTTGCCCCTAATCTGTAGAGTCTGAAGCCCCTGCCTGTTCCTCTTGTGGGTGAAGAGACACAGCTTCACCTTGCTCGGGTTAATGGTTAACCCTCTTGGCTCGCACCATTCCCCCACTAAACTAATCGCCTGCCTCATAAGTTCAAAAAGTGTCGACAATACCTTTCCTCTAACCACGATGGCTCCATCATCCGCAAAAAACTGCATATAGAAGCCATTTTCCCCCATTAATCTAATTGGTTCATCTACCACTATTATCCATAAGAGTGGCGAGAGGCTAGACCCCTGCGGGGTTCCTCTCTTTGCCCTCCTTTCTACCGTTTCTCCCCCTAACTCTGCCCTAATCCACCTATGCCTCAGAGCGTGACTAATCCATCTAGCCACCATTGGGTTCACCCGAAAGGTTTTCAAAGCCTCCACTATACACTGGAAAGTGACCTGGTTGAATGCTCCCTCTATGTCCAGGAACAAAACCAATGCATATTCTTTTTGGGCTATGTTATCCTCCAGATTTCCCCGCTATGTATGCGTGCTGCCTCGGATGATATGGTCTACTTTTACCTATGCCCTCCCGAATATACCCGTCTAGCGTCTTCTCCATCAACCTCATCATTACCGAACTTAAACTTATGGGCCTAAAGTTTCCGGCCCTATCATGCTTCCCTCCACCTTTAGGTATGAACGATACTCTCACCCTTTTCCATGGCGTGGGTACTTGCCCCGTCGCCAGAGATGTGACGAAGAGTCTCCTTATCCTTTCCTGCGCTCGTCCTCCGGCCCTCTGCAGCATGCATGGGTATACCCCGTCGATTCCCGGTGCTTTATATTGTCCCATCGACTTAAGGGGTTTCTTAACTCCTTTGGCTCCTAAACTAAACATAATAGGCTTGTGATCAGTGGTTATTAATCTGTCACAGACCCGCCAATTAGTAATCCATCTACTCGTTGGTCCTAAGCTTAGAGTAACGTCCAGAACCTCCGTCCTATTACGCACCACAAAAGTTGGCTCACTCCCGACATTCTCAACATCCCCAGATTCGCTTCGGAATCGGCAGTTCCGAGAGCCGGTAAATCGCCCATCCATGTGCCCCCACCCCGTCCCTTAGCGTACTTATTAGCAAGACCGCATATTCTTTACTCCCACACGTCATAACGTCCAAGTTACTCTCCTGTACAAGCCCGGAGTCTAAAAATCGTATCTTACTTTGACACGCTATAAGCGCTCTTGCCACGAAATTCCTTACCTTGACCGCCTCTTCATTTGAGAAGACCCCGCCGTCTACTTTCACCATAACCGCCTTGGCACTCATCGAGGATTTTGGCCCTCTTTCCATGCTCTTGGCGTGCTTTCTCCTCCGTTTCCTCCTTCTTGGACCTTTTTGTCGGTCCTACTACCCCATCCCCCGGAGGGGTAGGGTGCGAGGTAGACCGAAATCTCTTCTGGTTTTTGTTCCGTTTCTCCTACCGTATTCTATACGCTTGTTCGCGCTCGCGTTCGTGTTGTTCGCGTTGTTGTTCGAACCTCCCCTTTAAAACCCGTGAGGGGCTGTCTTGCCCTCGCCTCAGCTACCTTACGCGCGCCTACTTTTCTCCCTGGCTTTCTTACCCTCCCGACGGGTCCGAATCTTCCGCCTCAGAGTTTGACTGGGCCGCTACTCGCGTCCCTGTCGGCCTCAAATTTCCGTCAACGCACCGTGTTGCTTTCCTGGGTGGGTATTCCGCCCTGGTTTGCTTGGGCCGACGAGTCGTCCCTTGCTGCTCCAGAGGCGGTAGACCCGGTCCTTGGAGATTCTCAGCTTTTCAGCCGAGTTAATCAACTCTTGGTTATCTCTCATATTTTTTGTTTTAATCAAATCGCCACACAGCATTCGCTTATATTCTCGAGCAGGCATCAGACACTGCAATATAAAATCCGGTTTTTGGAAAACAGAGACAGTGCGTTTTCGGGATCGGGCTACTGTTTTTTAAATAAGAAAATTAATAAATTGGGCGAATGGGATAAGTGTGGGGGGGGGAGAGAACACATTTTACCGCCACTAAAAAATCTCATGCCACTCAGCAGATCTTATCAGCCCTTCGTTTTGGAAAGCTTCTGAAGTATTTAGCACTCCAGATTATACATTCTATGATGATTCTTGTTAGCGATAGAGCCACTGTCACTGTTGATCTGTACTTTTTAGTCTGATGGGAATTGCTAAACTATTCAAACTTCCGCAGCAGTATTCATTGCCTCTGAGAGCTGTCATTCATTCAACCAAGGGCAGTCTGTTTTTTATGAGGAGTATGAATAAAAAATACCAGGGTTTTTCGCATTTATTGACCAAATCTCGTATTTCGGAGGAGTGGTCGGGGTTAAGCATTGAGATTGATGATTATTATTATAGTCTAATCTCTTAAATAGTGCATTTTTCGTAGGTAAACTGACTCAAATGGCACTCAGTAAGAAGGCAATTTCAATCAATGGGTCAACCATAGATAAGTAAGGCTCAGCGTTAAAATTCGCGTATGAGCTTGAATCTAGATTCCATTTGAATGATAAATTCAATTATTTAAATATTGCATGTTGTAAACGTACTCATTAACAATGTTTAAACGGTCATCGGTCATTGGATATCCTTTCCAGAAGGCCGGTAAAGGTTTGAGGAGCTATACTAGGCCACCCGAGTCCAGTCCCAAGCTCGTCACTTAACGATTGACAATGATCATTATAAGAGTGGTTAATAATGATTTTTGTTGGAAACATGCGAAATTAAAATTAGGATTCAGGCTAATTATACGTAGACTAACGTATAAAATACTTTGATCTCACAAGAAAAAAGTTAGAGCACGGATCACACATTTTCGCAATTATATCCGTACGCCACAGAACTAGGAAGAGACGAGCTCGTTACTTCATTAACTGACTAGTTTCTGCGAATTTCAGTTCGTCTGTGTTCCAGTTTCATTGATGATGCTTTGGATAAACGGGGGGAGGGGGTAAGAGTGGGAAACAAAATAAAATCTCATAAACATTTTGACCTTCCGAAAATTTTCATACACAAATTATAATAACGCAAGAGACCCAAAGTTTATTTTTTATCCTTCTCCTTCGTATTATTTACCAATTTGCCTTCGACCATCACCGCCGCCGCCGCTGCCGCCGTCAATCCCTTTATTCGATCCGCGAGGGCTTGAAATCATCTTTTTCTAACTTTAATATCAACGGCAAAAAAAAAAAAAAGAGTGGTGACTAGGGTATGGTAGGGGGAAAACTCATAAAACATTTGAGAGGCTGTAACCCTAGAAATGCTTTACCGCCCTCACAGAGCGGAAAGGAATCCAAAGAGTTAGGGGGGGGGGGGCTTCTGTTTGCGAATTGACGGAGAATGGGGGTACCTTGTGTTTGGCACTGAAGAAAGCTAAAAATTTCCTTTTTTTTTTTAACGCCTGTTTCCGTCTTTCAACCCTTCAACGTTTTATCACTTTCTGCCTACTTTATAACTTGTTTAGAAGATTGGCTATTCAATAGGTGAAGATGCTTTCAGGCTCGTGCTGTTTTAAAATCATTCTTTGTATACGATAATGGTGCGACTAAATTGTTTTTGTTTTTTCCCTCTTTTTCTTTTTTAGTTCAAACGGATGCTGAACAAAGAACTGAGCCATTTTTCGGAATCCAGTAAATCCGGCAATCAGATCTCCGAGTACATATGTTCTACATTTTTAGGTAAGTCTATAATTTGATTAACTGCATATATTTTGCTGGTATGGCGGTGCTGTCCATTTTTCCAATGTATCCCAAAGGAAGGAAAAGACGGGTCGCTAAAAATATTCTGGGAAGAAAGCCAATTGAAGTATATACAAGGCAGGTAATCCACTTTCAGGCTCGAAGTCTTCAGGAACCGCTTGTTTCCCCATTCGCCGTATCACCAACCACGCCCTAGCCCTTTGCGCTTAGCTTACCCAACTTGCCCTAAATATTACTGAAGGGATGAAGCAATCGTCTTTTATAAAAATCGATCAATGATGTAACGGAACAGGAGTGTGAGTGAGGGAGCACGTATAAGAAATGTCATCTTCCTTAAACGAGAGAGGACCCTTTCGGCAATCGCGTAATTGAAATATTCAACAATCGCAAATTGAATTTACAACTGTATAATATTTCATTCTTAACAAGATCTTTGAGAAGAAATTTTGTAATCCGAGGGCCTGATCTGCAACAGTTGGCACCAACAGTCAATCACATGACCAAAAAAAGCACGTGACTTACAGGCGTTAACTTCTGTTGTTAGACCCCGTTCACAAGCTCTGGGCTATGCGTCTGTGGATTCCACGCAACCAAACAAATTGATTCCATCTAAAAATGAAGCATTTTGATAGGTTGCATATACTCCACAGACACATACCGTTTGCGAACGGGGCCTCGACGTTATACAATAGGCGCCTTGTATACAACTTTCCGGCACCGATAAATCGCCCGTTTTCATTTATTTGGATATTTTTCATTTATTTTAAAAGACCCGTTCACAAAATGTATGTATATGCGTTCTGTGGTGTCTATGCAACGAAGCAAATGCGTTCCCTCGGAAAAAAAGCACAGCACGTGGTTTGTGACCGGGGACTTCGCACCGTTCACAGACAACATGCCATTATGAGTCTGTGGAGTCAATGCAACCTATGAAAATGCTTCATTTTTCGAGGGAAGAAATTTGTTCTTGTGTGGGTTTTGACACCATGACGTCAAAATCGTCAGGTCACTCGTTTGATGCTCGCATTTTCGAAGGAATCAAGACCCAAAAGTCGCATTTTCACGGATATTCGGTCATGGGAACTAGCAATTTCTTGACAATTCGTCAGGCGCCGGGTTTTGTTGGAGCTGGCACGCGAGAATTATGGCCCGACACTTGCAATTTTCACGGATATTTAGCCGGGAACTTGTTTTTTCACCCAATTTAGGACACGAACTTGCAATCTCAATGCTTTAACGCTTAACGTTGAAGTTACAACTGCCTTACACATTTATAAGGCTAAGACGACACAAAACAAAAAAGGGCCTCAAACTTTCGAAATATCTCTTGAATAAAGCCTTGAAACGTTCAATTCGCGGATATTTGTCCAAAAATTGTTGTGACGTTCAGGCTATTCAAGAGGGCACGGACGTGATCGGCCAACTTGGGTTCCGCGGTCACTGAATTGAAAAAAAAAAAATCCTCGAAACTAACAAGTTTTGGAAATTTAAGACCAGGTACTTGTAATTTTGATTTAATTAAGACCGAAAACTAGCAATTTCTTAATTATTTAAATCCAAAACTTGTAATTTCGCAGTTTTTTTTTTTGGCTCCGGGATATGTAATTTCGTGGCTATATTTGCCTGGCTTTGAGCGCTGACGGCGAAACTTCCCAATTCGTGAAATTAAGACGTGAAACGTGTACAAGCACGAGTTTCAGGCAGGAAACTGCCAATTTCGCTTATATTTATCTCAAAAATATTGCAAAGCTTTCCTGTTTTCCGTCGTGGTCATGGGAGGCTGGCCCGAGCTCTATGATCACTTTATTTTTAAAAAGCCTCGAAACTTGCAAATTTCTGGATATTTGGACCCTTAACTTGCAATTTTGCTAATAATTAACTCCGCGAATGATGTAATTTCGCGACTGTTTCAGTTTCAGCTGCAAATGGTTAGTTTTTCCTCAATTTTAGCTGTGAATTAGCGCTTTTTTCAAAATTTTATCGCCGAATAATGAGAGATTTTCACAATTGTAGCTGCAAATTGGCGATTTTTCACTAACGCCGTTTCTCAATTTTAGCTAGCTGTTAAATGAGCAATTTTTTTTTCTATTCTTGCTGCGATAGCGTTTTTCTCAAAATTTAGCAGTGAAGTGACTTTGCGGATAATTGCCATTTTTCTGTGAACAATCTGTGTTTTTTGATAAGTTTTTGGGAAAAATGAGTAATTGAGTAAGTCCTGAGAATTTATTGAACAAAGCGACCGAAAAAAGGTAAGCCCGACACGAACGAGTGGACGATAACAGATAAGGAGATAACGATTTTGGGGAGAGCTTCGGGAGATATCACGTTGTGCCACCCGCTGATAAGCTCGGTGATAAGTGCTCGGGGTTCGAACTTCCGATTTCTTGGCAAGATCAATGACCAGGCGCGACATCCAAAAATTTTTAATTTCGAAAGATCGTTCGTTCCATACCATATTGACGCTGGATTTTTGTCTCTCTCAAGAGTTGAAGAAGGATCGACTCAATGATCGATTCAATTCGTATGCCGATGTCCTTATTGCTTCGCCCCACAGGAATTTGGGTACGTTGGAGTCGATCAGCTTTGTCCGAACCATATTTTGTAACTGCTGGTTCATACGTTCAGCAACGCCGTTCATTTGTGGATTGTAGCTTATCGTATACTCCATTTTAATTCCTCTGTCACGCACGAAATTTTTCAAAGTGTTCGAGGTGAATTCGCCTCCACAGTCAGTCCTAATGCGTCGAACTTTGATGTCATACTGTCTCTCCAATAGGCACACGTAATCCATAAGATTTGACCCCGCTTCGTCCTTGGTTTTGAGGAGTTTAACGACAGTAAAGTGGGAGAAGTCGTCAACTATTACTTGGAAATATCGCTCGCCGTTCAAAGTCGCCGGGGTAACGGGTCCACAGACGTCCGAATGTATTAGTTCACCGATATGAGTTGTCTTTTTCTCGCGCTTTGGGAACGGTGTCCTTTTCGCTTTTCCTTCAGCGCATGTCGTACATTTTTGCGTCAAAGTTGGTAAATTGAGCTTCAACAGACCATCTCTGCCCAAATGGCCAAGCCTACGGTGCCACAGATCGTTATCAGTAGTGCTTAGCAAACAATTCTGTTCGGTGCCAACTCGGTCAGGATCCAAAATATAAAGTCCTCGCGTACGTTTAAGGATGAATGAAAAATTTGGACCACATAGCACTGCCTGTTTATCCTGCATTATAATTTTATTTCCTCGCCTTGTTATTTCAGTCGCTGATAACAAGTTTAATTTTAGGCCAGGCACTATTAACGCTTCTAAATTGATAAAACGGTTTTGACAAAACATTCGAAGTACGCCTTTTTTAGTTGCTGTGAGATGGGAACCGTCTGCTATTTTAATTTTGACCGCCTGCTTCAGGTCTTCAAGTACCGTCATTATTGGCTCCATGTCCCCTTTTACCATGTGATGAGTGGCCCCTGAATCAAGAATAAACGAGTTTTCATTAATAGCTCCGCTGGCGCAGTTTAGAGCAACGAAACAAATGTCTGCCGCCATTGCTTTGTTCTGACCTCTGCCACGACCACGACTAGGTCTTCGACCTCTTCCCGAAAAATGGCTCCTTTGGCTGTGGCCTCTGCCTCGATGAAAACTTTGTTGGACCTTGGGACAATCTCTTTTGAAATGTGATGGATCCCCACACTCGTAGCACGACTGGGATTGGGCCCTGAATCCGACATCACCATCATTCGCTTCCGTATAACTTTTATTTTTAAATTTAAGTTCTTCGTCAAGGAGTCGCGACTTTACGAAATCCATAGTGACTTCCGTATTTAACGTTTCGATTGCTGTAATTACGTTGTCAAAATTAGCATTTAATGACAGGAGCAGATGACTCACTTTGTCTGACTCGTCCAATTTACAGCCTACGTTTTCCAATTCCCTCATTATGGAATCGAAACGAAGAAAGTGATCCTCTAACTTTTCGTTTGGGCTACACTTTAAAGTGAGAAGCTTTTTCTTGAGGGTCAATTTGGTAAAAACACTTTTTCTTTGGAAGACATTCTCCAGATTATTCAACATTTGTTGGGCTGTCTTGGCATCTTTCACGAGATCCAAGTGCTTATCAGAGATGCATTGAACAATTGTTGCCCGTGCCTTCGCGTCACTTTGTTTGTACTTGTCTTGGGCCGACTGCCCCTCAATTTCTTCGTACTGCATATTTAGAACGTAATGTACCTGTTTCTCTTCGAGGATAGATACGACACGGAACTTCCAGCTGTTGAAATTGTCAGCCGACAACTGGGGCAAGGGTACAAACGTGGAAGTCGAAGTTGAAGACATGTTGCCGAGTATTTTTACTTGAAATCCCCCGATTTACTCGCGCAAACCCGAAATTCCTTTTGACTTTCACTCACTTTTCACTTGGGGGCCCATAACCTGATAAGTTTTTGGGAAAAATGAGTAATTGAGTAAGTCCTGAGAATTTATTGAACAAAGCGACCGAAAAAAGGTAAGCCCGACATGAACGAGTGGACGATAACAGATAAGGAGATAACGATTTTGGGGAGAGCTTCGGGAGATAACACGTTGTGCCACTAACGCATTGTGCCACCCGCTGATAAGCGGTGGCACAACTCGTCATTCGAGTGGCACAATGCGTCGGTTTTATTTGGAGAAAACAGTGCAAGAACCTGCCAATTCATGTTGTGCGGAAGGGTTGGGGTTGATTATTTTATAAGAAGGAAGTAATGATATTTGAACTTGACTGTACAGAAAGTCCCCGCCGAAGTAGCTATCATTCTGTTATCATTCCCATATCTAGATAAGCTGTTGGAAACTCAATTTATGGTTTGGCGTTTCTCCACTTATGATCTTCCCTGTCAATTGTAATACATGATTCGTAAGTTTCATTTACTTATTTTTTTAGATGGCAATCCCAACAGTGAATCCAGTAGGGTAAAACTGCTACCTGTCAGAAGCAACAAGCCCCGCCCTCCCCGGCCCGGTCTCCTGCTCGCCCCGATATCAGAGATAGCGTATCTCAAGTACACTCCCGTACAACAATTCTGGATGGCCATAAGAGCCCGCTGAAAGTAATCAACAAAAATATGATAGAAAACATAACCTTAGTGGCACAATAAGTTGTGGCACAATCCGTCATTTCAAACGTCGCATTGTGCCACTGGTGGCACAACCCGTCAGTGGCACAATATGTAGCTGCCCGAGAGCTTCGGTTCATACATTTCGCGGCTATTTTCATACTATGACATTTTTTTGTGGACTTTCAAGTTTATTTGGGCTACTAGGGGGAAAATGTTCAATTGTAATGCCATTCAGACAGTTTTGAAGGGTCTAATTGACGTTTGCTGAGTGTATGGTCTCGAACAAAGACGATTTGATGAAGGTTGGGCATATAGCTTCTCCTGGCTACGCGCCCTTGTGTGAACGGAAGAACGTGAAATTTCCAGGTAAAAGTTCAAGGGGGTTTTACTGTTATAACTGTGACGAAATACCGTGGGCGAGTTGTTTGGTATAATAACTTTATTCGCGTTTTCAAAGAGCATCAAATCTGTGGTCACATCGGTCACGAATCATTTCTGGTATAGATACTTCCTCTCCTAAAAGAACATTGTGGCGCATCACAAAAAGTCGGGCATGGAAACCTGATGGACAAAATGGCTGGAACATTGTTTCATAAAAAGAAAAAGTTCTTCTCAAGGTAAAATCCGATATCCTCCACTGGTTTGGGTGCATGATGGGCTCCACGGGCGCATATCAAAGAAGCTTATGGACGGGTTCTTAACGTTTGCATTTGTGCGTTTCTCTAATAGAATGCTATTTTTAATTTGTTTGTTTGAAGAAAATGAATGAAACCAAGATTTTTCCACGAAAAAGGTATCGCTCTTCCGATGGAGAATAATATTGCCCAGGATATCGGAAAATTAAATTACAGGGCCCTTCGCGTATTAAAAAGCGCGTTGATTATTTTTATGTATATTTATTTTTCTGGCTCTGTACTAATAATTTTTTCCCATCATTAGCGAAGAATATAGAGAAACTTTGCGTACACATTTTAGCATTTAATTTTCCGATGACGCAGAGTAAAACCAAGCGAGTCCTACTTTTCATTGTTACGCATCTATTGAAGCGAGCAAATTAAAATCAGCCCACTGGCGGCGAGCCGAGCATGTCGAAACTTCATCGTATCTGAAATGAACAACTATAGGGCCACGGAAAACGACGGAACGAGATGCTGTCTTATAATAGCATTCCCTTTTCCTTTTCGCTTAATCCATATTTGCAAGGAGGAAAACGCTCTCGAATATTGTTTTCCCCTCCTGGGTCACACTTCCCTTGCAACTCATGCCCCCCCCCCTTTTTTTTGTATTGAAATGTGGCGGGAAAGGCAAACAAAAGGGAAATGAACCAGAAAGGCTATGACTATGGGATAGCGTTCTAATATACCCGAGTGATGGGTTCCTAACTGAAACAAAAACAAATTGCGTCATTATCACGAAAGGAAGCGAAGTGACAGAATGCTTTTGAAAGAAAGGGAAGAGTGTAAAACATTTTTAAATATTTATTTTGCTTCATAAAGGTGTATCCACACTATGTTGAATTGGGTTGGTCAACTCAGTTGAAAGACAAGTTGAACGAGTGTAGGCGAGTTGAACGACAGATGAACAAGTGCCGAAAAGTTGATAGTAAAATTGAATGCAGATGCCGATGTTACACCGTATACACGGCACATTTCCTCATCCTTGCTCAAGTTTTACGACGAAAGTAATGCACGCAAGCACCCGAAGTAGCAGAAGACCACAAGAATAGAAGGACGATTGGATATTGTCCCTGATCTGATTTAACTTCCCAATCAATTTTCATCTTCAAGCATTCAACTTTAAACTCAGCATTCAACGTCCACACTTATTGTGATTCAATTTAGAGTGGACGTCTTGTTGGATCGCTCTGAAAGTTGAATCGATCTAGTTGATCAACTCATTCGAATCCGATTCAATAGTGTGGATGGGCCTCAAAAGCATATGGTAATCAGGTTAAATTTTAAAATTACTTAAAATCTATGTCTCCACTTGTGCCTTTTCGCGTGCGTCATAGCCCACGGTGTGTTGAACGCGGAGAATGCGCTATTACATGCCTCAAAAAGCTAGAAAGGATATCAGAAATTGCGTGCATAGCTTAGACGCATGCGTAGTTGAATGTTGAAAAGGCGATTAAAATTGAAAGAGGAAGACGAAAGCGCACGACATGTGGAGACATAGCTCATGACAGGGGGGGGGGGGGTGTAATAGTCGCTGAATCGAAGTTGTAAAGATCTTGAACTATCTAATACAAAAAGTTAACTTTTTTTGCAGTTCTCTTTGGTCCTTTGAAGAAGAACTTTATAGGCTTAATTAAGTTAACCTTTTGAAGTTCTTTCGAAGGAAAGAGTCCACCTATAAGATGATGTCCTAAAGAACGAAAAAAATAAAAAAAATCGTAACCCTCTTCCTGTGAGATAAAAAAGAAGAAGCGGTTCCGCTTGACATTAAAGGATGAAAACTTTCAACATATCACCGAACACATAGTAAATAATAAGCAAGTTAAATAATGTAATTAACAGTCAACAGCCAACTTCCTTTTAAAGGAAAGAAAAGTACCACTAAAAAAATCGCAATGCGAGGGTACCGAGTTCGCTACAGAAGCCAAGCGATCCAGCGTGTAATGCCTCGCATGGTTTTAGTACGGTGGTGCCCCACGTAAAACACATGACCATCACGTCTCAAATCACGCTGAGGAACTTTAAGGGACAGGCGTGAAAGGATTTCGGGGCAGGAGATGTGAGAGTTGAGGATGCTCCAAACAAAGAGGAGGCCCGCGGAGCGTCGTCTATCCACCAATGAGTGGAGCCCAGTAAAAAGAAGCTTTTCATTATATGATAATGCTCGAGACGCCCCAAATTTGTACGCCAGGTACCTAGTAGCTCTACGCTGGACCGATTCAACAAGATCAACCTCCGACTTTAGAAATGGATCCCAGACAACAGAAGCATACTCCAAGTGACAACGAATCAGCGATTGATACAAAAGTTTAACGACAAAAGGGCTACCAAAGTCCGCTGAAAAACGCTTCACAAAGCCCAAAGCTCTGAGAGCCTTACCTCTAATGCTGATAATGTGATCACGGAAATTCCCCTTATTATTAAAGATCACGCCTAAATCGTTTATTTCCCTTACTTTCTCGAGAGGAAGGCCATCCAGACAATATGTCCACGAATCACAAGCCTTTGACTTTGTGCCCACATTAAACTTGATACATTTGCACTTCGATAGATTAACGATTAAATCGTTAAGCTTACACCAGGATACGAAAGCATCAAGATCCTGCTGAAGCAACAAACAGTCTTCCACAGAGGAAACTGCTGAATACAGCTTCAAATCGTCTGCCAATAATGAGCAGGAGGAGGAATGAAAAACTTTCACCACATCATTAAAAAACAACAAAAATAGGATAGGCCCAAGATGCGAGCCCTGAGGGACTCCAGAAACAATCTGAATCAAGTCAGAAAGAGAACCATTGTAGGCCACCCTAAACGTCCTACCGATCAAAAATGAACGAATCCAGGAGAGAAGTGGATCGGCAACCCCGTACACCTCAAGTTTCTTGATAAGAATCTCGTGATTAAACCGATCGAAAGCCTTGGACATATCAGTGCCAAACGAGCCGATTGCCAAGTTAGGAGAAGAACCCTTGGCAGTATTCACAACGACGAGTTGATGATGACGTTTGAGGAAAGAAGAGTCTATTTCAGCCGACGCGTAGAGGGGCCAGTGGCCAAAAAAGACGACTTAGGTACAGTAGCCACGGGATGGCGTGGATGGAAGGTTTTGTCGATGAGACAACCATCCGGCCAGAAGTCAGGAGTAAAGACACAATCCTGTTGCTCCAAGGGGACCCCAACCTTGAAGGAAGAGTACGATGGATGCTTGGTAGTAAGTTTTACAACTTTAAAAGGTAAATCGTTCAGCGACTGTCTCAGAAAAAATTCCAAGTCCTCAACATCCGTAGAAGGATCCAGTCTCGAAACGAATATCCATAATAATTTAGTCCGGTCCGAAGAGCACCCCTTCTTCCGATGAATCCAGCGCGTTGACCTCCCCTTAATCGAGCCCTCAGCCCACCCCCAGAGGCCTGAGGGTGACTGCTGGCAGAACGATCATCAGTGCATGGCAGAGGTAACTGGACCAGAATCAGGACCTTGGTCGATATCGCGAAAGACCTTCCGAGTTACACGGCCGAGGACGGGTATTAACAAAGCGGAAGCCCTCATTCTCAACGCTTTGATCATCAACACTGATCGAGCTCGCGGCGCAGGCGTCTCCAGACGCATGCGCCGCAAAATCCGAACATCTCCAGAACTGGGATAAGCACCGTCCTCGTCCCCCCCGACCACAATGGAGGTCTCATCCCGGTTGGGAATTGAAGAACATGGCCTATTTAGCGAGAGAATGGGAACTGATCCTAACCCAGCTCTCTCGATATTTCAGGGAGTTAGCAGAGGAACGTTCAACTCCGAGGCAATAACCGAATTTATTGCCGCGCTGTCACATGGTATCCCGTCCGCAACCACCTTACGAAGAGCGTCGAAGTCATTCAAAGAAGATTAACTTCAGTTGTCAAATGGCCAACGATATTACATAGTTGACGAAATGCGATCCAATCACAGCTTTTATGCATTCCATGTCAGAAAAAACAAGGCTCGTCTTATGGGTATGATCTGAGCCAGTCATATATGATAAAACGTAACAGATCGTTAAATAAAATAAAATAAAACCGTCACCACCATTACCGTATAAAACCACACCGTGCGTCATAGCCCACGGTGTGTTGAACGCGGAGATGCGCTATTACATGCCTCAAAAAGCTAGAAAGGATATCAGAAATTGCGTGCATAGCTTAGACCATGCGTAGTTGAATGTTGCAAAAGCGTTTAAAATTGAAAGAGGAAGACGAAAGCGCACGACATGTGGAGACATAGCTCATGACAGGGGGGGGGTGTAATAGTCCGCTGAATCGAAGTTGTAAAGATCTGAACTATCTATACAAAAAGTAACTTTTTGTGCAGTTCTCTTTGGTCCTTTGAAGAAGAACTTTATAGCGTAATTAAGTTAACCTTTGAAGTTCTTTCGAAGGAAAGAGTCCACCTATAAGATGATGTCCTAAAGAACGAAAAAAAAAAAAAAAATCGTAACCCTCTTCCTGTGAGATAAAAAAGAAGAAGCGGTTCCGCTTGACATTAAAGGATGAAAACTTTCAACAGATCACACGATCACGGCATTGATTGCTCTTAATGAACAGGCGAGTGCGAAGAGGAGTACAATAATTTTGCGAGGTGATTTTCGGCCACACCTTTTCCGACGCTTGTCTGGTTCGGTTCGTTAAACATTTTGACAATGAGGAACTGGCGGCCTTTTCGCGATTATTTCAATGGGAAGTGATTAAAAGTTGAGCATTATAAATCAAACGCCCCGCGCTTCTTAAGTTCATTCGAAGAAAGATTGCCGAGCATTTAAATGGTGGACTTGCATTTTCGGTGTATACGATATATACACGCGCCAAAAAAGTTTTGGAGAAGAGACACGGCTTCCGTTTAAATAAGATGCGGCTAAATGTCAAAGATCAATAGCTTTGTTGGAAATGTTGAGAAAGTCGAAAGAGAGGGGTCAAACTCGTCATAAAAAAAGGGGTGATTTTTCACCCTCTCATCTTCGATTCACTTATTTCCTGTCTGTTTCCTTCAAGCTAATTGAGTTCTCGAATCAGATTAGTCAATGACATGAAGATCTTTCACTCAATGAAAAAGTCGACTCAGCTCGGAAAATCGTCATCCTTCTTCCAGCTATCACGATCATCGTCCCCATTCTCGTGCAACTTTTTCAAACCCTTAACAAGCCTCTTTTTAATCCAACTCACGGTGGGAAGGTGCCGAGGGGGCTTAGCTTCCAGTCTTCTCATCCATAGGTTCATTATTTTTTTCATTTTTTTTTTAAATTCGAGTGGATCGCACCGATTAACATTCGTGGACTTTCCCCACTCGTAATTTTCCTTCATTAGAATCTAATTAAACTAATTTAAGGACAGAGAACTGATCCTTTGAAACCATTCCTACGTGTAAGCATTAATTCCGGGATTCTCGGCTTACACTCAATTGTGAAATATTGGATAATAAACCACAGAGAAAATAATCCTGGGTATTACGTTGACTGAAAAGAAGATGTACGCTTATTAACTTGATCGTTTTACTTGAAAAAAAAAGTCAAAAAACCAAGAGGTCTCAAAATATTCTTCAGCGCTAGACACAATGATTTCCCTGGTTTTAAAATTTAGGAAAAAACACATCCATGGCTTCTGAAGGCAACTTCGGGCCGAAAACTGAAAAAAAAGCGCTAGCCCATAGCTGAAAGTTGAAAAAAAAAAAAAAAATTGTTAATGCGTAGCAAAAATATTTTATACAACCCGCTAATTTGCGGCTAATGTTGAGAAAAATCACTTCGCAGCGCGGCTGAAATTAATGAAAAACGCTGTACTTGCAGCTTAAAGAGAGAAAAAAAGGCTAATTCACTGCTGAAAAGTGAAAAATCGCTAATTTGCTGCAAAAATGGAGGAAAACTTCAATCATGGCAAAAATTGAGACAAATCGGTAACATGGGATAAAAACGCTGCTTCGCGGCTCAGTGGCGTCTATCAGGAGGGGGTTGGAGGCGACTTGCCTCCAATTGACGCAGTCAGGGGGGAAAAGATGATTTTTGTTAACATCCTGGGGGGATTTGCTCCTCTCTTACTGTGCGAGGGCTTTGGCATATGTATACATATTTAATGTAGTCAAGGCCGGCCTTAGGCATTTGGCGCCGCCAGACGAATCTTTTATCAGTACCCCCATGAAGTAGCCTTCAGGCACAGGCGTAGTAAGGGGCGTGCGGCGTGTGCGGTCCGCACCGGGCATCACTAGCCTGGGGGCATCAAACCCGCTGTTATGTTATGCGATCACCGCTACCTAGGAATAGGAAACAAGAACGTGAATTTGTAAGGGAACGTTTTTAGCGAAGACATCGGCCGACGGCTCTAGAAGGAATCAGAGAATTAGCACTTTACTCGGTTTGAACTGAAAATTAGCATTTACTCAATATTAGCCGCAAAATAGCGGGTATTTCTGAATGTTTACGAAAAATTATCATTTTCTTGTTCACCATAACCATACGCTATGGATCAGCGTTTTTTTCTCAGTTTTAGCCGCAATTTGCCGGTTTTTCACCCATGGCCATAAATTGGCGCTTTTTCTCAATTTTAGCCACAAAGTTGACCGAGGAAGCCGCGAATTTTCTCTAATATACCCGAGTGATGGGTTCCTAACTGAAACAAAAACAAATTGCGTCATTATCACGAAAGGAAGCGAAGTGACAGAATGCTTTTGAAAGAAAGGGAAGAGTGTAAAACATTTTTAAATATTTATTTTGCTTCATAAAGGTGTATCCACACTATGTTGAATCGGGTTGGTCAACTCAGTTGAAAGACAAGTTGAACGAGTGTAGGCGAGTTGAACGACAGATGAACAAGTGCCGAAAAGTTGATAGTAAAATTGAATGCAGATGCCGATGTTACACCGTATACACGGCACATTTCCTCATCCTTGCTCAAGTTTTACGACGAAAGTAATGCACGCAAGCACCCGAAGTAGCAGAAGACCACAAGAATAGAAGGACGATTGGATATTGTCCCTGATCTGATTTAACTTCCCAATCAATTTTCATCTTCAAGCATTCAACTTTAAACTCAGCATTCAACGTCCACACTTATTGTGATTCAATTTAGAGTGGACGTCTTGTTGGATCGCTCTGAAAGTTGAATCGATCTAGTTGATCAACTCATTCGAATCCGATTCAATAGTGTGGATGGGCCTCAAAAGCATATGGTAATCAGGTTAAATTTTAAAATTACTTAAAATCTATGTCTCCACTTGTGCCTTTTCGCGTGCGTCATAGCCCACGGTGTGTTGAACGCGGAGAATGCGCTATTACATGCCTCAAAAAGCTAGAAAGGATATCAGAAATTGCGTGCATAGCTTAGACGCATGCGTAGTTGAATGTTGAAAAGGCGTTTAAAATTGAAAGAGGAAGACGAAAGCGCACAACATGTGGAGACATAGCTCAAGACAGGGGGGGGGGGTGTAATAGTCGCTGAATCGAAGTTGTAAAGATCTTGAACTATCTAATACAAAAAGTTAACTTTTTTTGCAGTTCTCTTTGGTCCTTTGAAGAAGAACTTTATAGGCTTAATTAAGTTAACCTTTTGAAGTTCTTTCGAAGGAAAGAGTCCACCTATAAGATGATGTCCTAAAGAACGAAAAAAATAAAAAAAATCGTAACCCTCTTCCTGTGAGATAAAAAAGAAGAAGCGGTTCCGCTTGACATTAAAGGATGAAAACTTTCAACAGATCACACGATCACGGCATTGATTGCTCTTAATGAACAGGCGAGTGCGAAGAGGAGTACAATAATTTTGCGAGGTGATTTTCGGCCACACCTTTTCCGACGCTTGTCTGGTTCGGTTCGTTAAACATTTTGACAATGAGGAACTGGCGGCCTTTTCGCGATTATTTCAATGGGAAGTGATTAAAAGTTGAGCATTATAAATCAAACGCCCGCGCTTCTTAAGTTCATTCGAAGAAAGATTGCCGAGCATTTAAATGGTGGACTTGCATTTTCGGTGTATACGATATATACACGCGCCAAAAAAGTTTTGGAGAAGAGACACGGCTTCCGTTTAAATAAGATGCGGCTAAATGTCAAAGATCAATAGCTTTGTTGGAAATGTTGAGAAAGTCGAAAGAGAGGGGTCAAACTCGTCATAAAAAAAGGGGTGATTTTTCACCCTCTCATCTTCGATTCACTTATTTCCTGTCTGTTCCTTCAAGCTAATTGAGTTCTCGAATCAGATTAGTCAATGACATGAAGATCTTTCACTCAATGAAAAGTCGACTCAGCTCGGAAAATCGTCATCCTTCTTCCAGCTATCACGATCATCGTCCCCATTCTCGTGCAACTTTTTCAAACCCTTAAACAAGCCTCTTTTTAATCCAACTCACGGTGGGAAGGTGCCGAGGGGGCTTAGCTTCCATTCTTCTCATCCATAGGTTCATTATTTTTTTCATTTTTGTTTTTAAATTCGAGTGGATCGCACCGATTAACATTCGTGGACTTTCCCCACTCGTAATTTTCCTTCATTAGAATCTAATTAAACTAATTTAAGGACATGGAACTGATCCTTTGAAACCATTCCTACGTGTAAGCATTAATTCGAGGATTCTCGGCTTACACTCAATTGTGAAATATTGGATAATAAACCACAGAGAAAATAATCCTGGGTATTACGTTGACTGAAAAGAAGATGTACGCTTATTAACTTGATCGTTTTACTTGAAAAAAAAAAAAGACAAAAAACCAAAAGGTCTCAAAATATTCTTCAGCGCTAGACACAATGATTTCCCTGGTTTTAAAATTTAGGAAAAAACACATCCATGGCTTCTGAAGGCAACTTCGGGCCGAAAACTGAAAAAAAGCGCTAGCCCATAGCTGAAAGTTGGAAAAAAAAAAAAAAATTGTTAATGCGTAGCAAAAATATTTTATACACCGCTAATTTGCGGCTAATGTTGAGAAAAATCACTTCGCAGCGCGGCTGAAATTAATGAAAAACGCTGTACTTGCAGCTTAAAGTGAGAAAAAAAGCTAATTCACTGCTGAAAAGGTGAAAAATCGCTAATTTGCTGCAAAAATGGAGGAAAACTTCAATTCATGGCAAAAATTGAGACAAATCGGTAACATGGGATAAAAACGCTGCTTCGCGGCTCAGTGGCGTCTATCAGGAGGGGGTTGGAGGCGACTTGCCTCCAATTGACGCAGTCAGGGGGGGAAAAGATGATTTTTGTTAACATCCAGGGGGGGATTTGCTCCTCTCTTACTGTGCGAGGGCTTTGGCATATGTATACATATTTGGTGTAGTCAAGGCCGGCCTTAGGCATTTGGCGCCGCCAGACGAATCTTTTATCAGTACCCCCCTGAAGTAGCCTTCAGGCACAGGCGTAGCAAGGGGCGTGCGGCGTGTGCGGTCCGCACCGGGCATCACTAGCCTGGGGGCATCAAACCCGCTGTTATGTTATGCGATCACCGCTACCTAGGAATAGGAAACAAGAACGTGAATTTGTAAGGGAACGTTTCTAGCGAAGACATCGGCCGACGGCTCTAGAAGGAATCAGAGAATTAGCACTTTACTCGGTTTGAACTGAAAATTAGCATTTACTCAATATTAGCCGCAAAATAGCGGGTATTTCTGAATGTTTACGAAAAATTATCATTTTCTTGTTCACCATAACCATACGCTATGGATCAGCGTTTTTTTCTCAGTTTTAGCCGCAATTTGCCGGTTTTTCACCCATGGCCATAAATTGGCGCTTTTTCTCAATTTTAGCCACAAAGTTGACCGAGGAAGCCGCGAATTTTCTCTATTTTAGCCGTGAATTAGTGATTCCCCTATATTTCAGCCGCGAATTAGCGCTTTTTCGTAATTTTAGCAGCGTAGCAACGTTTCTAACCCGTCTGTTCATTTTAACCACGAATTGACGTTTTCCGATATTTTAAGTGCAAATTGGCAATTTTTCCATTTTTGGCAGCGTATTAGCACTTTTTTCAATTCAGGCTGAAAATTAACCTTTCTCTTAATTTTAATCAGAATAATTACTGATTTTCTCAATATTTGCAGCAAATTAGCGGGTTCTTCTCCATTTTAGCACCGCATCAGCATTTTTCAAATTTTAACTATGGATTAGCGCTTCTTCTCAGTTCTAGCCGTGAATTAGTGTTTTTTTTTTTTTTGTTTTTTCTTATAGCCATGAATTTGCCGTTTTTCTCAATTTCAGTCACAAAGTTGCCCTCAGAACACGAGATGGCGGAATTAGAAATTCTTGAACACTTTATCCATAATTTTTCCCCTCAATTTTAGCCGCCAATTAGCGCTTTTTTTCACTTTTAGCTGCATAGAAGCGTTTTTAGCCAGTGAATTCGCGAATTTTCTCTATTTTAGCCACGAGTTGGCGTTTTCCTCAATTTTTAGCCGGGAATAGCACTTTTTCCCTATTTAAGCTGAATACTAGAGTTTTTATTTTATTTATGATCGCCGGCAGGATCCCGCGTGCAACTTGTCGCGACTTGTTTCCCAAATTGGGACTGCTGACGTAGCCAGCCCTCTACGTCTACGGCATCTGTGTGCTCGTGAAAGAAAATCCAGGCTGGTTCAACATAAATGAAGATTTTCACTCCTATGGTACGCGAGGGAGAAAAGATTTTCGAACCCCTTTACACCGGACGGCCCTATTCGAAAACAGTTGCTCCTTCATGGCTACGAAGATATTTAACGTACTGCCGCGGGAACTTGAATATCTTCCGTTGAATATATTCAAACGGCGGTTGAAAGAGCGTTTATGTGCTATGTGCCCTTACACCCTAGCGGAATTCTTTTTATTAATTTGTAAAAATTAAATGGACTGAAGTGTGACGATTCCCCCGTACAGAACGCGTCAATTCGTGGCTGAAATAAAGGAAAAGCGCTGATAATTCATGGAGAAAAATAGTGTTAAAATTCTCTGGTAAAAGTGTGGGGAAAGAGCTAGTTTGATGCTAAATTGCAGTAAAAGTACTAATTCGCGACTAAAATGTATAAAAACCGCTAATTTATGGTTGAAGGGGAATAAACTTCGCGGCAAAAATTTGGAAAGTCCGATCATTAGTGGGGTGGAATGGGGGAGACGCAATTTTCCCCCCATTCCACCCCACTATTGATCGGATTTTCCAAATTTTTGCCGCGAAGTTTATTCCCCTTCAACCATAAATTAGCGGTTTTTATACATTTTAGTCGCGAATTAGTACTTTTACTGCAATTTAGCATCAAACTAGCTCTTTCCCCACACTTTTACCAGAGAATTTTAACACTATTTTTCGCGAATTAGTACTTTTACTGCAATTTAGCATCAAACTAGCTCTTTCCCCACACTTTTACCAGAGAATTTTAACACTATTTTTCTCCATGAATTATCAGCGCTTTTCCTTTATTTCAGCCACGAATTGACGCGTTTTCTCAATACTTAATAATAATAATAATAATAAATATTTATTCCCATGTTGAGCATACATTTGTATGGGGGAATCGTCACACTTCAGTCCATTTAATTTTTACAAATTAATAAAAAGAATTCCGCTAGGGTGTAAGGGCAATTCATCACCAGCCCGTTTTTGCTAAACCGTTTTGCCGTCTCCACGATTACGCTTGCCAGTTTCTCACATATAAGCTTCGTCGCTGCACATACCTGGGAGGTGTCGTCAGCGTAAAGAACAGTTTTTTGTACGGGTTTTTCGTCATCAAAGATGTCATTGCCATAGGCAAGGAACAGCAGCGGCCCCAATATTGATCCCTGTGGAACCCCAGTCGTCTTTAGTCGTTCACTTGATAAGCACTTTGTTTGTAACCCATCAGATGTGGTGTAACTCACTTCAACTCTTTGACGTCTGTCGGACAAGTATGACTTGATCCAATCTAAAGCAGGGCCTCGAATACCTAATCCTTCGAATTTATGGCATAAAAGTTGATGGTCCAGCACATCGAACGCCTTACTCAGGTCGTAGAAGACACCGGCGGAACTTAGCCCCTCGTCAAGGTCGCGGTAGACTCTGGTCAGGACCTCATACAGCGCTGTGACTGTTGAAAACTTCTTACGGAAGCCATGTTGAAGCGAGCTTATAAGGCCAAATTTTTCGAAGAAATTCGCCATCCTATCATGCATGGCTACCTCAAATATTTTTGCGAAGTTGCTCTGCAGTGATATCGGTCGGTAGTTTCTTGGATCTGTTTTTTCACCGCTTTTGTACACGGGTACAACTCGGGTAACTTTTAGTGACTCTGGGAAGATTCCATGGATGAAGGAGTAGTTAATCCACCACTTGGTATAACAGGGATGAAGGTATCCCGTCGATACCAACCGAGTTCTTCCGACTAACCCTTTTTACAATCACCTTTACCTCCTGCGACGTGACCGGTGTCAAGAATATAGAGTTATCATTTTTCTTCGGAGCAACGTAAGAGGTCTTGTTAGCGAGCGAAATAAGGTGACAGATTTTTATCAATAAACGACGAATTTAATGAATTTGCTGCCTCCAAGGGGCAACTAAATTCATTAATAAATAGTTGAAAGACTCCTCACGGCCTCATGTGATATTAGCGATGGTGCGTAGGGCGCAGGATGGTGTATTACTTAACAAATAAGTAGATATATCCAATTTAATATTAATAAGAATTAACTTATTATTTTTTTATCTTCGAACAAATCCGGAAATCCCGCAGATAAAAAGGCGGATACATAGGAACTTTTGAAACCGACCTCGCCTGCGGCCTGCCGATGGCGCTGAAGGATGAGCTTGAGCTATAGTAAGCAAAAATTCAAAAGCTCTCATGAAATTATGCATTTGAAAATGTCAATATACATCTATTTTTTTAAAGTTGTTAACACATCTTCAATATTTGGGACCAAGAGATTAACAGAAATTTGGGTTGGACGGGTTAGTGAAGAGTGCGCCGATTTTTTCTTTTTCTTCGTCGATAATAATTTTCTTTGAGAGCGAATTTTGTTTTTTTCATGGGGGTGGATGAGAAGGATCCCGGAGAAATTCATGGACAGATGTTTTCCTGGAAGGTACTACCCAAATTCCTTCCTAGCTCACAAACACCGCTCTCCTGAAGACTGCTCGATGTTTTGTGATGCCTACTTCTAATCGTCGCAATTTTTGACGTGACCTTCTCTTTCTTAAGGTGTATCAGTCTCGCGAACATCTTGTCACAGAGGAGCTTCAGGAGAGCTTCAATTTCAAGACTATGTTCTGCCAGTTAATTATAATTTCCTTAATTTAGGGAGTTTGACGAGCCACAGAGGGCAAATGCCCCAGAGGCAGGCGATCATATTCGTAATCAGCTACGTAAAACCTTTCGAATGAGACCAGTTTCAGGACTATGTTCTTCCGGTTAAATTCATGTCCCTAATTAAGGACTTTAATTAGCTATAAAATCCTTAGGCCCCAGATACACCACGGCTAGGGTGACAAGGCGTCCTTCTTTCCCCGGACTAGTCTTACTTTCTTGAGCGTCTGGGGACGTCTGAGCTCATTTTTCTTGTGTCCGGGGAGAGATCGAAATTGTCCTCTTTTTTGTCCTACTTTTTCGGTTTCTACTTGATGTAAGTAACCCCTGGATTCCTAATTCAAAACATCTTTCAAGTTTTCATCTTCAAACAAAGCTGCAGCTCCTAGCCAGAGCCAGTCCCCATTTTGCCCTGGCCGAGCTGAGCCGGGTCTTCTCCCTAACTCCACCAGATCAGGTCGAGCGCCAGGGGCGGAGAGATCGTAGCACAAAGTCCACTCAGAGAACAATACAGTGATTTCACCCACTGAATCTGTTCCACACAACGTCATGCCTCTATTTCACTCAAAACTCTAAAATTCAGCCCACAACACATGAGAACATTGGCCGACGAACCGGAAAATAAGACTCACAGTCTGATTTAAAACTAGTCATGCGTTTGGCACTTTCAAGAACAAAAGGGGTATTCATGAAAAATGTTAAACCTTGTATTTGTTATTTGCTAAATTCCGAACAGATGGTTAAGGCCATAGAAACGGAGAAACTGAACACAAAAAATACGAAATAACAGGGTTTACGTCGATAACATATGTTAAACTTCAGAGCATGAATACCCCTAAAATTTCGTAATTTTCACTCTTCCAAACTTCAATTTCGCGAATTTTCGCTCAATCAAAATTAAATTTGGTGGATTCATGTCGTTCAAATCCCAATTTCTGGGTTTGCTTATTCAAAACCCAAATTTCTTGGAATTTACTCTTCACAAACTAAATTTCTGGACTTTTGCTCTTTACATAATCAGTTTTGCAGGTTTGGTTAATAAAAACCCCAATATCGCAAAAAACGAGCGAAAAAAAAATTTATAATTTTGGCTGGAAATTTTCACTCTTCCATGAACGAACGTTTCAAATTTGGCACCTTAAAAACCAAATTCCACTAATTTTTGTTATTTCGTACACCAATTTTGCTGATTTCCTCGCTTTTAAATCCCAAATTACGTGGGGTTTTCTCTTTAATCAACTAATTTTACGAACTTTTCCTGCTTCAACACCCAATTTCGTGGACTTCGCTCCTTTATCCCGACTTTGGGGAATTGTGCATGATGGAAAACCAAATTTCGTGGTTTTGCCTCTTTGTAAAATATGTTTCGCGCGGGTTTGGTTACGCCAATAACCCAAATTGGTGAAAAAATAATGACGGAAAAACAAAACTCGTGATTCTTGCTTTTTCAACTCACATTTTCGCTGTTGATTTTTCATGACTAAATGTTTCAACATTCAATGTTTCAAATTTGACACCTTCAAAATCAAATTTCACGAATTTTGTTATTTAGTACCCCAATTTCACTGAAGTCCGCGCGTTTAAAACCAAAATTTCGTGGTTTTAGATCTAACTGAAATCAGTTTCGCAGGTTTTGCTAATTCAGACAACGAATTTGGCTCTTTTAAAATTCAAAGTCCCTATTTTGGAGTATTCCAAACCTAAATTTCGTCAATTTTGGTCTTATAAATCCCCAAATTTTGCGGTTTTTTTTAAAAATCAAAACCTAATTTTGTGGATTTGGCGCATTTCAACCACGATTTCACAGTAGTTGGTTACTTTACTCACCAAATTTCGTGGGTTTGGCTCTTTCTGGAGTCCAAAGTTGTACACGGCGTCGACCAATTCGAAAAGCTAACGTCGAAAACACAAATTTCTTGATTTGGCAGCTTGAACTCAAATTTTACTGAAAATGTTCGCTCTCTCATAAACAAAATCGTGGATTCTGCTTCTTAAAAACCTTAATTCACGAGTTTTTGCTATTTTCTGCTTAAAGGACCCTAATTTTGCGTAATTTCGTTCTTTCAAAAAACGAATTTCGTATCCCAAGTTTTTTCTACAATCAGTTCAGAAATTTCGCTTGTTCGAAAAACAAAAATGTGGCTCTTTCAAAAAGCAAATGCATTGATTTGGCGTCACAAACCCAAGTTTTGCGGGCTTTCGCTCTTTCAAAACCAAATTCGCTGATTAGGCTCACATTCAAAAACCATGATTTAATAGTTTTGGCTCTTTCAAACCTCGGTGCCGTAGTTTTCGTTCTTCTCAAAAATTTATTTCCAACCTGAAACGCGGACCTCTCCTTTAACACCAAACTGATCAACGATTAGTCGTTAGGAGTCCTACTCTACGTCGAAAGCGTCCTACTATTGTCCTACTTTTCGAACCAGGCGTCCTCGGAAACCACTTTTTCATCTGGTCACCCTAAGCATGGCAGACTCCTAGACTCTTAAATAGGGGCTCATAAACTATCATTTTGCTGCACACCTTTCAAAACTGTATTTCCGGTTGAATGGGACTGTCGCCAGCTCTCGGTCTACAACTTCCTCATTGTCATTGCACAAAATGTTATCTTGCAAATGCACAAAATAATTTTTCCTGTTTACCGTGTGCCATATGCCCGGTGCTGCGCTAAGTTCCACCAAAGTGATGAGCATTGTAAAAAAAAAATTGAAACATTCCACGGTTTGATGCTAGACAGTGGGAGCTGCAAAGAAGAAACTCGTTTTAAACTTTTTTTTTTAATTACGATTGTAATGGAAACATGAGTAAAATTCAAGGTTTTGGTGAAAATCTATGTTAATTTTGTACATATTGTACTATTTTTTTTACCGTGAGGGAAGAGGGAGTGAAAAGAAACAATTCAGGCGTTCGGCTGATGCGACCGAAGGTGAACTTGGCCGCTTGGCCGAGCCCGACCTCACGAGGACTCCCGAGCTTCAAGTGTATGTTCGCTCTGGTGAGGGGGACCCCCCCCCCTCACGACCCTTGACCCCGGAAAACCTGTTTCCGAGCTCGGAAAGTGCCAATTTAATCTCCTTTATTCTCAGTTTCCAACGATTTCAATCTACCAAGCAGCTCGAAATTCGTTTCTCCGAGGACTTTTAGTTGCGATGCGACCTCGTCGAAGATTGCGGCAAAATCCAACGCCGACTGCTCGCCACTCATACAAACAGAAATGCGGTTAGAGCACCCCTCACAGAACCATTTAACTTTCCCCGATAAGCGTGATATGGATTGAGAATCAGAACTGGAAAACCCTACACAACACGCATGGAAATGCTTCTTACATATTCCATCACATAATAAGTCTTCTGACTGGTCATTTATTAACTTTACGCACAGAGCACAAACCACCAACCGAGACCCGTCCGCCATTTTTTCATCTTGCAGCGAAATAGCCATTGTACAACATTGAGCAATGAACTAGCGCTTCTTGGTATGAATTTTTGCCCCGGAGTTGTCCCGAAAAACGCCAAATTAGGATTGCGTCAATTTTATCCGCGAATGTTCACAAATCAATCAAAATTAGCCCGATATTAGGCTCCCTTTCATAACTTTCATCCTATGATTATCGCTAAAATTGTCACTTTTTCTCAATTGTGGGAATTTGCTTCTTTTTTTTTTTTGTTGTTGTTTTTTTTTTTTTCACTTCATCGTTGAAATTTGAATTTGCAAGATTTCCCAATTTCAGCAGCAAACTTAAGCTTTTTCTGAATTTTTGTCATGAATTCTCAATTTTAGATACAGATTAGCGCTTTGTATTCATTTCAGCCGCCAATGAGCCAATCGGCCATTATTTCAATGGATTTTGCGAATTTTTTTTCTCAATTTTAGCTGTGAATTAATGATGTTTCTCACTTGGGGGGGGGGTGAGTTTTCGCTCAATATTAGCGCTTTTCTCAATTACAACTGCGGTTTGAGCGTTTTTTTTCGATTTTAGCCGTGAATGACATTTTTTACTCTCGAGTCAAACGCCTTGCTTTGTAACGTGTTGCTGAGCTTGCCAAGTAACGAGTAAAATATACTTTTCAATTTTCAGTTGGTCAGTTTCTATCAAATTGCTAGAAATTGATTGATATTTTGCTCGTTACTTGGCAAGTATCCGCACGTGTGTGTCCGGCTTTATTAAGTGTATAACTGGCATACGGGTAGTACCAGCTAATTGCGTTTAGTTAGTTAATTGCGTTCAGACAGTCGACCCTGGCCTTGATGTGTGTATTCTTAATAAATAAACAAAAAAAATTGAGAAATAGGTCCTCAAGCGAGCTTTTTTGTCTCTTTTTATTATTTCATGATGAAGTAATACATTGGTAACAATTTATTTTAAAACATGATGCCGGGCGCGGGCCCCACTAAAAAGCCCAGGTCCGGGAGGAATCCTCCCATTCCCCCCCCCCCCAAGGCGGCCATGAAGGCGTGGGGAGTATAGGAGCCTTGAAGAAAACGGTATGGCTCGACTGGCTTGATGAGTGCCTGGGGCTACACTCCAACTACAACTTGCCAATGCGTAAATGAAAGTCACCAATGAGGGCACGAGAGGTGGAGTTTGAGTAAGATTATTCACAGGTGCGAAGTAAGAGAGAAATTAAAGTTCTTTGACGAGATATTCAGCTTACGGAACAAAATTGCCCGGATTCTATGCATCAGATCCATAGCAGGGGCCAAATTACTGTTTCCAGAATAGAGGTCAGTTTTCTATTTCAGAATAGAAGTTGTTTCTGGGACTACAATACAATTTGAGACTAATAAGGTTTTACCTTATAAGGTGGCTTGAAATTGCCTTTTTCCGGAGTGATTAATTTCGTGATAGGTCTTTGACAATGAACCTGCTCTAAAGCAGGTTCATGCTGTTCTCACGATAATCGCTTTTGAAAAACGGACAAGTGACGAGAAATAATGCCCTCTTCCTCAGGGGATATTCGAGAAGGCGGTCACTGAAATCTAACGCCCCCATCCTTTAGTCACTTCTCAACAAGCTCAAGAAAGAATGAAAGCCCAGGGGAAAAAAGCACACACACACCCACAAACCATCAAGCTTTTTCTCTCTTGATGTATCGTCTCTCTTCATCTCAATCTTATCTCGGTCTCTCTTTCTCTCGCTTTTTTCTACAACTGTAACTACTGTTTTCTCCCATCCAACACAAAAACTTCTTTTTCTTCTCCCAAGGGATTTCGAGAAACGTCTGGCGAAAGAAACCGTGTTGGTTATTTGGCGTTTTGTTCATCAAGCCTTACCATTAAGCCCTGAATTCGTGGAATCAGTGACGGATTTACAGGGTGGGTTTTGGGAAGTGCCGTCTTTAGGCGGGGGCCCGACGGGCCTGGGCCCCGCGTCTAGGGGGGCCCCGGATTGTTCAGATTTCTTTTTCCCAACATGGGCACAAAGATACTCATCATCAATAGCGCTCACTCATAGCTAAAATTGAAAAAAATCATATTATCGACTAAAATGCGTGAAAAGCGCTTATTGAGAAAAAACGGTCATGGACAGATAAAGTTGAGAAAACTCCATTGACTGAAAAAATTGAGAAAGCTGCTACAGCGAATAAAATTTAGAAAAAACGCTAATTCTTGGCTAAAAGCGGGAAAATGGCTGGTTCGTGGCAGGGGCGTAGCCAGCCTTTGATTTAGGGGTGGGCAGCTTCACGTTAGTACAAGTCAGATGAATCCCATGACTATTGCAGGCAATTCGGTGATGAGTCCCCAGAAAAATAACTCGGTAATTTATCAACGCAGAACCTTTAACTTAACCCGTCGTCCTGGTACACTGCGGCAATTTAGTCCCCCCAAAATTGGGCTCTTCTGTCGAACAGACGAATGGCGGCTCCTTTTCAGGAACTTGCAGGTCTGTAAGCTGTCAAGTCTGCCTCAGCACAAGCTGTCTACCAGCTCACAGGCGAAGATCGCATGATGTCTGGTACTGAAGGAGGTCACACGAAATTGAGATATCCACGGAGCTTTGGCTCTTTACGGACGTGTGAATTTGAATAAGTTGTTGTTTTTTTACGGGTAAATTTGGGTTTACGGCAAGCCTAAAACCTACGAAATGAGATTTTCAGCTAGCCTAACAAGTAAAAACCCACGAAATTTGGTTTTCAGCAAACCCAAAACCCACGAAATAGGAGTTTTAATTCTTCAGCGGGAAACGGCCCCCATGAAACTAGCATTTTAGTGAGCCAAAACGTACAAAATTGGTTCTATATCAAGCAAAATCCCACGACATTTGCGTTTTAATTAGCAAAATCAGCTATCTTAATGAACAAAATATAATTTCGCATGCTTTGATTAGTGTGATAATATTGCTCAGCGAGTGAAATTTGAGATGCTCTTTTTTTTAATGAGAAAAAGCCCAAGAAATTGGTTTTTCAGCTACAAAAAGCTGCGAAATTGAATTTTCAGCAATAAAACTTTCCACGAAATCGGGGTTTCTGTGAGCCAGAACCCTGAAAATTGGTTAATACGTAGTAAGAAAAATCAGCGAAAAGGTTTTTAGAGCGTGAAATGAACGAAAATAATTTCTAGTGGGCCAGACCGGCAAAAATATGGTTTTATTGCACGAAATCCGTGAAATTTGTATCACGTCATGCCGTGAAATTGTTTTATAAGCTGCAAAAATTGGTGAACATTTCTTTTTTAGTGAGTGAAATCCGATAAATTGGTTTCTTATGGCGGATTTTGCCTCTGAGAGTGGTGCACTGGAAAGTTTCAAGATGAAAAGAATGGATTTTTAGGGTTTAATGCGTTGATTAGCGGAAAATATTGAGAATAAGCGCTCATTTGTCACTTAAGGAAAATACACCAATTCGAGCTATTTGAAGACAATTTTGCCGACAATACAGAGAAAATACAAAATATACGCTAACCTCAAGTTTCTATGTTTTAGGCCTTTAAAAAAGGCTGGAAACATTTAGAATGCTTTCTAATGTACCATAGTCTTGGGGCAAGTACCCGGGGAAAAGCGCTAAAACTCGCGGATGAAATTTAGCGAAAAAGCGCTGACTCACAGTATAAACGAATTAAATCACTAATTCGGGACGATGTTTGACTAAAATGCGGCGATAATTGAGAAAAAGCTGCAGTCCATCGCTCAGCAGGCTCGACTATCAGTTTTGGAAAGCGCCAATTCGTGATTTCTCGAAGCAACAACGGGACTGAAATTGAGAAAAATCGCTAATTCTCATGGATAAAACTGAAAAAAAAAATCTGATTCGCAGCTAAAAATTAGAAAACCCCCTAATTCGCGGCTATAACTGCGAGAGAATCGGCTAAATTCCCGCTTAAAATTAAAGTAAACCGCTTATTCGCAACTAAAATGGAGAAATACGCCAATTCACGGATCAATCTGATGAGAAAATCTGCTAATACACGGCTGAAATTGAGGAAACGCGGTTATTCGCTGCTGAAATTGAGAAATAATTCTCGACATGGCGTCAAAAATTAAGAAAAACGATAATTCACGGGCACGTGTCATCAAAAACTCGCTTATTTACGGCATAAACTGAGACAAATTGCTATAATTCCCGCTCAAATAAAAATAAATAAATATAAATAAACTAATTAAATTAAAAATAATTACAGCTAAATTCATGTCTAATTTCGGCAAAAAGGGCTTACCAGCAGCTAATTCGCGGATGATTTGGAGAAAATGCGTTAACTTACAGCTAAGATGGAGGAATGCGGTGATTCGCGGATAAAATTCATAAATAATCCAACGCTAATTCACGGCAAAAATATATAAAAAGCGTTAATGTGAAGCTAAAATTGAAAAACGCTAATTCACGGATGCGTATTTGGAAATCCCGCTTGTTCACGACTAAAACTGATAACAACCGCTAATTCCCGGCTGAAATTGAGAAAATGCGCTAATTCGCGGCTATTATTACAAAAAGCGCTCATTCGGAGCTAAATGGAGAAAAACGTCAATTCACGGATTTGTGGAAATTCCTGTGATGATTCAGTTGTGAAATTGAGGATTAATTACAGCTAAAATTCAGAAATAATTATCAACGACGAAAAAAACCAAAACAAAACAAAAGACGCTAACAATTAGCAGGTCGAATGGTGATAAATGCTAATCCGCATGACTAAACACTGAACGAGAAGCGCTCGTGTATCGAAAGGAGGACACCGGTCCCTTTAAAATTTACTTGGAAAGTTTAAGTAATGATAAGGCAGGAATTGGACGAATACATCCTATGTCTATAGGGAAATTGATCTTCGACTCTTTCTCCGCGATTTCCAACAATGTGATTTCTATCAAGACACAAGGACGCAATAGGATAGTGATCGAGGTAAACAATTATTCGTCGGCTAATAAAATCCTGGGTGGCTCACTGTTCAGGGAAAAGGGGTATAAGGTCTATATTCCGAGCTTTTTAGTTCAACGGCGAGGCATAATTCGAGGCGTAGATAAAGGACTAGAGGAGGAAGAAATTAAGAAAGTAATACGTGGCCCCTCCGGGGAAACACTGGATGTTCTTTCGGTTCGAAGATTAAGTCGACGAATAACCGATGAAGCCGGGAATACAAAATACTCACACACCTTTTCGGTCTCTTTTACCATTAGAGGTCAATCTCTCCCGCCCTATGTACTTATCCATTATGTAGTCTGTACAGTTGACCCTTTCGTTCAAAGAGTCGTGCAATGCACGAAATGTTTGCGGTATGGACATTTCCAGGACCAATGTAAGGGAGCGACAAGGTGCGTTAAATGTAGCGAAACGCATGAAGTGGCGAAATGTACATCAGAAAAAACAACCTGCGTTCATTGTAAAGGACCCCACCGTGCTACGGAAAGAAACCAGTGCCCACAGTTTTTAAAAGAACAAAACATTAAAAAGATAATGAGCGAGAGCAATTTATCCTACTTTGAGGCTAAAGGCCAAATCGAAGGGCAATCCTTTTCTAACAATTCCCGGCCCCCTCCCCTTAATACTTTCGCTAATTTTCCTCCTCTGGCGTCGAGCAATTCATTTCCGTCTCGGCCGTACGCTTCTACTAGCGTTCTAGGGACTCTACTCCGTTACACCATCATGTTATTGCCTCAAATAATACGCATCTTATTAAAAAACACGTCCCAGGAGGTTTAATCACATCTCCGATTCCCCAGGAAAAGGAAGCTCCAGACTCATACCGCCAGGCGGTCAAGAACTCCTATGCGGTTGAGTTGGAAACTATTCTTAAAAATTTGTTGTTAAAAATGGGAGTAAGAGACCTCCAACTTTCTCAAGCCGACACACAGACACTCATATCCCAAACCATTCAGAATATTTCCGATAAGCAAAGCTATTTCACCTGACCTTCGCTGGTAATTACCAAATTATTAATTATAACTAACTAATAATAGTAAATATGGTGAATTCTGAATTAAAAATTCTTCAATGGAACGCTCGCTCACTAGCCTCAAAAATAAGCGAATTCGAGAATTTCTTGATTTCTAATAATATTCAGATAGCGGCTATTTCTGAAACATGGTTCAACCCAAACAGAACTTATGTAGTGAACGGTTTCAACATTATCAGGCAGGACCGAGTTGATGGTCGTGCCGGAGTAGCGATTCTTGTTAGGAACTCAATTCCATTTCAAATAATTCAATCTTTGCCACAGATTGATGGCCTTATGGTTCTTGGAATTTCCGTTGTTCTCAATTCGGACGTCACCCTTAACATTGTGTCACTCTATAATCGGCCAACCAATCAACTCACACGGCAACAATGGGAATATTTTTTTGGCGGAATATCTGCCCCTTCTTTAATCTTGGGTGACTTTAATTGCAACAATAGGGTTTTTGGTTCTAGTTTCACTCAACCCAAGGGTCGAAATCTTTTGGAGGGGGCTGATGAGGCTAACCTTGTCTTCCTCAATGATGGTTCCCCCACGTTTATTAACCATTTCAATACTTCCACCCACCGTCTAGATCTATCTTTTTGCAGTCCTGGCGTCGCTTCTAGTTTCCACTGGTCCACTTTGGACGACACACTCGGTTCAGACCATATCCCTATTATAATAACCTCATCGATCTCTATTAAAAATTATTCTCAGGTTCGTTCCCGTCGTAGGACGTGGAATGACGGTAGGGCGAACTGGGATGAATTCAATCGCTGTTTCGACCAATTTTCGTCTGTTACTGAAGTAACCTCATACGATATGTTACTTCATGCTGTTCGATTGGCGTGCAATACTGCAATTCCACAGTGTCCTCTTACAAGTAAACTTCCGAATCAATCCGTCTGGTGGAACGAAGATTGTACCTCGGCAAAACAGCAAAGAATCGATGCTTTCCGTCAATACCGACATAACCCATCACTAACCTCGTTTATCGAACTCAAACGGGCAGCTGCGAATGCCAAACGCGTCGTTAAGCTATCCAAGCGTCGATCTTGGGCCACATTCTGTGAAAATTTGACGGGCAGTTTCCCCCTAAGGGATATCTGGAAAAGAATTAAAAACACAGCAAAATCACGTCCAGCGGTTATTTCCCCTTCTCGTCACGGGGAATGGGTTTACGAATTTTTGTGTAAACTTACACCCGATTATTCTGGGGAGCTACTGCCACATAATACCCTACGTTTTCAATCCAACTTGTTTCCTTACGCGCGAATTCACTATCAAAGAATTTGAATATGCTATCAAAAACTCGAACAATACTGCACCAGGAAAAGACCAGATCACTTACCCCATTTTGAGAAATCTCCTTCCATTGATCAAACATTCTTTGCTTTTGCTTTTTAAAGAAATGTGGAAGACCGGTGACTTCCCTGCTAGCTGGAAAGATTTCTTGATTCTCCCTCTCTTAAAGCCTGGGAAACTTCCGAATCAATATGACTCCTATCGTCCCATATCCTTGGCCTCATGTGTTGCTAAGACTTTTGAGAGAGTTTTAAAAAACCGACTTGAATTTTGGCTTGAAAAAGAAGAAAAACTTCCTAATAGTCAATTCGGCTTCCGTAAGGGACGTGCTACAGCTCACAGTCTAACGCAACTGGTAACTGATACCCACTTGGGCTTTACTGTAGGTAAAATTACCTTGGCACTTTTTTTTGGACATTTCCGGAGCCTTTGATCACGTTAATTTAAAGATACTTTATGAATCGATGATAGCAATCGGCATCCCTCCCCTGTTCGCCCACAGAACTATACTGTTAATGACCAACCGCCAAATAACAGTGCAAGTGGAGGAAGTAATAGTTTGGACCTAGACTCGCCAACACGGGATTACCCCAGGGGGATGTCTTGAGTCCTGTGCTGTATAGCATATATGTTTTTGACGTCGAAGCAATACTCCCGGAGAACGTTAAAATACTTCAGTATGCCGACGATGTCTGCCTTTACGTTACGGAGTCAAGCATAGACAGTTGTGTGGAAATTCTGCAGAGAGCGGTGATTAATTTCGTCAATTGGCTTAGCTCAAAAGGCTTGGATATCTCGGCGAGTAAATCGGTGGTTTGTCCCTTCTCCAAAAGCAGATCGTCTCCCTTAAATGATAGTGTAAAGCTGGGTCCTTTGGTTTTCCCTGTCAAACAGGAGGCTAAATTCCTCGGCGTCTATTTAGACAGGAAGCTTATTTGGAAATCTCACGTAGAGCACGCCGCCATTAAGGCTGAAAAATACGTTAACGTGCTGAAAGCTATCTCGCACAAGACCTGGGGAGCCGATCCTAACACTAGCCTCATGTTTTATAAATCTACCATACGGTCCGTTTTTTATTATGGATGCCCTTTTTACGGTCAAGCTAGTAAGACTGTCCTCAATAGACTGGATGTCATTCAGTACAAATGTCTCCGATTATGCTTAGGCATGCTAAAATCGACCCCGCGCAACATTCTTCTGAATGAATCCGGTGAATTTCCACTACATATCAGGCGATCTATGTTGGCGGACCGTCTTTTATGCAAACTTGAGAGTCTATATCCCGACATTGGCCGTAAAATTGCTCATTTAAATACACTCAACCTTGCTCATAAATTCTGGCAGAAAAAAACGTCTCCCCTACTGGTCAACAGTTTTTTTAAGACTTCACTCAGTTCTGCCCCGAATCTATTCATCAAATTATAAAATACCACTTTTTAATATTTCGGAGGAATTTTACAGCACTTTACTTAGGGAATCCAATCTCGTATCTTTCAGGTACCTAAAACTGGTCAACCCTCCTTCTTTGAATAACGCCCTCTTTGAAACCCAATTGACTACTCTGCAAAGCACGCATGTAATTTTTACAGATGGTTCGAAATCAGGAACGGGGGCAGGCTGCTCCTTTTTCGACCGAACTACTAACGTCACAGGCTCATTCAAGCTTCCCGCCGACACGACTTCTTTTACTTGCGAATTACTAGCGGTACGAGAAGCCCTCAGACATTTTTGCAGTCTGAATATTTCATCAAATCTAGTGATTGCCACGGACAATCGAAGCATTTTATCAGCCATTGAGAATTTTCGGCCCTCCTCTCACATTCCGACTACTCTTTTAGAGGCTTTGAATTACATATACCAACTTCGAGTCTAGGAAAAGAAGATTGTCCTCTTCTGGGTGCCGGGACACTCTCTGGCATTGGGGGGAACGAGGCAGCTGATGCTCTGGCCAAGCAGGCATGCTTGAGCGGTGAACCGTTGCTCCCTAAGGTGACTTATACGGAATTTTCTGACTCAGGCAGGAATTTACTCAAACTAGCTTGGCAACGCGATTATGCTTCATGCCCCAAAGGTGAATTCTATAAATCACATAATCCCTATTTAAACCTCTTGCCCTGGTTCCGTGGCCAACATGTTTCTAAGAGGGTGTGCAAAACCATCTGTCGACTCAGGACTAACCATGGTGTAGTGCGTGGGCCGGTGCTTGTAACGATGCCGGTCCGTCTACAATTAACGTACCTCGCGGAGTCGGCCAGGGAACACCTTGCGGTTGAAGTCAGGCCTTGGCGTTGCCTTTTGGGACGCGCCACAAGGACACTGACCCGCGCACAAGGATGTTCCTGGGGGCTAGAGTACTCCGCGGTTGAGATCAGGCCCCGGGGTTGCCTTTTGAGACGCGCCACGGGGACACTGATTCGTGCACGGAGATGCTCTAAGGGAAGGAGAGTACTCCGCGGTTGACTTCAGGCTCCGGAGTTGCCTTTTAGGGCGCGCCACGGAGACACTGGATCGTGCACGGAGATGCTCTCGGACAAAAAAATAAAAATAAAATAAAGTTTATTTAGTCAGCTTTTAGGAACGGGCGAAGCGCGACCGGTGACGACCAAAAGACGACTGAATTGTTGGAGCTCAAGCTCGCTTTATATAGGGCTTTTTGCCCCCCCCCCCGTTCCTCTATCTTTCCTTTTTTATTTAATAAATATGTGAAGGAACAAAATTAAGTCGCGGATGAAGCGAAGAATAAAAAAATGGAGTGGAACACAACACACGCCGCCCCCAGCGTTCGCGACTCGCGTGTGACTTACGTCTGCGTCTGTTTATCCGTCGGAAGAATCGAGATGACGACGCCGTGAGAAGGGACGTTCAAAAACTTACGCTTTGGTGTCTGTGTACACCTATTGGTGGATAGACACTTCGGTGCTGTTCTTTCAAGAGGTGTAGGGTTGTAGGCGTTGGGTCTTATTCGTTGAATAGTGTCGACGGTAATTCTCTCAGGAGTCCTCCATGGAATTTGCTCTCTCATCAGGGATTCGACCGGAGGCTCGCGAAAAATCATTTCTTGCAATATTCTCTTCAGTTCGTGGTCTTCCATTTCCATTTCTAAACTGTCAGCTGACACTATTGCTTGTTTTGTATTTTTGTATCGTTTGTAGTTGATGCGTCATAAGCACGGGTCGAATCGGAGTGGCGGTTTAGAAATTCGTCCGGAACGAGTCGTGTAATAAGGTGATACATCTGCCGCCTGTACTGGGTCTTCCATCGTGGGTCCATAGGGGCTCGATGGAGACAGTTGCAGATGCTCTTCCGTTGAGTTTTGCGATGGGCGGGGTAGACTGGGTGACATAGGGTTTACGGCAATCTCTTCGGGAAAGAGGAAAGCTGGCTTGACTCGATCGATTGAAACACGGGTTTCTCTATTCGGGAGCAGAATTTTTAACGTTTTGTCATCCCTCTGTAGAATCTGGTGTGGTCCGCTGTATGTGGGCTGTAGCGTCCGTTTGTTCGAGTCGTTCCGCAGAAAAACGTGTGTGCAGTTTTTTAGCGCCGGACTAATGAATGGTCGTCTCCATTTTGACATTTCCCTGAGATGTTGCATATCTTGTTGGAAGTTTCGCAAGAAGTCGTCGAAGATGCAGTCGTAGAGGTTGATTGAAGAGTATTTCTGCAGCAGACGTTCCTTCCTCCCTCTTAACAGCAGCCCGGAGTCCCAACAACACCGGATAGAGAATCCTGCTCCAGTTTTCCGAGTCGAGGTATGTGGTCAGTGCTGTTTTAAGCGTTCGGTCCATTAGCTTGTGGATGGTAAGGCGTAGTTCGAATCCGGGTAATGCCCAACATTTGAGTCAATTTGGCAAATAGATCCGACTCGAACTGTCTACCTTGGTCGGTGGTGAGCCGCTTGGATATTCCGTAGCGAGAAATCCAGTGTTTATAGAATTTTCTGGCGATTGTGCTACTTTCAATATTTGTTAGTGGAATTGCTTCCATCCAATGCGACCTGCGATCAATTAGGGTAAGACAGAATCTTTTTCCTTGGGAAGGCGGTAATGGGCCGATGATGTCCATGTGTACAAGTTCTAGTTTTGCTGCCGGTGTAAAATTTCCGATCGCTGAACGTGTGTGTCGTGTGGTTTTGCACGTTTGGCAGGCTAAACATTGCCTTGTCCAATTGCCGATGTCTTTATGCATTGATGGCCAGAAGAATCTCTGGGAAATCAGTTTTCGAGAAGCTTTAATCCCAGGGTGACTTAATCTGTGGAGTTTTAGAAAAACTGGTCGTCGAAATGACTCAGGCAAGTATGGTCTATTACTCCCGGTGGATGTCTCACATAGGATCTTGACGTTCATTCCCGGCACGGATACACAATCGAATTTAAGATTGGACTGGGCGCGGAGAGATGGAATCGAGGTGTCCTGTTCCTGTCCCATTGCCAGGGCATTGTAATCCTCCGATAGGGATATCTCTTCAATCCTGCTGAGTGCGTCCGCTACAACATTATCTTCTCCTTTTCCATACTGTATATCTGTGGTCAATTGAGAGATAAAATTGAGATATCGTAGGCGGCGCGGACAAGTAGTTCTGGAGTTCCGTTTGAAGACATGAGCGAGCGGTTGATGATCGGTCAACACGGTGAATTGCCGTCCCTCGAGAATTGATTGGAAGTGCCGTATAGCTTCGTATATGGCTAACAACTCTCGATCATAGGTGCTGTACTTTGACTGGGCAGGCGACAGAGTACGGGAGAAGAAACCGAGAGGTCTGAAAGTACCGTCTACCAATTGTTCCAATGAAGCTCCAAGCCCAATGTCACTAGCGTCTGTCTTTAAGAAGAGTGGTGCATTATGAACTGGATGAGTCAATTGGGTAGCGTTAGTCAAAAGAGTTTTTAACCCCTCAAACGCTTCAAGTGTGGACCGATTCCATGTAATAGGCGTTCTGTCGTTTTTCTTAGACGTGCTGAGATACGCATTGAGTGGTTTCTGCACCGATGCCGCGTTAGGTAGACTTTTTCTATAAAAGTTAACCATACCCAGGAAGCGCCGGAGGTCTTTGACGGTTTGGGGAGGCTTCATGGTGCAGATTACGTTTATGCGGTCCTCTAAAGGTTTGATGCCGTTTGTAGAAACTTCGTAGCCGAGGAATTTTACTTTAGGTTGGCCTAATACGCATTTTCCAAGGTTCAGGGTGAGCCCGTGTTTGTCTAGGATACCTAGAACAGTTCTCAAGTGTTCTCGGTGCTCCTCTTCGTTGCGTGAAGCCAACAAAATGTCGTCCAAGTACACGAATACGAAGGGTATATTCCTGAATAATTGGTCCATGTAACGCTGAAATGTCTGTGCTGCGTTTCTCATCCCGAAGCCCATTTTGACGTACTCAAAAAGACCGAAAGGTGTCAGAATAGCGGTTTTGGGGATATCTTCTGGTGCGACTGGTACATGATGATACGCCTTGTTCACGTCCAATGTTGAGAATACAGTGGCGTTGTGTAGATGATAGGTGAAATCGTGGATATTCGGGATTCCATACCTATCAGGTACAGTACGACTGTTTAGCAAACGATAGTCTCCGCACGGGCGTATTGTACCATCCTTTTTAGTTACAATATGGAGTGGGCTGGCCCATAGGCTACTTGATGGACGGCATATCCCTAGCTCCATAAGACGAGTGAATTCCTCCTTCGCCGCGCGGTATTTTTCTGGTGCTAGCCGTCGGACCTTACATGAGACGGGTGGTCCTCGAGTCTCAATATGATGTAAGATCCCTTCTGAGGCTTCAGCAGAGGCGAATCGAGGTTTGGTTAAATTCGGAAATTCCTTGAAAATGTCGGCGTAGCTGTTATTTTGAGGGATCGCGGAGATGGACAGCGATTCAGAAGGTCGAATTTGTCCAGTTGTGCTGAGACCAGTAACTTTGTCGATTAATTTTTTCTGGCGGAGATCTATCATAAGATTGTAATGTTCGAGAAAGTCTGCCCCTAGTATGGGTCGTGGTACCTCTGCCGAAACAAAGTTCCAAGGGAATGAGCGACGAATGCCTAGGTCCAATTTACGAAATTCGATTCCATATACTGGAATGTTGGATCCATTGGCTGCTTGCAATGTGAAATTTGCTTCTTGAAGAATGCTGTCTTTTTTCTTCGGAAGTACGGATACATCAGCTCCGGTATCAATGAGGAAGTGACAAGCGGAGTTACGATCAAAAATGAAGAGGCGACGGCTTTTGGTTGCTGAGGTATCGAGGCCCGTCAAACTTGATACCGATTTTAGTTTTCTGAATTGTCTTTATTATCTGCTTTCCACTGACAAGGTTGTTTACATTTGTGAGCCTTGTCACGGAAACGGAAGTGGTAAAAACACAGGTCGTGAGTATTTCGACGATTATTAGACGACGAACGAGATAGCGATCCGCGGTGAGGTGTAGGTGTTCGTGATCGGGTGCGCGTAGCCGTTTGAATTTCCATTAAGCTCAAGCGTAGTTTGTGAACTTCCTGAGTTAAAAGGTCGAGGCGTGAGTCAGAAGACGGTTGCGCTTTCACGGCGTCTGCGTCGGACTCGTGAATTTTATCGGCCACAGCCGCGATTCGAGCTAAGTCGTCCTCCTCAAGTACGGCGAGGATCGTCTTCATCCGAGTTGGTAAGGCACGTAACCAGACAGTCTTTAGAACTTGTTCGGTGGCATTCGCTCCGACCAAAGATTGCATTTGACGTAGCAAATGTGAAGGCTTCGAATCTCCTAAGTGCGTCTCCTCGAGCAGCCGAAGGATACGTCTCTCCTCGCTCTGGCTGAAGACTGCTGTCAGACGTGTTTTCAGGCTAGCGTACGGTGTGGGGCCAGGATTCGCTGCTAGATCGGCAACCTGAGTGAGTATCTTGTACGGCAACTGCCCGATGATCAGCTGAAACTGTCGTTGTTCTCCGATGATATTGTTTGCCGCAAAGATAGCTTCCACCTGAAGAAACCAGAGCATGGGATCCTCTTCCCAAAACGAAGGGAATCGTGGAGAAAAAGGTTGAAGAACCGCTTCTTGTTGTCTAGGCACGATGTTGGCGCCGACGGCGTTTCCCGGTATTTGGTCGACCATGGCGAGATGCGATGCACGTGACGATTCGATGAAAGGATCACGTCGGGGTCACCAGTTTGTAGTGCGTGGGCCGGTGCTTGTAACGATGCCGGTCCGTCTACAATTAACGTACCTCGCGGAGTCGGCCAGGGAACACCTTGCGGTTGAAGTCAGGCCTTGGGGTTGCCTTTTGGGACGCGCCACAAGGACACTGACCCGCGCACAAGGATGTTCCTGGGGGCTAGAGTACTCCGCGGTTGAGATCAGGCCCCGGGGTTGCCTTTTGAGACGCGCCACGGGGACACTGATTCGTGCACGGAGATGCTCTAAGGGAAGGAGAGTACTCCGCGGTTGACTTCAGGCTCCGGGGTTGCCTTTTAGGGCGCGCCACGGAGACACTGGATCGTGCACGGAGATGCTCTCGGACAAAAAAATAAAAATAAAATAAAGTTTATTTAGTCAGCTTTTAGGAACGGGGGGAAGCGCGACCGGTGACGACCAAAAGACGACTGAATTGTTGGAGCTCAAGCTCGCTTTATATAGGGCTTTTTGCCCCCCCCCCCGTTCCTCTATCTTTCCTTTTTTATTTAATAAATATGTGAAGGAACAAAATTAAGTCGCGGATGAAGCGAAGAATAAAAAAATGGAGTGGAACACAACACATGGCATATGTCCGGCCTATCTAAAGAAAATTAATGCTCAGGCTACCGATTTGTGTACAACGTGCGGAAGGACAGGAACACTGGAACACAATATTATGCATTGCCACGCGTTTAACCAGGAGAGAACCGATTTATTTAATAACTTATCCACCATACTTCCAAATGCATTCAATTACACTGATATTTTATCATGTAAAAAAATTGAGGTGTACAAACTAATCTATGATTTCGTTTTAAAGACTGGTCAAGTCGTTTAGTAATACTCCATCATTCATGCTATGGCTAGGGCTTTCGGGCTAACGCTATAATTGTGGGTAAGAAGCGCTTACTCGCTGCTGAAACGGAGAAAAACTATAAATCGCGGGTAAATTTGCAAAAATCCGCTAATTCACGGCTAAAATGAAGAAAACACCAATTCACGGTTCCTATAGAGGCACGTTTGCAGCTGAAACTCAGAAAAAAAGAGAGAGATATATGGTAGAACCCCTCCCAAGATGAAATCCTAGATCAGCCACTGGGTGGAATACAATGTGACACGAGAAGAACGTCTGCTGAGATTTTCAACCTAAAACAAAAGCTGCAGATTTATTACATTTATTTACCAGCAAAACTTGAAATTGTTATACGACTATCATTCTGAACAATAATTTACTATAGAAACAACTTTTTAATGGATCGTGCTGGAGCATCAAAACTTGCTTTTATGCCTTCCTTCCCGTCAGTACTTTTCCTCTAACTTCAATCCAACGATTCTATAAAGACGTTCAATAAAAACTCCTGACATGCCCACGACGTAGATTCAATTAGGAACGCTTTTAAAAACGTATGAGCCGTATAATAGTTCGATTTGGCTTATACGAGCCAATTAATTTAGAAAGCGTATTATAGGTACTTGTGTTTGTTTGCTATTACTCCTCGTCGTATTAGCATTCAGGAAGAGTCTGATTTTTAAAATCCACCGTTGCAATTAGTAAGAGCATTTACCTCCAATTAATAGCTAGAAAATCTTGTGTTTATAGGAGTCTCCTGCCCTAAACCGTGATCCTCGGTATATTCCCTTAACCACTCAACGGGCAGGCGCGGATTCAAAGTCAATTTAAAAGGATGGCCGGGGAGAGCACCGCACCCCCGTCCAACGTGCTATAATAATTCATACCAACACCCCGCTAGCTCGATACCGTATACGTATACATTGAGGTTTTTTGACTCGAAGAACCCGAAAATCAGATGACGCGTTCAACCTCCCCCTCCCCTTGCATTCCAACTTCTCCCGGTTTGTGTCGTGTCCCCAAAGGACAAGCGAAATAGATCAGAAAGAAAAGTGGTCGGCGACGGCTAGGCCGCGTGATGCGAGAGGAGGTCTGAGATTCCAAACCTCATCCAACAGCAAATTTATTGAACGCTATAACGCCCTTGATTATTTTTAATATAAGCAATCCACCGTCGAAACGTCGCAACTCGATAAAAGTGTTGTTTTTGTTTTGCCCTTCATGGTCGATTGATTCCGGAGCTTATACTCATCCAACAGCATATTGAAGTCCTCGAAAAAGAGGCCTTCCACCATAACCGGCAAACAAACCTCGATTGAGGCTGATAAAATCGAAGATAATGTGTGCTGCGATAATTGCGGCCATCCCTTCCCAGTCACCCTCGCCCAAACATCCCACATACAATTGTTCTTTTTTTTTTTTTTTTTTCCTTTATGTGTCCCAGCAATTAATTAATTGCAAATTAGATTATTGTGGTGAGGGGGGAGTAATCCCTTGAAAAGTCCTAAGACAAGGGTCGTCTAATTTGCAATTAATTAATTGCTGGGATCCCACATACATTTTGGCTCCATTTCTGCAACAATATTCGATTTCAAAATCTTATTTTAATCTTCAGGAAGTTCTAAAGTGACGTTGGATCCCTGAATTACCTTCAAACACATTTGAATTCCAAAGTTAGTTTAAATTATTTTTAAATAAGAAAAAGACACTTGTAAATATTTTTCTTGTTCTTGCTTTTTCTGTTGCTGTTGTTCCTGCGTATATCCATTCTATTTCCCGTCATATTGCGTATAAATCTGTCCGAATTGATCAAAAAGGGGAAAAATTAAATTGAGTTATGTTCAAAATAAGTTCCAAGCAGTGGCGTAGGTAGGAATTTGTCCTGGATGGTGGGGGGGGGGGGGGTGGATCAGATTGAAATTTTGTTAGGGGCGAGGGGAGCGGGGTAATTTAAAATTTTAGTCATCATTCCACCCTGCCAGCACACTCTTGAATCTGGACATCTTGCTGGCCTCATCACAGCCTCAATCTCTCAGTTATAGGGGCGATTTTTGGACTCTACCCGCAAATCAGCGCTTTCTTGGCCGAGTGTATCGTTCTTCTCAATTTTCGCCGCTAATTAGCGGTTTTGCCCCACCCCCTAGCACTATAACCATGAATTTGCGTTTTTTCTCAAGTTTAACAGCAAAGTATCGTTTTTATCCTGTGAGCGATGTTTCTTAATTATCCACGAGTTTTGGCGTTTTCCTCAATTTTAGCAGCACATTACCGATTTTTCAATTTTTTTTACCAGAGGATTAGCATTTTTTCTCAGTTTTAGCTAGGAATTAACGTTTTTCTTAAGTGTTTTCCACAATATTAGCCGCAAAATAGGGGGACTTTTCACGAATTAGATTTTTTTGGTTCACCATACGCAATGAATGAGCGATTTTTCTCATTTTACTCGCGAATTAGCGGTTTCTTCGCCTATTGCCATAAATTGGCGCTTTTTTTCAATTTCAGCCTGAAAAGTTGCCTTCAGAATCCGCAAATTGGCGTTTTTTTTTTTGTAAACTTTATTGTACAAGGTACATTACAGTATTAGTATTCGATGTGCGAATCTGCTGCTGATGACCATATGACGCACCCATATTGCCACACTGATCTGATGAGCTATATATATAAAAGTTTTTTAATTGGCAAAGACATTGTGGGGCTGATCAGCATGTGCCTAAGCAAGTACATTCGTGCACGTGTCTTTTGGACGATCGAGGATATATGGGATGCCCACGTGAGCTTTGAGTCAAGCTTCAACCCGAGGTATTTCGTTTCTCCAGTTTCTAATAATAGATGTGCCATTCAAACATATTGAGCTTCGTGGGATGTTTCTGCGGAGGGTGAATTTGACAAGTTGAGACTTGGATGGGTTAACTTTTACTCTCCACTTGTTGCACCATTCTTCAACCGTTTGGGCATAATGTTGTAGGTTCTCCTGAGCAACTTGAGCGCTCGAATTAGTGGAGAGGACCACCACGTCATCAGCGAAATGAGCAATTTTCATGGCATTGCATTCAGGATAATCATGAGAATACATCAAATACAAAAAAGGGCCCAGCACGCTGCCTTGGGGAACCCCTGCGTGAATTGCTGTTGATCGAGACTCAGCAGATCCATACCTAACAGCGAACGTTCGTTTGGATAAATCCGATTTTATTATTCTGAACAACGTGTCAGGCAACATTCCCTTTAGCTTAAAAAGTAGGCCATCATGCCATACACGGTCGAAGGCTTTTTCCGTGTCCAAAAACAGACCCAGGCACAGCGAGAAGTTCATCCACAACACGGTGCAGCTGTAAGGGACAGGAATGCTGTGGTCTAAATCCAAACTGAGTGGGTGGAATGCAGGGTTCAAGATGACATAAAAGTCTCGCCAGTAGCAATCTTTCGAAGATTTTTGACATCAGTGGTAAGAGATTGATAGGTCTGTAGTTGCTTACATCCGCCTTGCAGCCATTCGGCTTCGGAATGAGAACTACGCTTGCGTGTTTCCATTGGTGGAGGGTAAGTAATACCATTACAAGTCTGTGTCAGGAACACGAGACCCTTCCTGGGTAGGCGCTTCAGGAGTGATTGCACTATTAGATCGTGGCCTGGTACTTTTCTGGTGGGCGAGTTTCCGATTGCCGAGGCTACTTCTCTTGGTGTGAAGAGAGGGGGTAGGGGTGACAATTGTAGAGGTTCATGCAAAATTTCACTAACTCTCTCGCAGAACTGCACGTCAACAGGTGGATTTGGCGCAAAATGGTCTTTAAGGCAGTCTGCAAACGCATCCACTTTTTTCTTGAGCTGTTGAGATCCACTGATTGTTTATTTTTAAGCTAGGAATGCCTTCCTTATGTTTGAGGATGATTTTGTTTTCCTCCATAAGGTGCCATCCTGTGAATCGAGTTGTTCTAATGAAGTTTGCAGTTGTTGCTCGTTTAGAATCTTCAGGGCTGTGCGTAGATCTTCCTAGTACCTAGTTCTTTCGACAGATCTAGATTGTCGTTTCACTCTCAGCAGTTGAGCTACTTGAGCTGAGAGGGTATTCTTCCGTCCATTTGTTGAGGATTGTACGTGCGTGCTTCTGCGGCTGCTCTTTGTATCACTCTTGTTAATTCACTGACTGCCCTATCAATGACTTTTGAATCTTTAAGTCGCACCCTTATAGCTCAATGCTAGACTCGATTACTGATTTATATTTTTCCCAATCAAAAGGCATTTTAATCAAAGAAGGTGGCTTTTCAATGTCCTGATACGTAGCGTTAAGCGTAAGGTGTACTGGGTAATGTTCGGAGTGAAGTTCGTGACAAACTGTTACATTTGAACACAATTGACTTGCGTTTTTCCCGATAAAGAAATCCAAGACGTCAGGGGTGCTGTTATTATGCGTATAATACGTAGCTTCCATAGGACTAATATATTCCAACTGATGTCTGTATCCTATCTCATGCAGTAATTTTCCTCTAGGATTTACAATGTTAGAACCCCATCTCGGGTGCTTAGAATTGAAGTCTCCACCGACAAGAAAATGAAGTCTACACTCGTGTAACATGCCCCAGAAATGAACTTGTTGTAGTTTGTTCTCGGGAGCGGAGTAGAACGATCCAATCTGATAGTTTTTTTGTACCAGCTGTATCTGTATTCGCGCTATTTGCATTTCGTCTTCACAAATCGGAGGTAACACATCATGTTTGATATTTGATCTAACGAGTATAAGAACCCCCTTTCCGACGGCCACTTGGATGATCTGCTCTGTAGCATCGAAATCCGCTGATATTAAATTTAATTTGAGGGGCTAATTTGGTTTCAGTTGCCATCAGTACATCTATATTGTGTTGTGTTTCATTATGCTTATTGGCTATGCCTTGACAATTCCAAGAACTTACTTTTATGGTTTTCATTTTTTGTTCAAAAGTACAGGTAAAATTTGGGACATCATAGATAGCAACGGTTGAATTGTTGATAACAGTGAATCAAGCTTTGATGTCAAAGTCTCTAGCACCCGAAGTTTACATAATGAACATAATTTCCAGGGCAAAAAAGGCCCATTTCGGGATTGGCGAAAGACAAATGGTACAAGCCCTTGCATCTCATTTCAATTCAGACGTTCAGCAGACCACGAAACTTCAAAATATTAGCTCCATAAAAACATTTGTCGAATTCATCTGCGAGGTCGTACCAATGAGACGGGACAGGAGTCCTTCACAGGATCACAACGCAACTCATCATTCAACAACCGCGGTTAACAAAGAATACGTGAAAAGACCACAATTTCAACAAAATAAATTCTATTCACCTTACCGGAAGAGCAACAAATTTGAAAATAAAGAATTTAATAAAAATAGTAACTATTATTCGCGGGAGCACACAAAAACAAATAAACCACCTGCAATTGGAAATTTAACTCGGATATACGATAACAATTCTGATAACAGCCAATGCCAACGCCCGATTTCCCCGGAACACGACTTGGAGCGGGAACCTGTCAAGCCTCATTCAAAAAACTAAATGACAAGGGGAGTGCAAAGGCGGCTACGTTATTCCTCATATCCCCGTTACAAAAAACAAGACTGTTAAAATCCCTCATAATATAATTAACAAATTCATTAATATCGCGCAAGAAAATACGTTAAAAAATATTGAGACCTGTGCTTATTTACTGGGTCGATCGGGGCAAGAAGCAATACACGTGTTATGCCTCTACTTGCCGCCACAAGAAGGGTCTCCACATGAATGCACCGCGTCAGGTGAAATCGAACTTCAGAGATTCTGCTCCAAACATGATCTTCAAATAATTGGATGGATTCATACGCACCCATCCCAAGGGCTCTTCTTATCAAGTGTAGATCTTCACACCTCTTTTGCATTCCAATCGCTGTTACCCGAGGCTATTGCAATAGTATGCTCCATTCCAAGAAATCAAAATAAAATATTTGCGTTAACTGTCCCAACCGGTCTAGATATAATTAAACATTGCTCTCGCTCGGGATTTCATCACCACGAATCCAACACGCCTATTTTTCAAGAAGCGATGCATGTCAATATGGTCCCTAACTTAGAATACACAATCATCGATATGCGTTCACAACAAGAAGACGAAACCAAAACAGTCAGCATAGCCAACATTTTCGATAACTCTCAGTGGTTAATCGAGGAGGATGCGACACCAGTAGAAAGCTACAAAGACGTAAACACGGATTATCCAATTTTAAAACTATCAATTTTCGGGAAAGAAGTACCTATACTCGTAGACACTGGCTCTCAAATAACTGCCTTAAACTCGGAATTTTTCTTCAAAAACTGTAAACCGAACCACCGTCTTGAAAGTCTGCCTGTACAAGGAGTGGTAATTAGAACGGCAGTAACCAATAAATCAATAAGAATCAAACAACAGGTCTTCGTGCCAGTAAAATTCGCACAAATACAAACGACTATACCTTTCCTATTAGTACCAAAATTAAATTTTCCTGTTATAATTGGTGTCGATTTACTTTATGAGTGGGGAACAACAATTAATTTCAAAAAAAGAACAATATCCTTTACCATCTCTGGCAACAAAATCGAACAAGTATTTCAACGAACAGTAAAGTTGTCAAAAGGGGCATCCCTGAAGGAGACGCTCGCGATATCAACAGCAAGGGATCAAGCAACGACCGTCAAAAAAGAGGACGACGAAAGCTATGAGGATAAAGTGCGACGAATTCTTGAATGTGTGGAAGGAATGTCAGCAAAATCTAAATCAGCCCTGGAAAATCTTTTAAACAAGTATGCCGTAGTTTTCAGCAAAAAGCCTGGGTGTATTAAAGGATACCAGCACGAAATAAAATTAAACGATTATACACCATTTAAAACATACTAATATCCTATCAAAGCCGCAGAAGAAGGTGAAATCGAAAAAGAAATTCAAAATATGATAGATAGCAATATAATTCAATCTTCCCAGAGTTCTTTCCTAAATCCATTGCTGTGCGTCCGAAAAAAGAACAATACGTTGAAAGTCGTATTAGACGCACGCAAACTGAATCAGCGTACTCTGCCGGTCCATGATGTCCCGAACACATTCGACAAAATTATTCGTGGTATTCATTCAGCTACATTCATGTCTACGTTGGACTTAGTATCCAGCTTTCACCAAGTACAATTGCACCCAAAGTCAAGACAATTCACGGCATTCCGCTTCAATGGTCTCGTCTATGAATTTAAAAGAGTACCATTTGGGCTCCGCAATTCTATGGCCGCTCTTGAGAAAGCACTTCGACCACTCATACCCAAACACTTGGAGAACAACGTCAAGACATACGTGGATGACGTCCTAATCCACTCATCGTCAGAGATAGACCACTTGAAACATCTTGGTGATATTTTTGAATTTTGTCGTCAGCAAAACATAACTTTGAATATCGACAAATGTCAATTCTTTAGGCGAGAACTCAAAGCACTCGGATATATCTTAACCACGAATGGTATGCGAAAAGACCCAGAAAAAATTCAGGCAATAACTGATTTTCCGACACCCACTAACATCAAAAGTCTCCAATCATTTTTGGGAATAGTCAACTTCTATTCAAGATTTATAGCCCATTTTTCACAGGTCGCGCAACCTTTATATGAACTAACAAAAGCAAAAAATAAATGGTGCTGGAATCAAAAAGCTAATGAGTCGTTCCTAAAAAATATTAAATGTCAAATGGCCGAACACATACAACTTCAATACTCGACCATTTTACATCGAGACCGATGGAAGCAACGTGGCCACTGGGGGTGTACTCTACCAATTAGACGACAACGGGGAAAAGAAATTACTGGCGTTTACGAGTCACACATTAACCAAGGCACAGCGAAATTATAGCGTCACTGAAAAAGAAATTTTGGCAATAGTTGAGAGCTGTCGCAAATTTTCATCGTTCGTAGGGGGACATCTCTGCATCATCAGGACTGATCATCAAGTGATTCCAGCGATGCAACTTGCAACATATCCTACTCCAAGGCTCACTCGATGGTTCGTCTATCTTCAAGCGTTCAATTTAAAATATGAATATATCAAAGGGGCAGACAACATTCTAGCAGATGCCATAAGCCGAAACCCTCCAGAATTACCCCAACTTCAACCAACAGCAGATAAACTTTGTATATTGGCTAACTCGATTAAATCCTACGACAAATTCATTCAAAAACTCTCGCATAAACTTCCTGAGGAACAAGCCAAAGACGTCCGAATGCAAAACATGCAAAAAAGAAGGCCACAAGTTTTCACGACTCACAATAAACTAATATATATAAAAAAAGTAAAAACAAATTTCTCGTTTGGCTGCCAGAATCGCTCGTCGAAGAGGTGATCAGCAAAGTGCATCAGGACCTTCTACATTCAGGAACAGAAAAATGTTTCCAGTATATCAACCAAGTCTTCACTGGCATCGCTCTTATGAAAAGGGTAAAACAAACACTAAAACGGTGCCGAGAGTGTCAGTTAGCGAAACATGGGGACATGAATTTCTCGTATAGGCGAAGTTCACTGATTCCAAAAAAGAAGTTGAGCCTCATGTCAATAGATCATTTCGGGCCATTACCTAGATCAAGCTTCGGAGCCACGTATGTACTCACTATGATTGACAATTTGACACGATTCGTTCGCCTAATACCTACAAAAACCACTAGATCACTTGAAACCATCGCAAAGATAAGAAAAGTCGTCCAACTGCATGGGAAACCAGATAGGATCCTCACTGATCATGGGCCGTGCTTCCAATCAAGAGTGTGGAACGAATTTGTCAGGGACGAAGGTAAAGAACACGTGGCTATACCACTAAAGCGTCCAAATGCAAATTTGGCTGAGAGAGTCCATAGAGAAGTAGTTAAATACTTGACCATTAGAGTCGCAAATAAGCAAACACGATGGTTTGAAACACTCCCCCCGTATCGAACACGTCATAAATACAACGTTCCACGAATCAATTAAACGAACACCTTACGAAGCATGGTACGGTATCGAAGCGCAATCATCGTGGACTAAACTGCAACATCCGGATCATCCAATTACCATCCTGAATCGACAAGAACTGGACCTACAGCTATACGAAATGTCGAAAAAACAGCTCAGAACAAGCGAACTCTACGAAAAAACGAAGCGACGCAAACGAGAATTCCGGGTTGGAGACCAAGTACTAGTTAGGCAATACAAAACCAGCAAAAAATCCGAAAAAATAAATGCAAAACTTCTACCACTATTTCGAGGACCATGCCAAATAGTTAGCCGCATGGGGCATAAAGGGGTGGGCAAAATACTTTGAAAATGTATTTTAAATACAAAGCCCAAAATACTTTCAAAAATGTATTTTAAATACTAAAATACAAATACTTTTTGAATTGTATTTTGAACAAAATACAAATACAATTTAAAATACTTTTCAAAAATTCGATTTCGATGGCAAATAGTGCGAAAAACACGAAAAATAAATAATTCAAAAATATTAGGACCTTCAATAGACAAGCTGACAAAATGTAGCTGCGCGAAACGGCCCTGCTGTCGATGCGCAAAAAAAAGTAGACAAGTTATCACCAAGTATTTAGGACCGAACCCATGGGCGGAGATAGCCGATATTCCTTGGTGGGGGGGGGGGGCTTCAGTCCTAATATGACTGGGAATAATCAATAGTGGGACGGGGACCCCCCCCCCCCCGCCCACCGATTCACACCTTCAAGCCCAGTACACACGGAGGCATTTTTCAAGAATTTTTCACGTCCCAAGTTCGGAAAACATGTGAACCCTACCGAAGAAACACGTGTGTCACAAAGTTTTGCTGTGAAATAATAAAGGCCCGTTCACAAGCTCTACGTATGCGTTCAGTGGAGATTATGCAACCAAACAAAATTTTTATTAGTCCGGGAGCCCACCGTACCATATGAAAAATCCGGGTCATATGATCGAGTCTGGCACCTGCGCAGGACGTTTTTTATGGTATAGGAGATGACTTTTCGGAGATTGCCAGACATTTTTCGTGGGACAGGTGCTCACAACAGAACTAGCTATTGGCAAACACACCTTATTGGCCTGCTTCAAAACGGCTGGCTAGGGTAAAAATTGATTCTTCGCAAACAATAAGCTAGAAAACCACCATCGCCTTCCAATATCGAATGAAACCCTGGCTACTAGTGAGCCTCGAAATTTCACGTTTTCGCTGACAGCACTATTTACAATAAAATTGGATGGCGGCGTTGGTTTTCGTAACGTATTGGTCGAGGGTAACGACTTTTTACTTTCGCCAGTCGTTTTCAAACCACCCAAAGGTGTGTTTGCCAAAGCTAGCTCTGTTGTGAGCCCCTATGCCACGGAAAATGTCTGGCGATCTCAGAAGTGTCATCTCCTAGACCATAAAAAACGTCATGCGCAGGTGCCAGACACGATCAAATGACCCGGATTTTTCGTACGGTGGGCTCCCGGACTACTTTCCTTCGAAAAAAGGTTACCTAGACCGGCCTAGACTCCACAGAACACATACATACAGCTCGTGAACGGTGCCTAAAAAATGTCCTTGTGTGTACTGGGCTTCAAAAGTATGTACAGACGGTGAGGATTTCCTGTTTAGGTCAACCCCACCGGCCGGCTGGAGCGTCTGGACCTGGCTTTGACTTCAGTTGAAGTCACCTTGAAGTCAACACGCATCAGTTGAAGAACGCGCAGTCCACCTCAACTGATGTCGAAGTCTGGGCACACGCTCCGGCTGGCCGGTAGAGAAAAATCTCACCGTGTGTTCGTACCCTATAACTGTAGGGATTAAAGAGTCTGGGGGGAGGGGCTTCAGGAATGTGAGCATGGGGGGGGGGCTACAGAAAGTTTTGGGGGGTTATAGGACCAAAGCCCCCCTCTATCTCCGCCCATGACCGAACCAGCGAGCACCAAGGCGATAGATATAACGGGTGGCGCACCAAGAGCAATTTTCTTGGAACTGAGTAGGACTGCCTACGTCGCTCATAGACCAGAAAGTCTGATTGCCTGACCGTCTGATAGGTTTTATAGTTACTTTACTCTTTCTTAAACGGTGCAAAGGGCCGTTTTTAGGGGGTAGGCAACCGTATAGAGGCCCCGTCTTGGAATAAAAATAATTACAACAAAATCTCAATCGAGAGAAAATTCTGGAAATTGGTGTTTTACAGAGCTAAAATCCAAATAATTTGGTTTTTGAAGAATTCAGCCCCGGTAACTTGGTTCCCCTATGCGGTTGCCTACCCCCTAAAAACCACGAAAATCAGTGAAATTGGCTTTGAAGGCGCCAGATCCACAGAAAATGGTCTTAAAATATCCAGACATGTGAAAGTGAAATTGGCGTATTTGAGCCAAACACCCGAAATGTCTATTTGAAATAGCCAAATCAACGAAATTTGGATGCCAAAGTAGACCAAACCGTGGATTTTAAAAGAAAATAAATCTGGCAAATTGAGGCTTTAAAGGGCCAAATCCTGGAAATTCGATTTTTAAAGATCTCGCGAAATTGCATTTTCGAATGAGAGCAACCTCGCGAAATTGCCTTTTGAAGAAGACGAATTGGCTTATCGGTTAATCCAAACCTTCGAAATTGATATTTGAAAGACCCTAACCCACGCAGTTTGTTTATTCAATTGAGACGGATCCCCAAAATTGCTATTTTAAGAGCTAAGTCCAATAAATTCGGTTCTTGAAGGAAGTTACGAAACTTGAGCGTGCTTGAACTTCGGCCCCAGACAGCGACTATTTGGCCCCAGGAACGACGTGTTTCAATGGAGGCCACTCTTACTGTGCTTGCAGTCTGCCTCCACAGTTCGACAATTTTCTACTTTAGACTTTAGATTAAATTGATCGTGTCCCGGCCAAGTTTGTGAACATTCCGCGTCCAGCTCCTTCGTTTAAGCCGCTTATTAGGGACACTTTTGACGGCTACACAGCCGACCAGACAGGTAATTTTATTGGCCGGACTAGCAAAATATTCTGTCCATATAGAAGTGCAAAATACTTTTCGATTTAATCTGCTAATAATTGCAAAAACCCTGTAGTTTCATGAATGAATCGCCTATTTTTTAAATATTATCCATTTTACTGACAAATAGTCTGTTTTGGGGGCTTTTCGGCTCTTTTTGTAGGTTATGACTGTCTTAGGGTTGCAGCTTTTTCATCATGAAGGCAAAGAAAAGAATGGAAGGTCTTCTCCCACTTGTTTCATTTGAACTATCATGACCGTGGTTTCGGCAACGCCATTGTTCTCAAACAATTCAACGAATAAAACACTACCTGTATTGATACTTCCAGGCACGAATCCGTTATTTTAGTCATTTGCATTTTCAGGGCGCGAATCGTCAATCTTGACGTCAATTCCCGCGGTGACGTCAATTCCCAACCTTGTCATAGTAGAGCTAGAGGGGAGCTGCTCCACCTCTCTACATAGCTCTACCACCTTGGGCGAGCACTGGTGGCTCGTGAGCTGAAAAGGAGGTGAGGCCGACTGTAAAAGGGTTGTCGGGGGGAGGGATAGCTCTGGGCCAGTTAGCTGAATTACATTACAGCTGAATAACCCATATTTTCCCAATAATTTCCACACTAACGAGGAATTTTACGCGTTTCGGATCTCCCTCCTTCCCCCGAACTACTCTTCCCCCTCCACTTTTTCGAAAAATAAAAACGTTTATCGAAGGATACTATTGCTTAATAGTTTCGTTTAAAATACGGTGTCGCTAGGTTTACTTGGCGAATCATGGTGAATTTTTAAATTTGTTTACCCTTATTTTCACCCGCTTCCCTCGAGCTGGAATGGCTGATTAACGAACTTAGGCTAGGGCTCTGTAAGATCCATTTTTGTGCCAAGTTTCCATCCGCCAGCATCATTTTTGCGGCAGTTGTGCTAACAAGGAATTCGGAACTTCCACTTCCCTCCATGACTACCCTTCCCTCTCCACTTTTTCGAAAAATGAAAACGTCAATCGAAGGCGGTAATTATACACCGGGTTTTTGTGCCAAATATGGTTTCACTAGGTTAGGTTATACTGGTGAATGAATGGTGGCGAAGAAGTGGAAACTAAAAAACTTTGAAATTAAAAGTATTTGTATTTGTATTTGTATTTTCGTTGAGTGTGAAATACAAAATACTTTTGAAACTGTATTTCAAATACAAAGCCCAAAATACTTTCAAAAATGTATTTTAAATACAGAAATACAAATACTTTTCCAAAAGTATTTAAATACAATTACAAAATACGTATTTTGTATTTAAAATACAAAGTATTTTAAATACTCAAGTATTTTGCCCACCCCTGGGCATAACACATATCTAGTATCCGATATCAATTCAGACCGAAAAATGATCTTTCATGCATCAAGCATTAAACCATTCCATACATAAATGAAAACGAACAATATATATAAATAAATACAAAGAAAACATAACAGTTTGAAAAATAAAAAATAAAATAAAAAAATAAAAAAAAATAAAAATAAGTAATAATAAAAAAAATAAAAATAAATAAATAAATAAAATAAATAAAATAAAATAAAAACAAAAATAATAATAATAAAAACTATAAAATTAAATAAAACGTTCATTCTAACACTTTGTTTACATAAAGGTATGGTCGTTTTCTTTTGTTTTTCTTTGGAGAAGGGCTATTGTTACCTATGTAATAATAATAATTATTAAACAAACTTTAAAACAATAATATCAAAAATATTAAGATATACATAGATAGTCTCAAGAAAACCGCGCTGGCCGAGAAAAAATCAGGTTGAGTGAAAAGGTTCCCTCTATCGGGAAAAAATATAAAGAAGCCTGGAAGACGAAAAAACGAAAAAGGACCGGCGAGAAGCCATTTTAGAGTCAACCACATGTAACGAAAGTGGACGGAGGAATAGATCTAGCTCCTGGGGGCTTATTCTCTAACTCCGAAGCAATAGCTTTTTCGAAGTCATATGTTTATTTCATTGATTTTCTTCAAACAAATGAATGAAATAAACACAAGGCTGGCGAAAAAAATATCGCTTGTTGTTAGAGAATAGGCCCCCAGATGCCCTGAAAAACGAACCACAGCAAATTAATTGGACGCTTCCACAAGTCACAAGAAGAAGGACTTACCTCCGTAACGAAGAAAAAAAAAGGAGTTTACTCCTCAAACCAAATAAAGAACTGGACATACACCAGAACCGTCAGCTGTGGAAGAGCCGCACCGACACTGCAAAGGTAAAGAGTAGGAAAAGCAAAAGTCAAGCAATAAGTTTTGAAAAGAAAGTCACTTCTTTTATCACCATCTCGACAACACCGCAGTTCTGAACAAATCGAACGCCGCTGGAATCCTCGGATACGAAGACCTGGCACGATACTAACGAAAAGTTCGAAAAGTCGATTTCCACTGCACCGATCACGGGCCTCTGGTCGTATCGTAACTCGGGACACTCAAATATCAAATTATGTGTCACCGAACATAGAGTAAAGTAAGAAAAAAAAAAACTAACCAACAAATAATTAACTCACCTATATGTATCGCCGTTTCAACAGCTCCTTTTTTTTTTTTATTGTGGATCATAATTTATACCGCCTGCAGTTCACCCTCCGACTTCAGATATTGTCAACAACCGAATATGGGTCAGATAAGTTTAAATGTTTAGATGTAATAGCATGATCATGCTTTAGGCTATCGCGGGTGTCGCGCTATAAGGGAGGTTAATAAATCCATAACAAAAAGGAAATTGAACCCTAATCATATTTATACGTAATTAGAATCTCTTGTAAAGCAGTACTTCTCCGTCTAAGCATAAAAGAAAAATATAAAGGATAATTATTGAGAAGGAAGTGTATCGAGAAAACCCAAAAAGAAAACATAACAAGTTGGTGTTTTTTTAATTTTTGCCGCGAATTAGTGATTTTCTTCATTTTGTATTCGCGAATTAACGTTTTTCCACAACTTCATATCTGCAAATTGCGAATTAGCGATTTTTCCCAATTTCTGCTGTGAAATAGTGATTTGTCCTAATTTTGCGGCCGTTCAGCATCCTATTCCCTTTTTCATACGCGAACGGGCGATTTTACGCCATTTCAGTTGTGAATTTGCCATTTTTGTCGAATTTTAACCTGAAAGCGTCTTTTATTTGTCAGTATTGCAGCGTGTTTTCTCAAGTGTTCGAAGAATGGCCTCTATGTACCGTGAATCAGCGATTTTTTTTTCTTAATTTTAGTCTGGAAGTTGCATCGCGAGACCACAAATCAGCCCTTTTTAGCAGCTTTAGCCACGAATATTACCGATTTTTGTCTGATAGAATGTCCGGGGCGAACCCCCCCCCCCACACCGTACCTCGGAACACTACTGCGTTGGTTCTGAAGTCCAATGAAAAAGCGGGACGTACGCGGACCTTTTCGGGCTGTTTCAAGTCCAGAAAGTCTGCTAAACCTAACTTCAACGTGAAACGCTCATTTTTGGAGATTTTTATGGGGCTCTTCGTTATGGTACTAGTGCTCCTTCGTTGGTATACTTGTAGCTCTGGGGGGGATCTATCCCCCATATCCCCCCCCCGTATACTTATACGCCCCTGGTTCCAAGATGAATATTCTTTCACAGTAAAGCCTATGGGAGCTTCAAGAGCTAGAATAGCTAAGACCTGCTGACTTAGTGCTGGAGGGGATAGTGCCCCATGAACGAAAAATTGAAATAGACGGGTGAGGGTAAGAGAGTTCCAAAAGCCTTGTTTCTTATATTCGTCTGTGAAGATCATTTTATTCATCAATGATAAGGCATCTGCGTGACAGGTGGTATTATTGGGAATAAGATGAAAGATTCTAGTACAAAGGTGGAAATAACATATGTCTTCGAAAAATTCCATTGTTCGTGTAATAACTCGCCTTCTGTTTAGACCATTTAATATGAGAGTTTGTTTTCATAACATCCCTTCCTGTCCACAGACAAACAACAAGAACTCGACCTGCCATCGTTAAGGCTCGAAGAAGAAAAATCACCGACGGGTGGTGGTGGTGGCGGCGGCGGAGGCGGCAGCGGTGCGCCCAGTGGAAAGCGAAAAGAAAAAGGCCGGGTCGTTCCTATGAGCCATATTTCGGGCGTCAAACGAGCTCTAACACACACCAACAGCTTCACCGGGGAAACGCTGCCGAAATTTGGCGTACCGACACCACATGAAGCCGATCTTGCCAAGGTAATGAAATGTTGTTTTTTTTCTCCTTTCATCCGTTCTTTTTCTCAAAGGAGTGTCCCTCATTATTTTTCATTTAATATTGAATAGAAGACTTATATAGTAACACTCAGGTCGCATAGCTCTGCGGTATGCGAAAGAATCCATCTGAGTAGTTTTGCTATATTTTCCAATGTTTAACCTTTCACGAGGTAATTTAAAATCCACTTGCGTTGAGTGGCGTTCCTAACAAATGCTAGGTAAAAAAGGAACTTGAAAAATGTATTCTTGTTCTTCATCATCAACATCATCCATTTTGTTTTATTGCGCTCCTGATGAAGCGTGCAAATCACTTTGCATCTCATGCCATGTTATATTCATGCGCTATTAAAGGGTAACAAACTGGGGGTGAGGACTGGAGAGGCAATCTAGGTACACTATGTTATTGTGCTTATTGAAATTTAGGTCTGGGCCAACGATTCAGGGACTCAGAATGGTTTGGATGGTAGCCCGCATTCAATTACGAACGCGGACGATGGATCCAATAGGGAAAGTTGATACAAGTGAAACAGCGTATTATATTATGCACATATCGTTGTTTCATTGTATTCAATGAGCCCCAATTATTTTACGTTGTTAAAAACCCTAATTTTTTTTTTTTTCAAGTCCTTGACATAAATTTCTTATAATGTGTCGCTCACTGCCACCAAAATGTTGATCAAAGTTTACACTTTCAAGTCCCCTCCCCCTAATCAATTCTCTGAACAGGGTACTCTCCCCGAATTGGTGGCACTGCTCGAGTTAACTGAAGCTTGAAATTTTGAGGAATGCGTCTTCATTCCCTCTGATCTGGCAATACTGTATACCCCTCTCCTTGCTTTATATACAACTACGCGCGTAGTGATATATCCGTCAGACTCGAGTTTCAATGTAAACTTCCTCTGAAAACCTCTTCAAATATATTAATACAATTTAAAGCCGCCAGTGGGACGAAATGAATGTATTGCGACGCACCGTTGGGAGAATTTTCGCCGCACTAAAAATCCCCGCGTGTCCTTCTTTTCTACATCGGAGCAAGAACGATTAATTTTTTTTTTTTTTTTTGTTAATGTTAATAGCAGAGACAGATTGACATCAGGGGCCTAAGTACGAAGGAGTGTTATAATATGAAATAACACGGTTGGTATCCACGTGGCAACCATTGTAATTGTGATAGGATAACGCCGTGTTGAAATTATAACGCCCCATCGTACTTGGGGCCCCTGAAAATTTCGTCTCATTTGTGTTAAAACGTTTTGATCACTGCCGAAAATCCATATTGGGTGTAATTCGAGCCTCAACGCGAGCTTGATCCAGCTCGCAATTGAAAGCAGTCGGCGCGCGCTCCACTCCAATGCCTCTCTCATTGAGGCTCCATCGCGTGTATTGGCATTTTACAAACATGTGACAAACATTTTTGGGTGAAACTACGTCAAAAGTGGAGTAGAATGCGACCTTCGCGGATGTCCTATTTTCATTTTCGTTGGGAGTTATGGTTTTTTTTAGTGTTTTTATTTTTTCCTAACTAAATTTGCTCCAGAAAAACGCCGATTGCTCGACTTCTGTTACGATTTCCTCTAAAAGTAACCAAGTTTCATTACATTCTTCAAAAGCATCACAAATCAACAAAGATCTGGCATTTTTACCATGGAATTCACAAAATCTTTAATTCTGTGGACTAGAAAAACATATGCCATTTCCAGAAGGTTATCTGAAACGTCTGGCCAAGTATCACAAAAACTTGCCCAGTGTCTGAGCTTTACAATGGTGCCCTTAAGATCAAAATCATCAATTTCTTTCGACGCAAAAAATCCCTTTTTTGATTAAAAACCGTGAGTTTTTTGTTGCCTAAATGTCAACTGTTTTTAATTTTCCGGCAGCCTTTTTCCTTCATTTTTATCAACTTCTTCTTGAGTCTTGAGTGTCAGAAACTGAAAATTTTATGATTTGTCAGCAAGATCTGCTCATTTTCGTTCTCTCCTCCCACCACCTATTTCTGAGCATCTGTGCCTCTCAAAACCTCTGCTGAACCCCTCTAGTCAATAAAAGGCACTGATGTTGGCCAGGCGCGTAGCCAGGGGGGGGGGGTCCACCGGGTGAAGACCCCCTCCCCCTGAAATTTCAGATTCATTTCCCATGTTCTGAAGGAGAATTTTTATTTTCAATTTCTCCGCTCACGCATTGGAATAATATCGCACAACAATGATAATAGTAGTGTTAATAATAATAATATGTATAGTTAAAAACTGTACAGAGTAGGCATAGAGTGGAGCGCCGCACCGGACCTACATCGGACCCTCCCCCCCCCCCACAAAGAAATCCTGGCTACGCGCGCCTGATGTAGGCAAACGTGAAACGCTGCAGTGAAGCAGTGCCGGCCTTAGACATTTGGCGCCCCCCGCGGGAGAATCTTCCACCAGCGCCCCCATAAAGTCACCGTTCAGAATAAGCCGCGATTTGGCATTTTTTCCGCAAATTAGCGTGTTTTCTACACTTCAGCGTTTCTTCTCAATTTCATCGGTTTAATTAGTTAGCTACGTTTGTGTCCATTTTAGCCGTGACTAAGCGATTTGCCTCAAGTTTAGCCGCGAATTTGCGATTTTGCTCAATTTTTTCTGCATAAATTAGCGTTTTTTCTAATTGGCCACGAAGTTGCCTCCGCAACGGCTAACCATTTCCCCACTTTTCTGTGAATTACCAAAATGTTCTCAAATTAACTCCCAAATTAGCAATTTTTCTACATTTCAGCCACGAAGCATAGTTTTCCCCAATTTTCGCCGCGAATTATCTAACGCTTTTTCTGAATTTGGCCGCGGATAAGCGGGTTTTTTCACTTTTTGCCACGAAGTATAAATTCGAGAAGCCGCGAATTGACGTTTTCTCCACAAAAACCGTGAATCAGCGTTTTTTAACCATTTTAGCCGCGAATTAGCGATTTTTCTTAATTTTTGTTTTTCCTGATTCTAGACGCTTCCCGGCGAACGATTTTCTCAATTTCATCTATGAATTAGTACATTTTTTTTAAATTTTAGCTGCGTATTAGCGCTTTTTCTCAGTTTGAGACGTGAACTTGCCTTCAAAGCTAACCTACTTCTTAGCCTCTAATTGGCATTTTTTCTACACTTTATCCGAGGAAGCTTCAATGAAGCTTTAACTATGAAGTAGCTAAGTATTTGTCGTAATTATAGCGAATTCCATTCAACACACTACACAAGTGCGTAGCGCGGCGTCCTCTCCATGTTTCAATGCAGAGAGGACGGGTGGAAAAACTTACACTACATTAGTGTATTGCTTTGAATGGAAAACGCCATTAGAGGAAATGCGCTCTGATCTCCATTTTTTTTTTTTTTTTTAGGACAACAACCACAAAAAATAATCCGCGGCAAAATTATTGAGAAAATAACTGCTAAAATTGAGCAAAATCACTAATTCGGTAATGAAAATGACAACAGTGCTAATGGCAGCAAATGACAAAGCGCTAATTGGCGGCTGAAATTTGGATAATCCTGATTTGCGGGCAAAACTGAAAAGCATTGCTAATTATTTCGCGGCTAAAATGAAAAAAAATCGATAACTCATGGGCTAATTAATTCGCGGATAAAGCCTAGAAAGAATGCTAATTCGCGGATACAAATGCGAAAATAGCATAATTCATAGCATAGCATAGCAATAGCATAATTCATCATAGGATATTCATTAAAACGTGGATTCGCCGCTAAAATTCTAGAAAACAATTATGTGTGGCTTTTGATGGCAACCTCTGGCCTAAAACTGAGAAAAAGCACTAACCCTTAACCAAAAGTGGAGACAACATTGATAATGCGGGGAAAAAACAGTTCATACACCGCTAATCAGCGACCAATATTGAAATAAAACACCAATTGGCGTGGCTGAATTTAATGCGGCTCCACACAGTGGTATTCGCCAAATAACGAGCAAAATGTTGTTCAAATATACGATAGTGTGGATGAGATGCTCGGTATTTGCCGAGTCCCGAATGTTCGGTATTCGCGTGTTTCGAACTGCTTCCACACGTATGGTACTTGGCAATTAACGAGCAAAATGTTTCCCAAATATGCGATAGTGTGGATGGGTGCTCGCTGTTCGCCAAATCACGAATATTCAGTAATCGGGTGCTCCGATTAGTACGGGAAATACGAAAATTCGTCAAGAGTAGTCTTGCGACGGGAATAGCTCAATAAAATGACGAGGACCCGGCTCAACTATTTTCCAAATCCGACTGGCTTAGTATGTCGAGTCGGCTAGAGAGCCAGGAAGCGAGAACCTTAGGGCAGTAGCATCTCTGCCCCCTGCATGGGAAGCGGTGTACCAGCTACATAATCGGCTCAGTATCCGGGGTAATGCGACCAAGAAGACCGAGTAGCTCTGGTAGCTGAAAGTGGTAGGTCGAAAGGGAGATATCGGACCGATATGACACCCTCTTGAAAGTTTTTTACTGAGAGCCCAATGGGTATGAGAGTGAAAATCCAGTTTTTAACCATATTCCCTACATCTATTTGGCCGGTGGATGCTATTTTCAACTCTTCAAATTGCTCTCTCTCTCTCTCTCTCTCTCTCTCTCTCTCTAGTGATGGGCATTCGATACCATACTGGCATCATTCGAATTATTCTCTATGTAGTCTAGATACATTTTTCCCCACGAGTAAATTGTAGAAGGCATGCATCATCTGATTTTCGTTGAGATCCTTTATTTACCATGACAAGTGTCAAGTCCACTACGCGTGGATTCTGCTATAAACGAAATTGTACTGCCAAAGGGAATTTTCGCATGGCCAAAATTCAGGACTGGCCACAATATCTAGTGAACGTCCACTTTTCTGCTATTTTACCTACCTGCATTCACTTTTTCCATTGAATTTTCCCTTCAAAGATGCCCTACATTTCCTCCTCTGTCTTGCTACCTCCATGAGTTATTAACATATTTAACGAATATTCGTGTTTCCCGAAGCGAATAAATCGCGTATTTTTGCTGGATTTTCACAAATACCGAGCCGAGCAGTTTGGCGAACATCGAATGTGTGGAGCTGGCTTAAGACAAACTCTAATTTGCAGTTCAACGTGAAAAAAAAATATATATATATAATTCGCTGCTGAAAAGGTAACGAAAGATATGGACCTTTTAGGGTCGGAAATGGGGGGAGGGGTTGACGATGCCGGATGGCTTTTCGTTGGGACGATTTTGCGGGGCCGTCTCTAAATATGAACAACTTAAGACGACGATTGCCATAAGATCTTCCTGATTTCTGGTCAATTTACTCAAACTCCAGTGTACAGAGTATTTGGTGATCGACCGGTCAATTCTTGATGCTTTATTGCTCTCATAGAGTTGATCTCTAAAGTAAAATCTCTAGTTTAGAGAGACTACGGACAACGGTAGGGCAAATGTTCCCGCTTATGCCTAACTGTAATAAGTGTAGGCGCAAACGAAAACTTAGTCATGCGCCAACTTGATGTAAAAACAGTTTTTCTTCACGGGCTCCTTAAGAGGCCCATACACGCACAGTATTAATGCGCAATATTTTGACGTCTGCCCTACACGTTCAATATATTGCGCAATATTTGGGTTTAAATATGTGTACCTACTTTTTCAATAGAAATGGTGTTCACAGTATACTGTCCAACCCATCAATAGTACCCAGACACAGACGCGGATTAAGGATTTGCTCAAGGAAGGAGCTGGCGAAATTGTGTGCTTCACTGTGTCAAAAATGGCTTGACCAATAACAAAATTGCCCTTAAATGGGGGTTAATAGTCACCGAAATTAATTTGGAGTATTATTTTTTCGTTACACGTCAGGAGCGACAATCTAAACATTCCCACCAAAACGACTAAAGTTGTGGCTTTTAGCGATACTAATCAACCGAAGTGGTTGAGTCACGTGCAGGGGTGGGCAAAATACTTTGAAAATGTATTTTAAATACAAAGCCCAAAATACTTTCAAAAATGTATTTTAAATACTGAAATACAAATACTTTTTGAATTGTATTTTGAATAAAATACAAATACAATTTAAAATACTTTTCAAAAATTCGATTTCGACGGCAGATAGTGCGAAAAACACGAAAAATAAATAATTCAAAGAATCAGGTCTTTCAATAGACAAGTTGACAAAATGTAGCAGCGCGAAATGGCGCTGCGCCGCGATGCGCAAAAAAAAGTAGACAAGTTGTCACCAAGTATTTAGTACCGAACCGGCGAGCACTGGTGGATCGTGAGCTGAAAAGAAGGTAAGGTCACTGGTGGACCTATATCGGGGCCTGGGGCGGAAGTCTTCAAGAGGCCCCTAAATTCTCTAAATATAAATAAAACCTCTATTGGTAACCTCTAAGGCCTTTTCCTAATTTTAGCCATGGCTATTTCCAAAGTCTACCCGCTAAACTGCGCTTATGCCAAGTTTAAACTGCGAATTTCTCCATTTTAGCCGCGAATGAGTGCTTTTTGTCAACTTACAACAGAAGTCAGACGGCCACTGGGAACCCCTTGGTTTTTTTTTTCCACAGCTCTGACCTCCACGCAAAAACGTTATTTTGCTTACGACCGTGAATTACTCGCTGTCTATCTGGCTGTGGAAGCACTTTCGCCCACTTCTCGAGGGCCGCCAATTCTCGATTTTGACCGACCACAAACCGTTGATCCATGGGTTTTCTCAAAAAGTCGACACTGCCCCTCCCCGACGCATTCGACACTTGAATTTCATCAGTCAGTTCACAACAGACATTCGTCACGTCAACGGCTCAAACAACCCAGTTGCCGACGCTCTTTCCCGAATAGAACCCATCAACTGCTTCAATGGTTTGGATATTATTGCCGACGAGCAACTGAAAGACTCACAAGTTCGTGAGTTATACGACAACCCCTCTTTAAAAGTTCGTTCCATTCCTTTACCGTTCGCTTCTCAATCTTTTTTGTGTGAGCATTCAACGTCCCAGCTACTTGTCGCCGCGCTGTGTTCGATCGTCTTCATGGACTCAGTCACCCTGGCATACGGTCTACTCGAAAACTTAACTCGGATCGTTATTCTTGGCATGGAATGAACTAACTGGACCCGCTCATGTCTCGCTTGCCAACGGTCAAAAATACACCGCCACACGTCGACTCCTCTCGCAACTTTTCCACCCGCCGGTCGATTCGAGCACATTATCATTGTGACATAGTCGGTCCTTTACCCGTCTCGGATGGCAACCGCTACATCCTCACCATCGTTGACAGAGCTACTCGCTGGCCCGTCAGCTAATCTGCTGACCAAAAAAAAAAGTGCCACCGCGCCAATGAGTCATCCGATCTGTACCAAATTTGGCATGGTAGCATTCCAACACAATCCCTAGGTGCCACCGAGGTCGAAACCTCAAATTTATTCCAAGTATTGGTACTTTCCCCCGCACCGGTTCAGTGATGTACTCTGAAAAAAGTGCCACCATAGCATTCCAACACAATTTGATGTTTCGACCTCGGTGGCACCTAGGGATTGTGTTGGAATGCTACCATGCCAAATTTGGTACAGATCGGATGACTCATTGGCGCGGTGGCACTTTTTTTTGGTCAGCAGATTAGGAAGTCCCAATTTTTTGAAACGTCGCCGTCGTCTTCAACCACGCTAACAGCCGATTCAATTAAATCGCTCGAAGAAACAATGTCCCATTTTCGACCTGCAAAATTTGGAACGTCCACCCGACCTACTTTTCGTCACAGAGACTTGGACTCGAGTGACTACGTTTTTGTCAGACAAGACCGTGTGTCACCTCCTCTCACCCCACCCTATTCTGCTGACCGTTTAAAGTTCTCGAACGTGGTCCGAAAACGTTCAAGATTAAACTTTCCGATCCTAGTCTCACATCAGTGTCGGCTTCTCAAATAGTGATTTCGAAAAATTTTCACTTTTAGCGAACAAAATAAAGTGGTTTTGTGTGTAATGCTCAACGCGGGTAGCAGCCTGTATCAGCGGGGAACTTTCAGCGCTCGACTTTGCCGCTATTTATGACGTTGTAGCGACACAATTGAAGGTATTAGGAGAAACAAACATAAAGTTACTGGGAAAACTGGATATGCTTGAAAATGAAAATAAACAAATCCGACTATCATTGGATAAACTCGACAAAAAACTTTCAGAGGGCAAAGGCTCAAAAGGAGCTTCCTGCTCTTTCGACACCGGTGTTACTCCACCGTATAACGATTGTTTTGAAACGTCAACACAAAACGTTGTAGCTGGGAGAAAGAATGGAACGACGGCGCATTCCATTGCTAGTGACTATGTTGCTGTGCAACATCATGATGACGACATTGAGAAGAATTCCGGCTTTGTTAAGCGTCTGCGTGGTCAGGGAAGAGACGAATCTAAAATAGATAAAAATAAATTGACTGGTGCGATCCGGGTTCCCCTTGCTCCTAATTCGGAAGAAACCGAAACGGATGTTCAGGGTTGCTCAGAGACTACACCTGCAAATCCAACTATCAGCAACGAGAGTACAAATTTCGGGAGCGAAGATCCTTTACCATGCATTAGGGTCGAGAGAAGAGAGGCTGTGCAGGGAGGGAAGAGTTTTTCGTCAGTGGTCTCATCAAATCTCGCTGATGGGAAGGTGTTTGGACCCTCGGCTTGGTAATAAGTTCAATGTTAAAAGGAGAGAACTAGCGGTGCGGGGTGAGAAAAGCTGTTCGAGAGTGCTTACGGCTCCTAGAAAGAAAGGACTTTTCCTGTTGCGATTTGCACCGTCAGTTACGCCCGACGAAATCTTGAGTCTGGTACGCGAGCTCGGTTTCGACAGCGGGATTACATGTGATAAATTACCAACGAAGTATGATTCATATTCATCCTTCCGCTTAGTGGTTGATGAAATATTTTACGAGACTTTGTTCGATCCAAAAATCTGGCCAAAGGGATGCTTAATTGCTCCAGCTAGATGGCTTGGTCCTCCACGCCCAGTTCGAATGGAGAGTGCCCCAAACAGTGCATGACTAGACACGTCTAATTCAGGTGGTTGGATCAAACTGTTTCACGTTAACGTTTGCGGGGTAAGGAACAAAATTCTCCCCCTTGAAGATTTTATTAATACTATGGGCATCAGCGTGGCCTGTCTGTCCGAGTACGGCGTCAAGACTGAGGAAATAAATTTTTACAAGTTGCATAGCTTCAAATTGGCTACGAGCTTCTCAAGGCAATATGCAAGGGGCGGTGGAGTTGCTATTTTTGTTAGAGATGGACTGGAGTTTTCTCCTGTTTCTTTAATTAATTCGCTCTCTGTTGAAATGGACTGCGAATTGACTGGAATTAAGCTGAGCGGCCTGAGTCATCCTATGACAAACTTACTCGTCGTGTGCGTTTACCGATCTCCTAATGGGAACAGGAGTCGCTTCGTCGATACAATTGATTTGTTGTTTCAATACTTAGAACCGAGTGGTCATCGTGCAGTCGTCGTTGGTGACTTCAATCTAGACCTGCGGGACCTGAACGATAGCTACGTTAATCAATTTAAAAACTGCTTCCGAAGTTATGGATTCTTCCACACAATTAATTCTCCCACTCGTTCGTTGTCTGGACAATGTCTTAACAAATCTGGACCAATCCGTTTATAGTTCAGAGCTATGCGATCCTATGCTGTCGGATCATCTTGCACAAGTAGTCTCTCTGGTTACCTCAGTTGCTACTGATGATCCAATCAAGAGTTCGCGGTTTCGACCAATTTCTAGCGATGGGAAGGATGATTTTTTCAGTCTTCTTCGTGGGGCTGACTGGAGCTATCTGATGAATGCCCACGACGTCAACGCGTTCACCGATTCCTTTTTGGGGGACATTGGAGAGATGTTGGATTCAGCACTACCAGCAAAGACACGAAAAACCAAAAGGGATACCTCAAAATCCCGTAAGAAGCCTTGGTATTCGCCGGCGCTGAGACAGATGAAACGGTATTTGGACTTTCGTAATGCAGTTCTCAAAGCCGAGCCATCAGCTGAAAATATGATTATTTTCAAGGAATGTAAGACCCAATACCATAGAGCTCTTCAAGTGGCCAAAAAATATTACAACACGAATTATATAAACTCGCATTCTAATAAGTGCATGGCAGCCTGGAAACTTGTCAAGTCAGAATGTGGCTCTGATAGGCCGGGTCCAAAAATTCCTTTTGAAGCACATGAACTGAACGTTCACTTTGTCCGTGCTTCCAGTTCCGATCTAGGGGACTCCAATTTTGATCTTCGAGTTGCTGGGAGCAGTAGTCGCGTAACTGGAATGCTTGGTTTTAGGACAGTCTCACTGGAGTCATTGCGTCATTGTGTCAAGGTAATGAAAAGGTCGGATGCGAAGGATTGTTATGATTTGGACACCAGACTTTTCGCTGAGGCGTTCCCCTTTATTGAGGGCGCCGTGCTTAGCCCTGTCGTCCCCTGCCTGTCGGCTGGAAGATTCCCGAATGCCCTCAAAATCGCTAGAGTCGTGCCCGTGTTTACAGGGCTGAAATTGGTAATTATCGACCGATTTCCATCCTCCCAGTTCTATCCAAGATCGTCGAATTTTTCATCAACGAGCAACTTTGGGAATATCTCAATGAATCAGGGATAATCTCGCCAGATCAATACGGCTTTCAAAAAGGGAAATCCACGGTTGACGCCATCTCCTCGCTCGTTTCTCGAATTTTCGCCTCCTTTGAGGCTAAAAATACATCTGTTGGGGCCTTTTTGGACCTGTCCTTGGCTTTCGACCGGGCCGAGCATGGCGTATTACTCGCAAAGTTGGGAAATATTGGTGTCGGCGGGGTGGCCCTGGCTCTCATACGATCGTACCTGTCTGATCGATTCCAGTACGTCTCGGTAAACGGAAGGGATTCAAGTCTGTTACCAGTCACTCGAGGAGTTCCTCAGGGCTCTATTCTAGGCCCAACCCTTTTCCTCATCCTGATTAATGACTTGGGCATAGCGATACGAAACAGTAATTTGTTCATGTACGCGGACGACACAACTCTACTGACCACTCACACATCGTCGATACAGGCTGCTTCGCTGAGCGACGAGGATGTAACTGCAGCTAATGAATGGTTCCGCGAAAATGGGCTGCTATTAAACCGAGAAAGTTCTGTAAAAGTTGCGTTTTGCCTCCACCACCTCCCACCGCTTGGTCAGAGCGTGGTAAAATTTCTCGGAGTGTACCTCGATACTAAATTATCTTTCAAAGACCACATCTCTGGACTTGAAACAAGATTGACTAGAGTAGTATTCCTGTTAAGAAGACTCCGGAACCTCGTGTCTCATGAGGTTCTCAGAATAATTTATTTTGGATACTTCCACTCCGTCTTGGTGTACGCGATCGGTGTGTGGGGGAAGGCTCCAGGAACGGGTTCGCTTTTTAGACTGCAAAAAAGCGCAGTACGATGTCTGGCGGGTCTCAAGAGGTATGACTCATGCCGAAGTGCCTTCAGAGATTTCAATATTCTCACTCTTTACGGAGCCTACGTTTACGAGTGCTTGAAACTTGTCCATAGACGATTCAATGAGTTTCCGCAATTGTCATCCATCCATTCGCACAATACACGAGGTGCATCTAAGCTGGCTCCAGAGCGCGTCCAGCTTGTAAAAAGCGAGCTGAACCCAGCACATATATATATATATATATATATATATTTAAACAACACCCACGGGTAGGAGGGTTGCCCCCCCGGCACGGAATCCTAGGTGGATTATTGTGCCCCCCCTGGGTCTGTGGATCTAGTCCAGGATCCCCTTCCCTCTGACGAGGTTTAGGAGGTCCTCGGCTAGAGTTTCGCCGGTCGGGGCACCCTCGAGTTGGTCGGCCCCGAAGATGCTAAGCCGGCGGCCCGCGAGCGCCTCACATTCGAACACGATGTGATGGGCGGTCTCGTCTTCTTCCCCACACAGTCTGCACACCGGGGACTCTGTGGTTACCCCGATGCGGTGTAGATGATAACGGAGCTGGCAGAATCCTGTGATAAGGCCTACCACCGTTCTAAGGTCTCTCCGGCTAAGTCGGAGCAGTTTGCTCGTAAGCCTCCTGCACGGTCCTTCAACCATGCGCTTACTCTGCTGATGTCCCTCCAGTCTCTGCCAGCGAATAGCCGCCTGGGCATTAACCCACTTAGCTATCGCCATCCTGAAGGTCGATGGCGGGACGCCGAGCGCCGGCTCCGGGCCAGTGAAGTCTCCATTCGAGCCCTCCCTGGCCAAGGAGTCCGCCTGCTCGTTCCCGTAGATACCCTTGTGTCCCGGTACCCATTCAAGGCTTACCTTGTTATCCTGGGCCAGCAGACACCCAGCACATATGGCTCCGATTCTGTAAGTACAATAAATTACAGCGTGGACTGATTGATAGGGATGGTCGTTTAAAAATCAAAGACGTAAAGTCGTTTCTAACGGATCGAGTATTGTATAGTTTGAAGGAATTCATGGACAATTAATATTTTCAAGTTCTGACGTGCCGATTCTTGTAACACTAGTTAAAGGCTAAATTCATTATTATTATTATCAGTCGTATCGCTGGATCGCCTCAAACCAGCGCATCTCATGCAAGATGAAAACGACCAGACACCGCTATCAGTAGTCGACACCTCGCATATACTTGCTCCAGTCGTACGAGCTACGCAAAAGACTCGACCGTCACACCTAGTCGAAAAGAAAGTTCGTTTTTCTAAATGTCATCGACATTAGGGGGAAGTGATGTAGTGGAACAGCATCCCACTAATAATTGTTTATTTTTGTTGATGATTATTACTCATCTGACTAGAGTTTTAAAAAAAAATAAATAGTTCGGCTTTTGATTTTGTCTTATAAAAAAATAATAATTAGCGAATCAGTTACGCTCTAAACAATTTCGCTAAACATCTTTGTGAGACTCGAGGGACCAACGATCTCATCCGAGACTTCTGCCGCCTCCACAAAAGTGACCTCGACTCCTCAATAACAGGTGTGAGGTTATACAAACTCTTCCTGCGTAATCTTGTCCGTGTTGAAGCAAACGAAGAACCAGACGGACTTCAAGATTGCACCTGACATCCCATGTGTTTGTTTACATAAAAAAAAAAAGTTATTGTTTACATAGGTCTTTAGAGATTTGAGAGTTAAAAATCCAATTTTGAAACTTTTCTTATTATAAATCCTTTTTAATCCTTTGAGCTTTTATTTTTCTCCGCGTTATTTTCAATTGGTTATGGGCCCACAAACGCGCTGAATAAGACTGGCAGAAGTTCGTACTGAATTCAAACCTCATGTCGAAAAGCTGGAGGGTGGAGAAAATTGGGCTCGATGGAAGCGGCAGATTGCTCTCGTTCTGAAACACCACAAGGTTCTCGATGTGGTAACAGGGGAGCTCACCCGTAATGAAGAAAATGGAGAAGACTTCGACTCAAAAGATGCACTGGCACAATTAATACTACTAAGTTCATTGAACGCGATGAACGATGAACTTACGTCGTCTTGTATCTGCGCCAAGGAAGTTTGGGATAAACTGACGTCGGCGTACGAGCAAAGCTCAAGTCAAAGAGTTGATCGGCTACTGGAATCGTTTTTCTCTAGTGAAAAGCTCGGAACTGAAAGCATCGTTACTCACATTGCTCGACTTCAGCGAGATTTCAACGCGTTGAACGTTGAGTTGAAGAAACTTGTTAACTCTGAGCTTCACGAGTTGATATTAATGGGTAGAATATTGTCGACGTTGACTTCCGAATATTTCGAATTTAAGAGTGTGTGGGAAAGTGTTCCAATTCAAGACCGAACCGTTAATTTGACCGAACGATTGAGACTTATCGAAATGCGACTTCCTGACAAAAAAGACATCATGAATGAAAACGCAAATGCTTCGAAGAAAATTCTGCAAAGAAAAGAACCTGTCAAATGCTATAGACGCCAAAAAGTTGGACACTTCGCAAGGGATTGCTACTCACGCACTCGAAATTTAAAGAAGGATGAACCTGAAAAGGAAGAGCAATACGGGCAACCAGGCATCCAGGTATTCCGATCGGAATACCTGGATTGTGGATACTGGAGCAACCGAGCATATGACAAACTCAATGGATTATTTCGTTTCCTTCAGACAGTTTAGCCAGCCGAAGCACGTTCAAGTCGGCAATCGCGAATCAATTAAAGCCTTGGGACAAGGAGAAATTATTGTTAAAACGAGGATCAACGGCAAGCTCAACAGAAGTTTCTTGCAAGAAGTCTGGTATGTTCCTGAGGTTAGTCGACAATTGTTTTCTGTTACCCGTGCGTTGGACAAAGGCTATGAATTTCGAGCAAATCAGCAAACTTGCGAATTTAGAAAGAAAGGAACATCATGCCTGCTGGGAAGAAGGGTTCAGAGAGGTTTATTTATTTTGGACTTTGAGCCACAAGTGCCTGCATTGGCTCAAGGGTTCATTACTGACTCAAGTGATGAAATGCAAGTGTGGCACGAGAGATTGTGCCATCAAAACAAGAGACAAGTGAAGAACGTCCTTAAAAGATTTGGAGTGGATCTTAAAATAGATGACGACTTATGCGAGGGTTGCACTTACGGAAAGCAACACAGACAACCACTCCGAAGCAGAAAAGATCGACCAACGGAATGTGGAAAATGGGTTCACGCGGACGTTTGCGGTCCCTTTCATGAAGTATCACCAGGTGGATCTCGTTATTTTTTATGTATCAAAGATGATTATTCCAAGTACAGGCGAGTCTTCTTTATAAAAAATAAATCAGAAGTGGCCAAGTGTTTCGAAACGTTTCTCAAGGAGGCTAAAAATGTTGGTAACAAAATTGAAGTAGTATTCTGTGATGGAGGCGGGGAATTTATTAATGCAGAAATAAAGAAACTGTTTTTGGATAACGGAATATCCATTCGTCAAACGATGCCCTACACCCCTCAGCAAAATGGAGCCGCCGAAAGAGAGAATAGAACTCTAGTAGAAGCCGCACGCTCCATGTTACATGCCAAAAATGTACCCATGAAACTTTGGGCTGAAGCAATTAATACAGCTGCTTTCGTATTAAATCGAACTGGCCCTTCAGGTGAAGATAACAAATCTCCTATTGAAGTATGGGCGAGATGTTCACCCCCTAAGATCAGCAATTTCCAAATTTTTGGCACCAAATGCTATACGCACGTGCCTAAATGCAACAGAAAGAAGTTGGACAAAAAGAGCATAGAATGCATTTTCATGGGTTACTGCAATGACTATCACAGCGGGTATCGGGTCTGGGATTTGTCAAGAAACAAAGTCATATTGTCACGAGATGTTATCTTCTCAAAAGGGTCTTTAAATCCAGAAGAGGGGCAGATTCAATCGAAATCAATGCTAAGGTCTTCGTTAGCCCCCGAAAGTGGACGGAAGAGTCAACAAAATGAGGTGCCATCGACTGAGTTCAATATTTCAACTGTTGATTGTGAGAAGAATGGTGTGACAAGGGAGATACTAGCAACAATCGAAAGGACTCAAGATGAGTCAGAAAATTTAAACGCATCCCATGACATAGAAGAACTGCCTCAAGAATTTAATCTTCGTCGGAGTACGCGTGAAAGCAGAATGCCCTCGTTTTTGGTTAATAACTACGTTTTGCTCACAGAAAATCTATCTTTTGCTCAAGCCAACAAATCAAATGAAAAGGAACGTTGGAAAGAAGCTATGCAACAAGAACTCAACTCCTTAGCCGAAAATAATACGTGGACTTTGGTAGACCGCCCAAAAGATAAGAAGGTGATCCCTAATAAATGGGTGTTAAAAATCAAGAAGAAACCCAGCGGTGCTATCGAACGCTATAAGGCACGCTTGGTTGCCAAGGGATTCACTCAGGAGTACGGTGTTGACTTCGATCAAACCTTCAGTCCAGTTGCCCGTTTTGACACAGTTAGGGCACTTTTAAGCGTAGCAGCAGCCGAGAAGTACGAGCTTGGGCAATTCGATGTTCAGACAGCCTTTCTTTACGGAGAGCTGAAAGAAGAAGTGTATATGGAACAGCCTGAGGGCTTCAATGATGGTAGTGACAGGGTCTGCAGGCTAAATCGTAGTCTTTACGGGCTGAAACAGTCCCCTAGATGCTGGAACGAACGTTTCGTCCGATTCATCGAGTCTTTGGGTTTTACATCAAGTCAGGCGGATCCATGTCTTTTCATCAAGTATTGTACAGAATGTCGAAAACTTATGGTCGGAATTTACGTCGATGATGGAATTATTGTCGGGGATCAAAATGAAATTCAAGATTTGTTACAAAAATTGAAAGAAGAATTCAAGATCACGACGGGAAATCTGGACACCTTTTTGGGCATGCAGATTTCAAAATTGAAGAATGGTTCGATTTTCGTGAGTCAAGAGTCATACACCAAGAATATTATTTCGAAATTTCGGATGGAAGAGTCTAATTCAGTTTCAACGCTCTGTGAGAAGATGATTTATCGGGAGGACCAAGATCCGCCACTCGAAGAAAGAATTCCGTACAGAGAAGCTGTAGGAAGCCTTCTTTATTTGACCATGACAACTCGACCGGATCTGATGTTTGCTGTCAGCGTTGCGTCTAAAGTGCTAGACAAGCCAAGGAGGTCAGATTGGAACGCTGTTAAACGAATTTTCAAATATCTGAATGGCACGCTAGACATGGGTCTACTGTATAAGTCTGGTGCGCCACCTGAGCTGAAATGTTTTTCAGACAGTGATTTCGCCAACGACCTAAGTACACGTCGTTCTAGAACCGGAGTTGTTACAACTTTTGGAGGTGGTGCCATTTCATGGACTAGTAGGAAGCAAGCTACTACTGCTTTGAGTACTACGGAAGCGGAATACATAGCGGCAAGTGAGGATACAAAAGAAATAGTTTGGCTAAAACGATTATTCGAGGAAATTTCAAGCGCCGAAATTTCGCCAACTTTGTATGTGGACAATAGAAGCACTATCAAGCTCGTGAAGAATCCGGAATTTCATCGTCGAACAAAGCATGTTGAAGTTCGTTATCACTTCGTTCGAGAAAAGTATCTAGCCGGGGAATTCGTACTCGAACACATCCCTACCGGAAGGCAGTTGGCAGATATCCTCACTAAAGGGTTGGCAAACGCCTCATTCGTAGATGGTCTACAGGTATTTCGTTTGAGGGGGAATATTGAAGCAAACGAAGAACCAGACGGACTTCAAGATTGCACCTGACATCCCATGTGTTTGTTTACATAAAAAAAAAAAGTTATTGTTTACATAGGTCTTTAGGATGCGTTCATAGTGAATCACCTTCACTGCGATACCTCGATGAGCGATGCCCCGATGAAACATCGATGAAGAACAAACATCAATAATTGTATGGGACTGTTCATAGTGAAGCACCCTCACTGCGATGTGATCTTCGATACCTCGCTACTATCATCGATGATTTGAACCCTATGGTTCCTCGACCCCCCTCCTGCCCGTTGCTTTTTTTTTTTCAAAATAAGGGTTAAAGCTTGAAGGGGTCAGGTGTTCGTGACTTACGTAAATTGTCTGAAGGTGGACTTTAAAAGATTTTGAAAAGAAAAAAAAAGGCAACGGACGGGAGGGGGGTCGAGGAACCATATGGTTCAAATCATCGATGATAGTAGCGAGGTATCGAAGATCACATCGCAGTGAGGGTGCTTCACTATGAACAGTCCCATACAATTATTGATGTTTGTTCTTCATCGATGTTTCATCGGGGCATCGCTCATCGAGGTATCGCAGTGAAGGTGATTCACTATGAACGCACCCTTAGAGATTTGAGAGTTAAAAATCCAATTTTGAAACTTTTCTTATTATAAATCCTTTTTAATCCTTTGAGCTTTTATTTTTCTCCGCGTTATTTTCAATTGTCCGGAGCGATGGGCAAGTAAATTTGACTCTGACCAAGCCCCACATTGTTGGTCTTGCCTTGTATAGCCTTGATGAATTTTATTCTATCCATTGACTTCAAATGTGATGTATACTGACGTTGCTGATTCACGACCAAATACCGTGTTAAAAGCAAAAACATATTATTATTAGTATTATTATTATTATTATTATTATTATTATCATTAAGCACCGAAGCAATCGCCTCTTCGTCTAATTGTAAGATGAATCGAAAAAATAAAAATGGTTTTTGGTTTTTCAGACGTTGGCGGATGTTGACAAATGGGGAATTGACATATTCAGGGTATCAGAGCTTTCAATGAACAAGCCGCTAACAGCTGTGGCTTACACGGTGTTTCAGGTAAGGAGGATTTACGGGAGATGTGGTAATTTTTTTTTTTTTTGTAACATTTTTCATTTATTTTCCAAGTAGAGTAGGGATTTAATGAAAGCCTTCATGATTCCTGCGAAAACCTTCGTGTCTTTCATGCTCACATTAGAGGAGCATTACGTTAAGGACAACCCGTTTCATAATAGCACTCACGCGGCTGATGTAACGCAGTCCACCAACGTCCTTCTCAACACGCCAGCTCTTGAAGTGAGCGATAATTTTATTTAATTATTTATTGGACGAAACTAATGATTGTGTGTGTGTGTTTTTTTTAGAGCGTTTTTACGGATCTGGAAATAATGGCGGCCTTGTTCGCCGCGACGATACACGACGTCGACCATCCTGGTTTGACGAATCAGTTCCTGGTTAACACGAGTGAGAGTCAAATTTTTGACGACACAAAATTCGTCGATTTAACGATTTAATTGTTCGGGGTTTCTTCGATTTTCAAGGTTCCGAATTGGCGTTAATGTATAACGACGAGTCAGTTCTCGAAAACCACCATTTGGCGGTCGCTTTTAAATTATTACAAAACGATGGGTGCGATATTTTTCTCAATTTAAACCGTAAACAAAGGCAAACGCTTAGGAAGATGGCCATCGACATGGTACTGTCGACGGACATGTCTAAACACATGAGTCTGTTGGCCGATTTGAAGACGATGGTCGAAACAAAAAAAGTCGCAGGGTCGGGAGTCTTGCTGTTGGATAACTATACGGATCGAATACAGGTTTTAGGAGTCTGCTACAAAAATTGGCTTGGGTTTACTAATGACGCGCTTTTTTTTTTTTCTTCAGGTGCTGGAAAACATGGTACACTGCGCCGATTTAAGCAATCCGACCAAACCACTTGAGTTGTACAGGAAATGGGTTGATCTGTTGATGGAAGAATTCTTCCAACAGGGTGACAAAGAGCGTGACGCCAATATAGATATAAGCCCGATGTGCGATCGACATTCGGCGAAAATTGAAAAATCCCAGGTTTATTTCATATTAATTTTATCCCCACTCAAAAAACCAAACGAGTTCATTGACCTTCTTTTTTTTCAGGTCGGTTTCATCGACTATATCGTTCATCCACTCTGGGAGACGTGGGCGGATCTCGTTCATCCAGACGCTCAGGACATACTCGACACACTGGAACAGAACCGGGACTGGTATCAGAGTATGATACCGCCGAGTCCGCCGACTGCTGATTCGCAGGGTGACTCTGATGGTGACGAAGAGAGTGGAGGTGGCGGAGGAGGCAGTAAAGGAGATCGAAGTCACGAGGACATAAGGTGAGTCTACTCTATAGATGTCAATTTATGAGTGATTTTGAAAGCCTTGGGTGAACTTTTCCTTTCTTATTTGTCATCCAAGGTTTCAAGTGACGCTTGAAGAAGGTGAAGGCGATGAATCCGCTACAATGTGACGCTCGTTCGCCGCTATATGTCACAAACTTTCACAGAAGGCAAGTTTTCTATTTTGCCTGGTCGTTCATTTTTTTCTAAAAGCTTGTTTTGTCGACAGATTCATCTCTGGTGGAGAAAATGAACAAAACATTAGAAATTGTTTAAGAAAAAAAGTTAAAAATTACAAAAAAAATTAGTAGAAATTGCGAAACAAATAAGGTTCCTCCGCCCTTTTTTATTATTATACAAATGGAATGTAATCCCTTTTTACCAAGAAAAAATATGACTATCGTCGCAAATTCTCTCTTCTCCCCCTCAAAAGCTTTAACAGTCTTAATATTTAATTTTTGACGTCCAGCTACGTTTCATTTCAATAACTGTTCAGAACAATTTTTTGTTTGTGCTCTCGTTTTTACCTTATACGATTTGAGAGTTATTTTGCTTGACACGATTCAGGGAGTTTCCCAAGTTTTCAGTTCGAATCTCAATGAAATAAGCAGAAAAGCTTTCATTTTTTCTGTTATTCGCTCCCCCCCTTTTTTTTCTTCTTCGTTTCGTGCTTATTTAATTTGTATTGTTATTGTTTTTGTGTAGAGATTCCCCCCTTCGGAAATCATTTTTATGGCGCTGGTCACCTGTAAAATCCGATTTCCGTCGGACGAAGGGGAAATGTATGATGTCCTCAACCTCGCCCTTCCCCCTTATTATATTTGAAGAAAACAAATTAAACAAATATACATACAAATTATTTTTATAATTTCTAACATTAATCCTTCTCTTCCCCTATTTCTAACTATCTAAAATGTCCCCTCCCAACATTTACCAATTTTTCCTTTGGAATTTTTAAATATTGTATATACTCGTATATAAATATTTGTTAGGAAAAACAAAAATGGTACGTATTTTCCACAGTAGAGAAATTCATTCGTCGTGGGTTTAAAGCAGGGTCTTTTTCGAAATAAAAAATAACGTTTTTAAAAGATTTCGGGGACGAGTCTTTTAACAAGGGAGCAAAAAAAAAAAAAAAAAAAATAGCCTGGGAGACACCATAAAACATGCATTTCATTTTCTGAGAGATTAATTGGCTATTATAACCTTGTTTTTAATTTATTTGTTTTAAATGATAATATTGCATACGTTTCCTTCCTGCATAAATTTGTAGATCTCAATTTTTTCGATTTAAGAAGTCTTCCCTCCCCTTTTTTTTCTGAAGCTGCGCACAATTTTGTTTTTTCAAGGTCGTGAAAACGAGTCACATTTCGTGCGTTTATTTTTTTTTTTAATATTAATTCTTTCATTTATATTTTCCTAAAAACGGGTGGACTTGACCGGCCCTGGTGGCCTATTTTGTTATCCCTTATTGTATCTGTATAGGATAAGTTTTCATTTCTAGAAAAGAGAAAAACAAGATGAGGATTAAAGCATTATGTACATACACTCAACATAACACCCGTTATCTTCCCCCACCCCTCCCGCCACCAAAAAACCTTTCTCTCCACCAACTTTCACCGAATCAAAAATTGTATAGTGAAATTGTGTTAGAATTTTTCCGGAACTGTAACTTTTATGAAGACGTAGACAAAACGAACTTTTTATTTATGAAAACTTGTACATACTAAAAAGAAAAAAACTGAACAGTTTGTGAACTTTAATGTTTTTTAGAGAAAAAACACAACAAAAAATGTTACCAAGCCTTGGAAATTTGTTTCTCGACTCGTGTTATAATTTTACCCCGAAATCCTCCAAGTTATTTTGCCTCATCTTACTTTTGTTTTTCTTTCTCGTATCTTCCTAGTCGAGAGTTTCTCTCTGCAAAAATTGAAATAAATTAATTTAAAGACAAGAGCGAGACATTTTGTCGACAGAAATTAAGAAATACAATGAAAACAGCATTTCTTTGGTGTTTACATGATGTAGTTTCCACTTTCATATTCCCTGTTGACCGATTTGATAGTTTTCTCTTCAAGGGCGTGGAAGAACCGACACCGCCACCCTTCACCTAATTATTTTCTTCTCACCTTTTCATCTTACACTCAGTAACACCAGATTTGGGCTTGTGGTCAGGGAGTTCCCAATGGTAAGCGAAAGCCCCGCAGTTATTTGATTATTGCTGGGGATTCACATTCTTTCAGACCCCGACGGAAACGTGGAGTGTGGTCGAACTGGCGCGCGGGTTTTAGCATCCCAGCTTCGTCCCTAAACAATACTTCGACAAACTCGCTGTCTGGGACGAATCTCTCTTCACTAAGGATTTCCCAGGATTTTATTTCCAAACCCAAGAGCATGTTTTGAAGATCTCGGACCTCAATCTTAGATTTCGGCCCCTTGAGCAGTATGTTTAACCCAGAATCTGAACAATTTTGTCTCCATTATCGAACATTTTAAGGCATACTGGCTCTTTCTGCCCGCGATATAATATCGCGTATAGAAAATCAGCAGGAATGCTCCCGGCTTAACCACGAAACCCACAAACATGCGTGCGTGGTAATGGTGAAAAACCCATAAAAGGATGCAAGCTACCGGCCCATAAGCCTCCTTCCGTTATTTTCAAAAATCTTGGAAAGATTACTGCTCCATAAACTACTCCCATTCCTCTCGCCTGTTCTTCCCGACACGCAGTTAGGATTCCGAGAACTGCACTCATGTCCTCAACAACTCCACCGGGTCTTAAACGAAATCCTCGATACTTAAGAGGAAAAAAGAGTTTGCCTGGGGAGTGTTCTTAGACACTGAGAAAGCTTATGACAAGGTGTGGCATTCAGGATTGCTTTCTCAGGTAAAACCACTTCTCCCAGATACGTACTACAGGCTGATACTGTAATATTTGTCCCAACGCACCATCACAGTGAGATGTGCCAGCGCGATATCTCAATCTAAACCAATCATGGCTGGGGTTCCCCAAGGCAGCGTCCTAGGACCGTTCTTCTACTTCATATATGCAAGCGACTTTCCATCGCCTACAGGGGTCACCATTGCGCAATTTGCAGATGATGTTGCAGCGCTTTGTAGTTCTCGCTCAAGTGAAGAGGCAGAAACCAAGATTCAACAATTTCTGGATGAAGTAGGCCTCTAGTGTAATAAGTGGCGCGTATTCATGAATCCCAGTAAGTCCGCACTAGTGCCATTCACATACCTCCTAAACGTAAGAGCTCCCATAGTCACACTAAATGGAATTTCCATCCCGACCTCGGACCATGTCACGTACCTGGGGCTCATTTTGGACTCAAAACTCACTTGGGCCCGCCACATTGGGGCCGCAACCGAATCCAGCAGCTCAAGTTTCTTCTGAGAGATCAATCTGCCCTACCCCTTCACACCAAACGCCTGCTCTACGTCATGCTAATTCGACCCAAATGCGGCAGTATACCTGTGGACTATGGGGATCAGTTGCCAAAACCCATGTACGTAAAATACAAACCGTACAAAATAGAGTCATGCGATTAACTACCGGAGCTCCGCCCTGGTTTGTACTCAATTCTGTTCTACATACCGATCTGAACCTTGCTGAGGCAAACGAGGTCATCAAGGAATCGTATCAACGCCTACAAACTTCTATGACGAACCACCCAAACCCTCTAATTCGTGCAATCACTGATTGCCCGCCACCACTACCACCCGAACGAAGGAAACAAAAAAAAACAAAACCCATCCACAGCTAGTGGGGGTTAAAAAAGCGTAGAAACGACGGCCTCAACATCACTGAAACGACCCTTTTTCGATTGTACAAACCGTTGAACATTGCAACGTGGCTATGTTTTCTTAGAACAATAATTTAGTTTAGTGATTTCATATAGTAGCTGCATCCCCACTCCTACCCCGCCACCAATCGATTACGCAATTCACTTTAATTCACGCTTCATCCCCGATTCTTGCACATTTTGCAATCATCATATACTTTGGCATTTGCATTTTTGCGACTATTCAGCCTCTACACTTGTATTATGGACGCAAACGCTATATTTCGTTACAATTTAACTGTCAATATTTAGCCGTAGCTCATTGTAAGATGGGGAAGTGGGGGGTAACGGGTAAATTTTCTCATTAACCCTCAGTCCTCCGGTGTATTCATCTCAAGTGTGAACGCGTCGGCGCTCGGTCAAAAAATGGCCTAAAATTTGCAGTTTAACCGAAATTAAAGACTCGAAACATGTATTTTTGAAACAATCAGGACCCGCAAGAAGCATTGCCGTGGATATTCGGTCATGTAACTTCCGATTTCCTGGGTATTATCGTCACGTTCTGGGCTATATCTGTTGGATCCACCACGTCGAAAAAGGCCCCAAAACTTGCAATTTTGCTTGAACTAAGGCCCTGGGCTTGCCAATTTTGCTTAAATCAACACCTAAACATCCGAAATTATCAATTTATAAACGTACTCAAATTACCACCCGAATTGCAAACTCACAATTACATATTTTTATCGCTATAAATGTTGCTGTTTAATGCTCTATAAATGCCTATTCATCAGAGTATGGGCATAGTCGGGGCCAGCCAGCCAAAGGTCCATGACCTCTAAAAAAAAAGAAAAAAATCGACCGAAACTTGCAATTTCTCAGATATTTGCCTCCAAAATGATGCAATTTTGTTAGGAGTACAGCGGCGTACGATGCGGTTCATCGTGGCCTTCTGCCTCGCGGCTCGAGCCCACAAAAAAACACGTTAAAAGTTGCAATTTCATGGATATTTATCACCGAAACTTGCAGTTTGATGGAGATTTAACTCTGATACCCCTGGACTGTATGGTGTAGTTTCCGGAACTTAATATTTTGCTGAAGTGAAGAACCAAAACTTCCCTGAGTTCTTCCTAAGAAACATACAATTTGCTCCTTTTGTCAATGCGCCATTTGTTGTCAGAAAAATATATTTTTAGGGAAAAATCTCTGGAGTATTTTAGGAAGGGGAATCGCTTACAGGACGTTACTTATGATTGATTATTCCGCTGATTCAGCTCTCTTACCGCTCCTTTTCTCGTCAACGAATAACCGTTTTTCGAGTGTTTTTTAAAGGGTTATTGTTACAATGAGAACGTCATGGTGGTGGATGGGTCCTTTTACTTATTTCCAGAGTTCTGCTCCACACCTTATTGCAATCGTTTTCAGTTCCACTATGGCTATTGCTTGATTTGGGTGGTTTTGGCCGCTTTCTGAGAGTCACATGGAAACAAGGTGACTAAACTTTCTATATAGGTGCCGCAGATCTTCGGCCATTACTGTCCTTCACCTACGTCACGAGCAGTCCAAATCGCCTTTGCGCTTGGACCCAGTACATTATTAATTGTTATTGGGTTGTGATTTTTGAGAAATCATAAACTTCAATTTCAAAATTAACATGATCTGCTGCTCTAGGGTGAGCAATCGGGAGCAAACAACTGCTGGTGACGTCAGTCTCCACCCCTCCTGTCTGTTGGGCACGGGGAAATCTGCGGCACCTATAGTAAAGTTTAGTCACCTTGGTAGGAAAAGTCTCAGCTCATCTGCAGTGCCAATAAAGGTGCTATTCTTTAAATTCTATTCTCACAATCGAGTTACAAATCACAAAATGCAATAGGTAATGAACAGCGTATATTAACACCATCAAAAACCATATCAAGTACAGAAGTACAGACAAAAGAGACTGCAAATCTCTGTTTTTTCAAATGCTAGTCACGCTCCACAGGTCAAAACTGTTATGGTGCACGCTCCACCAAATTTTGCTTATTTGCATTGTTGAGAGACTATTTTGCGAAATGTTACATGTATTTATACAAGAATATGTGAAGGCAACTCTTGAAACTTCAATCAAAATCTTGCTGCACCCCACTCGGGGTTTTCCTATTCGTTCAATTTTGAAAAAAAAAAAAACAAAAAAAAAACTTGAGTGGATATTACGACATACAATCTTTTCGTTGTAGAAAATAACTACAATGTTATCTAGCGAATTGAGGATATTGTTCTGGGAGCTTTCGCGGGGTTTAGAATAACGTATTTTGT